>CM077082.1:177507166-178207004 GCA_039513925.1 Platanthera zijinensis
CATTCATACTTTCTGAGGAGTTTCTTCCTCCAAAACCTCTCGTACACTCGAGTCGGTGTTGGTCTGTTTTTCACAGGAAAGTCATGCAGTTCATTTGCAGCTTCTATACGCGATAATTAGATACAGGTTTGATATAGAATATAATTCATTTGAAGAGCAATATAGTGATCAGATTTTCAGACATCTCGATTATTCAAGAGAAAACGGTTGTCGATAATTATACTTCAAGGATTAAGCTGGCTGCAGATGAAATCAAGAATTGGTATACACAACCCCAGAACCTAGATCAAAAGACTCGTTTGTAGGGAGATTTGCCAACAGGTATCAGAATAGGGCACTCAGTTCTGACATAACCACACCCCAAATGGCACAAGCCACGAAACGCGTCATCGTAACGCCAACGAGAATAAAAAAAATCGCTGAAAAAACGGGCGTTACAGTCACTCCCCCTAAAAGAAAGTTTCGTCCCGAAACTTTACGCACAACCCTCCTACAAAGAAGAGAAAGGTAACAAACAGAAGTTACAAAGAGAAACATACCGATCAAATCAGCGAAAACAGGTGAGGGTACGCCCTGCTCATGGCCGACTCTAGCTCCCAAGTCGCGCTATCCAAATCCTGATTTTTCCATAGAACTTTCACCATCGGTATGGACTCTTTTCGCAGCACACGCTCCTGAGAATCCAAAATACGAACTGGCACCTCAACAAAAGAGAGGTTGGGCTCAACTGGGGCACAACATCCAAGAGTTTCCCACTGCTGCGCACACACTTCCGCAATTGGTAACATGAAAACATTATGAACACCAGGGAAGTTCGCTGGCAAATCCAATCTATAAGCAGACACACCAATCGCTCCAAATCTCGAACGGGCCCACATACCTTGGGTCCAATTTCTGATTTTTACCAAATCTCTTCACACCCACCATTGGAGAAACTTGAGGTAGTTATCATGATCCCCTACTAAAACTCCAAAGCAGACCTACGCCGATTGGCGTTCTTTTCATACCTCTCCTGAGCTAAACGAAGCTTTTCACGAATAAGCTTCACGGCGACTTCCATATCCTCCAGCGCATCAGGAACCAACAACGGCCTCTCACCAGCCTCGGCCCAAAACAACGGAGTCCTACAGCGCCTCCCATACAAAGCTTCGAACGGAGCCATCTGCAAGCTTTCCTGATAACTGTTAATAAGCAAATTCCATGAGTCGCAGACGCTCATCCCACGCTCCACCGTGGTCTAAAATATAGCACCTAATCATATCCTCAACAATCTGATTGACCCGCTCCGTCTGCCCATTGGTCTGAGGGTGGTACGCAGTAGAATACTCCGATCCGTACCCAAACCCTCCTGCAGACTCTACCAAAAACGAGAAGTAAACCGGGAGTCTCGATCAGAAATGATGCTAACCGGCACACCGTGAGTCGGATGACTTCATTCAAGTACAACTCCGCTATCTTCTTCATCGGGTAATCAATCTTATATGGCACGAAGTGAGCACACTTCGTCAATCTATCCACTATACCCAAACAGAATCAAATCCTCTCGGGGATTTTGGCAAACCCGTAATGAAGTCCATAGATATTCTCTCCCACTTCCAAGTCGGGATTCTAACGGAGTCAACTTACCACCAGGCCTTCCATGATCGGCCTTCACACGCTTGCAAGTGTGACACTCAGCAACAAATCGGGCTATATCTCCTTTCATACCATACCACCAGGCAATTTGCCTTAAGTCACGGTACATCTTCGTAGATCCTGGATGGTAGGCAACGCTGGAACCATGAGCCTCACTGCAAATCATACCTCTAATGTCCCCAACAGCGGGAACGCAAAACCTGCCGCGGTACTTCAAAGTACCCGCATCATCAATAGCAAAATCTGGCAACTCTCCCTTCTCTGTCCTGGTAAAAAGGTGCAATAGATCCGGATCGTCCTTCTGATGCAGTCTAGTCAAAGAAATCCAGGACGACTCTGCCACTAACAAACTACTTTGCAAACCACAGCATCCCACTGAAATATCCATAAGGAGGAACTCCTCAACTAACCGATCGGCGGAGAGGTTAAAGATCTTTCCCGTCTTTCGGCTCAGGGCGTCGGCCACCACATTGGCCTTGCCCGGATGATACTGGATTTCTACGTCATAATCCGCCACATACTCAAGCCACCGCCGCTGACGCAGGTTCAATTCCTTCTGCGTGAACACGTACTTCAGGCTCTTATGGTCAGTAAAAATCTTGCACTGAGCCCCATAAAGTAAGTGCCTCCACAACTTCAACGCATAGATAACCGCTGCAAACTCAAGGTCATGCGTAGGATAATTCTTCTCATGAGTCTTCAGCTGCCTTGACCCATAAGCGATTACTTTTCCATCCTGCATTAATACGCATCCCAAACCTACAAGCGAAGCATCCACATACACATCATAATCCACGCCCTCAGTAGGAAGGGTCAGAACGGGAGCAGTACACAATCTCCTCTTTAACTCCTGAAAAGCTTCTTCGCACTTCTCGCTCCAAACAAAAGCCACATTCTTCTGAGTCAGCTTGGTCAAAGGTGCGGCTAGAGAAGAGAAACCCTCCACGAATCTCCTGTAATAGCCAGCCAACCCTAAGAAACTTCTGATCTCCTTAGGAGTATTCGGCCTACTCCAATCCATCACTGCTGCAATCTTTTCTGGGTCAACCGAGATCCCATCCTTGTTCACCACGTGGCCTAGAAAAGAAACCTGAGGCAACCAAAATTCTCACTTGCTCAACTTGGCGAATAACTTGTGGTTCCTTAATTCTGATAGGACCAGATGCAAATGCTGCTCATGCTCCTCAGCACTGCGAGAATAAACCAACACGTCATCAATGAATACCACCACGAACTTGTCTAGGAAATCCTTGAATACCCGATTCATCATGTCCATGAAAGCTGATGGTGCGTTGGTCAAACCGAACGACATCACCAAAAACTCAAAGTATCCATGCCTCGACCTAAACGCAGTCCGTGGAATATCTGCCTCACGGATCCTGAGCTGATGATAGCCCGAACGAAGATCGATCTTGGAGAACACCGTGCTACCACGCAACTGGTCAAATAAATCATCGATCCTCGGCAGAGGGTACCTGTTCTTGATAGTGACCTTGTTCAACTCTCTATAGTCGATGCAAAGCCGCATCGACCCATCTTTCTTCTTTACGAACAAAACAGGAGCACCCCAAGGCGACGAACTCTGCCTGATAAAACCTTTAGCCAACAACTCATCTAACTGAATTCGCAACTCCTCTAGCTCACGAGGGGCCATCCGGTACGGCGCCTTAGCAATAGGACGCGTACCCGGCTCCAAATCAATAACAAACTCCACATCCCGCTCAGGAGGGATACCAGGAAGATCATCAGGAAAAACATCGGCGAAACCACGAACAATAGGAATCTCCTCTAAGCGTGGCACGCTAACAACGGTTCCAACCGCCGAGACTAAACAAACACAACAATCAGAAAGAAATAATCTCTGAACACATACCGCCGAGAGAACAGGAGAATCCTGACACGGATCAGCATACACGCTGCCGGGCTGACCGTCGTCCCTGATGAAGTCCAAGCGCTTTCCTTTGCACTGAATGACCGCATCATACCGAGAGAGCCAGTCCATGCCCAAAATGACATCGAAGTCCTCTAGATCAATCATCTTCAGGTCCGCCTTCGCAAGAAAATCCCCCAACAAAATCGGGCAATCCAAAATACCCAAATCTGACAACACAGATTCACCAGAGGGAAACTTGACACGGAAGGAATCCCGAACACGATCTAGAGACAACCGATGACGCTCCACAAAGGCTCTAGCCACGAACGAGTGGGTAGCGCCGGAGTCAAACAGAACACGCGCCCAGCGGTTCTTCACCTTAAATTTCCCTATAGGAGCGCACAAAGCTAAGGAACTAGCACAACAGTACCGCAAATAATCTAGCAACTAAACTACCAGGCTAGAAAGAAAAACAACAAACAACTAACCTGAGATCACCTGGGTCGAAGTCTGAGCCTCCTCGGAAGAAATCACGTTCAGCTTCCCTTTTCCCTTGTCCACACGCTGAGGTGGAGGTAAAGCCAGTAATGGAACTGCAGGAAGAGCTGACTGGACCTGAGGACACCTCGACTTGATGTGCCCCTTCTGCCCACACTGAAAGCAGACTTTATCCTTGGTCCAACACTGGGCCGCATCATGGCCGGATCGCTTGCAAACTGAACAGGAGGCATCTCTCCTAGGAGCACCCTGAATCGCATGAACCTGCTCCTTCTTCTGAGCTGCCGCCTTCTTGAAACACCTCTCGACAGGATGGCCTGATCGGCCACAAAAACTGCACACCACCCTGCTCCTCTTTCCCGGAACAGCATCGGGTACCAGGGGTTTCTTCTCCTCTACCAACTTCCTCTTATCCTTCTTCAACTGCTGGCCTCTGCTCTTCGCCGTCTCAATAGCCTCAACCTTAAGAGCAGCCTCTACAACTCCAGCATAAGTCACCGACCCATAAGCACTGGCCAACTGCTGCACCTCACTCCTCAAACCACCAAGAAATTGCTTAACTCGATCAGCCTCAACGCTGAACAATCCAGGGCAAAATGGCTCAACTTACTAAACTCTACCTCATACTCACCCACCGTGAGCTGCCTTTGCTTCAGATAGAGGAAATCATTCATGAGGCGGTCACGCTCAACCGAAGGTAAGAACTTCCTCAACAGCATCTCCTTGAACATCTCCCACGAGCATCCGGCTACCAAGCTCTCCTTCTCTCTCAGCCACCAACTCTTAGCCAGACCTTTGAGCTGATAAGCGGCTATCATCACCCTCTGGTCTTCTGAAATCCCTGAGTGCGAGAACATCTCCTCCATGGAGATCAGCCAGTCGTCTATCACCATGAAATCTGCCTTCCCATCATAAGTGGGAGGGCTCAGCCTCTGAAACTGCGAGATGAAAGCCATCTCTGCTGGAACCACCACTGGAGGTCTCAAGGGTGCAGGAGGAGGAGGAACAGCTAACCCCCCAGCAGGAACTTGCGCACCCTGAGCCTGCCCTACCACAACTGCCACCAAAGACTGAATCTGGGCTTGCACCTCCTCCAACTGCCTGCCCATAGCTTCGCTACTCTGACGCAGACTCTCGATCACCGCATCGTTCTGAGCTCCAGAAGATTCACCCTCAGACAGGGGAGTCGATCGAGTCGCAGGACGCCTAGCCATCCTAAAAATCATTACAATGCAAATCAGATCCAAATCCCACGACTAGAACCGATTACCAGTACAGACAATACATATGTAGATATAGACTTAAAGCTGCTAAACTTGCTCTGAGAGTTTATCTTCTTCACAAAAATTAGATGATATGCCCTAACCTAGGATGGTTAACCACCACCTTACTAACTCTTGTGCCTAGATCGGATGCATAAACTTACGTTAATTTGAAAACTCATGTGTGTACATATGTCATCCTGCAAATCTTTAGCTCGGCGCGTTGTGCTTATGCAATGATATGATATGCATGATTGTGTTATGCATTCTAAAAAAAAGGCCCTAATGCATGCTATGAGCGGCGTACGCATGAAAATGTTATGCATCCCATACTACATAACATTTCCATGCAACGAAAAAGAAACGTGCTAGTCGCAGTCATTTGGTGAGGTTATGCATCCCATACTACATAACCCTCACATGTAGCCCCTATGGTGGATCCATATACGAACACATATTATGCATCCCATACTACATAATATGCCCTGTATACTTCATGTTATGCTATGAGTGTAGTGTTCGTGTTTTTGCCAAGACGTGCTGATGACATATCGGTGTGTGAATGACATGATGCTGAACTATTAAAAGCATCCAAGGAAGGTTGCTCAACTAACTTGTCAAGCAACCTCCCTCTGATACTAACTGTCACAACCCGCATTTTCTCCGAATTAAGAATTATAAGAGTAAGAGAAAACACGCATCATGATGCCACGTCAAGCAGGGGATAACTACTGTCGCTCAGGCAAAACCAACTACCAACTTAATGAAAGAAAATCATGTGATTAATGATTAGAAAATCAGTTATAATTAGAGTCCGTATCCCTCGACTCAGTGGATCACCTAGTCCACGAAAGAAAAACTATATTTATACGCTGCGGAAAAATTCTTTATTTAGTTTTGACATCCTAAGGAGCACATAAGGGTCCCAAGAGAACCACTCATGCTATGCAAGACCCTACATTTAATTTATATAATATATAAGAAAACGGTCTTTATACGTGATTTGGAAAATAGTGATTACGCTTTATAAAACTTGCTGATCATGAGCTTTATTTATAATAACAATTATAGTTTAAAAATAACTAGCAACCTAGCATAAAACCTTCTCAGAGCAAGTAGACTATCTCCAGAAAATGGTAGCAGCAATAGTATATATATATAGTACAAGGTAAAACTACCAGTGGGCGCCAACAACCTGACACGAACCCACTAGCACAAATATATGTCTGTAAGAGAGTACTGAAAACAACCTCACTAACCAGGTAAACAGAACTCCAAGGTCCGGGAGTCCACCAACAACACCACCTCCAACTAGCCACCAGACTGGCTACAGCTCAGAACCTGGGGTATTTCAAAGAAAACAGAATACCTCAGCAAGCTAAACAAAGAAAAACTGCATGAAAGAGTCAACCAAAGGACAAAGTAACAGAAAAACATGCAGTAGAAAGAGTCATAACTGTCCACAACAGGACCACAAGAAATGCACAACGTTCAAAGCAACAGCAACGACCCAGCCCAGGAACCACATCCTGCAGGGCCTACTAGGCTACCAAGAGCCAGAATGTTGCAAAACTACCAAAGAAAAAACTTCTAACACCCTAAACTGTGGGAAGTGATAGTAGCAAAAACAACAATGAGGAACCGGATCGAAGGCAAACGCAGTCCCCCAATCCACCATGTCCAAGTCAAAAGCTCGAGGGTCAACACGTGAAAACACAAGGGACCTTCCACCCGACAGGCCCAGCCCGTACCTGGAGCAAGAAAACATGGGTGGCCTTGGCTATATCACACAACTCCACCCCCATAAAGAGCTACAACCACCACTACTAACCACGACCCACGATTCGGCCTCTAGGAAAATAAAGAAAATGGCCGACAAGGAAAACCCAGAAAATACAACTGGAAATCCACTCGGAAACGAAATACAAGGTAAAGGAAGAGTGTTGAAATAAACCAACACGACTAGGCGTTGAGTGAAACCCACTCAGTGCCTACCTAAACTTTGGCGTTGAGTGAGCTAGCCTCACTCGCCGCCAAAATAATACCACTACCCACAAGCCCACTAAAGAATACGGAGCTCGACGACAGTCGAACGACCAAGGCAGAAGATCCAGAACTCGAGTAGTTGCCTGCCACTTGAGTATCTAAACTCCCGCACTCGAAACCATCTAAATTCACCTAGCAAAAGGAAATATACAAAGCGCACGATCAGTGACGCACGATCAGTGGTCGTGCGCACTCATTGGCTGATGATCGTGCGAAGCGAACCTGGAAAACCTGACAGAAAACCTAGCAACTGCGCACGATCAGTGTCGCACGACCACTGGTCGTGCGCACTGTTGCCAGCGCTCGTGCGATTTTCCGAGACAGAACTTTGGAAACTGAAAGACAGCCGCGCACGAGCAGAGGCACACGACCAGTGGTCGTGCTCCCTAACGGTTGATGATCGTGCGCGGCCAACCTGTACCGTTTGGAATTTCTCGAACGACACCGGAACGCGCACACGACTCACGCCACTGCAGTAGCAGCAGACAACTATCAACGTCGCGCACCACTACCATACGAGCTATGCCAAATCATTCGAGTGATACCTTAACGAAAAAATCGGCAACCACACCCCCCTCCTAACTCTCCCTCTTGGCTACACCCGAACCAGAGCAACAATCAAAATAAAGGAAAACAACGGCTCCACGCCGACAATTTGGATTCCAATCATCACAAAATAGGGGGGGTTTCAGTAGGAAGAACTAAGCCCTATAGTTAGCAAGAAAATGAGAACAACAAGGCCTCTAACCTGGGCTAACCGGGATTTCAATTTCAGCAAGAAAATCGAAAAGAAAACTTGGCAAGGGCAAGAATACCACTTGCCTCAATCACAGCGAAGCTTTGGACTGCTTTCCTCCTCTTCGCACGGATCAAAACGGCCGCAACACCTAGAACAAAAACTCGGCCATTAATGGCGGAAAACTTCCAAAACCGGAAATTCCAATCCTCCCAAAACTCCACGAAAATCGAATTTCTTACCGCAGGAATGAAGGTCTTGACAAGAGCAATCCAAATCC
The DNA here is from genome assembly GCA_039513925.1 of Platanthera zijinensis. Taxonomy (NCBI): domain Eukaryota; kingdom Viridiplantae; phylum Streptophyta; class Magnoliopsida; order Asparagales; family Orchidaceae; genus Platanthera; species Platanthera zijinensis. The sequence continues at coordinate 177,515,497 of CM077082.1, forward strand.
ACTCTCGGAATCGAATTCCGTCCACAAACGCTCCGGGAATCGGCGTCCGAAGGGTAGGCGGTTTCTCCGTTTCCTCTCGTACAGGGGCGGCGGTTCGAGTGGGGAAGATGATGGATCGAGGGTTTTCATTCTTTATATATATATATATAATTATATAATTATATAATTAATTACAAAATTGCATAAAGCACCAAATCGACGCGAAAACCGAACTACCTCGAAATTCAACGAAATTCGCACCGTAGCTAAATACCCATGCTACGAACAAAACGGCGAAGTCGAAATTAATTTTCGACGAACAGAACTCGAGTTATACCCAAATAAAGCCAAACACCAACATCCCCCCGAGAGGCCACACCGGGTCACCCAAAACGACTCGGCTTGCTAGGGAGATCTTGCCAACAGGCTACAGAATAGGGCACTCAGTTCTAAGGAGCTAAACCACACTCCACAAATGGCACAAGCCACGGAAATGCGTCATCGTAACGCCAAACGAGAATAAAAAAATCGCTGAAAAAACGGGGCATTACACTCACTTTGATCTATCCATGAAGAAAGTACTTGATAAAGTAGAAGAGGTGGATAAAGACATGAACAAGGGACTCACTGAGTCAAAGTCAACATTGAGAAGCTGGAATCCAACATAATTGGCATATTCAAGGTGGCAAAGCAATTTTTCATACAATGATAGGACTTGTAGAAACCTTGATGAGACAAGGCATGTACATGAAATAGCAAAGACTATTATTGATGCATAAAACTACGGGATGCACCATTTTGATGACCAAATGGTCTACATCAGAGATAATATTGTCTATGCCCTCACTTCAGAAGTTAGAAAGGAGGAGGATCAACTTAACAGGAAGGTGAATGCACTAGAAGCTACTATGTAACAATAGTTTCAAGGTGTCAACACCTATTATTTTGAGAATTTTAAGTGGTTACATGGAGAGTTCTTTGGAGCATAGGTAAATACTGAAGCCAGAATACCTGATGTCAGAATGTCATATTTAATATATGATGTCATTCAGCCTGCATAGGACTACTCCAGTACTGGACAGATACTCAGGACTATTATCGGGATTATTATCAGTGTGGGACAGAGACTGTTACTCAAACTACTATTGTTCGAGCTAATGTTGAGATTGTTGAGGAGTTATCCCAACCAGCTCTTAAGAGAAGAAGGTATGGAGAACGTCCCTCTGCTCATAGGTCTTATTATGTCATTACATTTTCTTCCTCCTAATTAGGCACTCATCCTTGTGGAAGACAATAACATAGCCAAGATCAGAGAGTTGGCTTATGCTTATAAGGTTGTGTTGCAACCCTTCAACATAAGCCACCTTTGTGATGGTGACTATGCCATTAGTGATCTTACCATAGCCTTTTGTTACCCCTCTATCTGAATCACGAAAGATTACTTTGGGTAAATCTTTTATTAGAGTATACTCCTTCAAGTTGCTCCTTGTCCTAGTCATGTGACTGGAACAACCACTGTCCAAGTACCATATAGGGGTATGGCCTCTTGGACTAACTTATAATATACAGTTTACTTAACCTTAGGACCCCCAATATCTATTGGGTCCTAGGTGCATATTTGTATGAAACTGAATATGTCCACCAGTAGAATTTCTGATAAGTGGACTGACCCTAGCTCTGGCCATATTGGGATTGTGCCAGCAGGCAATGGCAAAATGCCCTATCTTACCACATCACCAACAATCATATATACTATATCTTCTCTTCTGTGTATGCCATACAGCTTGGCTAGCAGCAGCCTTAATAGGAAGAAGATGTACTGCAGCCCTTTTCTGATTACTTTCAGCTAGAATTTGACTGAAGACAAGTCTTCCAGCTGGCTTGTTTGGTCTGCTCTGAGTGCTATCAACAACAAGCTTCTTTTCAGAGAGCGTGTGTTCGACGAAAGGAAAACAATCCATCGAGCTATGTTCGACGAATGGTTCTCTGAAACAAATTCGTCGATCTCCGTTCGACGAAAGTTTCACAAAGAAAGTTCATCGATCTCCGTTCGACAAACGTTTCACAAAAAGAACACAGTTCGTCGAGCTCCATTCGACGAAAGGTGTACAGTTCGTCGATCTCAGAACAAAAATCAAATTAATGATTCTCCATTTATCAGTCCTAACTGATTTAAGAAGAAATTATGTTTCTTTTCATCTAAAGGTTTAGTGAAAATATCAGCTCTTTGAAAATTAGTAGAAATAAAATCAAGATTAATTTTATTTGTGTCTACATTATCTCTTAGAAAATGATGCCAAATTTCTATATTCTTAGTCCTACTATGAAGGACTGGATTCTGTGCAATTGATATTACACTAGTATTATCATAGAAAATAGTTGAATTATTTAAGTTATAACCATAATCTAGTAACTGATTTTGAATCCACAAAATCTGTGAACAACAACTAACAGCTGCAATGCATTCAGCTTCAGCAGTTGAAGTAGACACAAATGTTTTTTCTTGCAAAACCATGACACAAGCCTATTACCAAGAAATTGACAAGTTCCTGATGTATTTTTTCCGTCAACTCTACATTCAGCATAGTCAGCATCTGTGAATCTAGTTAATTTAAATCCTGACTCAATAGGATACCAGAGTCCTAGATTAGGGCAACCCTTTATATATCTTAAAATTCTTTTTACTAAAATTAGGTGAGATTCTTTTGGATTTACTTGGAACCTAGCATAAATATAGGTGGCAAACATAATTTCATGCCTACTTGTTGTTAAATATAATAGGGACCCAATGATTGTCCTATATATTTTCTGATCAACAGGGTTACCATGTTCATCATTATCAACTACAGCATTAGAGGGCATGGGTGTTTTCATAGCCAAGGCATCTGACATCCCAAATCTTTTAATTAGCTCTTTAGCATATTTAGATTGAGATATAAAAATACCATCAGGTGTTTACTTCACTTGTGAAGCAAGGAAGTAGGATAATTCACCCATGCTACTCATTTCAAACTTTTAGTGCATTAGATCAGAAAACCTTTTGCAAAGTTTGGAATCAGTAGAGCCAAAAATTATGTCATCTACATATATTTGAACTAGTAAAATCTTAGATTTATGATGTCTAAAAATAATGTTTTATCTACCATGCCTCTACTAAATTTTTTTCCCAAAAGAAAACTAGCAAGAGTCTCATACCAAGCTCTTAGAGCTTGTTTAAGACAATAAAGGGCTTTGTAAAGTTTAAAAACTTAAGAAGAGTGAGTTGGAGAGATAAAACCTGGAGATTGTTCTACATAAACTTCCTCTTTGAGCTCTCCATTTAGAAAAGCACTCTTCACATCCATCTGATATACCTTGAACTTCTTGAATGCTGCAATTGCAAGAAATATCCTAATAGCCTCCTGTTTGTCCACAATTGGAGTCTCCAAAGATGACTTTAGGTCCACGCTTTGCTTTGAAGTCACTTAAATTTCCTTTTCTACCTGTCATATGTTTTGAGCATCCACTATCCAAATACCACTGTTCCTCTATGGTAGGATAGTTCTTTTCCTACATAAAACAAATTAGGTATTTTTGACCCAGGTTACCTTGGGTCCTATTTTTCTTTTATAATAATTTGAAATATAAGAACACTCAGGTTGATCCTTATAACCAAGTGGATGATATCTTCTAGTAGGAATAATCCACTGAGTAAAAGGATTTATAAATCTTTGTGTCTGATTATTCTTGTGAAAAGAATTAAAATTTTTGTTAGAAAAATTTGGGTTCGACGAATTATATTAAGTTCGTCGAGCTGAGTTTGTCGAATGGAAGTTAGTTCGTCGAGCTCCATTCACAGAATAATAATGTTCATTTTCTATGTTCCACGTTTGTCGATCGCAGTTCCACGTTAGTCGATCGCAGTTCGACGAATCATATTGATTTCGTAGAGCACTATTTGAATAATTATACTCAAGCCCTGTGTTCATAGTTCGTCATTCTCTGTTCGACGAATAGTATTTATTTCGTCGAGCTCGGCTCGACGAATTATTTTGAACATAATTTTTATGAAATTTCTTATTTTGATTTGGTTTTTTGTAAAACTTTTGTAGTGTTATCTAAATCTTCTAACTTTTCTTTTCCTTTAGCTGACGTAAATTTAATAGGTGTAGTTAAAATATTTTTCTATAAAAGTTGAGGTTGACTTAGTGAAGCTCCTAAGCCTAGTTTGTCATTTAGCCTGACATTGATTGTGCTTGTGATATTCATAAGTTTAATGCTTCTCCCATTAAGGGATTCTTCAAACTATTTTGCTTCAGATAATTTATTTTCTAAGGAAACTACTTGTTCCTTAAGAATTTTTAACAATTCTTTAAGTTTTAGGTTTTCTGAATATGGATTGTTTAGTTTAGTTAATTTCTATCTGAGAAGTTTTATTTCCTTCTGAGATTGTATCAAATCTTTACATTGTAATTTAAAATCTATTTTAAACTGATCTGAAGTAAAATCAAATATAGAGATTACCTGTCTTCTTCAGACTCAGATTCATTATCAGAATTGATGCATGATGCATTTATTGCCATCAAACATACTTCTTTTGCTCTTGACTCTTCTTCATCTTCACTGGAACTGGATGAAGATTCAGAGTCTGATTCACTCCAAGTTTCAGCAACAAAGCCTCTCTCCTTCTTTTTGTTTTTACTGGAAGAGGATTTGTGTGAGTGCTTCTTAGAGTCTTTATCCTTCTTTTGATTTTTTGGACACTTTGGAAGAATGTGTCCAGGTTTCCTACAACCATAACAAACAATTTCTTTAGTTAGTGTTTTGTCATACCTTGGTTTGTCTTGGTTTCTGAATGATTTTCTCCTAAAGTCTTTTCTGGACATCTTGTAGAATATTTTATCCAGGAGACCCATAAGATCTTCATTCTGTGGAACTTGTTCTTCATCAGTTGCTTGGAAAGCAATGCTCTTTTCCATCTTCATTAAAGGTGAAGTCCTTTGTTCAGCTTCCCTCATTTTGATGAGCTGTTCATATGATTTGAGCTTGCCCAACAAAGTCTCAGTTGTGATTTCATTCACACTTCTGGCTTCTTTAATTAGCCAGATCCTTGAATCTCATGTGCTAGGGAAACACATGAGAATTTTATCATTGACCTCTATCAATGTAATGTCTTTTTCTAAGGATTTCAGCTCATCAATTATGAGACTGAGTCTTGTGTATATATCTGTAACTGATTCACTTTCACCCTTCTTGAAATTCTCATATTGAGAAATCAAGTTAGATCTTTTGTCCTTTCTTTCATCAGCTGATCAGCTACCAATGCATTGAGGGAGTCCTAGATAGCTTTCGATGAGGTGCATTTAGCAACCTTCTGAAAAATGTCATCTGACATTGTTTGTGCTAAAATGTTCATAGCCTTGGCATCAACAATTTTTGCTTTCTTCTGGGCTTCTGTCCATTCAGGTGGTGGTACAGCACTGGTACTTGTTGTTGTTAGAGGTAGAGATGGACCTGTCAAAATAGAGTTGTAGATATCCCCATCAATAGAGTTCATGTATAACCTAGTCCTTTCCTTCCATAGTGCAAACTTATTTAGATTGCACATAGGAGGTCTAGTGCTTGAATACTCCTTATTTTGTGCCATGATAAGAAAAACAAACTAGAGAAAATAAGATCTATCAGATCTATTAGTTCAGGTGTTAGCCTGTAAAACCAAAGAACCAACCTCTGATACCAATATAAAGTGAGGGATAGATCTGATTTACACTAGAGGGGGTGAATAGTGTAAATTAAAAACTTTAATTTACTTTTATAGCGGATTTAAAGTAAGTGATATATATATACATATATATATATATAGAAAGAAAAATCACAGCACACACATAAAAAAAGTAAAGCAATCACAGATGACACAAGAAAATTTATAGTAGTTCCCCAATAAATCTGGGTACGTCTACTCTTCTACCACCCTGGTTGGAATCCACTACAGGTTTTGATCAGGTGCCCTGCCACCAAAAGATCTATTTTCTAAGGTAACTCTAACAACCCTTTGAGCTTTTGATCAGGTGCCCAAAAACCAAGCTTAAGTCTTTTGATAAGGTGACTTAGGAACCAAGAGGTTAACTTTTGAAGGGAGTTATAACCCTGTACATAATTTATGAAGTAAACTAAAACTTGATTTCAAGAGTCTCTGAGAAGACTTAGTGGATGATAAAGCAAAAATCTCCCCGTGATTTGTGTAGAGATTTTAGAACAGGAGGGGAGGCTTTTCTTCAGGGTGTAGGCCTTCTTATATTTGACTGATGAATACTTTGCACTTGCAGAGACTGAAATAAAAAATCTAATGAATATTTGTTGATCTATATTGATCTGTTGATTAACCCTTTAGCAGCAATCTTCTGAAAGAATATATCGAATGCCTGAGGAGAATTCAAATATTTGAATTAAAACCATTCTGAAATGCCTGAAGCATCTCTGAGAATTGTAACTTCCCTGGTAATTAATTAGATTAATAACTCTGTGATAAATCCATATTTAATGGTGCCAGAAAAGGCTATATTCATTAAGAATATTTAGCATTAAATATCGGAGTGTAACTGACTGAAATTAAGCCATTTAAAATGATTCTGCCTTAGGTAAATAACAATTCCTGAACACTGCAAAGCATTAGTCAAACTGAGCCTGGAGATCGTAGAACTGAGCCTGGAGTTCGTCGAGCTGAGCGAGGAGTTCGTCGAGCTGAGCTGCTAAGATATGATCAGCGTTCGTCGAACGGAGCCCAGAGTTCGTCGAGCTAAACTCAGAGTTAGAACTCTGAGTTCGTTGAACTGAGCTCGGCGTTAGTCGAACAGAGCTCAGCTTTCATCGAACAGAATCATGCATTCGTCAAACTGCATTTCTCTGGAAATCTTCTAAGGAAGCAACCCTGGAAATAAACCTATGATCCTAGACTATACAATTTGGGTAAAACTAATCATCCTAAACAACAATAGTGATCTTAGCCCAAATCAGAAATAAGGTTCCAACACCGCCTCCCACGGCCACCAGGCGCCACTGGGCGGCTGGCCATGCCCTTCCGCTTTGCCTACTGCGGCCGCCTCCTGTGGCCGCAAGGCTCCACTCAGGCGGTCAGCCGTGCCCGGCCGACCCACCTCTCCCGGCCGCCTCCCGCGGCCGCAAGGAGCCGCTCGGGTGGCCGGTCTCTCCCAGCCTCCCTGTCTCTCGCGGCCGCCTCCTGTGGCCGCGAGCCCTCTCACCGTGGCTGAACGGCTCGCCGGTCGTGACTCCCTTCGCCGATGAATGTCGCCGGCAGTTTGGCAGTCCTTGCATGGCGGCCCTTCCCTGTCATTCGATATATCCAACACGATCATCACCATCCATTTTATGCATAACCACCCACTAACCATCATGGTTAGTTGGGGAATATTTTAATTATAATATTGGTCTATGTATAATGGATTTGATGAAAAAAATACGCACCCTTAACTATACTAAAAATTAGTTATGTCGGTGGTTACGGTGTGTGGATAGCCGCATAACCACCGTAACCACCTCCCGAAAGCTATAAAAGGAGCCCCAGGCCTCCTCATTTCTCATCTTTTCGTTCCATAGCTTTCACGTTCTTCAGGCAAGAGCTCTGCCGGATTACTCCTACGTGTCACCTTCAAACCATCTTCAAGCCGCATTCAAGCCACCGTCAAGCCGCATTCATGCCACCTTCAAGCCATCTTCGAGCTGCATTTAGGCCACCTTCAAGCCTTATACAAAGCCATCGCCGCCCCATCATAACCCGCCTAGATCCGCGACAAGCATCGAGAAGGAAATTTCTGCAACAACAAGCATTTCGTTCATCCACATCCTCCCTGCAAACAAGCCTCGCGCGGAGCAGCCTGTTGGTCGCCGCGAGCCAGTAACTCTCTCTCACACCTCCAAAGTGTAACGAGAAGCAACCTGTCACTCTCGATTCTCCTTAAAAGCTATAACTACAAGCGAATAGTGGAGTTCGACCGGCAAAGACCCGCTCGCGTGATTTTTTACCAAGTTGAGGGGTTTTCTACATAAAAATCGCCTTTTGTACATGATCTTTGATTCTTTGACTGATTCAACGCTCGATCTCTCCCGGGCTAAAATGGTCAAATTTGGACCGATATAGGAGCACTGAGTTAGACCACAATAGTTTGGCGTCGTCTGTGGGAACCACAATTCCCAACATCCTTGCAAAGGTAGCACCCTCAATTCAACGGTACTCCAGGTCAGCCCCAATGGAAAAAAGAAGCATCTGAACTGCCGACGGATCCATCATTGGGGGACGTATCGAACGAACGCACTCTCATTTGCTCATCAATGCACCGCTTGTAGACGAGGCCATACTCCCGCCCGTAGTAGCTTTGGAAGGATGAGTTGGACAGATGGAGGAGCAATAGACAAAGATGCTTACTCTCCTCCGAAATTAAGGAGCACTTCCTTCTCCTTTCCATCCACCAACACCAGTCAACCCCCCGCCTCTCCCAAATCATGTTCCAATACAAGAAGCCCCTTATGGGGAAGAAGTGTCAGAAGAACTCTCTGATGTCGCCAGTTCCACTCACCTAATTCATAGGGGAACCGGAGCCGGACACCATCACTACCACGCTAATGAAGAAGCTCGACCACCGCCAGGCGAAAGGATCACCCGTGAAAAGATACATGAAGTAATCGCATAGGAATACATGCAAATCATGTGGTGTGATGCCCTGATCCAACGTCCTCTCTGTTGAGGCTCTCCGCTTATGCCCCAAGTTCTAGCTCACCCGATCCCTCAGGGTTTCAAACTGCCAAGAATCGTGGCGTTCGATGGAACCGAGGATCCACTAGAACATATTAACCACTTCATTACCATTATGCGAATCTATAATGCTCCGGATCAACTGCTCTGTTAAGTGTTTACAGCCACACTGAAAGGACAAACCCGTACCTGGATCCATTCCTTAAGAAAGAGGACCATTGATAATTTCACAAAACTAGTAAGGAAATTTGTGGATCAATTTGTTGCTAAACAAAGAATCGTCCGAGACCCCTCATATTTGTCTGGAATCCATCAACACGAGGGAGAATTCCTAAAAGAATTTTTTCACCATTTTACCGCTAAGGCCTGACAAATTTTGGGGAGTAGACCCTGAGCTTTTGAGGGGTGCATTTCTTGGAGGACTTCCCCACAGCGTCTTTTACTCAGCTCTGATGAGAAAAACTATCTCCAGCTATCCGGATCTTGTGCATCGCGTGGAGGCTCAAATTGGTGCAGACGAAGCTATCGAAGCACATCGTCAACAGTTCGACGACAGTCAAAAGAGAAGGAGAGGTCAAGAGCAGACTTCTAAGGCGTAGTAATAAAGATACAAAGAGGAACATCAGAATAGCAAGCGTCGACGTGACTTCTAGAGGTGTCATTCAAAATGATCTGACCCTTCATCGACCCAAATTGTCGATTCCAAATCCAAGGAATGACCAGTCAAAATAATGTGAGTTTCATCGTGGGACCGGGCACACTATCGAGGAATGCGCAAGGTTAAAGGATGAGATCGAGCGTCTGATCGAGTAAGGGCTCTCAGCAGGTTCTTGCAAGGACATGTGTAGGAGCATCAGGCCCCTCCCAAGCAAGCGAGAGAGCAGCATACCGCTCTGCATGGGGGACCCGGAAGTAAACAGCTGGTAGGCAACATTTAAACTATCGTCGGACCCCCACTTCTCTCCACCCAGATACTTTCAGTAAATGTCCAAAAGGGTATTCATGAAGATAAAAGAGCTAGATAAGATTCTACCATAACGTTCAGAGAAGAAGACCTCAAGGGACTCTGATCACCTAGCCAAGACCCGCTCGTGATTTAATGTGGGAATCCGTGATCCCTGCTATAACATCAAGAGAATACTAGTCGACATTGGAAGCTCGATCGACGTCTTATTTTTAACTCTCCAGGGCATTAAACTCGCTGACCAACATCTCACTCCAGCTACAGGTCCTGTTTACGGATTCGACAATCACCCAATCCATGTGTATGGGATGATAACTCTGTCAGTTACCATGGGTGAATTTCAAAGACAAGCCATACATGATATCCAGTTCGTTGTCATAGACTCGAGTTCAGCTTACAACACTATCTTCGGAAGGCCCGTCCAATCTATTTTCAAAGCCATCCCATCAATTCTACACCTTGCAATGAAAATCCTCACCGCCGAAGGGATATGAGTCGTTAGATGAAATCAAGAAGCATCCTGAATTTGCTATTCCAAACAAGCCCAGCTGGCAAAAGCAACTTCTCTGAATATTGACGATTTTGATCTACAAGATGAGACAATTAAGCAGCGAGGAGCGCCCATAGTAGGATTGATCGAAGTTCCTATATCCGAGTCAAATCTAGCCCACACCGTTCAGTTAGGATCTATCCTCCAACAATGAGAGAAGGAAGAATTAATAGCATATCTCCGAGCAAACAGATATATTTTTGCTTGGAGCCCCAATGATATGTTAGGTGTGGATCCACAAGTCATTCAGCATTCTTTGAACATCAACCCAGCATGTAAACCAGTCATTCAGAAGAAGAGAAATTTTTCTCCTGAACGACTGCAAGAAATTGAATAAGAAGTTGGAAAGCTTCTTGATGCACAATTCATTCGGGAAGTGGAGTACACTACTTGGTTGGCCAATGTGGTCATGGTCAAGAAGTCCTCCGGGAAGTGGAGGAAGTGCGTAGATTACACAAATCTCAACCAAGCCTCCCCAAAAGATAGCTTTCCCCTCCCTAATATTGACCAACTTGTTGATTCAACTGACAAACATCAACTCCTCAGCTTCATGGATGTATATTCCGGCTACAAGAAAGCCTGCAGATGAAGAGCATATCGTATTCAGGACTGAAAAAAGGAATCTATTATTACAAAGTGATGCCTTTCGGTCTTAAGAACGACGGAGCTACCTACCAACGATTAATGAACAAGGTGTTCAAAAATCTCATTTGGAATACTATGGGGGTATATGTAGACGACATTCTAGTTAAAAGCATTCATCGAGAGAATCATCTAAAGGACATGGAAAAGTGCTTTGAGCTCTTTCGCCGATACGGCATGAGACTAAATCCAAGCAAATGTGTATTTGGTGTTACGTCAGGAAAAATCCTTGGATTTATGGTGATACAACGAGGAATATAGGCGAACCCAGAAAAAATCAAACCAATCGAGTATATGTCACCCCCTCGGTCCATGAAAGAAGTGCAACGTCTAAATAGAAGGATCAACGCGCTCTCACGATTTTTAGCACGGACTGGAGACAAGTATTTGTCGTTTTTTTAGATTCTTAGAGGAGCAAAGAGCATGGGATTTCAATGGACAGACGAGTGTCAAGCCTTCTTCGAATCCCAGAAACAATATCTGGCCTCGCCTCCACTCCTCTCAAAACCAACACCTGGAGAAACACTATACATATACTTAGCCATAACACCCGCTGCATTGAGCTAGGTATTGGTCAAAGATGAAGGAGGAGTTCAACGCCCCATTTACTATCTAAGAAAAGTTCTCTCAAACACGAAAACTCGATACCCAGCAGCAGATAAAATGGCCCTAACAATCGTCTTCTCTGCCAGAAAACTTCTACCTTGTTTTCAGGCTCACACAATAAAGGTGTTGACCGAACTCTCACTCTGCGTAATCCTCCAGAAGCCATAAGCATCTGGTAAATTTGTAAAGTGAGCGGTCGAACTAGGTGAGTTTGATATTCATTTCCTGCCTCGTCCAGATATCAAATCGCAGGTATTAGCAGACTTTATTGTGGAAAACACCATCCGCCAAGAGGCAGCCTCTACACAAACCACTCATGATCCTCGATGGACTCTCTACGTCGATGGAGCCTCAAGGATTGAGGGAGCAGGGGCAGGATTGCTTTTAATAAGCCTGGAGATCATTACCCTGGAGTACGAACTCAGATTAAAGTCTCCAACCACTAAGAATGTTGCCGAATATGAAGCTCTAACTATAGGACTCAGACTTACCGTTGATTGCCAAGTAAAAACCTGACAATCTATTTGGATTCTCAGCTCTTAGTCTCACAGATCGAGGGTGATTACGAAGCAAAAAATGATCATTTGGCCCAGTACCTCTCACTTGTGAAGTCTCTTCTGGCAAAGATCCCGCACTACCAGATTATTCATATTCATAGAGAGTAGAATTCTAGGGCTGACGCACTCTCCAAGCTGGCCACAACTTCCTCCCAGTATTAGTCAAGAAGGCGCCAGGTGGAGGAGATCATCATCCTCACAGACCCTGGGAAATCATGGAAATTATGCAATCATAATCTTCTTGGATCATCCTACTACAAGCATACCTGGAACATCAACAACTGCTAGAAGATCCGAGGGAAGAACGATTGTTAAGGATGCGAGCAGCAACCTTTATCCTCATCAATAGAGAGTTGTACAAGATATCCTTCTTCATGCCCTACTTGAAGTGTTTGTCAAAATTGGATGCTGAATACACGTTGCAAGAAGTCCACAGAGGAGTTTGTGGAGAGCATTTGGGCGGCAAGGCGTTGGCCCAGAAGATTTTACGCCAAGGATTTTACTAGCCTACCATAAAGAAAGATGTGGTCGAATTCGTTCAAAAATGTAAGAGTTGCCAAATGCACTCGAACATTCCCTGCCAGCCTCTGGTCACTTTAATAGCACTGCAAGGGGAATGTCCAATCGCGTAATGGGGGATCGACCATCTCGAACCCCTTCCCTAGGCTTAGGGAAAAGGAAGTTTATTATAACGTTAATTGATTACTTCACCAAGTGGGTCGAGGTAGAGCCCTTTGCCAAGATTACAGAGGAAAATGCTAAGCAATTTATTTGGAAGAGCATAATATGTTGCTTCGGCATCCCTGTAGCCATCATCACTTATAATGGAACACAATTCACTGGAAAATCCTTTACAAAGATGTGCGAAGATCTGAAGATCAATCTACGACATATAGCTATGGCACATACTCAGACTAACAAAAAGATAAAAGTGACGTATCGTACTATCCTTAAGGGCCTAAAGAAATGAATATGTTGGTACCCTAGGTTTTGATTTGTGTTCAGTCTTCTCTTTTAGTCTCTTGACCCAAGATTTATCTATGGTCAAAGGTTAGTTGATAGGATAGATTCTCTAGTTGTGTAGAATTGCCTGTCCAGATGAAAATCTGGCTAAGTAATTTCTGGTTCGACTATGGTCGAACGTCGCTCGACTATCGTCGATCAGCCGATCGACGATCGTCTTCCTGATAGCTCGACTATCTGCTTGATAGGTCGACTATCTGTTCTCTTTGATAGTTCGACTATCTGTTGATAGGTCGACTATCTGCTCTTCTTGATAGTTCAACTATCTTCTTTGATAGTTCGACTATCTGTTGATAGGTCGACTATCTGCCCTTCTTGATAGTTCAACTATCTGCTTGGATAGTTCGACTATCTGATAGTTCGACTATCTGTTGATAGGTCGACTATCTGTTGTCTTTGATAGTTCGACTATCTGTTGATAGGTCAACTATCTGTTTTCTTTGATAGGTCGACTATCTGTTTGACAGGTCGACTATCTGTTTTGTTTGGTAGTTCGACTATCTGTCCTGATAGATCGACTATCTGATAGCTCGACTATCTGTCCTGATAGTTCGACTATCTGTTGTGGTAGTTCGACTATCTTCTTTGATAGTTCGACTATCTGGATCGTTCGACTATCTGTCTGATAGGTCGACGATCTCTGTGCTTAGGTCGACGATCTCCGAGGGTCATTCGACGTTTTGTTGTATGTCTTGAGTAATTTTGTCATCTTCTATGATGTGATTTATTTCATATTTATTTTGGCATATTTTATAAAAGATTGTTTGAATAAATTTATGATATTATTTCCATGCAATATCTGTTCCATTCCTTATACATGAGCTAATCTTTTTCTGACAAAGTTGTTTGTTTTATTAGCTGAGATATGATTTCTGCTTTATCTGTCAGGCTGTCCTTTATAGCAGTTAGACTCAGAAAGTCTTCTCTGGTTGTAAAGAGTCTCTTCTGATGTGACTTTCTCTAGTATTATTTCATCAGAGTTATTTGCAGCTTCTTAGAAAGCTTTATCCTCTTATAGGATATCTGTCTGCAGTATTTGTTTTGCTTTATGCTTTTTGCAGCCCAGCTTGCAGATTTCAGTAGAAGACAAGATTCAAACTCAAATTAGAGCCGTTGTTGCTGCTGTTATATAAAGAAATTCTTTGGAGAAAGAAATCAACTAGTTCTGATATACAAAAAGCTAACAGCAGCATTCAAGCTTACAACTTACAGTTTCCAACTGCTCTCAGTTCATTCACATCTAACTGAGAAGAAGTTTTAGCTCTTCACTCTTCTTCAACCTGAGTTCTCCTGCCTCCAGGAAGATCTTCACTCAGAGCTTTTTGAAGAAGAAGAAGAAGAAGATAGCTGCCTGAAGAAGAATTTTCAATTCATATTTTTTATCTTCTTGTAGCTTTTTCCTTCAGATTTTCTGAAGTGTTTTCTGCACTGAAGCAATACTTCACCTGGACATTCTTTTAGCCAGGGGGAGCCTTGACTCTTTAGAGCTTTCTAGCTCAGTGCAAGTTCTTGTGCTTCTCTAATCTATTGTAAAATAGAGAAGACATCTTAACCTCCTTTCCCCCTCCTGTAAAGGGTTATTACTCCCTTCAAAAGTATACCTTGGTGGCAGGGCACCTGATCAAAAACCTGTGTTGGTTTTTAGACACCTGATCAAAAGTCTAAAGGGTTTCTGGATCTACCTGAAGCAGATCTTGTTGGTGGCAGGGCACCTGATCAAAAACCTGAGTGGATTCCTACCTTGTTGGTAGAAGAGTGGGCGTACCCAAGTTGTTTGGGGAACCACTATAAATTCCTTGTGTCGTCTGGATTGTTTAATTAATTCTCTGTGCTGATTGGCTGTGATTTGTCTTAACTAGGTTGCTAGTTGTTGTTTAGGATTTCAAGCCTTAACTGTAATTACAGTTGGCTCCCTTTTGTGCACAACACTTGTGTTAGGCTTTAGGGTTTCATCTCAAATATCTATAACCTTCATTCCGCAATTAACTCCAAGGAAGTTGAGTAGACAGTCAACTTTGCTAGTGCAATTTTTGATTACTCTATTCACCCCCCCCCCCTCTAGAGTAGTATCTATCCCTTTTCTTTCAGAATACAAGAGGCTGAGGGCAATGGGTTGATGCACTTCCCAATGTATTGTGGGCTTACCGAACTACGGAGAGAACCCCCACCAGAGAAACTCCATATAATCTTTATTATGAAACTGAAGCCATTATCCCTGTTGATATCGGAGTCCCAAGCACTAGAGTTTTGAACTTCAGCCGAGAAAAGAATGATGAAGCGCTTCGTGAAAATCCTGACCTGATCCCAGAAGTTAGAGAAGCAGCGGACCTTTGTGTTGCCGCTTATCAAGGATGTGTGGCACGTCTTTATAAACGGAGAGTAAATCCAAGACCTATCAATGTTGGAGACCTAGTCTTACGAAACATTAAAGCGGCTGGCAAAGGATCACAGGGAGACAAGCTCTCACCTTCTTGGAAGGGACCATTCATTGTCACTGCAGTCATCAAGCCTGGAACCTATAAGCTTAAAACAATGAAAGGGAAGACCCTTCCTCGCATATAGAATGCGCAAAACTTGCATTGATTTTACCAATGATGTCTTATTTTTTCATCATTGTGCATTTTTTAGACATATTCGTAACTTCTTACTTCTCGTTTGAATTTTATAGTTCAGTATTGTAAAAGACGCGAGCACAGACTCGTGCAAATTATCTTTCATTTGAATAGTGCATTTTGATTCCTTTAAGTAATGACTAATGAGAACAAAGCCACGAGCCCGACTCGTGCAAATTAGGTAAGACTGCGCATACGGTTTGAATAAGCAAGCTCTTCACCAAACATGCCTCTCTACGCCTCGTCATCGCCCAGGCTTTCCCCCCTCGCGATCAAATTCAAACGAAGCCGCGAGCTTGACTCGAACAAATTAGGTAAGACTGCGCATGCAGTTTGAATGAGAAATCTCTTCACCGAACCTGCCTCTCTACGCCTCGTCATTGCCCAGGCCTGCCCCCTCGCAATCAATTTCAAACGAAGTCGCGAGCCCGACTCGCACAAATTAGGTAAGACTATGCATGCGATTTGAATGAGCAAGCTCTTCACCGAACCTGCCACTCTATGTCTCGTCATCGCCTGGGACTGCCCCTCTCACGATCAATTTCAAATGAAGTCGCGATCCCGACTCGCGCATATTAGGTAAGACTGCGCATACAATTTTAATGAGAAAGATATTCATCAACCCTGCCTTTCTATGCCTCGTCATCACTCGAGCATGCCCCCTCGTGATCGATCTCAAACAAAGCTGCGAGCCTGACTCGCGCAAAGCAAGCAAGGTCATCTCCAGGTCCTACCCCCTCACAGTCGGCACCAAATAAATTTGCGAGCCTGACTCGCGCAAATCAAACAAGGTCATGTCCCCGGAGCAAATCATCTGATTCATTGGCTCTCAAATGGGTTAATTACACCATCTTCCGCTATATAATTTCTACATCATTTGAGCAAAAAGGGAAAGAACAACACTATTACAATAGTAACATACCATAACACATAACAACGCACTATCAATAACTGTCAAAAACAATGGCAAACATACAACAGACTCAACTCAAGGAAATACAAGCGTACATGCATAAGGAAATCACGCCACTATGCATTAGCCGTATCTATATTAGAATCTGGACTCAGGCTCTCGTAATCTGAAATATATCAAAGCTAAGGCTAGACACATCACACTTCAAACTTCTGGCAACAAGGCAAAGAGCCTTGAACACTCCGTGCCTAAGTGCAAGCTCGTGAGCATCCTTCATCTGAGGATCGACCACTTTAGTTCAAATCTCTTCACGAACCTCCTCGCCAATCAAGCAACGATCACGCATGTAATCCAATGAATCAATGTATTCATCAAGACCGACGGCCTTCAATTCTGACATGCGGTTTTAAGAAGAAAGCATCTCCACTTGGGCTTTCGACGCCCCAAGCTCCGTCTCCAAACGAGAGATCTTTACTTGAGCATTCTTCAGCATCTGCGCGGTTTTCTCTACCATCGATTTTTCACCTCCAATGACGATCGAGCCTCCTCTAATTCTGCCTTCAGCTCTGACCCAATCCAGTGAAATCGGGAAACATCTTGATCATAATCATCTCTCACAGAGGTAAGCGAGCTCGCCGCTGCTTGAAACTTTTCCTGGAGAGCCAAATATTCATCCTTCAAGCTCAGGTAATGGTCGTTCCAAGTGACAGGAAGATGAGCTCGAGCCTCAATCTACATGGAAAAAGAGAAGGGTCAATATGACACAAAAACTAGCAAAAGAAAAAAGGAAAACTGAGAACTAGAAAGCTTGCTTACCACAACATTCATCGCCTTCATAGAAGATCTAGGGAGCAGGGGCCTCGGGAAGAGGAGCCCAGGGGCAGAGCATCCTAGCACCAGTACTTTAACCTCGAAAGAAGTAGTCTCGCCTTAACAACTAGGAGGAACTACCTCATCCAGGGAGTCATGAAACGCTCTATACCCTCATCACAGTGAATGGATTTAATAGCCTTCCTCTTTCGATCACGAGCATGAGAAGTCCCGGCTATCCGCACTAAATAAGAAGTTATCCCACACCGCATCAAACTTTTTGTTGGGATTTGTCTCCACAATACCTCAGATTTGTAGGAGGTCAGACCTTGAACTAAGATGAATTAAGGTGTATTTGATATTGTGTTTAAGTTGTATGTGTGCAGGTTTTTATTGCCAAGTGTAGACCAATGTCAGTCTATAATGGGTCACCAAACACAGGACCATACAATGTAATCCCTCATTGTGTGATCCAAAGTGTTGGCCCATGTATAGCCTCTCTATTGGGATACACTTCCTATACAAGCACTTGGATTGGTGGACTGAAGTATTGAAGTTTATTTTCTCAGAAGAAATTTTTCTAAGTCCACATACTCGAGTAGCCTTCTTCATATACTCGAGTAAGTGACTTAGTACTCGAGTAGATCCTCAGACATACTCGTGTAGACTCTGTATACTCGTGTAGATAAGTTTATACTTGAGTAGATAGTTAGTCACTCGAGTAAGTCATATATTATACTCGAGTAGATCCTTCTGTTCTTAGATCCGAAATATTCTCTAAGTCCACATACTCGAGTACCTCGTTTATACACTCGAGTAAGTGAGCCTATACTCGAGTAAGTTTGATTACATACTCGAGTAGACTGTATTGTACTCGAGTAGGTGATAACTTGTACTCGAGTAGTTGGTTAGTTACTCGAGTAAATGTTCTGTTCATACTCGAGTAGATCTGTGCTTCTCATCTCAGAAAAATTCTAAGTCTACATACTCGAGTAGTTACCTATATACTCGAGTAAGTGACTCTGTACTCGAGTAGTTGTTATTCATACTCGAGTAAGTTAGTGATTACCCGAGTAGTTTTGTCAACATACTCGAGTAGTTCTTTTCCCCTCACTTGAGTATCTCCAACCCTTTCACTCGAGTAGTTCTTCCTATTTTATTTGAGAAGTTTCCTCTAAGTGTTGTTACTCGAGTATATATTCTCATACTCGAGTAGTTCGAAAATCACTCGAGTGTTGATCTCTGAATCACTCGAGTAGCTTCTCTTCTTATACTCGAGTATACTCCTTCTAATCACTCGAGTATATACCTTCTGATACTCGAGTATGTTTCTTCTATGACTCGACTATATCGGTTTAAATTTTCCTGAAATTCTCTAAGTCAATTTCGCTGTGTATTTCAAATTAATCATTTCTGATTGGTCCACGTGTCATCCCTAATTAATTTTTTGACCGTTGGAGTCCACCTATAAATAGGTCCTATCATATTTGACTAATAACAAGTTTATAGAGATTTTATTTTAAGAAAGAGAAAAAGTTCCGTGAACCTTAATTTCTCACGCCGCCGCCATTGACGTTCACAGAAGAAGCTCTGGATCGACTATCTTTGATCGCTATTTTCAACTCTGATTCTCCAGCGATCCAGACGAAAGTTAATCACTCGATCTCGCCTAGCCTCAAAGATTTCAGATCTATTTTCTCGATCGAGGTGATTCCGTTTTTTAGATTTGTGGATCTCTCTCAAGTCGTCTTCAACATACTCTGATTAAGCCAAAGTTCTTAAGGAAGAAGACTATCAAGATCCAGATCTGAGAATATTACTGTTTGTATTTTATTTTCAAACCAAATTTCATTGTAGGAGTTTTTTTTTCTCCGAGATTTGTAGGAAGGCTTTATCTTCCGAGTGTAGATCCGATTTGGATCGAGTTTGTAGGAACGTGGTTCCGAGGTGTAGGATTGTTTTCAATCCGAGATAGTGGAGTAGCCGAGTCTAGTGATTTGCTAGATCGATGAGTAAAGTGGACGTACCCAAGATTGGGGAACCACTATAAATCTCTTGTCGTCTGTGATTGCTTGATGTGTGCTGTGTTAATTTTTAATTTCGCATTTGACACGCATTTCACCTATTCACCCCCCTCTAGGTGATTTAGGCTAACAACTTAGTACTCTCAATTGGTATCAGAGGGAGGTTGATCGTTAAAAGGTTAACACCTTGATCTTATCCTTCTAAGTTGTTTCTTGAATAGTATCAAGCATGAGTAAGACCAAGGATTTTGCTAAACTCCCTATCTGCACCAAGAACAATTTTCCTATGTGGAAGGAAAGAGTAAAGTTCTTCATGGAAGCAGTAGATCCCCGGATCTTCATGATTGTTGAAGAAGGTCCCCACATTCCTATGACTACTTCCACCATAGATTCCACCAAGCAAGTTCCCAAGAAATTGATGGATCTAGATAAGGATGAGATTGCACTTGTCTCTCTGGACAAGAAAGCTAAAAATATTATAGCAAGTGCAGTCGATGACTCAATGCTGCAGAATCTGATTCATTGTCAATCTGCCAACGAGATGTGGCAATCCCTAGTGACCCTAAAGGAAGGTACTGAAGAAGTAAGGTATGATTGAAGGTCCCTACTGAACCAGAAGTATGAAGCCTTCAGGCAAGGGCCAAAGGAGGCTATTGCTGACACATTTGAAAACTTCTTCAAGATAGTCAATGGTCTGAGTGTATGGCCAAGTCTTCACAAATGGAGAGCTGAATGATAAGTTTCTGAGATCTCTCACCAAAGAATGGGATAACAAAGTTTGTGCCATCCGAGAGTTTGGCAGACTAGCAGAGACAGATCCACAGAACCTATTTGGCAAGCTGATGTCATATGAACTGCAAATCAACTCCAGAAAAGCTGAAGAAGAGAACAGTTGCTTCTCCTCAAAAGAAAACTCAGTTGCTTTAAAGGTCGACAGTTCAAGGAAGGGCAAAGCTGCCTCACCAGCCCCTCCTCAAGAAATAAGTGAAGAAGAAGGCTCCGAGCCAAGCTCATCTGGCTCAGAACTATCTGAAGGAGAGTTCTCATTGCTCTCCCGGCAATTCAAGAAATTCTTAAATAAGAAGAAGCAATGGAGAGGCAAAGATGCCTCATTCAGAAGATCACGACATGACGGTGATCAGCGAAAGAAAGGCTCAAGTAACCATGACAGGTATAACTCTAAACAGAACAAACAGATTTCGACTGACATCGTTTGTTATTGTTGCAATAAGCCAGGTCACGTCATCGCCGACTGCCCTCACAAAAAGAAAGAAGGTGGAAGAAGAGAGGAAAAGAAATCCTTACACCATAAGAAGAGGACAGAGAAGAGTCTAGTAGCCAAGAAGAGCAAAACTCTCAGCGACTCCGACTCATCTGAGTCAAGTGAAGAAGAGGAAGCTTACTTTGGGCTCATGGCTCACTCAGATGATGAACAAGTCCCCCAGTTCACTGGGGAGGTAAAATCTCACACTCCTCTCTCTGATTCTGATGATGATAATGAGCAAAAGGGCTATTCCTCTGAAGATGAATCTGAACTCATGGCCCAGTACAAAGAGTTGCTCATGACCTACGAAAAATGTCGTAGAGTAGTGAAAACTCAAGCCAAAGAGATAAAATCTCTACAGGCTAGTGAGAGCAACTTGAGAGAAGAAGTCGCTAAGACTAACTCTCTTCAAGAGAACTTCAATAGTGCTATGGATGAATACAATCAAGCTCTCAAGCACCTCGACCTTAAAGAGGAAATCATCAAAGAGTTGGAACAATGACTTGAGGCTGAGAAGAAACTTGTTGAGAGTTTCTCAAAGCCTAAGACAGTTCTTCCACTCGTTGCTGAATTCTCAGCTAAGGCCAAGGGTGCTGGTTTAGGCCACATTGGCTCTTCTAGTAAATCCTCTAGGAGAAACAAGGCCAAGAGAAAGAATAAGGCTGCCCGGAAGGCTCTAGCTGAAGAAAAAGGGAAAGCTCCCATGGAACCTGTTCTGTTCAAGAAAGTTATCTTTCCTACGAACGAACTTGGCTATGAGTCTACCTATGGACACTTTTCTAGGCCGATCCCTGAGAAGCCTAAGTCAAGATACCAAGGTTGGACTCGTCCTCGTAACTTCGGCGAGAGTGTCTTCAAAGCACCTTATGGAGAGATTCAACTTCAAAGCTATGGACCTTATGCTCATGGTCATAACATCAAGAAGACACCCAAGGTAAAACCTACTGTGGAAAAGCCTATGAAGGAGAAGACTTCATGTACCTGTCTTCATCATGAAGCCTCCTCCTCCAAAAGTAAGGTTCCTGCTAAACCATCATTTCAGAAAATCAAGCAGGAACACACTAGGTAAAGATACAACAGGTTCGACTGTTGGTGTTGTGGCAGAATTGGTCACTTTGCCATCGATTGTTGGTTCAATCCTAGTAATGCTGCAACCCCTCAAGTTAGCAACGTGAGAATGACCACTCATGAGGCTAATACTTATAGGGGGAGTTTTCTAACTCGAGACCAAGGACCCAAACGTGTTTGGGTTCCTAAGGCTAAATGATTGTAATTGCAGGTATGTCCAAAGGCCACCAAAATGCCAATCTGGTATTTGGACAGTGGATGTTCTCGGCATATGACCGGGACAAGAAGCCTACTCCAGAATTACACCTCAGTCTGCAACGGACCAAAAGTCATCTTTGGAGGTTCAGATCGAGGGATAACTAAAGGCTATGGTACGATTTCTAACGGTAGCGTTTCCTTTTCGGATGTAGCCTATGTTGAAGGATTGGAACACAATCTCATCAGCATAAGCCAACTATGCGATAAAGGATACGTAGTTGAATTTCATGCTGACAAGTGTTTGATAAAATCGGTTAACAACATGGAAACTATTTTATCAGGCACTCGAAGCAGAAATATTTTCTGTTTAAATTTCATTTGTATTGACACTTCTACACCAGTGTGTCTTTTAGCAAAAAGTAGTGCATCTCTTGTTGACCAATGGCACAAGAGACTAGCACATATTAATTTCAAAACTATTAATAAATTATTCTCTCAAAACTTAGTACGTGATGCACCTAATGTCAAGTGCGTTACGGACAGTCCTTGTCACGCTTGTATCAAAGGCAAGCAAACAAGAAGTTCGTTTAAAAGCATAATAGGCAAGGATTCCAATAGAAGCTTACAGCTTCTCCATATGGACTTGTTTGGTCCACTGCAAGTTAGAAGTTTGGGAGGTAAGGAATATACGTTGGTTATTGTAGATGATTACTCGCGCTTTGCGTGGGTGTTCTTTCTGAAACACAAGTCAGATACCTTCAGTATTTTCACTAATTTTGTTAGGCAAATCCAGAATGAATGCAACTATTCAGTAGTCAAAATCAGAAGTGACAATGGAACGGAATTCAAGTCTGGAGCCATGACAGAATTCTGCGAAAGTCAAGGTATCTTTCATGAGTTTTCCTCTCCTCGCACTCCACAGCAAAATGGAGTAGCTGAGAGAAGGAACAGAACACTCATAGAGGCTTGCCGGACCATGTTGAGTGATGCTTCACTTCCAGAGTACTTCTGGGCTGAGGCCGTCAACGCCGCTTGTCACGTGCAAAATCGAGCTCTCATCAACAAGAACCATGATAAGACTCCTTACGAACTTTTAAAAGACAGGAAACCAACAATTTCGTATTTTAGAATCTTTGACTCTAAGTGCTTCGTACTTAACAATGGTAAGTATCACACTACCAAGTTTGGCGAGAAAAGCTTTGAAGGTATTTTTGTAGGTTATAGTAGCCATAGTAAGGCCTATAGAGTATTCAATAGAAAAACTCTGGTAGTAGAAGAGTCGATACATCTTGTATTTGATGAGACGAGTCTGCTGCCCAGCAACTCGTCTAGTGTGCCTATTGTAGATGCAGGTACAAAGTTGAAGGAACTCACCTTGGATGAAACTACCAAAGATAAAGACGAAACGTTCATCAAGATCACCTCTATAACCCCTACTGGAGAGGTAGATGATCAAGATGAAGAACACATCCCAGCTGAAGATGCAACTCTAGTGGCTGAAGAGATCCCAGATGCAAGGACTTTAGAGTTCAGACACTTGAAGGATCACCCCGTTGATCAAATCATAGGAGATCCTCGGGATGGCGTCAGAACTCGTCGAGGTACAACTAACGAGAATTTACACTTAAGTTTTCTTTCACAGGTTGAACCAAAGAAATTTGAGGAAGCCAACTCCGACGCATCCTGGATCCTAGCCATGGAAGAAGAACTGAATCAGTTCAAACGATGCAAAGTTTGGACACTTGTTCCTAGACCCAAGGGTAAGAACGTCATTGGGACAAAATGGGTCTACCGGAACAAGATGGACGAAGATGGAACAATTATAAAGAATAAAGCCAGACTTGTCGCCAAGGGCTATCGTCAAGAAGAAGGAATCGACTTCGACCAGACTTATGCTCCAGTAGCAAGACTGGAGGCGATCAGGTTATTTCTTGCCTACGCTGCACTTAAGGGATTTACTGTCTATCAGATGGACGTTAAGTCCGCCTTCCTAAATGGTGACATAAAGGAAGAAGTGTACGTAGAGCAACCGCCAGATTTTGTTGATTCAACTTTTCCTAATTATGTTTATTTACTGCAAAAAGCACTATATGGTCTTAAACAAGCTCCTCGAGCTTGGTATGAGACGCTGTCCACCTTTCTTCTTGAGAACAAGTTCACAAGAGGAAAGATAGACAAGACATTATTTCTTAGGGAAATAAAAGGCAAGATTTTGCTAGTGCAAATCTATGTCGACGACATCATTTTTGGCTCTACAGATAATAACCTCTGCAAGAAGTTTTCTAAACTTATGCAAGGGAAGTTTGAAATGAGCAGTATGGGAGAGCTGAAGTATTTCTTAGGGCTTCAAGTGAAACAATCTGAGGATGGAATTTTCATCTCACAGACCAAGTTCACTAAAGAGCTACTTAAGAAATTCGGAATGGAGAATGCAACCTCTATGAGGACTCCAATGGCTTTGCTATGTCTCTAGACAAGGATGAGAAAGGGAAACCTTTTGATGAAACCAAGTACAGAAGCATAATTGGGTCTTTGCTCTACCTTACCGCAAGTAGACCAGACATAATGTTCTCAACATGTGTATGTGCTAGATTTCAGGTGAACTCTAAGGAATCTCATTACATTGCTACAAAGCGAATCTTGAGATACCTCAAAGATACACCAAATCTTGGCTTATGGTACCCAAGAAGTAATGATAGTGAACTAATTGGATTTTCAGATGCAGATTTTGCAGGAAGCAAGGACGATAGGAAAAGTACTTCCGGGACTTGCCAATTCCTCAGAAGGAGACTTATTTCCTGGAGCAGTAAGAAGCAGAATTGTGTAGCCATCTCAATGGCTGAATCAGAGTACATCTCTGCAGGCAGCTGTTGTGCACAGCTTTTATGGATCAAGAACCAGTTTGAAGACTACAACATGAAGTTCCAGAACATTCCTTTATTTTGCGACTCATCCAGCGCTATAGCAATAGCCAACAACCCAGTCTCCCACAGCCGGACCAAGCACAAAGAGCTTCGTTATCATTTCATCCGGGAGCATGTGGAAAATGGAGACATAGATCTACAATATGTCTCCACAGACAGGCAAGTTGCAGATATATTCACGAAGCCGCTGGACGAGTCCAAGTTCTCGTTCTTCAAAACGGAACTCAGACTGCTCAACAAAGAAGACTAGTGATGGACTCACAAATCAAGAAGATATCAGTGGTGTTGGCTGATCAGAGATAAAGTTTTCAGTGGCAATAGACATCTCCCAAGGAAAATTGTCTTTCAAGTAATAGATACTCGAGTATATCAAGACTTACACGAGTAAACGGAAAATACTCGAGTAAAAAGTCTGACCTACTCGAGTATTTGACAAGATACTCGTGTATGAACTCTACCTACTCGAGTATGTTTTGTCTACTACTCGTGTATGGTGTTACCTACTCGAGTATGCTCCGCCTAATACTCGTGTATGATGCTATCTACTCGAGTATACGGTCTTCTATTTTGGATTTCTAATTTTTCTATTCGCACCGAGCTATTTGCCGCTTCATTCAGGTATGAAATTATATTTATTTTTCCTAAAACCTAATTAGGATTATATATATATATAGAAAAATCGGGAAACCCTTTCCACTTCTCATTCACTCGAGTAGCCGCCGACTCCTCATCTTCCGAAAATCACAGAGCATCGTCTTCTTCGCTCCTCTCATCCTCCAGAATCGCAGATGTCCCCCTCCTCCAAAATCGGCATCGGCTCCGAACTCGCCCCCGCGGGTATAGCCGATCTTTCAGATGATTTCCGCAATCTTCTGATTTTGTTCGAAACCGCCGGATTGTCGTTCGTTCTCTTGTCGCCGTGCCGAGTCATCTTCCCAGCAGTTGAGGAGTTCTATCAGAATCTGAAAGTAAAGCGTAATGGAAAGCTCCTAAAAACCAAAGTCAGAGGGATAAAAATTCGACTGGATAAAGTTTCTCTTGCAACTCTGTTAAAGCTTCCAGTGGTCGATGAAGATGCCGAAATGACTGCAGACGATTCAGTAAGAACTAGCTTATTCTGTGGAGCTAACCCTCAAGCCCATTCCTTTAGCAGGGCCGACTTCAACTCAGAAGGAAAGTTCCTAGTGGATGTTATAGCAAAGGTACTATTGTGCAACACGTATTCCATTCGAGACATTTCTATGGAAATGTTTGACATAATGCAAGCTATTATCTGCCGCAAACAGTTCCAGTTTGGACTGTTGATCCTAGATAAAATCAGAGACAGCATTAAGCATCCCAGCTTTGGCAGAATTATCTCCCTCCTGCTTCATGAGATTAACCCATCAGTCTTTAACCAATCCAAAGGAACTCCCCTCCATCACATGAAGAAAGTTTCCATATCCTCCATCCAGAGATATGATATTAAAATTCTGAATTCTGCCCAGGCATCCAAAGCTGCTATTCCTTCAGAAATGTCCCAAGAACCCAGTGTATCTGAAGACAGGATTCCATCTCCTCCTCTACATCAAACTGCTGCTACCTCTGGTGCAATAGTTGAGGGGGAGCCTGCCTCTTCTCATCCTAAGTACCCAGCTTCCTCAGAACTTTCAGAACTAGCAGAAGTCAGAGTTTCTCCTCCTCCAGCAAATCCTGAATCAGAGATTCCAGATCCAGCAACCTTACTGTCTACAGCAGAAGATATAAATAAATTCATTGATGAGCTCAGCTCAGATGCTCCCCTATTTCAGAATGAATCAGCTGTAAAGTCTCCTGCTCAGGATCCAGTTCATACTCCAGTTCAATCTCCTGCTCTGACTCCTGTACAATCTCCTGCTCAGTCTCCAGCTACAGAGTCCAGCCAGCCTGAACAGATTCTGTTGTCTGATGATGAGGAAGTATCTCCAGAACCAGTGGATGCTCCTCTGAGGACACTGGACTTCACCCTTCCTTCCTTCATCAACACTAAAGATTCAAATTTGGTAGAACCCTTCAAAAGAGCTGTCAGTTCAGTGAAAATTACTGAAATCCCTCCATGGAATGCTCCCGCTCCTTCAGTCCCTGCACCAACCTCAGCTCCTTCTTCTTCTTCAGATCTGGTGAGTAAGATTGCACAGTTGCTCATTGAACAGAGAAAGTACTTTGATGAATCTCTAGCCTCAGTAAATAACAAGGTCACTACTCTTGAAAAGGAGATGAGTAGAGGCTTTGCTGAAATTCAAGCCAATACTGATGAGCTAAAGAGATTATTTCAATTGGGTGGAAAAGCTATGGATCACACTATCACAAGCATAGGTGAACTAAGAAATCAACAAGAAACTGTTACACATAATCAGATAATATTGGACAAGAATGCTGAAGCAAATGTGATGAAAGTATGTGAAGAAGTTGGCACTTTCAGAGATGAAGCAATTGCCAAGCTAGCTGTAGATATCAGCAAGGGGGAGAAAATTGTAAAAGAACAAGTTGAAAAAGTAGTTGAAAAGCTGTCTGCCCAAACAACTGTGGATGGTCTTGTAAAAGATATGAAAGCAGACATCCTAGCCCAGCTCCAATCTGTCAAGTTCTACATCTATGTTACAGCTGTATGGGTAAATAATCAGAACTTCCCAAATTCTCAACTCAACCCTACCATCATTCCCAAGTTCTTGGACCCTCTTGAAGAACATCCTCAAGCAGATGCTCCAGCTCAGGCAAATATTCCAGGAGGTATGCCAGTCTTCTCACTCAGACCTGATGGTGATGTGATTGAGCCTCCTCATTCTTATACAGATATTTGGCAAGATGAACTTCCTCCTAGTTCTCAAGGTGCTCCAAGGAAGAAAAGGAAATATGGTGACGGCTCTTCTGCCAGCCGTTCTGCACCTAGAAAAGAGCCTGCTCCAGCTTCTGAAGGTAGATCAGAAATTGTTCATTCTGAAGTTTGGAGTCCAACCTCCAAGTCTCTGATCCTTGATACCCTGAAGCTAGTAACAGATCTTGGTGAGCACAGAGATCAGTATTACAGTTATTCAGAATGGAAGGCTTATGAAGCATCTCAGATCAAGATCAGACTTCATGACAGGAATTGGGGATACAACAACCCAGCTGCTCCTCCTAGGCCCAGAACTTATTTTCCTAAACCTTTCAGTTACCTAGAGAGGCAAGAGCTGAAGAGAGAAAGAATGCACAAAGAAGCCCCTTCTTGAGTCTAATGAGAATGTGGAAATGGATATTTTAATCTGTTAAAAACATTTCTATATATATTTTTCTGATTCTGATTATGGCTATTTGATTCTTTATCCTGCTTTAGCTTACCTTATTTTCTTTTGGTATATGTGTGTTGTTCTTTTTACTTTAAGTAATTCACCTTAGTGTAGAGGGTGCTGACATCTACAAATAGGGGGAGATTGTTGGGATTTGTCTCCACAATACCTCAGATTTGTAGGAGGTCAGACCTTGAACTAAGATGAATTAAGGTGTATTTGATATTGTGTTTAAGTTGTATGTGTGCAGGTTTTTATTGCCAAGTGTAGACCAATGTCAGTCTATAATGGGTCACCAAACACAGGACCATACAATGTAATCCCTCATTGTGTGATCCAAAGTGTTGGCCCATGTATAGCCTCTCTATTGGGATACACTTCCTATACAAGCACTTGGATTGGTGGACTGAAGTATTGAAGTTTATTTTCTCAGAAGAAATTTTTCTAAGTCCACATACTCGAGTAGCCTTCTTCATATACTCGAGTAAGTGACTTAGTACTCGAGTAGATCCTCAGACATACTCGTATAGACTCTGTATACTCGTGTAGATAAGTTTATACTCGAGTAGATAGTTAGTCACTCGAGTAAGTCATATATTATACTCGAGTAGATCCTTCTGTTCTTAGATCCGAAATATTCTCTAAGTCCACATACTCGAGTACCTCGTTTATACACTCGAGTAAGTGAGCCTGTACTCGAGTAAGTTTGATTACATACTCGAGTAGACTGTATTGTACTCGAGTATGTGATAACTTGTACTCGAGTAGTTGGTTAGTTACTCGAGTAAATGTTCTGTTCATACTCGAGTAGATCTGTGCTTCTCATCTCAGAAAAATTCTAAGTCTACATACTCGAGTAGTTCCCTATATACTCGAGTAAGTGACTCTGTACTCGAGTAGTTGTTATTCATACTCGAGTAGGTTAGTGATTACCCGAGTAGTTTTGTCAACATACTCGAGTAGTTCTTTTTCCCCTCACTCGAGTATCTCCAACCCTTTCACTCGAGTAGTTCTTCCTATTTTATTTGAGAAGTTTCCTCTAAGTGTTGTTACTCGAGTATATATTCTCATACTCGAGTAGTTCGAAAATCACTCGAGTGTTGATCTCTGAATCACTCGAGTAGCTTCTCTTCTTATACTCGAGTATACTCCTTCTATCCACTCGAGTATATACCTTCTGATACTCGAGTATGTTTCTTCTATGACTCGAGTATATCTGTTTAAATTTTCCTGAAATTCTCTAAGTCAATTTCGCTGTGTATTTCAAATTAATCATTTCTGATTGGCCCACGTGTCATCCCTAATTAATTTTCTGACCGTTGGAGTCCACCTATAAATAGGTCCTCTCAGATTTGACTAATAACAAGTTTACAGAGATTTTATTTTAAGAAAGAGAAAAAGTTCCGTGAACCCTAATTTCTCACGCCGCCGCCATTGACGTTCACGGAAGAAGCTCTGGATCGACTATCTTCGATCGCTTTTTTCAACTCTGATTCTCCAGCGATCCAGACGAAAGTTAATCACTCGATCTCGCCTAGCCTCAAAGATTTAAGATCTATTTTCTCGATCGAGGTGATTTCGTTTTCAGATTTGTGGATCTCTCTCAAGTCGTCTTCAACATACTCTGATTAAGCCAAAGTTCTTAAGGAAGAAGACTATCAAGATCCAGATCTGAGAATATTACTGTTTGTATTTTATTTTCAAACCAAATTTCATTGTAGGAGTTTTTTTTTCTCCGAGATTTGTAGGAAGGCTTTATCTTCCGAGTGTAGATCCGATTTGGATCGAGTTTGTAGGAACGTGGTTCCGAGGTGTAGGATTGTTTTCAATCCGAGATAGTGGAGTAGCTGAGTCTAGTGATTTGCTAGATCGGTGAGTAAAGTGGACGTACCCAAGATTGGGGGACCACTATAAATCTCTTGTCGTCTGTGATTGCTTGATGTGTGCTGTGTTAATTTTTAATTTCGCATTTGACACGCATTTCACCTATTCACCCCCCTCTAGGTGATTTAGGCTAACAACTTAGTACTCTCACTTTTTTTCCTCTACAAATGAGAAAATACTAAGAAGGTTATTGTCCAACTTACGGGGCTCCGTGAATCCAAGCATTGGGGAAAACTCCCGTTCTCTCCCCTTCTGGCGATGGCAACAGTCTGGCAGCACATTCCACAATTCGGGCAAGCCCCAGGAATTTTTAACATAGCCAAACAAAGTATTCCCGTGACGACGGTCCGTCCGAGTCTCGAAATCAAGTCAGCTTTTATTACTGAAAATCACAGCACGACCACCACCTTCTACTCAAACATTGCACCAATCTCTAGAGAAGTCCAAGGAGAATCTCGAGTCGTGCTCCCTGAAAAACACAACCAGTCCCCCAAGCGCACTATCCCAAGCGGAGTGAACTGGGACATCGGAATGCCACAAAACATCAGAATGTCGATCCCCTCCTCACACGGTGGAATTCGGAAGCCCAATCTCAGAGTGATCTCGCAAATCGTCAACCAGACACTTGGAGGATTTTGGACACTCTCCTCAGTACAGCCTTGCAAGGTGGTCCTTGCTTTTTCACATGGAATTCCATATGACCCATGCTACTCGGGTCAGAGCGTAAGCTAGTGATGCTTTCAGCTACTGTACTCTCTCCATCTAGGGTGTAGCACTCCACCGCTTTGCCTAGTAGCACGATGCTTGTATTACTCTCCCACAACCCTTTTTTCACGGTTTAGGCTGCTCCCATTTCGCTCGCCGCTACTACAGGAATCGCTTTTGCTTTCTTTTCCTCTAGCTACTAAGATGTTTCAGTTTGCCAGGTTGTCTCTTGTCTGCCCATGGATTCAGTAGCAGTTCGAAAGGTTGACCTATTCGGGAATCTCAGGATTTATGCTTATTTTCAACTCCCCGAAGCATTTTGTTGCTTTCTACGCCATTCCTCGTCTCTAGGAGCATAGGTATCCACCGTAAGCCTTTCCTCGTTTGAACCTCTCCATTCACGTGAAGGCTATGCCATCCTAAGGTGCTACTAAATGGAAGGATCTTATGTATCTTCACCTGAAGATTAGAAGGTATATCGTATCACTTTCTCCAAATTACAATTTGATCATCAGTAAGCAATGAACGCAGACGCATCGGTCTCGCAGTGCGCTTTGAGGCCTGAAATAAAATAAAAGCAAAAATTGATATTTGATAATAAGAACAAAGACTCGCGCAACAAAAGCATAAGTGCAGGTGTAGACAA
The DNA here is from genome assembly GCA_039513925.1 of Platanthera zijinensis. Taxonomy (NCBI): domain Eukaryota; kingdom Viridiplantae; phylum Streptophyta; class Magnoliopsida; order Asparagales; family Orchidaceae; genus Platanthera; species Platanthera zijinensis. The sequence goes on from CM077082.1 coordinate 177,546,896, forward strand.
GCATGGCTTCACGCACAAACCAGTGCGCGTGCAAATGTGGACGTGATCGAATACGCCCAGACACGAGCACAAGCGACCAAAATCGCACACGCGCAAGCCCGAGTCTGTGCGTGCATTCAACAAGGTGCGCGTGCAAACTTCCCCATGCGCGAGTAACCTAGTGCATGCGCGCTCAAGTGAGTGAACAACTGGGTCCGCACGCGCAACCTAGTGTCTGCGCGTCCGGGTGCCCGCATGACCAGGTGCGTGCGCACCTAAGTACGTGTGGGCAACCTGGTGCCCGTGCTTCTAGGTGCGCGATTGACCCAGTGTGCGCGCGACCCGGTGAGTGCGCGTCCAGGTGCGCGCACGACCCGGTGAGCGCACGACCCAATGCACGTGCGACCCAGTGCATGTACGACCTGGTGCCTGCGCGATCAGGTGCTCGCGTGATCTGGTGCTCGCACGACCTGGTGCGTACACACACCCAAGTCCGCGCACACACTCAATCAGGTGCACGCACGGACATAGCCACACGCGTCGGCGGCCGTGCCCGCCTATGGGTGTGTGCTCCGGCATTCGTCCCTGTCATTTTATGCTTGTTCTAACATTTTACATGTGTTTGCAGGGCATCGTCTTCCTTCTCCATCATTTCTCCATTCGCCATCTTCGCCATCATTGCCAAAAGCTTTCAAGGAAGGAAATCCTTGTTCTTCACCCGTACTGATTTCTGATACCAAGGATTTCGGGGGTCAATTGATGGGGATGAACCCCCTTTTTATGGACGAATTGGTGTGCACATAGCCCACTGTTGGGTTTTTCTACACGACACAACACTTGTGCGCAGCAGAAGGAAAGGAACTAGAAAAGCCCAAAGAATTCGAATCTGGCAAAATTCATGAATCAAGAAGTAAAACTAGCTGTAAATAAAATTACCTTTATGGGATTGAGTCTATACTCAACCTAGAAGTCAACGGTGGGATATCACAATTATCAGCTCGCACCCTTACCAAGATAGATTAATGCACTTTGCTTTGGCAATCCCACACTTCATCGATCGAGGTAGGAAGAGTGTCATCCATCGGAAGACATCTGAATACTTAATATTGCTTAAGGGATTTTAGATATTTGATTAACTCTTTAATCATGGTTAACAATTAACCAGTATACAAATCAAACAAAATAAAATTCAGCAATCATAATCCAAATGCATCTTAGATGTGCACAAGAATCAACATCAACACTTGATGAGCTGGACTAAATCTGAATATCTAGAACACTTCTAAATCTCCGGATTTACATGCACTGGACATGAGCAACACAAACTCCACTTACACAATAGACAAGCTCGTTAATTTATGTGTGAGATACAAAATCTACCACATACTTGGTTTCACAAACCAACAAGAGTGACGGTTATTGTTAAGGAGTAGAAATAAAGAAATGACATGCATTCTTAGTGGAGTTCCAAGAATAGATTTAATTATTTTAGAACACTTCTAAAATTTCCAAATCTACACGTCATAGATTTAGCAACTTCTGAAACAATGAATATTGCTCGAACTTCGCTCTGATACCACTGTTGGGTTTTCTACACGACACAACACTTGTGCGCGGCGAAATAAAATGAACTAGAAAAGCCCAGAGAATTTGGACCTGGCAATATTCATGAATCAAGAAGTAAAGCTAGTTGTAAATAAAATTACCTTTGTGGGATTAAGTCTATTCTCAACCTAGATGCTCCAGAAAAATCAACCGGCTCTTGAGCACAGAAAGTATATCCGCGCCTCTACAGGAAATCCACACAATCGGGAGAACTCATGGCCACTTGTTGAACAAGCACTAGGTCGGGAGAGGACACTCAGTATCTCTATAGACTGCTAGATCTGTTGAAGGAGAGATGACGACAACACTCGTTGGGATCGGGATCAGTGATGGCGAAAGGCGGAACAGCTTCTGTCGGGATTCTAGGGCTTCTGTCTTTTCGCACAGTACGACTCGTGTGCTCAGACAGAAAAAATGATCGCATACTGTAGAAACCCTAAAACTTCCTATTTATACCCAAGGAATAAATAGAATAGTTCTCGCCGCTATCCGCAGACCCAGGACTTAGACTACAGAACTTCGTCCAGACAACCCTTGTCTCGACGAATCGTCGAGTACCTATGGCATATACGACAAATCGTCGAGTATCATTACATACTCGACGAATCGTCGAGTATCCATAGGATACACAACGAACTCAACGCCATCCTCAGCTGAATCAACACTTGACTCTGCGAAGGCATTGAGTGGATCCCAACTCTGTCAAAGCTTTCTATGCCATACTCAACAAATCGTCGAGTATCATTCATACTCGACGAATGGCATTGAGTGCATTCAACGCAAAAAGCTAGATTCGTCAATGGCATTGAGTGAACACAATACACTCAACGTCTAAGTGCCAGATTCGTCAAGTAAACCCTTTACTCGATAAAGGCGTTGAGTGGACTCAACACACTGAATGCCTGAGACTCGGACTCATCGAATCAACTCTTTGACTCAACGAATCGTCGAGTATACTCAATACACTCAACGCTTAAGTGCCATACTCGTCGAATCAATACTTTGACTCGATGAATTGTTGAATATACTCAACTCACTCAACGCCATCAATCTTCATGTTAACACTAAACTCGACGAAGGCATTGAATGGAATCAACGCACTCGACGCCATTAAGCTAAGTTGAACTAAGTCTTTTCCACTCATCATATGAGTTATATCATATTAATCCAATCTCCTAATTTCTCCACAATCTTATGTTCAACCCTGATAGGCTCATACTGTGTAGGCAGTGAGACCACATGCTTGATCACTTCCAGATCACAATGGTAATACCAACAGTCTCTCACTTGATCTTGAAAGTATCAAACAAAAGCTTCCCAAATAATGAGTGGCATCAAGCAATACATCATTGCTCTCTAAATAGTAAGAGTTAATAAACTCAAAAGCCATTGTGACCAATATTACAATGTTGTCATGTCCCTTCGTCCCTTACATCTGGATAGAACTAGAGGTATAGACCGTGTCACCCTCATAATTGTCCAATCCTAGTTTCTCGATCTAGAATGGACTTCCAGAAATTGGTGAGCCCAATATCATATATTGACTCAACCAAGCATGGTCATGCATTTCTCAGTCCCATTCCATCAAGGGGCCCATGGAAGCAACTCTTGTCATAAAGGATGACAAATCCCATCTTTGCTCGTATACAAACACCCAAATGATTCGTAATAGACCCAATAACCACTTTTATCATCCAACTTTCTCAAGACTGGACTTTTGATGGGATCAAAGAACGCTCTTCCTCACTCAATAAATGTTGACTTCAGGTCAAAGGACCACAAACACCATTGCCACTTGAGCCATACTTATGACACATTTATATAACAATCCACAAAGTATTATCATGGTGGGTCTGTTCAGTACAACTTGTTCATAACAAGTACCCATGTGATGACTTGATATCACAATATCATGACCTGTGAGGACCAGTCGTCAGTCAACGCACATGCTAGTCTTAATGCATTATCATCGTCTAAGATGACACTCGACGAGGTACCTTTAAGAATGAAGCTTTTGGGATCATTGGTTCTCACATTCAAGTCACTACTTAACCTATGGAAGCAAACACTCTAAGGGCATTTATTTAGTTAACTACTCTATCACAATAGAAATAATAACACAATAAAAGAACTTGACAAAATATATAAATGAAATGCATACAGTACATTATTCATCAAATGAAGAATACAGCCAACAAATATATAATCCACAAGAATCTAACTAGAGTTGATCATTCAGGTATCGTATACCCATAGATCTAACATGACCATCATGCTTTCTCTGTGCGAGAGGCTTTGTTAGTGGATCCGCAATGTTCTCCTCAGTCAGCACTCTGCACATGTTCACATCTCCTCGATCGACAATCTCTCGAATTAGATGGAACAATCGATGTATGTGCTTAGACCGCTGATGAGATCTAGGTTCTGAAGCAAGTGCAATTGCACCGTTGTTATCACAGTAGAGAACTACGGGACAAACAATATTAGGAACTACATCTAACTCGCCGATGAATTTCCTAATCCATATAGCCTCCTTCACTGCATTTGCAGCGGCAATATACTCGGCCTCAGTGGTAGAATCGGCAACTGTCTCCTACTTGGAACTTTTGTAGCTAACAGCACCTCCATTAAGGCAATATATGAAACCTGACTGAGACTTTGAGTCGTCTCTATCAGTTTGGAAGCTAGCATCTGTATAACCCCTTACAAAAAGCTCTTCCTCTCCGCCAAATACCAAGAACATATCCTTAGTCCTTCTCAACTACTTCAGGATGTTCTTGAAGGCTATCCAGTGACTTTCACCGTGATCAGACTGATACCTTCCAGTCATGCTGAAGGCATAAGAGACATCGGGTCTAGTACATGTCATTGCATAAATGATTGACCCAATTGCCGAAGCACATAAAATCAACTTCATACGGTCCTTATCTTCACAAGAATTAGGACACTGGTCCTTAGAGAGACTCACACCATGAGACATGGGTAAGAATCCTTTCTTGAACTCAAACATGTTGAACCATTTCAATACCTTTTCAATGTACGTACTTTGGGTCAAACCCAGCAACTTCTTCGATCTATCTCTATAGATCCTAATACCAAGTTTATAAGTCACCTCACCCAAGTCCTTTATTATAAATCAGTCCCCTAGGTTGTTCTTAATAACTTACATGGTCAGTTTGTCATTCCTGATCAGCAGTATGTCATCTATATACAATATTAGGAAGACAACTATGCTCCCACTAATCCGTTTGTAAACACACGGTTCATCCTCATTCTTGATAAAACCAAACTCTTTGATCTTTTCATCAAAACAAAGATTCCAACTTTGAGAAGCTTGTTTTAATCCATAAATGGATCTCTACAGCTTGCATATTTTAGTGGCTTCACCTGGAGATAAAAAACCCTCGAGTTGTGTCATATACACTTCCTTAAGGAGATTTCCATTTAGGAAAACCGTTTTGATATCCATCTGCCAGATCTTGTAGTCATAATACGCAGCAATAGCAAGCAGAATTCTAATGGACTTAACCATGGCAATAGGGGAAAAGGTCTCATCTTATTCCATACCATGAATTTTCTTGAAACCCTTAGCCACTAGTCATCCTTTGAATGCATGTACATTCCCATCAATGTCGGTCTTCTTCTTGAAGACCCACTTGCACCCTATGGGTGGTACCCCTTCAGGTGGTTCCACCAAAGTCCATACTTGGTTTTCATACACGGAGTCCATTTCAGATTTCTTGGCCTCAAGCCACTTATCAGAGTCCGATCCACTCATAGCTTCTTGGTAGGTTGCAGGCTCATCACTATGATCCATAAGGAACACATTACCTATTTGAGACACGAGAAATCCATATCTCTCAGGCTCAAACCTTGGTCTACCAGATCTATGAGGAACTTGTGTTTCCTGAGCAGGTTCTCTGGCTACAACAACTTGTAGACCTAACTCAGGTTCCAATTTCGGTTCATTCATATTTTGGTGCATGAACTTCTTCAAGTTCTACAATGACAGCCTTTCTACTTAAGTACTTTTTGTCAAGAAAGACACCAGTCCTCACGAAAAACTCTTTACCCATAGACAGTAGGTAGAAATAGTACCCTTTAGTTTCCTTAGGATATCCCACAAGATAACACTTATCTTATTTGGGTTCCAACTTATCAGGCATTTGACGTCTCATGAAAGCCTCATAGCCCCAAACCATAATGAACGACATACTAGGATGCTTCCAGTTCATATCTCATATGGTGTCTTTAGAACCGCTTTCGTTAGAGCACGATTTAGTGTAAAAGCAGCAGTTTCTAGAGCAAAACCCCAAAAGGAAATAGGCAGATCTACATGAATCATCATCGATCGTACCATGTCTAACAGTGTACGATTCCTCCGCTCAAACACACCATTGTGTTGTAGTGTTCTAGGTGGAGTGAGCAGTGATACAATACCACACTCTTTCAGATGATCACGAAACTAATGACTCAGGTATTAGCCACCTCGATCAGATCGGAGTGCTTTAACCTTCTTACCTAGTTGGTTTTCTACTTCCTTCTTGAACTCTTTGAACTTTTAAAAGGTCTCAGATTTGCACTTCATAATATACACATATCTGTATCTACTGAAATCATCAGTAATGTAACAAAGTAGAAATACCCACCTCTAGCCACAAAACTCATTGGTCCACATACATCACTATGTACTATACCCAAGAGATCATCAACCCTCTCATTGTTTACAGTGAAAGGGACCTTAGTCATCTTGCATAACAAACAAGATTCGCATCTCTCAAATGATTCATAATCAAATAAATCCAATAGTCCATCTCTATGTAGCTTGGATATACGTTTCTCATTCATATAGCCCAAACGACAATGCCAAAGTTATGTAGGGTTTGAGTCATTCGTACTTAGTCTCTTAGTATTTTCTATATTATAGATCTGATGGTCTAAGTTAAAAATATATAAACCATTAAACATTTGGCTACATCATAACAAACATCATTCTTAAATATTGAACAACAATTGTTCTTAATAATAAAATAATATTCAATCATGTCCAAACACGAAATAGATATAATATTTCTAGTTATGGAAGGAGCAAAATAATAGTTATCTAGTTCTATTACAAGCTCATTGGGCATAGAAAGACGGTAAACACCCACGACGACAGTAGCAACTCTTGCTCTATTTCCAACACGCAGGTCCACCTCTCTTTTACTCAATAATCTTCTCCTTCCCAGTTTCTGCACATTTATACAAATATGAGAACCACATCTGGTATTTAATACCCAGGATGAAGGAGTAGAAAGGTTTATCACTATAACATATATACTTGAAGCGGAAGTCATACCTCCCTTCATCTTGTGCATACCCTCAATGTATGAAGGACAATTTCTCCTCCAATGACCAGCCTTGCCACAGTGGTGGCACTTTCCCTCTTTCACCAAGCCTTTCTTTTTTAGTGCAGAAGACTTGGGCTCCAGAGAAGACTTAGGTCCTACCTTCGTCTTCTCGAAGCCCTTGGCCATGCCTGTGCCTTTATGCACCATCAATATGGAGCTAGCAGGCTTGGCCTTCTTCATATTAATCTCAACAGTTCGCAACATACCTAGGAGCTCGGGCAGTGTCTTGTTTATTTCATTTGAAATTCTTTGTTTTCAAGGTACCTTGTAACCTAGGGGGAGTGAATAGGTTGTTTCATAGTTATTATTCCCTTTTTTTCCTTTAGCACTAAATGTGTTGGCAGTAGTTTGCTTTTAATGAGCTAAACAAAGAAAATAATGCAGAGAAGCACGCATAGATTTATAGTGGTTCCCCAACTTGTGGTTACATCCACTCTCCTCCCACCTTGCCAACTTCCTATTGTTCAAGGCACTTCTCCAAAACACTACTCCAAGGATCTTACACCTTAGATCCCTCAGGATCTCTCAGTCTCCTCCAAGACTTACAGCTCAGCCATAAGGGCCTACAACTCAGTGATCTGCTGATCGCCTACATCAGGCCAAAGGCCCTACACTTAGGTTGGGAGGACAACCCTACCTCAGATCCAATGGATCCTACCTCAGAGATTTACACTCTCCTACAACTCAGGCAAGTTTCCCTACCTCAGGCCAGTGGTCCTACAGCTCAGATCCAGTTGGATCTTATAACTTAGAGAGCTTCACTCTCCGACTACTCAGGCAATGTTGCCCTACCTCAGGCCAGTGGCAATATAAACTCAGATCCAGTTGGATCCTACAGAAAGATGAGTATTTGATTGTTTTGACACAGGGAAATTTCTCTGTGTCAAAAGCTAGGACTGAGTTATCTCAGCTCTATCTTGCTTCACAGTAGTAGGTAGAAATTCTGCTGGAAGAAACTTAGAATGCAGATTCTAATCTTGTTGAAGAAGAAGGTGAACTTTTTTTCTTCAATCAGCCAACTGAGCCCACTAAAAAATGATGGCTCTACTTTCTTCCTCTATCATAAACCTTTCTGATTATGTTGTAGCAGATGAAGAAGCAACAGCTCTCTAAACTTTTTGTTCCTGCAGGAAGACTTCAAGCTCTTTCTCGGCGATAATGGCGAGAGAGATGAAGTCCGGCGGCTACCTTTTTAAATAATAATGCCCTAAAAGTTGCTTTGAGTCTTTTCTCATCTCTTCCTTTTATAGTTCTCCAATCAACGGCTCTTAGATATTAGTGGGGCCCACCTGCAGCTTCCACCTGCACCATGCTTTAACGGAAGAAGACGTACAGTAGCTTCTCGGCAGAGTTTGTCATTTTCTGTAGCTTCTCCGTACTTGATTTGAAATCATTTGACTTTGTCAATTTTGCTGACGTCAGCACCTGTGGACTTAGCCAAAATTGAGCATCAGTGGAATAAGCGTTGAGTGAGCAAGCCTCACTCAGCGCCAAAATACTTATCCAAAAATCTGTCGATCTAGGCGTTGACAGCATTGACTGAGCAAGCCCCACTCAACGCTTTTTGCCTTAGAATATTCTTCAGCAGCTTCTGCATGCTTGGCGTTGAGAGCTTTGAGTGAGCATTCTCACTCAACGCTTTTTGCCTTGGCCAGATTTACTGCTACTTGGCGTTGAGTGAGTAAGCTCCACTCAACGTCAAACTACTTAACAGACACTTCGATTATCTAGAGTTGAGTGAATAAGCTACACTCAATGCATTTGGACTTAGGTGGCATTTGGTTAGACTAATTAGTTGCTGTGCGGTCGGGCCGCACCATTATTTGGAGAAAAAGCGGTGTTTGGTTCAACGTTTTTCCCAAACTGCATTTCTTATAATCTGTTGTTTTCTATTTACTCTCGTCCGCAACTTTATTTCACGGTCATCAGCAGAAGTCGAAACCCTACTTCCGCGTTCTTCTCCATATTGACGACGACGACGACGGCGTCAATCCCTCTCGTCGACGACGACGGAGTTCCTCCCCGGTGCACGAGCCTCGCACAACTCATCGGTGGCGGCAATGATCTCCTCGGCAGAGTCCACGATCTATTTTGGTAGCAGCGTCCACGATCTCTGTCGACGGCGGCAGCATCCCTCTCTCTCTCTCGGCGACGTCCACGATCTCTCTCAGTGGCGGCGGAAAGGTAATCTCGTGATTCATTCCTCCTACTTCCGCCTCCCTCTTCAATGAATGTGTCACACTTGTGTTCCCTCATTAGGGTTACAATTCTTAGGGTTTCTTTACTCTTCTTTAGCATGTATAGCATTGTTACTAGTTAGTGAGGGCATGTACAGCATATGATCCTCTCATTAGGGCCAAATTTGGATTCCTTTCATTATGAGCAGCAATGGTGTTGTGTGTGCACCATTTATTTTTCCATTTGCACTGCTTTAGAAATGAGGAATGCTTTCAGTGGGTGTTTTGGTACAGCAATGATGTTCAATATTGATATTTTCAGTTGTTTTGTTTTGTTAAGAATTGATGTTTTCAGTCGTTTTGTACTGATGCATGCTCAGGTGGTGCTGAATGCTCAAATTCACCATTATAAATATTGGTATAGGTGATACTCTCAACTCCACAGGGCATTTTTTATGCAATTTTAGGCCAAATTTGTATTGTTGCTGAAATCAGTTAGTTGTTTATTGCCGAAGGACGTCGAGAAATATTCAATCACGCACACTCATCGCTAAGAAGTGTGATAGAACGATCATTTGGGGTTTGGAAGAAGAAATGGGTCATATTGAAGGACATGTCAAGCTATCGTTTTGACAAACAAGTAGCTATTGTGATCGCCACAATGTGTTTACATAATTTCATTCGGCGGCACCCTTCGCATGTGGACTTTGATTTTAGTGAATCCGAGCAAAGGGATCGAGACCACGGGATGACCTCACAAGGCTGCCAAGAAACATGCACTGACACGGCAGGTGGTGTAGAGGAGATGATCGCCCTACGTAATATTATTGTTGATCAACTGTATGAGGCTAGATCCTAGAACTTCAAAAATGTATGAATGGACTTTTATTATTGGTGTTATGAATGAACCTTTATTTGGTGTTGTGTTATTTCAATGAAAAATTTTATCTTTTCATTATTTAAATGGTTGATACTTTAAAATTTGAAGAAAAAAATGAACTAAAAAACTCCGTTTTGTATCCAAATAAACTTTTAGAAAACTCCGTTTTGTAAACTCTGTTTTACCCAAACAGTTTTTTAGCAAAACTATATTTTCCATAATCAGCACTTTTTCAATAAGCAACGGTTCATCAGCAGCTTTCCATCAGCAACAGCACAACCAAACAGCGCCTTAGTCAAATTTCTGTGTCTAAAAAAAAGAACACTCCCTTTGAGAAATAGTCAACATATTATCACATGGCGTTGAGTGAACTTACCTCACTCAACGTCTGTGGACTTGGTAAATATTCACAGTTTTCCTGTGGCGTTGATTGACTAAGCTATACTCAATGTTTATGAAACTATGGCATTGAGTGAGTGAGCTAAACTCAACGCATGTGCACTTAGCCACATTTCTGCTCATTTCTACTTAGGCTATTAATGCATTAGCCTGTCTCACAGCCTTTTGATGTATGGCGTTGAGTGAGTTAACTTCACTCAATGTCTGTGGACATAGCCACTTTTTTATCCTACCATTACTTTTGCTTTGACTATATAGGCACCACTCAGCGCTATAAGTCATCAGCATTGTGTGAGTAGTGAAAGTATCTAGCGTCTACCTAAATCACCTAGAGGGGGGTGAATAGGTGATGTTTGCATTTTTTGCGGAATAAAAATATTTAAAAGACAAGCACACAAACACAAAGATTTTTATAGTGGTTCCCTAGATTGGGTACGTCTACTTACCTGCCTCGCCTATCTACCACAATGGGTAAGATTCGGCTACGTCACCTTTCTCAGATTATACCAATCTTACACCTCGGATCAATGCTCCTACACCTCGATCCACAATGGATCTACACACTCGATCCATAAACTGGATCTACACCTTGATCCATAAACCGGATCTACGAACTCGATCCACTAACGGATCTACAACCTCAGAGATAAAAACTCCTACAAACTCGGAGACAAAGCTCCTACAAATGTAAAAACAAATTACAACAGTAAAGAAAATGTTTTACACTTCAGATCTGAAATCTTCTTGAAACTTCCTTCTTGAAACTAGAACAACTTGATGAAGAAGGTTGAGGAAGAAACCCGAGAAGACTGATCTGAAAGCTAGGAATCGACCCGATCGAATAGAAGTTTAAGAAGCTGAAGATCTAGGATCGGTCGAATCTTGTATTGCTTTGAATCGCTGAATCTGGAGAAGGCGACAGAAGGGATTGACGATGAAGATGATCGACTTCTCTCTCGAAAATGGAAAGTGCTTCAGTGATTCTAATTCCATGAAAAAAATTATTCTGATTGAATGATTCTCCTTCTTATTTTTTTCAGCGAATCCTTGAAATGTCTTTTTATATGTCATCAGCCAACGGTAAATCGTCATTAAGACAGGATACACGTAATTAAGGAAAAATTAAACATACTAAACTTAAGTTAATTTGAATTCCTGTCAAAAAACATGAAATGAAAAATCTGTAAGTCCATTTCTCGAGAAGAAGTATATTTCTCGAGAAATGACTAGCTTTCTCGAGAAAAAGACTTGGCTTCTCGAGAAAGAACTTGAAGAAAATTTTTTGCGAAGTAAACCACTTATTTCTCGAGAAGGACAATATTTCTCGAGAAAACAATTTGATTTCTCGAGAAACAATACGGCCTCTCAAGAAATTGACTTAGCGAAAAATTCATGAAGTGAAGAACTTATTTCTCAAGAAGAACAAGCTTTCTCGAGAAAAGAATTTCTTTCTCGAGAAATCATAGGGCTTCTCGAGAAATCTACTTGGCAAAAATTTCTGGATCTGAAGACCAATTTCTTGGGAATAAGGCTTAGCTTTCTCGAGAACTTTTGTTTTTCTCGAGAACAACTTGCCTTCTCGAGAATGTACTAGGCTTTTCTCGAGAAAATGACTTAGCATATATTTCAGGTAATTTCCCGAGAATTCTTGCAGTTTCTCGAGAACTGCAATGCTTTCTCGAGAAATAAACTTTGACTTCTCGAGAAATACATGCCATTTCTCAAGAAAATGACTTAGGGAATTTTCAGTGAACTTTTTCTTTTCTTCTAAGTGAAATCAGCATCCCTTCCTTTCTTCCATTCCCTTAGTACTTTAAAATGAAGTGCATCCCAATAGAGAGGTTACACATGTGTCAACACCATGGATCATACAATGAGGGATTACATTGCATGGTCCTGTGTTTGGTGACTCATTGTAAACTGACATTGGTCCACATTTAGCAATATTGACCTGCAAGCACTCCACTAAAAGATGACATCAAATACAACCTTAATTCATCTTAGTTTAAGGGTGACTTCATACAAATCTGGGTTATTGTGGATACAATACCCAATAATCTTCCCGTATTTCATACGAATCTGGGTTTCTGTATATTTGTACTTATCTCTTTCAGCTTGGCTTCCCATTGGGTCTTCATGTCTTCAGAGGCTTATGATAGATATTGTTTGACTTTGTCCTCCCCCTTTCTGACTTTTACAGTAAGGTTTATTATGGCATATTCTTTGAATTTCCCAACTTCCTCACATGTTTTGAAATTGTGTTCTTGAGTTTTCTTCTCCAGTTGAATCTGCTTGTTGGCCAATGTGATTGATTGATCCATGACTTGACCAATACTAGTGATAGTATGGTCAATGGCCTTTCCACCAATTTACAGTAGTCTCTTAAACTCATCTGTATTATATTGTATTCCATGAGAGACTTATCAAAGTACTCTCATTTTTGTATCAGCATTGATTCAATTTTACCCAATAGGGTATCATCAGGAATAACATCAGTAGGAGGAGGTGGAGGAGGAAGAGCTGCAGTTGTCCAGATAGGTACTTCTTCAATGACCACTGAACTTTTAGCTCTTTTGAAAGATATAATCTCATCCCCTTCCTCACCTAGGACAGTGGGTAGAGATAAATCCAAACTCCTCATGGGAGGTTCTGCAGGCTCTGGAATAATTACTTCTTCATCAGTTTGCAAAACTACAATCTCCCACTCAATATGTGCCTGGGGTTGTGAGTCTTCTGGTATCTCTTCTGAAGGATTTTCATCAGGGCTCTTATCAAGGATAGCTTCAGGGGAATTTGTAGTAGTCTTCTCAGGATAAATGAATAGGTGGTCATCTGAGTTGAGTTATTCTATCATCTAATATATATCCTCTGTAGATGCTAGTAGAGTGGTTTGGTCAGGGGAGGAGTGAACACACATACCTTATCCATTGGCATGTGCAGGGGTGCTCTGCTCATCATCTAACTGAACTATGTTTTCCTCTTCCTCTGCAACATCAACATCAACCACTTTCTCTTGAACTTGGGATTCAAGAAATTCTGATTGAATCATTGCCTCTAGTATCTCAGCTTGTTGTACATCTATAAGAACTGTTGGAGCAGGCTCCCCCTCAATAGCTGCACTGGATGTGCCAGCTATATCAGTGTGAGGAGGAGATGGGATCATATCCTCATCATCAATGATGATTCTATGGGCTGGAGGAGCTTGTCCTGGCCTTGGGATTCTGATCTCCCATCTTTGGATGGAGGAAATAGATATTTTCTTTAGGTGGTGAATTGCCACACCTTTGAAAATGTTAAAGATTGTTGGGTGAGCTTGATTCAAGTACAGAGAAATAATTCTACCAAAATTTGGAGCCTTCAGACTCTCCTTGATCTTTTCAAATAGAAGGCATCCCCACTGGAACTTCTTTCTGCACACCACTGCAGTTATCATATCAAATAACTCTATAGAAATATATCCAATTGACCTAGTTTTGCATAGAAGAACCTTGCCGAGAATGTCGGCCAGAAGTTTACTTTCAGCAGTCATGTTCTGTCTTTTAAGAGAAGTGGAGGTTTCTTCAAGACCACAGAAGGAGAAGGCTCTTGAATAATAAACTTCTTCCAGATAGTCTTCTTTATATATGGAAGGCAATCGCAGAAACTCTGTGATGGAAGATGGCTTGATTTTGAGTTGCATACCTCTGACGAAAGTTTTCAACAACTTACCGCTTCTCTTGATCTTGGCATGACGGAAGAACTCTTCAACATCAGGTAATAAGACCTTACAAGGATGTTCCAGGATGAATGAGAGGTGGTAGAATCCAGAAGTATCTGAACATTTTTGAAATCGTCGGAAAATTCTTCTATGTCGGCGCGAACAAATTCACTTCCCACACTAATCTTTGAGGAAGGAGCCATCGAATGCAGGACAGAGAAATTTCTGGTTTGGGGGAGAAGAAGTAGTTGGTTTTGCGAGAAGAATGGCGATGGCCTTCGCGGAACGGAACCGACTTTCTCGGGAAGATATTTCGAATTAGTGGGTTCAGGAATTTCTATGGACTTATCTTTTATTTATATAAAATTAAAAAATTTGATGAATTAAAAGAAATGCATACCTGAGTAGCGGTTAGAATTCTTCATCAAACGGAGAAATAATCTGGCGGAAGAGTGCATTTCTCGATAAAAGTAGGCTTCTCGAGAAATCCATAGGCATTTCTCGAGAAAAACATACTCCATTTCTCGAGAAAAAGAATTCATTCTGAGAAGTCCATAAAGCATTTCTCGAGAAATGTAGAGTCTTTCGAGAAATCTAAGTCCTTTTCGAGAAATCCACATAATTTTCCGAGAAACACTAGATCTTCATAAAATTTGTCTTGACTTTAGAAAAGATCACTTCAGGATTCCATGTTGAGCATGCCAAGTTCTGTCTTGAAAAAGGAGAACTTGGCCTCATCCAGCGGCTTCGTGAAAATATCTGCCACCTGCTTGTCCGTCAAGACATAGTTGAGGGATATGTCCTTATTCTCCACATGCTCCCGGATGAAATGGCAGCGTACTTCGATGTGCTTGGTCCGGCTATGAGAAACTGGATTGTTGGTGATTGCTACTGTGCTGGAAGAGTCGCAATACATTGGAATTTCTCTAAACTTAAAATTATAGTCTTCCAGTTGATTCCTTATCCATAGAAGTTGTGCGCAACAGCTACCCGCAGAGATATACTCTGACTCGGCAGTAGATGTTGCCACACAATTCTACTTCTTACTACTCCAAGAAACAAGCCATCTTCCGAGAATTGGCACGTCCCGGAAGTGCTTTTCTTATCGTCCCTGCTACCTGCAAAATCAGCATCTAAAAAGCAATTAGCTCGATGTCATTACTTCTTGGGTATCATAAGCCAAGATTGGGTGCAACCTTAAGGTATCTTAAAATTCGCTTTGCAGCGACATAATGAGATTCCTTAGTGTTCACCTGATATCTAGCGCAGACACATGTTGAGAACATTATATCTGGTCTACTAGAACTTAGGTAGAGAAAGAATCCAATTATACTTCTGTACTTGGTTTCATCAAAATGTTTCATTTTTTCATCCTTGTCCAGAGACACCGTTGAACCCATTTGAGTCCTCATAGAGGTTGCATTCTCCATTCCGAATTTCTTAAGAAGTTCCTTGGTGAGAGATGAAAATTCCATCTTCAGATTGCTTCACCTGAAGTCCTAAGAAATACTTCAGCTCTCTCATACTGCTCATTTCAAACTTCCCTTGCATTAGTTTAGAGAACTTTTTGCAAAGGCTGTCTTCTGTAGAGTCAAATATGATGTCGTCAACATAGATTTGTAATAGGAAAATCTTGCCTTTAACTTCCCTAAGAAATAATATCTTGTCTATCTTTCCCCTTGTGAACTTGTTCTGAAGAAGAAAGGTAGACAACATCTCGTACAATCTCGGGGATCTTGCTTTAAACCATATAAGGCTTTATTTAAAAAGAAAACATGATCAGGGAATTGAGAATTGACAAAACCTAGGGGTTGTGCTATGTATACTTCCTCTTTAAGATTACTGTTGAGCAATGCTGACTTCACGTCCATTTGGTAGACGGTGAAGCCTTTGAGGGCAGCATACGCTAGAAACAACCTGATCGCCACGATCCGAGCCACTGGATCAAATGTTTGGTCGAAGTTAATCCCCTCTTCTTGTCTATATCTATGTGCAACAAGTCGGTCTTTGTTCTTGATAATTACTTTGTGTTCGTCCACCTTGTTTCGAATATCCACTTGGTACTGATTATGTTCTATCCCTTTGGCCTGGGCACAAGCTCCCGGACTTTGCACCATTCAAACTGGCTGAGCTCCTCTTGCATTGCCATGATACAAGAGGCATCTTTGTTCGCTTCCTCAAACTTCTTCGGTTCAACTTGAGACAGAAAACTCAGATGCAAAATTTCGTTAGTTGTAACTCTTCTAGTTCTCACACCGTCGCCTAGCTCTCCAATGATTAGATCAGCTGGGTGATCTCTTAGGTGTCTGAACCCTAGATTCCTTGCCCTCTCTCCAGCAGGCTCTACAACATCTTGTGCAGCCTCTTTGGGTTGATGCACTTCTTCCTCTAGAGGTTCTTCATCCACCAAGCCTGGATCGATGATATTAACTAGGCTTGGACCTTCTTCCTTGATAGCTTCATCCAAGCTTAGTTCTTTAAACCTGGTACCTGCATCTATACAAATAACACTAGACGAGCTGCTCTGAAGTAGGCTAGTCACACCAAATACAATGTTTATCGATTCTTCTACCACCAGAGTTTTCTTGTTGAAAATCCTATATGCCTTACTATGGCTACTATATCCTATAAAGATACCTTCAAAACATTTTTCACTAAACTTAGTTCGATAATGCTTCCTATTATTAAGTACGAAGCATTTTCTTCAAAAGATTCTAAAGTAGGACATAGTCGGTTTTCCGCCCTTCAATAACTCATAGGGGGTCTTACGGTAGTTTTTGTTGATTAGTGCTCTATTTTGCACGTGACAAGCCGTGTTGACTGCCTCAGCCCAGAAGTACTTTGAGAGTGAAGCGTAGTTCAACATAGTTGTACATGCTTTAATCAGGGTTCTATTCCTTCTCTCAGCAACTCCATTTTGTTGTGGAGTGCGCGGGGAGGAAAACTCATGAAAGATACCTTGACTTTCACAGAACTCTATCATGGAACCAGACTCAAACTTTATTCTGTGGTCACTTCTGATTTTAACCACTGAGCAGTTTTGTTCATTATGAATTTGCCGGACAAAATTAGTGAAAGACGTGAATGTGTCTGACTTGTGTTTCAGAAAGAACACCCAAGTAAAATGCGAGTAGTCATCAACGATTACTAATGTATAGATCTTACCTCCTAAGCTGTTAATAGGCATGGGACAGAATAAGTCCATATGAAGCAAGTATAAGCTTTGAGAAGAATCTTTCTCAGCAATACCCTTGAAGGTGGCTCGTGTCTGCTTTCCCATTTGATATGAGTGACATGGACTCTGTTTAAGGCACTTAATGCTAGGGGCATCACACATTAGGTTGTGATAAAACAACATATTTAAGGTTTTAAAATTAATATGTGTTAATCTCTTGTGTCATTGGTCATAGAGAGACGCACAGCTTTTTGCCACAAAACACATTGGGGGTAGAAGTGTCTAAACAAAGAAAATTTTAATAGAAAATATTTCTGCTCTGAGTGCCTGTTAAGACCGTCTCCAAATTTTTAGATGATTTTATCAAACACTTGTCCTTGCAGAACTCAACGATGTAGCTTTTGTCACATAGTTGACTTATGCTTATAAGATTATGGTGTAATCCTTACATCCCATTTCCGGCTAGACCCCTAGGAGTCGGTTGGACGTGACAGAACCCTGTGAAGCCCAAAAATTGAAATAAATCGATCGAGGTTTCGGGTCACGGGTTGGTCACGCCCGTGACCGACCCATCACGCCCGTGACTTTGGGCGTGACTGCTTCGACGATCGTCGATCTCCGCGAGACGATCGTCGAACTTGTTGCCCGGGCATGTCACGCCTGTGACCAAGGTGTCACGCCCGTGACCTAGGGCGTGACCCCTTCGACGATCGTTGATCTCCGTGAGACGATCGTCGATCTGGCAGCCCGGACATGTCACGCCCGTGACCAAAGTGTCACGCCCGTGACCAGGGGCGTGACTCCTTCGACGATCGTCGATCCCCGTAAAACGATCGTCAAAATTGAACTCGGGCCTGTCACGCCCGTGACCTAAGTGTCACGCCCATGACCTAGGGCGTGACCAGCCTTCGACGACCGTCGATCTCAGTTCGACGATCGTCGACCTCAAAATTGTCGTTCGGGCCTGTCACGCCCGTAACCTAGGTGTCACGCCCGTGACCTAGGGCGTGACCACCCTTCGACGACCGTCGATCTCAGTTCGACGAACGTCGACCCCAAAAATTGTCACCCGGGCCTGTCACGCCCGGGCCTGTCACGCCCGTGACCTATGTGTCACGCCCGTGACATTGGCCGAAATGACGGTTCAGGCCCGAAATTATTCTAACACGCGTGGAAATAAATGCTGGTGTGGGAAGTTACACCAGGAGTAATTACGGGCCGTTTTTCCTTCTATAATTATATAATAAAGGAGGAAGTGTTAGTCCAATAGGAAACCGCCAACTGGACACACCTGTTCATCTTCCACCGTTTCTTATCCCGTCACTTAACCGAAAGGCTATTAAGAGGAGCCTTCATGGCCATTACGGCTTTACCCTTTCACCTCCCCACTTTCTGACTTATAAAAGCCCACTTGGGGCAAGAGGAGAAGTTTACACGCTCAAGTAAACGGATCAGATCTTTGTTCTTGTTGTAGGAGAAGTTCGGCTACGCCATCACTGCGCCATGGCACCCCGTCGCTCTTCTCGCCTCCAAACCACGAACAAGGTCCTCCTTTGCATCTTCTCTTTCATGGGTAGATCTTAGGATTCTTAGAAAGGAAGTTCGCACTCAACGGAGCCGGACCCATCACTCGTTTTCATGGGAAAACCATGAAAAAGGTATTTTTGAGTTCGCCGGGAACCGCCACCTCCGGCGGCCAAACCACCGCCGACCGCTAGCCATCGCCTCAACGGAGGTGGTGGTGGTGGTGGCTGGCCAGGGAAGTGACCGGACGGCCGGCGACGGATCACGGAATGCTTACAGGAAAAATGGTTTTCTGTGTCTGTTTTCGGTTTCATGAAGAAGATGAACAGTAGAATAAATTTTATAATATATAGATTATTATATATTACATAATGGAAAGATGTATTATTTGAATATATTTTGGGGCTGCAAAATGAGGCACTTAGAGGCCGTTTTAGGAAAAATGACCAGACACGAAAGTCGTAGCCCTTCGAGTCTAGATAAATCTAAAATTAATTTCAACTCGTTTGGGTAAGCGGTTCGGCCGCAGCACCCGTTTTAGTGGGGGCTGTACCTAGAGTTGGGCAGAAATTAAAATGGATGTCCACTCTTCGTCCTTTGTCCAAATGACCTGAAATTTGGGCAGGGGGTTGACCTTAGCTATACCTAATGGCAAACCAAAAATGGGAATTTTTGGAGATACTTTGCCTAAAGTTTTTGTTTTAATTTAATAAACTTAGAGGAATTTATTTAAGTGGTCAAATGACCTCCAAACCCTCCCAAATTTTGGTGAGAGATCCCTGGCTATTAAACCTAGGTCTGTACAAAATTCCAACTGATTTGGTGGAGTTTTGGGTGGGAAACCTTCTACCCTTAACTAGGCATTAGTGAGACATCTTTTAGTAAAAAGTGCACTAAGAGTTTGGAAAGGTCAAATCACCTCAACAGAGGCTGATATTCTGACCCCTGACTTAGAAGGGTGTTATAACTAGCTTGGAGAAACATGGTGTGGATTAGGGTGGATTTTACCCTAAGAGATCGGCTCAAATCCAGTGGGTGGGAGTTTGAGGTTTGTGAAGGACATAGGAGCAAAAACTCTTGTATGCCCTTGAAATTTGGAGGAGAGTGGGATGATATGCTGAAAACCCTCTGGTTGAAATAGTGAAGGAATTGGAGGTAATTAGATACCTCGGAAGTTGAGATTTTTGATTAGGATAAACATGTAATTTAGTTATTTTAAGCACTAAATCTAATCTAAAAATTATGAAACTCGGGAGGAGGGAGTTTTAGGTTGTCTTAGACTTATGGTAATTTTCCTGGAATTTTATGATTAAATATTATTATACTTCATGTGTTAAAGGATTATTAGCCCGATTTGTTGTTTCAAATATTTGGAGGTTTTAAATTAATTATAATCAGTTAAAATTCTGGATTTAGATCTTGACTAGTAGAACATTAATCCCTGAATTTTTATAGAATTTTATGTTGAGTAAATCTAGTACTTTGTTCACAGATATTAGAGAGGGGTTTTATTGTTTAAAAATTAATTATGGATAAAATACTTGCTGGAAAATTATGAAACTTGGCCAGTGCTAATTTTTGTCTTTATCTGCATGGCATGAATTATTTATAATTTTTGAAAGAATATTTTCTGTACTTGATTCAAAAACGACAGAAGTTAGAGATTATTTCTAAAATAGTTTTCATGCTCTTTTGATGATAGAAAAATTATGATACTTAGGATTTAACCTATTAAGATAACCTACTATTTATCATAAATTTTTTGGACATCTTGCATATTACTTAGGGTAGTTCATGTTCAAACCGGAAGCCCTTGGGATTTTCGAGGAATTTAATTAAATGTCAAATAGATTAGGAAAATTTCCATTTTCTGGATTTAGGTCATTTATATCATGGTGAGTCTCCAGTAAATAATTTAGGACATTTGGGATGAGTATTGGATCATTGCATAACCGGTTCGACATGAAGTCTAGGTCGGTCTGCATATAGCAATTGTGAAATGCAATAGGACACGATCTGAGGAAGGCATTGGAGTTAATCATATTGTCTGGGTGGGCAATGGTGGAGGAAGTCACAATAGGAAGGTATAAAGATTAGTGAGAATTGGTGATAGCTAGAGTTA
Organism: Platanthera zijinensis; assembly: GCA_039513925.1. Classification (NCBI taxonomy): domain Eukaryota; kingdom Viridiplantae; phylum Streptophyta; class Magnoliopsida; order Asparagales; family Orchidaceae; genus Platanthera; species Platanthera zijinensis. The sequence goes on from CM077082.1 coordinate 177,567,847, forward strand.
AGAGGTGCTCGGGTTTCGGCGAAAGATCGCCTTTTCCCGAAGAGAGGAAGGTTAAAAATCACCCTAGGATAGTCTATCGTAATATGAGAAGGGAATCGGGTTAAGGGAGATAAGCCAATAACAATAAGTGCCTTGCGAAAGGGAACTTCGGGTCGTAATGCCGCCGTCTTGGTTCCTAGTGCCCCTTGAGAGCCCTTCACGGGGAATACCGGGGGCATTCCTGGGCTAACGTAAACTGTAATAACAAACCGACAAGAGTAACTTAGTAACTAGGGCTGCACCTTTCACAAACATTGTTGGCACAGGGAGATTGATGAGAGCTTCGGCTCGGTTGGTTTGGAGACGGACGTTTTGGTCCGGGGAGCTTCGGCTCGGTTGGTTTGGAGACGGACGTTTTGGTCCGGGGAGCTTCAGCTCGGTTGGTTTGGAGACGGACGTTTTGGTCCGGGGAGCTTTGGCTCGGTTTTTGTGTGTTTACGATTAAACTTGCATGTGCATAAAAATAGGAAAAGTTAAGGTGGTGGGTTTTTCGATATCGGGGAGTTCGATTGCACCAACACCGATATCGTTGACTCGGCGAGGTGATTAGCACTTCGCCAACAGAAGTCCGGTGCGCCAGCCGGCAAGAGTACGCAGGCGTCCGCTTAGTGCACCAAACGTTGAGGCGTACGATAGGTCAGACCAGTGGTGCTTTTACTGGTTTTGAGGTGGGCGAGGCCCAACCCACCGCTTCCGTCCGCCACTACGGAGGTATCCTGGGAGGTAACGGCTCCGAAAGGGGGAACTAAAGGTCTGTGTGCACAGAGTCGGGTGTGTGAGTTGCACTTGCATGTTTCATCATACCCACTAGCATGTCATAGCATAATCGATTCATTTAACCCTGACACCTAAAGTATAAGTGGTATGGGACGCTTATACATTAGGACCTGCAAAACGACCCCTTGGTCTATAAGCTTGTGTGGGCAAGTTTATAAATCAAAGGTTAATTTTAATATATAACGACCATTGTTGTTTGATAACCGACACCCCAAGGTATAAGTGGTATGGGACACTTATACGATGGGAGCCTTGCAAAAGATCCCTTTTGCTTATGTGTTCTCGCATAAGTGAAGGTTAAATTCATATATTTGCTTTTTCTTACTGCTAGACCTATTATAACAATTATATCAACTGGTCACCGAATACAGCTTGATAGATTATTTTCCGCTGCCATCTGTATCTTGATTAATCTCTACCATCATGTCCTTCCCTTTCTTCCTCCCCGCTCGGTACCTAGGGGCCATGGGGGAAGGGGTGGGGGATGATACGGCTTAGTCTTTATGACTAACGGTTTTCGAACCGCATCATTTAGGGGATCGTGGAGCCCAGCATGGAGGAGCAGCCCCAGAGATCGGTGCGCCTAGAGATGGGGCAGTCTAGCTCCGGAGTTCATACAGCCGGGACCGTGAGTCTCGACTCTGAGTAGAGTTTTAGTTTTGCTTCCGCATTGAGTGATTTTGTAGTGAGGACATGATGTATCGGGCATAAGCCCGCATTTATAGTACTCTGATGTTTTCTGTGGACACTCCCTTCGTGGAGATTTTTATTCTATATATGTGATCTATTGTTGTGGACTGCATTGCTCTTACTTCTATTATTGTGCTACCTTTCTGTGATCGAATTGGCCGGCAGAATCGGCGCCTTGTGGTGATGACCCTTCCGGACGTGAAGGTGTCACCGCAAAGCGGCGATTCTGGGCCTAAGACCCCGGTGGTTGAAAAAGAAAAAAAAGGGGTCTTACAAGTGGTATCAGAGGAAACATCAATCAGAAGGAAGTAGCAGTCCACAAACCCTGGGTCACCCCCGCTCGAGTTTAGTTTGGGGACAAACTAAGCAACGGAAGCAGTGGTGTGCCCAAAGGGGGATCACATATAACTTGTCCACTTTTATTTAAGTTTGAACGTTTTCTCAGCGTGTGTTTTTGTTACGCAGCCTCCAGCACGGACTACGCCACAAGGTGGAGTTCAACAGGCTCAGGATGTTGCACCACCCCCACCGGTCCCCACTCCTTTCCTTCAGTCAGACATGGGACAGACCCTGACTGCTATCCTGGAGGCCTTCAGGGCCCAGCAGGTTCCGGCCCCGCAGCCAAATCCGGGGGCCAACTGGCTAAGCATCTTCCGAGGATTGTCTCCCCCGTCCTATTTGGGGACTGAGTCGGCGGTTCGGACGGAAGAGTGGCTAGATATAATGTACGAGATGCTGACCGGGATACGGTGTCCCTGGGAAGAGAGGGTGGCTCTGGTCGTCTCTTGCCTGGAGTCCCATGCAAAGAGGTGGTGGAAGACGTTGTTGGACACGACATTTGCCGACAGGGAGGTTGCGGAGGTTACCTGGGAGGAGTTCAGGGCCGCTCTGCTGGAGAATTTCGTTCCGCAGTCGGCCAGGGATGATTTGGAGGAGCAGTTCTTACAGTTGAAGCAGGGCACACGGACCGTGGTGGAGTACCATCGAGAGTTCGACCATCTGGCCCGATACGCAGATTCCTACCAGCTGGACGAGGCAGGGTATATCAGGAGGTTCTATAAGGGCCTGCGGGAGGACTTGAGGGAGGCTCTGTTGTTTGTATCTGACGGGCCCATCTCCTGGATTTTGGAGATGGCAAAAAGGATTGAGGCAGATTGGCACGCCACCCGGGGCCGGAAACGGCCAGCAGAGGATCAGGGACGGAGAGGTAGAAATGACCAGTGGCGAGGTGCTGTACCAGAGGGGAGGAGGACAGAGGACCAGCCTCGTCGGGACGTGAGGTAGGAGCCGAGGGAACAGGTGATATTGGCCCCTCCACCTCTTCGGATGCAGGAGATGCCGAGACCCGGGGGAATGGTGTATCCCCCACCGGAGAGCTTCCTTTGTCATCAGATTGGGCACATTCGAAGGAACTACCCCATGAGGGGGGCACCACCTCCAGCACCACAGGGCGGCCCACCAGCTCAGCATTACGGAGGCCGAGGACGCGGCCGCGGTCGTGGATACCATGAGGGAGATCGTAGACAAGGAAGAGAGCAGGTATATGCTTTGGACCTTGCGCAGCCTCGGAATCCAGAGCAAGTCATCGCAGGTACGCTGCAATGCTTCTTTATTTTCATAGAATTTCCCTTTAAGTTGTTAAAACTTTGAATCGCACTAGATGGATTAACAAGGAAAGAAAATTCTTTATAAAACCCTAAGATATTTAATCACCCCAGGTATAGTCTTCATCAGCGGCAAGCCTGCCCGCACGCTTTTTGATACTGGAGCTACTCACTCCTTTGTGTCGGAGACGTTCGCAGAAGGACTAGAAGGCGTGGAGCGGTTCACAGGCTCGAGGATGAGGGTGCGACTACCAGATGGATCTGAGCTCCTTACCACGGATCACTGCAATATGGAGGCAGAAATTGGTGGAAAAGCGTTCGAGGCTCCAGCGACGATTTTGAAGCTGACGGACTACGACTTGATCCTGGGCATGGTATGGCTACACTAGAACCATGCCCAGATTGACTGCCAGGCAAAGAGGATCACCGTGAGACACGGGGACTCTTTCATTACCATCGAAGGTATAAGACCTGTCTCTCGTATACTCTTATCTTCGGTACAGGCCGTTAAGCCCCATCTGCAGGGAGAGGAGGTCTATCAGATTCTATTTGAGATGGCGGAAGTTAAGGAGTCGGTGACAGACATCCCAGTGGTGCGAGATTTCGCTGACATCTTTCCAGAGAAACTGTCAGGACTACCTCCACACCTAGAGCAGGACTTTCAGATACAGCTTGTGCCGGGGGCCAAGCCGGCATCTAGGGCCCCTTACCGAATGGCCCCAAAGGAGTTGGCAGAGTTTCGGACTCAGTTGCAGGAATTAGTTGAGGCAGGATTTGTTAGACCGAGTTCCTCGCCATGGGGAGCACCGGTCCTATTCGTGAAAAGAAGGATGGGACACTCCGCATGTGCATCGATTATCGAGCACTAAACAGGCTGACCGTCCGGAACACCTATCTGCTCCCACGGATAGACGAATTGTTCGACCAGCTGGAGGGGCCCATTATTTCTCGAAGCTGGACTTGAGATCAGGATACTACCAGCTGCGGATCCAGGAGGAGGATATCCCAAAGACGGCCTTCAATAGCAGATATGGCCTGTATGAGTTCACCGTGATGCCCTTCGGGCTCACGAATGCTCCGTCGGCGTTCATGAGCCTCATGAACCGGGTTTTCGAGGCCTACTTGGATGTGTTCGTCATAGTGTTCATAGACGACATCCTGATCTACTCTAGGATGGAGGAGGAGCACACTCGACATCTGGCACTGACTTTGGAGAGGTTGCGGGAGCATCACCTTTATGCAAAATTCAGCAAGTGTCAGTTTTGGTTGAAGGAGGTGGCTTTTCTAGGCCATATTATCAGCGGAGCCGGGTTGGCAGTGGACCCGACAAAGATTCAGGCAGTTCGAGATTGGCCGCAGTTGAAGACAGCCACTGATGTACGAAGTTTCTTGGGACTTGCCGGCTATTACCGGAAGTTTGTGGAGGGGTTCTCTCGGATTGCCCTCCCCCTCACATCTTTGACGAAGAAGGAGGCACCTTTTGTTTGGACCCCGCAGTGCCAGGCGGCTTTCCAGGAGCTGAAGGACCGACTCATCTCAGCCCCTATTCTGGCCCTTCCATCTGGAAAGGAAGGATTCCAGGTGTATACCGACGCATCATACCAGGGAATGGGAGCAGTGCTGATGCAGAATGGACACGTCATAGCATATGCCTCCCGCCAGCTGAAGACCCATGAGAAGAACAACCCAGTGCACGACCTTGAGATGGGAGCGGTCGTTTTTGCTCTGAAGGTCTGGCGCCATTATCTTTACGGAGTCCACTGCGACATCTACTCCGACCACAAGAACCTGAAATACGTGGACACGCAGAAGGAGCTGAATATCAAGCAGAGGCGCTGGGTGGAGTTCTTAGCAGATTATCAGTATGACATGCACTACCATCCAGGGAAGGCAAACGTGGTGGCCGACGCGTTGAGCCGGCGAGCTGCCACTTCCGAAGCTGGGCCCCAGGTTATGTCCATGGAGCTAGTCCGGTCATTCAGAGATATGCAGATATCCCTAGTGTCCGAGGATGACCCAGTTCTGTATAGGGAGTATCTGGCATCGATGGTGGCCATAGACGATATTCGGGATCGCATTCGGGACGGACAGAGGACAGATGCGTGGGCAGAGCCGATGTTCCGAGCTTTGGAGGAAGGTTCGACAGGAGATTATTCCCTGAGAGATGGATTGCTACATTTCAGAGGCAGAGTATATATACCCGCAGGTGGCCAGATCCGAGAGGATATTATGATGGAGGCGCATTGCAGCCGGTACTCTGTGCACCCGGGGATCACAAAGATGACCGCTGATCTGAAGAAGACGATGTTTTGGCCGGGCATGAAGAAGGACATTACATACTTCGTGACCCAATGCGAGGCGTGTCAGTTGGTGAAGGCGGAGTGCAGGAACCCCGCAGGATTGCTGCAGCCACTCCCGGTGCCGGAGTGGAAGTTCGACGATATAGCTATAGATTTTATACATGGTCTTCCCCGGTCTCGGACGGGGAACGACTCGATCTGGGTGATTGTTGATCGGTTAACGAAGGTGGCCCGCTTTATACCGATCAGGAAGGATGACTCGGTGGGAGTGCTGGTACGGAAGTTCGTGGAGCAGTATATCCGATATCATGGCGTGCCCCGGACGATAGTGTCGGACCGCGATGGACGGTTTACATCCAGGGAGTGGCAGTCAGTGCAGGCATATTTGGGCACCCGGTAGACTTTTAGCACGGCCTTCCACCCTCAGACGGACGGGCAGACAGAGCGCACCAACCGGACCTTGGAGGATTTACTACGACTGTGTATACTAGACCGAGGGGAGCCGTGGGAGAAGATGTTACCGTTGGTCGAGTTCTCCTATAATAATAGCTACTAGTCCAGCATCAGGATGGCGCCTTATGAAGCCTTGTATGGAAGAAAGTGTAGGACCCCTCTTTCTTGGGTTCAAGACGAGGATCCAAAGCTGTTGGGATCGGATTTTGTTGAAGACACTGAGGCTCAGGTGAGACTGATCAGAGATAGGATGTTGGAGGCGCAGAGCAGACAGGCTAAATACTATGACGCCCGGCATCGTCAGGTGGAGTTTCGGGAAGGGGATCGAGTGTTCTTGAAGATCCGGCCCATGCACGGAGTCTCACGGGTGCGCGGTCGAAGGAAGAAGCTCAGCCCTAGGTATATGGGCCCTTACCGGATCCTGGAGCGGATTGGACCCCTAGCCTACAGGCTAGAGTTGCCGCCAGAGCTGGCAGCTCTACACGACGTCTTCCATATTTCTTCGCTGAGAAGGGCTCTACTACGCCCGGAGCAGCGGATTTTGACCACCGAAGGGCTGGTAGCTTTAGACCGATCTGTTCACTTGGAGCCGATCCGGATCGACGACAAAGGAGTACGGATCTTGCGCCGCAAGAAGATCCCCTTAGTCAAGGTTCTGTGGAGAAACCACGGTCAGGAGGAGCACACCTGGGAACCGCAGGATCTGATGAGGCAAAGATACCCGGAGTTGTTCAGTCAGGTACATCTCACCACCTCTCGGTATACTATAGATTGCCTTCTTGTTTTGGACAGTTAAGACTAGATAAGGAAAATTCAGGACCTAGGCATGCGCACTCAATCAGAAAGGTAGGGGCTAATCTTTTGTTTATTGGGGAGATTGTCTTCGTTTATCAAACGAATAGTCGCTTAAACCCGATAGAAAGATCGTATGGGATGTTACAAGTTTAATTTATTCCGATAGAAATCCCCGTAGGCTCAACCTCAATTTCGGGGACGAAATTTTTGTTTTGTTTATTGGGATTTGTAACATCCCATTTCCGGCTAGACCCCTAGGAGTCGGTTGGACGTGACAGAACCCTGTGAAGCCCAAAAATTGAAATAAATCGATCGAGGTTTCGGGTCACGGGTTGGTCACGCCCGTGACCGACCCGTCACGCCCGTGACTTTGGGCGTGACTGCTTCGACGATCGTCGATCTCCGTGAGACGATCGTCGAACTTGTTGCCCGGGCATGTCACGCCAGTGACCAAGGTGTCACGCCCGTGACCTAGGGCGTGACCCCTTCGACGATCGTCGATCTTCGTGAGATGATCGTCGATCTGGCAGCCCGGACATGTCACGCCCGTGACCAAAGTGTCACGCCCGTGACCAGGGGCGTGACTCCTTCGACGATCGTCGATCCCCGTAAAACGATCGTCGAAATTGAACTCGGGCCTATCACGCTCGTGACCTAAGTGTCACGCCCGTGACCTAGGGCGTGACCAGCCTTCGACGACCGTCGATCTCAGTTCGACGATCGTCGACCTCAAAATTGCCGTTCGGGCCTGTCACGCCCGTGACCTAGGTACGCCCGTAACCTAGGGCGTGACCACCCTTCGATGACCGTCGATCTCAGTTCGACGATCGTCGACCCCAAAAATTGTCACCCGGGCCTGTCACGCCCGTGACCTATGTGTCACGCCCGTGACATTGGCCGAAACGATGGTTCAGGCCCGAAATTATTCTAACACGCGTGGAAATAAATGCTGGTGTGGGAAGTTACACCAGGAGTAATTACGGGCCGTTTTTCCTTCTATAATTATATAATAAAGGAGGAAGTGTTGGTCCAATAGGAAACCGCCAACTGGACACACCTGTTCATCTTCCACCATTTCTTATCCCGTCACTGTAACCGAAAGGCTATTAAGAGGAGCCTTCATGGCCATTACGGCTTTACCCTTTCACCTCCCCACTTTCTGACTTATAAAAGCCCACTTGGGGCAAGAGGAGAAGTTTACACGCTCAAGTAAACGGATCAGATCTTTGTTCTTGCTGTAGGAGAAGTTCGGCTACGCCACCACTGCGCCATGGCACCCCGTCGCTCTTCTCGCCTCCAAACCGCGAACAAGGTCCTCCTCTGCTTCTTCTCTTTCATGGGTAGATCTTAGATTTCTTAGAAAGGAAGTTCGCGCTCAACGGAGCCGGACCCATCACTCGTTTTCATGGGAAAACCATGAAAAAGGTATTTTTGAGTTCGCCGGGAACCGCCACCTCCGGCGGCCAAACCACCGCCGACCGCTAGCCATCGCCTCAACGGAGGTGGTGGTGGTGGTGGCTAGCCAGGGAAGTGACCAAATGGCCGGCGACGGATCACGGAATGCTTACAGGAAAAATGGTTTTCTGTGTCTGTTTTCAGTTTCATGAATAAGATGAACAGTAGAATAAATTTTATAATATATAGATTATTATATATTACATAATGGAAAGATGTATTATTTGAATATATTTTGGGGCAGCAAAATGAGGCACTTAGAGGCCGTTTTAGGAAAAATGACCAGACACGAAAGTCGTAGCCCATTGAGTCTAGATAAATTTAAAATTGGTTTCAACTCGTTTGGGTAAGCGGTTCGGCCGCAGCACCCGTTTTAGTGGGGTCTGTACCTAGAGTTGGGCAGAAATTAAAATGGATGCCCACTCTTCGTCCTTTGTCCAAATGACCTGAAATTTGGGCAGGGGGTTAACCTTAGCTATACCTAACGGCAGACCAAAAATGGGAATTTTTGGAGATACTTTGCCTAAAGTTTTTGTTTTAATTTAATAAACTTAGAGGAATTTATTTAAGTTGTCAAATGACCTCCAAACCCTCCCAAATTTTGGTGAGTGGTCCCTAGCTATTAAACCTAGGTATGTACAAAATTCCAACTGATTTGGTGGAGTTTTGGGTGGGAAACCTTCTACCCTTAACTAGGCATTAGTGAGACATCTTTTAGTAAAAAGTGCACTAAGAGTTTGGAAAGGTCAAATCACCTCAACAGAGGCTGATATTCTGACCCCTGACTTAGAAGGGTGTTATAACCAGCTTGGAGAAACATGGTGTGGATTAGGGTGGATTTTACCCTAAGAGATCGGCTCAAATCCAGTGGGTGGGAGTTTGAGGTTTGTGAAGGACATAGGAGCAAAAGCTCTTGTATGCCCTTGAAATTTGGAGGAGAGTGGGATGATATGCTGAAAACCCTCTGGTTGAAATAGTGAAGGAATTGGAGGTAATTAGGTACCTCGGAAGTTGAGATTTTGGATTAGGATAAACATGTAATTTAGTTATTTTAAGCACTAAATCTAATCTAAAAATTATGAAACTCAGGAGGAGGAAGTTTTAGGATGTTTTAGACTTATGGTAATTTTCATGGAATTTTATGATTAAATAATATTATACTTCATGTGTTAAAGGATTATTTGCCCGATTTGTTGTTTCAAATATTTGGAGGTTTTAAATTAATTATAATCAGTTAAAATTCTGGATTTAGATCTTGACTAGTAGAACATTGATCCCTGAATTTTTATAGAATTTTATGTTGAGTAAATCTAGTACTTTGTTGACAGATATTAGAGAGGGGTTTTATTGTTTAAAAATTAATTATGGATAAAATACTTGCTGGAAAATTATCAAACTTGGCCAGTGCTAATTTTAGGCCTTTATCTGCATGGCATGAATTATTTATAATTTTTGGAAGAATATTTTCTGTACTTGATTCATAAACGACAGAAGTTAGAGATTATTTCTAAAATAGTTTTCATGCTCTTTTGATGATAGAAAAATTATGATACTTAGGATTTAACCTATTGAGATAACCTACTATTTATCATAAATTTGCTGGACATCTTGTATGATTACTTAGGGTAGTTCATGTTCAAACCGGAAGCCCTTGGGATTTTCGAGGAATTTAATTAAATGCCAAATAGATTAGGAAAATTTCCATTTTCTGGATTTAGGTCATTTATATCATGGTGAGTCTCCAGTAAATAATTTAGGACATTTGGGATGAGTATTGGATCATTGCATAACCGGTTCGACATGAAGTCTAGGTCGGTCTGCATATAGCAATTGTGAAATGCAATAGGACACGATCTGAGGAAGGCATTGGAGTTAATCATATTGTCTGGGTGGGCAATGGTGGAGGAAGTCACAATAGGAAGGTATAAAGATTAGTGAGAATTGGTGATAGCTAGAGTTAAGAGGTGCTCGGGTTTCGGCGAAAGATCGTCTTTTCCCGAAGAGAGGAAGGTTAAAAATCACCCTAGGATAGTCTATCGTAATATGAGAAGGGAATCGGGTTAAGGGAGATAAACCAATAATAATAAGTGCCTTGCGAAAGGGAACTTCGGGCCGTAATGCCGCCGTCTTGGTTCCTAGTGCCCCTTGAGAGCCCTTCACGGGGAATACCGGGGGCAGTCCTGGGCTAACGTAAACTGTAATAACAAACCGACAAGAGTAACTTAGTAACTAGGGCTGTACCTTTCACAAACACTGTTGGCACAGGGAGATTGATGAGAGCTTCGTCTCGGTTGGTTTGGAGACGGACGTTTTGGTCCGGGGAGCTTCGGCTCGGTTGGTTTGGAGACGGACGTTTTGGTCCGGGGAGCTTCGGCTCGGTTGGTTTGGAGACGGACGTTTTGGTCCGGGGAGCTTTGGCTCGGTTTTTGTGTGTTTACGATTAAACTTGCATGTGCATAAAAATAGGAAAAGTTAAGGTGGTGGGTTTTTCGATATCGGGGAGTTCGATTGCACCGACACCGATATCGTTGACTCGGCGAGGTGATTAGCACTTCGCCAATAGAAGTCCGGTGCGCCAGCCGGCAAGAGTACACAGGCGTCCGCTTAGTGCACCAAGCGTTGAGGCGTACGATAGGTCAGATCAGTGGTGCTTTTACTGGTTTTGAGGTGGGCGAGGCCCAACCCACCGCTTCCGTCCGCCACTACGGAGGTATCCTGGGAGGTAACGGCTCCGAAAGGGGGAACTAAAGGTCTGTGTGCACAGAGTCGGGTGTGTGAGTTGCACTTGCATGTTTCATCATACCCACTAGCATGTCATAGCATAATCGATTCATTTAACTCTGACACCTAAAGTATAAGTGGTATGGGACGCTTATACATTAGGACCTGCAAAACGACCCCTTGGTCTATAAGCTTGTGTGGGCAAGTTTATAAATCAAAGGTTAATTTCAATATATAACGACCATTGTTGTTTGATAACCGACACCCCAAGGTATAAGTGGTATGGGACACTTATACGATGGGAGCCTTGCAAAAGATCCCTTTTGCTTATGTGTTCTCGCATAAGTGAAGGTTAAATTCATATATTTGCTTTTTCTTACTGCTAGACTTATTATAACAATTATATCAACTGCTCACCGAATACAGCTTGATAGATTATTTTCCGCTGCCATCTGTATCTTGATTAATCTCTACCGTCATGTCCTTCCCTTTCTTCCTCCCCGCTCGGTACCTAGGGGCCATGGGGGAAGGGGTGGGGGATGATAGGGCTTAGTCTTTATGACTAACGGTTTTCGAACCGCATCATTTAGGGGATCGTGGAGCCCAGCATGGAGGAGCAGCCCCAGAGATCGGTGCGCCTAGAGATGGGGCAGTCTAGCTCCGGAGTTCATACAGCCGGGACTGTGAGTCTCGACTCTGAGTAGAGTTTTAGTTTTGCTTCCGCATTGAGTGATTTTGTAGTGAGGACATGATGTATCGGGCATAAGCCCGCATTTATAGTACTCTGATGTTTTCTGTGGACACTCCCTTCGTGGAGATTTTTATTCTATATATGTGATCTATTGTTGTGGACTGCATTGCTCTTACTTCTATTATTGTGCTACCTTTCTGTGATCGAATTGGCCGGCAGAATTGGCGCCTTGTGGTGATGACCCTTCCGGACGTGAAGGTGTCACCGCAAAGCGGCGATTCTGGGCCTAAGACCCCGGTGGTTGAAAAAGAAAAAAAAGTGTCTTACACCTTCAACATAAGCAACGTCTGTGAAAGAGACAACGCCATTGGAAATCATACCATAACCATTTGTTGTTCCCCAGTCTGAACCTCCAAAGATGACTTTTGGTCCATCTTTGACTGGGGTATAATCATGCAAAAGGCTTCTTGTCCCGGTCATGTGCCGAAACATCCACTGTCCAAATACCAGATCGGAGTTCTATTAGCCTTTGGACATTCCTGCAAAAATAAATCAGTTTACCTTAGGAACCCAAACGTATTTGGGTCCTTGGTTCCTGGCAGCATACTCCCCCTAGGAACATTACCCTTGCGAGTGGTCGGTCTCGCATAGCTAACTCTAGGAGTTACAAGATTGGCAGGGTTATACCAATAGTCTGCGCCAAAATTACCAATTTTGCCGCAGCACCAACAGTCGAATATGTTGTACCTCCTTTTGTACACTTTCTTTATCCTTTGAAAATGAAGTATAGTAGGGGTAGAGTTCTTAGAGGTGGAGGCATCCTGGTTACAGCATATATAGGGGCTTCCCATCTCCTTAGCCTTAGGCACAGCAGATGTGGCTTTTGGTGCCTTCTTATTATTATGGTCATGCACATATAGACCATGACTCTTCATCTAAATTTCCTTAAATGGTGCTTTGAACACACTGGCACCAAATTCACGAGGATGGGTTCATCCCTGGTATCTGTTCTTGGGCTCCACATGAGTAGGCCTAGCATGATGACCATAGGATGACTCAAAGTCAAACTTATTCATAGGAAAGATTACTTTCCTGAATGAAGGTTTATCCATGGGTGCCTTCCCCTTTTCTTTGGTGCTAGCCTTCTTGGCAGCCTTACCTTTTCCACCGACGTGGCCAAGACCACCACCCTTCTTCTGAGCGGAGAACTCATCTATGAGAGGAAGAACAGTCTTCGGCTTAGAGAAACTCTCAACGAGTTTTCTCTCTACCGCGAGCTTTTCTTCCAGCTCATCAAGATATTTTTCCATCAGTTTTTACATCTCATCCAAGTCCTTGAGTTCCTCTTTCAAGGAGTGGACTTCATCTCTGAGAGGAATTAATTGTGCAATTTCTTCCTTAAAATTTGCTTCCACTGCCTTGAGGGAGGTAATCTTTTTAACTTGCTTTCGGACTACCTTTCGGTATTTGTCGAAAGTCTTTAACAAGTGCTCGTGTTGAGCCATCAACTCTGATTCATTCTCATCAGAGGAGTAGTCTTCATGACCATTGGAGGAAGTTTCAGATTCTGAAAGAATGGTGTGCGAGTTTACCTTCCCATGGTATTCGGAGTCGCCCACATCTTTGTCAGATTGAGTCATAAGCCTAAAGTAAGCTGCTTCATTTTCAAAACTTGACTCGCTCGTGTCACTATCGCTGAGAGTCTTCGACTTTTTAGCGACGAAGCTCTTTTCTTCTTTCTTCTTCCCTTTGAAGGATCTCTTCGTGTCCTTCCTAGAGCTGTCCTTCTTCTTATATGGACACTCCGCGATCATGTGACCTGACTTATTGCAATAGTAGCAAACAATGTTAGAGGAAGAAAATTTATTAGGTTTTGATTTATACTTGTCCTCCTTGTAGTAGCTTTTCTTCGAACAATCACCGTCACGATATGATCTCCTAGAATCTGAAGAGAAGAACTTATTCTTCATTTGTCTCCTCTTGCTCAGTAGCTTCTATAACTGCTTGGAGATTAGGGAGAACTCTCCGTCCGATAGCTCGGAGCCTGATGTGCTGGGCTCAGAGTCTTCAGGAGTGTCAGGAGCTCGTGTCCTTATGGGTGACACAGCTTTGGACTTCCTTGAACCTTCAGCCTTTAGGGTTGTAGACTTCTCTTTACTTGAAGAGCGGTTGGCTTGCTCCTCCTTCTTTCTGGTGTTCATTTGAAGTTCATAGGAGAGCAGCTTTCCAGATAGGTTCTGTGGATCTATCTCTGGTAGCTTCCCAAATTCTCTAATTGCAACAACTTTTGTATCCCAGTACTTTGTCAAAGATCTGAGGAATTTGTCGTTCAGTTCACCATGAGTGAATTCACGGCCATAGTTTCTGAGGCCGTTAACTATCTTGAAGAACTTCTCAAAACTGTGAACTATGGATTCATTGGCACCTTGCTTGAAGGCTTCATACTCCTTATTCAACAATGATTTGCGATCGTCTCTCACTTATTCAGTACCTTCCATAAGTACAACCAGGAAGTCCCGCATCTCCTTGGCAGATTTGCAATGGAATAAGTTCTTGAGCATTGAGTCGTCCAATGCACTAGCTATTATATTCTTTGCCTTCTTGTCTAGGTAGACTAGGGCAATCTCATCCTTAATGAGATCCATCATATTCTTGGGAATCTGAATTACTGGATTTATAGTTGAAGACTGGGTAGGGATGTGTGGTCCTTCTTCCACGATCTAAAAAATTCTCGGATCTGAAGCTTCCATGTAGAACCGTACTCTTTCTTTCCACATGGGAATGTTCTCTTTGGTGCACACTGGTAGCTTTATGGAAGACATATCTTTGCCTCGATCCATGGTGACTGAGCGAAATCTCTTTACACTAGATCAGGGATCTTGATTAAGGTGTTAGCCTGATTGACCAAAACGCACCTCGGATACCAATTGAAAGTATCTAGCGTCTACCTAAATCACCTAGAGAGGGGTGAATGGGTGATGTTTGTGTCCTTTTACGGAATAAAAATATTTAAAAGACAAGCACACAAACACAGAGATTTTTATAGTGGTTCCCCGGATTGGGTACGTCCACTTACCTGCCTCGCCTATCTACCACAAAGGGTAAGATTCGGCTACTTCACCTTTCTCAGATTATACCAATCTTACACCTCGGAGCAATGCTCCTACACCTCGATCCACAACGGATCTACACACTCGATCTACAAGTCGGATCTACACCTCGATCCACAAACCAGATCTACAAACTCGATCCACTAACGGATCTACAACCACGGAGATAAAAACTCCTACAAACTCGGAGACAAGGCTCCTACAAATGTAAAAACAAACTACAACAGTAAAGAAAATGTTTTACACTTCAGATCTGAAATCTTCTTGAATCTTCCTTCTTGAAACTAGAATAACTTGATGAAGAAGGTTGAAGAAGAAACCCGAGAATACTGATCTAAAAGCTAGGTATCGACCTGATCGAATAGAAGTTGAAGAAGCTGAAGATCTAGGATCGGTCGAATCTTGTCTTACTTTGAATCCCTGGATCTGGAGAAGGCGACAAACGGGATTGATGATGAAGATGATCGGCTTTTCTCTCAAAAATGGAAAGTGCTTCAGCGATTCTAATTCCGTGAAAAAATTATTCTGATTGAATGATTCTCCTTCTTATTTTTTCGGCGAATCCTTGAAATGTCTTTTTATATGTCATCGACCAACGGTCAATCGTCATTAAGACAGGATCCACGTAATTAAGGAAAGATCAAACTTACTAAACTTAGGTTAATTTGAATTCCTGTCAAAAAACTTGAAACAAAAAATCTGTAAGTCCATTTTTCGAGAAGAAGTATATTTCTCGAGAAATGACTAGCTTTCTCGAGAAAAAGACTTGGCTTCACAAGAAAGAACTTGAAGAAAATTTTTCGTGAAGTAAACCACTGATTTCTCGAGAAGGACAATATTTCTTGAGAAAACGATTTGATTTCTCAAGAAACAATACGGTCTCTCGAGAAATTGACTTAGTGCAAAATTCATGAAGTGAAGAACTTGTTTCTCGAGAAGAACAAGCTTTCTCGAGAAAAGAATTTCTTTCTCGAGAAATAATAGGGATTCTCGAGAAATCTACTTGGAGAAAATTTTTGGATCTGAAGACCAATTTATCGAGAAGAAGGCTTGGCTTTCTCGAGAACATTTGTTTTTCTCGAGAACAATTTGCCTTCTCGAGAAATGTACTAGGATTTTCTCGAAAAAATGACTTTGCATATATTTCAGGTAATTTCCCGAGAATTCTTATAGTTTCTCGAGAACAATAATGCTTTCTCGAGAAATAAACTTTGACTTCTCGAGAAATACATGTCATTTCTCGAGAAAATGACTTAGGGAATTTTCAGTGAACTTTTTCTTTTCTTCTAAGTGAAATCAGCATCCCTTCCTTTCTTCCATTTCCTTAGTACTTGAAAATGAAGTGCATCTCAATGGAGAGGTTACACATGAGACAACACCATGGATCACACAATGAGAGATTACATTATATGGTCCTGTGTTAGGTGACTCATTGTAAACTTACATTGGTCTACACTTAGCAATATTGACCTGCAAGCACTCCACTAAAAGATGACATCAAATACAACCTTAATTCATCTTAGTTCAAGGGTGACTTCATACAAATCTGGGTTATTGTGGATACAATACCCAATAAATAGCCTTCACTCAATGCATGTGGACTTAGACAGATTTCTTTCTATCTACACCTTAGGTGAGTGATTACCTGACTAAGCCACTTAGGCTACTTGTCCCATCATTGTTACTAGGACAAATCTGCATGTATGAACTTGAACATGTATTAAATATACCATTGTATATGCTCATTGACATATTTGACTTCTTCAAATCTAGGACATTGTGAGCAATAGACCCAATAATCTCCCTATATTTGAAGAAGTCAAAACTCTCCATCAAATATCTGAGTCAATGACATACACTAACAAATTGCAGTAATATAGCAGGAAAAGATATGATAAGAAGATAAGTTATAGTAAACTTCCTTGTCAGCATGGCATATCTGTACCTGCTCCCCCTTAATAGCTGCTACCTGCTTTTGATGAATTTGATACCACTTATATACCACTTGTATCTTTTTCCTCCTGTCCTATGAATTTGATACCTCTTTCAAAGTCCTTCTCCCACTTTTTGACTTCTATAAATAGACAATGAGGATATTCTTCTCCCCCCTCATTGATTTCTCATAGGCAGCAGTTTGAACATCTTGAGAGTACTTAGAGTAGTGTTGGACATGCTCCCCCTCAACTGAAGTAGCATCTGACATGTTTCTTGGCAAATAGTGTAGTCTGCACTAGTTGGACAACACTTTAACATGATACCATTGAAGGTACACCACTTGAAGTGTCTTCAATCTATTAAAGAGCAATTCCATCTGCAAGACATAATATGGCCTGCAAGAATTTAGAGCAACCGAAGTTATACTAGGTTTAACATACCTAACTCAAACTTGAAGGTGTTAAACTTTGCTTCATCTAGTGGCTTAGTGAAGATGTCATCCACTTGCTTGTCTGTTGGGACAAGCTCAAGGGTGATGTCTTCACATTCCACATGTTCCCTGATGAAATGGTATCTTACCTCAATATGTTTAGTCCTGCTGTGAGAAACAGGATTCCTAGAAATTGATATAGCACTAGTAGAATCATAATATAGGGGTCTTCTACTTATCTGGATGTTGTAGTCCTGAAGCTGATGCTGGATCCACAGCAACTGAGCACAGCAACTACCTGCTGAGATGTACTCTGACTCTGCAGTTGATATTAACACTGGTTTGCTTCTTGCTACTCCAAGACACTAGTCTTCCACCCAAGAGTTGACAGGTGCCAGAAGTGCTCTTCTTATCCTCTTTGCAGCCTGAAAAATCTACATCTGAGTAGCCTGTTAGTTCAAACTCCCCATTCCTAGAGTACCATAGGCCAAGATCTAGTGTGCCCTTAAGATACCTCAAAATTCTCTTTGTGGCAGAGTAGTGAGATTCTTTAGGTCAAGCCTGGTACCTAGCACAAACACATGTAGCAAACATAATGTTTGGCCTACTTGCAGTAAGATAAAGAAGGGAGCCAATTATCCCTCTATACAAGGTCACATCAGCAGGCTTCCCTACTTCATCCTTGTCTATAAGCATATTTGGCCCCATGAGAGTTCTTATGGTGGAGGAATTCTCCATGACAAATTTCTTTATTGACTCCCTTGTGAACTTAGACTGGGATATATACAAGCCGTCATCAGCTGTCTTACATGGAGACCCAAGAAGAACTTAAGTTAACCCATACTGCTCATCTCAAATTTCCCCTGCATAAGTTTAGTAAACTTCCTGCATAGGTTGTCATCAGTAGATCCAAAGATGATATCATCTACATAGATCTGGACTAGGATGGTCTTACCAATAGATTACCTTAAGAATAGGGTGTTGGGTCCATTGTTCCCAATGTCACTGATTTGTGAGAAGTCAAATAGGTCAATGTCATACACATCAACTGTATTTGATGTGTATTTGAGGTCTTGAGTGCAGGTTACCATATCACATTTATTGGATAAGTGGACACAATAATTGGTTGCTGGACATAGCAAAAATCTACTAAGTCCACAGGCATTGAGTGGAGCAAGCTCACTCAATGCCAGAGGTAAGGATTCCATATTGGCTAGCTAAAAATTTGCTTAAGTCCATAGGCGTTGAGTGTAGCTTACTCACTCAACGCCATATAACAAATAGTATTGAGTCTATCTCAGCCTAACTGATGGATAGACAAAAATATGGCTAAGTACAAAATCATTGAGCGTAGTCTACTCACTAAACGCCATTCAGAAAAAAGCTTTGAGTCAGGCTGAGTCAGTCACAGCCTAGAGAAATAGGGTGAAAATGTGGCTAAGTCCACAAGCGTTGAGTGTAGCTCCCTCACTCAACGCCAGATAATAGATAAGTTCTATTAAGTAGTTTGGCATTGAGTGGAGCTTACTCTCTCAACGCAAAGGCGCATAAATATTTGCTAAGGCAAATAGTGTTGAGTGAGGCGAGCTCACTCAATGCTCTCAACGTCGTGACGAAGAAATATTTGCTAAGGCATATAGCGTTGAGTGAGGCGAGCTCACTCAACGCTCTCAACGCCTTGATGCAAAAAATTTAGCTAAGTCCAAATGCGTGGATAGCTTTGCTTTCGTCAAACTGAGCATAGAGTTCGTCGAACAAAATTTACTCTTTCGTCGAACGGAGCTTATCTTTCGTTGAAATGAACCTGGAGTTCATTGAACTAAATTTACTCTTTCGTCGAACTGAATTTACTCTTTCGTCAAACTGAGCTTGACATTCGTCGAACGGAGCTTAGCTTTCGTCAAACTAAACCTGGAGTTCGTCGAACTAAATTTACTCTTTCGTCGAACTAAATTTACTCTTTCGTCGAACTGAGCTTGGCATTCGTCGAACGGAGCTCAGCGCTCGTCGATCTAATCGCTCACAACGCCTAGAAAGATAGAATTTTGTCCAAGTGTTGTGGCATTGAGTGATGCTGACTCACTCAACGCCTTTACTTCTAATGCTTAACTTTTGTCTAAGTCCACAGACGCTGAGTCATGCTGACGTCAGCAAAGTCAAAAAGTCAACAAAAAATCAAATGTTGCGAGAATGCTGCCAGAAGCACATGACGACTAGTTGTCATCATCCTCTGCACTTTCCAAGAAATATTTTCATCTTTAAGTGTTGGGGCCCACTCACAGCAAAAAAAGCCATTGAATCAAGAGTAAATGGAAAGCATGTGCTGGATGGCTAAATCTCAGCCATCAATCCTGGTGGTGGGCCCACTACTCAATTTGGCCGTCAAAGAATAAAAATAAGCAAATCAGCCAGCGAAAAAAAAAAAAGAAATCGAATCCTTGTCTAGGTTTTCTAAAAACGAAAGTGCGGTCGAACTTAAATCGTCTTCCTCGCCTTTCTTGTCGAGCCTGAAGAAGCTATTTTGCACAGTTAATCTAGATGAGGAAAGAGATAGTTGAAGCAATCACCATCTGCAATAGCAGGTTCTGAAGCGATTCTGAGGAAGTAGATGAACAAGTTTTGCAAAGAAACGATAACTATCTGAAGAAAGATTCAATTGCCGATTTCATTGTCTTCAACAACTAAAGCTTGGAATGATATCTGCTCAGTCCAGAAAGAGAAGACATAGAGTTCTTGTTATGGTGTCTAATCAAAACACCTTTTATTTCTACTGTATAGATTCTTGGTGAGTCTGAAGTTGTAAGCCTGTATTATATAGGCTAAGGTCTTTGTGACCTGTGTTTGGCTTAGTACCGGGTGAAAGGTCTTTGTGACCTGGGGTTTGGCTTAGTTCCTAAGTGTTAGGTCTGTGTGACCTGTGAGGTCCTGCGGGATCTGTGTTGTAAGCTCTTAAGGAGCTGAGTTTTGGAGGGAGAGTCTGTCTAACACACTGTTAGAAAGGCGTAGAGGGACAGTGGATGTACCTAAGATTGGGGAACCACTATAAAATTGTTGTGTCGTCTGTGATTGTTCTTGAAAGCTAAAAACTAACCTAATCACTAAGCACAGAAATCAGCTAACTAGTAAGAAAATTTAAATAGAGAAAAAAACCTATTCACCCCCCCCCCCCTCTAGGTGTTTAGCTAGCCTTGAAAACATTACTTTCAAGTGGTATCAGAGGGAGGTTACTCTTTAAAGGCATAACAGTCTGAGTAGATCTCCAAGGTTAGCTAGAAGTCTGTCTCAATGGGTTAAGGAATGAGCAATAAGGAGTTGAGTGATGTGAGGCTTCCAATATACAGGAAGGAAGACTTTGGCATCTGGAAAGCAAGGGTGAGGCAGTTCATGGAAGCTGCTGACCCTAGGATGTATACTACAGTCGAAGAGGTACCATTATCCCAATAAATGTCTCTGCACTGGATGCAAGTGTCAAGACACCTAAGACATATGATGAGATGACTAAGGATGAGTTGGCCCTTGCCTAAATAGACAAAAGAGCAAAGAATATAATCATGAGTATTGTTGATGACTCTACACTTCAGAATCTGATCCATTACACAACAGTAAAGGAAATGTGGGACACACTGGTGATCTACATGGAGGGGACAGATGAAGTTCGAGATGATAGGAATTCCATGCTCAACCAAGAGTATGAGGCTTTCAGGCAATCCAAGGGGGACAACATAAATACCTGTTATGAAAAGTTTTTTAGGATTGTGAATGAACTGAAGACATATGGAAGGGTATTCAGTCACTATGAACTGAATTATAAGTTCCTTAGATCTCTCACTAGAGAGTGGGACACAAAGATCTGTGTCATCAGAGAAGTGGCAAAGCTGGGTGACACTGCTCCTCACACCCTCTTTGGGAAGTTGATGTCATATGAGATGCAGCTGGTGGCTAGGAAAGAAGAGGAAAACCACAACAAGTCTCAGGCAAGAGACAAGACTATAGCATTAAAAGTTGAAGGCCCCAACAAAAGCAGAAGAAAGTCTCCCTCTCCACCAAGGAGAGATGCTAAATTTGATTCTAGAAGATCAGAGAAAAGCACATCAGATTGTCAATGGTCTGATGAAGATTTTGCTGCCTTTACCAGGCAATTCCAGAAGTTCTTGAAGAAGAAGCAACGGAGAGGTCGGCCTTCCTCCTCCTCTCATCCCAAGAATGACTTCTATAAGGGCGGGAGGAAATCCTCTAAGGAGGACAGGTATGGTTCTAAAACTAGTAAACAGGTTTCATCTAATATGACTTGTTATCATTGCAGAAAGCCTGGGCATATAATAGCCGACTACCCAATCAAAACAAGGGAACAGGGTGAGAAAAAGGGCCACTGGTAAAAAGTCAAGAAGGAGAAATCCCTCATTGCTAAGAAACAAAGAAGCTGTACTGACTCCTCCTCATCAGAGTCAGAAGATGAATAAGAAGATTCCTACATTGGGCTGTACTCTACTAAAGATGGAGCTGTAGAAGCAAACTGTATTAAAAGGCTGGCTGCGATAGAAGAAGCTGTGAAGGTTCTTCCTACTGTCAGGGTTGAACACAGGGCCCCTCTATCACAGCCTGATGGTGATTCAGAGGTGAATTATGAAGAAGACAATTGTTATCTTGGGCTGATGGCTAGGTCTGATGAAGAAATCAGCCAGGATCAGCTTGGTCCAAGCAAAGTAATCTCTGATACTAGCTCTTCTAGTTCAGGTTATGAATCAATTCCAGATTCTTGTGCCTCTGCATCAAATGATGATGATGGCTCAGAATCTGAAGGATACATCAATCAATTAATTGACAACTATGGTTCACTTCTGCAGGCTCTAAAGAAAAGCAAGCTCCTGGCCAAGCAGCAGGCTCAGGAAATTGCTTCTCTATAGCTTGCTGCTTCAGAATCAGCAAAAATGCTGGATCTAAAGATGCAAGAAGTTAGCAAACTGAAGAATGTAACAATCATTCAGATGAGCACCATAACCTTCAAGAACAACCATATCAAGAATCTTGAAGGAAAGCTCCAAAAAGAGAGGAAACTAGTGGCTAGCTACTTCAAGTCTAGCACAGTGATGCCCTTGATAGACTCTTTCTCCTCCCAAAAGGGAAAGAAAGGGTTGGGTTTCAAGGGAAGGACAAGAGCTGTCAATCCCAAGGGAAAGGGCAAATCTCAAGTGCAGCCACTAGCCTCTAAGCCTCATATCAAATTTAATAAAGTGCAACTACCTTCTAACAGGCATGACCATGAGAATATTTATGGTCACTGGAATAATGCTAGACCCTCTTGTGTGAACAAAGATATTCCACAATATGGTGGTAGATACAGCAAGGGAGCAAGTCCCTTTAAGGGAGCCTATGAGGAAATACAAATGGCCCACCCTTGACCATTTGTGTTTTGTGCAACAGCCCCTTCAATCAAGGGCAAAGTTACTGAATGTTCTCCAGTTCCTCTAGCCCATACTAAGACAAAGGGAAAGGTTGTCAGTAGACCAGGCCTGGGCATCTCTGAGGCCATCAAGAGTATGCTTTCTGAAAAGGAATCAACTACTAGAAGGGCTCAAGATATCCCAAGCACTTCTACTGCCAAACCAACCACTTGTCAGACTGGGGCTGAAAAACTAAAGAACAGGACTGTTGTTACCCCTTCTAGACCAAGAGCTGCTATTAACACAACCACTAGAGCTGCTTTGAAAAGAAGGTATAATATCCATGAGTGCCGGTGTTGTGGCAAGATAGGCCACTTTGTTATTGATTTTTGGCATAATCATAGTGTGCAGAGAACAAATGTTAGCTTGCCTGTCAGAAATACTACAGGCAGGCATAGTCATTTTCAGTCTAACAAGCACCAAGGACCCAATAAAAATTGGGGTCCTAAGGATAACTGATTTGTCTTGCAGGTTAGTCCAAGTGGACATACCCCTATATGGTACTTGAACAGTGGATGTTCCTGGAACATGACTGGAACAAGGAGCATGCTGAAGGATTATGCTCCTGTAAGGAATGGACCAAAGATTATCTTTGGTGGGTCAGAAAAAAGGGTGACTAGATGTTATGGTAAGATCTCTAATGGCATAGTCAATATCACTAGAGTAGCCTATGTGGAAGGTTTGCAACACAACCTGATAAGCATTAGCCAACTCTGTGATCTTGGCTATGACATAGTATTCCACAAGGTTGAGTGTCAAATTAGGAGGTTAAATGACCAAGAGGTCATCTTAACAAACACTAGGAGTGGAAATGTCTACTGTTTAGATTTCCTATGCTTAAGCAAAGACTCACATGTATGTCTAGTTGCAGATGAGAAAGCCTCTTTCGGTGTCCAGTGGCACAAGAGGCTAGCCCATCTAAATTATAGGACCATAGGCAAGTTGTTCAGCAATGAACTTGTTAGGAATGGGCCTAAGCCTATATGCACTAAGGAGGGTATCTGCTCTGCATTCCAAAAGGGAAAACAGACTAAGACCTCCTTCAAGAGCATTGGCACCAAAGACTAAGTGAGGTGCATATGGATCTATTTGGTCCTATGCCAATTCAAAGTCTAGGTAGGAAAGTCTACACTCTTGTGGTTGTTGATGACTTTTCAAGATTTTCCTAGGTGTTCTTTTTAAAGAAGAAATATGAAACCCCTAATATCTTCCAGACATTTGTCAAGCAAATTTAGAATGAATTCGACAGTACTGTGGTCAAAATCAGAAGTGACCATGGGACTGAGTTTCATTCTGAGTGCATGACAAGGTTCTGTGAAGATCAAGGGATTCATCAAGAATTCTCCTCTCCTAGAACACCCCAGCAAAATAGAATTGCTGGGAGGAAAAATAGGACTCTCATAGAGGCTGGTAGAACCATATTAAGTGACGCATACCTCCCAGAATACTTCTGCGTTGAGGCAGTTAACACTGCATACTATGTCCTTAATAGGGCTTCTATCACCAAGAGCCACAAGAAGATTCCCTATGAGATCTTGAAGGGAAGAAAACCAAACCTAAGCTATTTCAGGATCTTTGGTTGCAAGTGTTATGTACTCAACAATGGAAAAGTCCATTTAACTAAGTTTTTTGCCAAGTCCCATGAAGGGATCTTTGTTGGGTACAACACTCATACTCAGACATATAGAATCTACAGTTTAACTAGCCAAGTTATAGAAGAGTCAATGCATGTTGTTTTTGATGAATCCAACATGGTTAACTGTGGGTTGCCTAGCTCCTCCTCTTATAGTATTGCAGGTACAGAGCAGATGATGTACAAGCTGATCATCAAGGAATCTACCCCAATAGTCCAAGATAATGATGATGGACTCTCCATTCCAAGAGAAGGGGAAAACATACCTGAATAAATTGAAGACCAGCTAGTTGAAAACCCTGAAGATTAGCAAGCTGCAGTTAGATTTCCTCCAGCTACCATGCATCTAAGGGACAATCCAGCACACCAAATCATTGGTAATTGAAATCATGGAGTCCAAACTAGAAGCAGGAGCTTGAATACAGCTCTCTACTCAAGCTTTCTACCTCAAAAAGAGCCCAAGAAGTTTGAAGAAGCAATCAAGGACAAGTTCTGGATTTGAGTAATGCAAGAAGAACTAGACTAATTTAAGAGATGTAAGGTCTATAAGTTGGTTCCCAAACCACAAGGACAAAATGTCATAGGGACTAAGTGGATCTATAGGAACAAGTTGTATCAAGATGGCATTATTATTAAGAATAAAGCTAGACTGGTGGCTAAAGGCTACAGACAGGAAGAGGCATAGGCTTTGACCAAACCTTTGCCCCAGCAGCTAGATTGGAAGCAATAAGGATATTCCTTGCATTTGCTTCCTATCAAGGATTCAGAGTCTACCAGATGGATGTTAAGTCAGCATTCCTGAATGGGGACCTAAAAGAATAAGTATATGTGGATCAGCCACCAGGTTTTGTAGATCCTAACTCTCCTAATTTTGTATATAAGCTTAGGAAAGCTCTATATGGGCTAAAGCAAGCCGATAGGGCTTGGTATGAAACCTTTTCCAGCTTCCTCATTGAGAACAAATTCTCAAGGGGAGAGATAGACAAGACCATATTCCTAAGGGAATCAAAGGGCAAGCTAATCCTAGTCAAGATATATGTCAATGACATTATCTTTAGATCTACTGATGACAACCTTTGCATGAAGTTTGATAAACTTATGCAAGAGAAGTTTGATAAACTTATGCAAGAGAAGTTTGAAATGAGCAGCATGGGTGAGCTCAAGTTCTTCTCGGGACTCCAAGTAAGACAGACTGATGATGGCTTGTCCATATCCCAATCCAAGTTCACCAGGAGCTAATCAAAAAATATGGTATGGAGAATGCCTCCACCATGAGAACTCCCATGGGGTGAAGTATGCCTATAGGCAAAGATGAGGCAGGGAAACCTATTGAAGAGTCTTTTTATAGAGGGATAATTTGCTCCCTTCTATACATCACTACTAGTAGGCCAGACATCATGTATGCTACATATGTCTGTGATAGGTATCAGACCTGCCCTAAAGAATCTCATTACTCTACTACAAAGAGAATCTTGAGGTATCTTAAGGGCATACCAGATCTTGGCTTATGGTACCCTAGAAATAGGGATTTTGATCTAATAGGATTTTCAGATGAAGATTTTGTAGGCTGCAAAGAAGACAGGAAAAGCACTACTGGAACCTGTTAGTTCTTAGGGAGAAGGCTAGTATCTTGGAGCAGCCAGAAGCAAACTAGTGTGGTTATATCCACTGCTGAGTTAGAGTACATATTAGCAGGCAGGTTTTGTGCTCAGCTATTGTAGATCCAACATCAGCTCCAGGATTAAAACATTTAGGTAAGTAGAACTCCTCTATACTGTGATTCTACAAGTGTTATTTCTATTGCTAGGAATCTTGTCTCATATAGCAGGACTAAGCACATAGAAATTAAATATCATTTTATTAGGGAGCATATGGAGAAGGAATACATCAGTCTTGAGTTTGTCCCCACAGACAAGCAAGTGTTTGATATCTTCACTAAGCCATTAGATGAAGCAAAGTTCAACACCCTCAAATTTGAGTTGGGTATGTTGAACTTACCCTAGCTTCAAGCACTCCCTTTTGCATTTTAGTTATTGTGCAGGTATTATTCCTCTTGCTTGAAGACTCCCTAGTGGTATCAGTTCACTGCTGCTTCTATTGAGGGGAAGTAAGTTACTCTGGAAGGGCCAACCCCTATCTGCCTATTCTGCAGAAGTCAAAAAGAGGAAGAGAAGAGAGAAGGTCTGAGACAAGAGAGAAGGTCTTAGCAATGGGGAGAGATAGCAAGTGGGAAAGATGGCAAGGGGAAGAGATTGACATATCCAGTAGATGGCAAGGGGGAGATAAGGACATATCCAGTAGATGATCAATATCATGCAGCAAACCCAAGGAGAGAAAGAGCTGTTCAAATACAGGGGAGAAAGTGATCAAGGCACTCAAGTAAAGACAAACACCTTGCAGCAAAACAGTAGGAGTAGGTGATGCTCACCATACAAGCAGGAAATGAGGTATACTTCTTTATGCTGCTATGTCAGAATTAAATATTTATTTTGCTGTATAGGTTGTGTGTGTCATTGACCAAGGAAAGAAAACAATTTGGATAAGGGTTTTGAAAAACGTATAAGTTTTCTACCTAAATTACCTAGAGGGGGGGTGAATAGGTGAGTTGAGCTACTTTTTGCGGAATAAAAATTATAGCGATCTAAGCACAAGAAATAAACAAGCATTCACAGATGACACGAAGAATTATAGTGGTTCCCCAATCTTGGGTACGTCCACTTTCCACTCATCGATCTAGCAAAGCACTAGACTCAGCTACTCCACTAATCTCGTATCAAAACGATCCTATCACTCGGAACAGCATTCCTACAATCTCGATCCAAAACGGATCTACACTCGAAAGAAGAAAACTTCCTACAATTCGGAGAATAAATCTCCTACACTCAGAGAATAATCTCCTACAAGAAAAAAGAAATTGTAGAATACAAACAATAATTTTCTCAGATCTGAAAATCTCTCCCTAGGTCTTCTTTCTTGGACTTTGCGGCTTTATCAGAAATTGTAGAAGAAGACGCTCGGCTAGATCTGTTCTGAGAAGATTTGACTACGATCAAGGAGTAGATGGAGAAAGAAGAACCTCTTGATCTGTGAATCGATCTGGATCGAAAGTAGCCTTGGAGATCTTGAAGAAGAACGGCGGCTTCTATAGAATATGAAACTATCGGCCGATCCAAAAACTTAGAATTACACGCTTAGGGTTAGTCATAATGACAGGACCTTTTATAAGATCTCCCTAGCAGTAATAATCGTCATTAATGATGGCCACGTGGACCAATCATATTACGGAATTCAAAAATTCGATCTGACAGGGACTTAAAGAATTTTCTGAAAAATGGTTCAGCATTTCTCGAGTAAGAAGTATACTACTCGAGTGAATAAACTATATCTCGAGTGAAAGATTCTGACTACTCGAGAAGAGCTAATTCTAGAAATTTTGGAGTAAAGAAAGAAATCACTCGAGTGGTTAAGAGATCACTCGAGTGCTAGATATACTTCTCGAGAGGTAGACTTAAACTTCTCGAGAGCTTGGACTTGGAGAAAATTCTTGATAAAAAATGTTGATCACTCGAGTACTGAAATTTGACTACTCGAGTACTAACCGAACTACTCAAGTACAAGGATGTGTCACTCGAGTGGCCTTGGAATTTTCTCGAGATCTATCTTCTGTCACTCTAATTAAGCTACTTAACTACTCGAGTACAAGACTTGACTACTCGAGTATTTTACTTAGAAACTTTCCTGAGACTAAAAATTGAACACTCGAGAATTAGATAATGTCTACTCGAGTACTGTACTTGGTTACTCGAGAGCTAGATTAAGGCTACTCGAGAACCACTTCATATACTCGAGTTTCAGACATGACCTACTCGAGAGCTTCTAAGGTTTCTACTCGAGTACAATGAATCCACTCGAGTAAAACACTTAGAATATTTTTAGCTTTATGAAACTTCTCCTTCTTCATTCCAAACAGCATCAAGTCTTTCTTCATAAGTCCAAATGCTTGAAAAGGAAGTGTATCCCAATAGAGAGGCTACACATAAGTCAACACCATGGATCACACAATGAGGAATTACATTGTATGGTCTTGTGTTTGATGACTCGCTGTAGACTGACATTGCTCTACACTTGGCAATTAGTCCTGCAAACACATAACTAGAACAGGAAATAAAATACAACCTAATTCATCATATTTCAAGGGTGACTTCATACAAATCTAGGTTATTGTGGATACAATACCAAACAGGTTTTGACTTCTTCAAATAGGGGGAGATTGTTGGGTCCATTATACCCAATGTCCCTGATTTGTGAGAAGTCAAACAGGTCAATTTCACACACATCAACTGTATTTAATGTGTATTTGAGGTCTTGAGTGCAGGTTAGTCTATATCTCATTGATTGGACAAGTGGACACAACAATTGGTTGTTGGACATAGCAAAAATCTACTAAGTCCACAGGCATTGAGTGGAGCAAGCTCACTCAACGCCAGAGGTAAGGATTCAATATTGTCTAGCTAAAAATTTGCCTAAGTCTACAGGTGTTGAGTGCAGCTTACTCACTCAACGTCATTTAATAAATAGCGTTGAGTCTATCTCAGCCTAACTAATAAATAGCCAAAAATATGGCTAAGTACAAAAGCATTGAGTGTAGTCTACTCACTATACGCCATTCAGCAAAAAGCTGTAAGTCGGGCTGAGTCAGTCACGGCCTAGAGAAATAGGGTGAAAATGTGGCTAAGTCCACAGGCGTTGAGTGTAGCTAACTCACTTTATGCCAGATAACAGAGAAGTTCTATAAAGTAGTTTGGCGTTGAGTGGAGTTTACTCGCTCAACGCTAAGGCACGGAAATTTTTGATAAGGCAAATAGCATTGAGTGAGGCGAGCTCACTCAACGCTCTCAACGCCGTGACGAAGAAATATTTGCTAAGGCATATAGCGTTGAGTGAGGTGAGCTCACTCAATGCCTTGACGCCGAAAATTTGGCTAAGTCAAAATGCGTGGATAGCTTGGCTTTCGTCGAACTGAGCCTGGTGTTCATCGAACCAAATTTACTATTTCGTCGAACGGAGCTTAGCTTTTGTCGAATTGAACCTGGAGTTCTTCGAACTAAATTTACTCGTTCGTCGAACTGAATTTACTCTTTCGTCGAACTGAGCTTGGCATTCGTCGAACGGAGCTTAGCTTTCGTCGAACAGATCTTCGCTTTCATCGAAATGAACCTAGAGTTCGTCGAACTAAATTTACTCTTTCGTCAAACTGAATTTACTCTTTCGTCGAACTGAGCTTAGCATTCGTCGAACGGAGCTCAGCATTCGTTGAGCTAATCGCTCTCAATGTCTAGATAGATATAATTTTTTCTAAGTGTTGTGGCGTTGAGTGGTGCTGACTCACTCAACGTCTTTGCTTCTAATGCTTGAATTTTGTCTAAGTCCGCAGACGCTGAGTTTTGCTGATGTCAACAAAGTCAAAAAGTCAACCAAAATTCAAATGTTGCGGGAATGCTGTCAGAAGCACATTGCAGCTAGCTGTCATCATCCTCTGCACTTTCCAAGAAATATTTTCATCTTTAAGTGTTGGGGCCCACTCACAGTAAAAGAGCTGTTGAATCAAGAGTAAATGGAAAGCATGTGGTTGATGGCTAAATCTCAGCCATCAATCCTGGTGGTGGGCCCACTGCTCGATTTGGTCGTCAAAGAATAAAAAGAAGCAAATGAGCTAGAGCAAAAAAAAATTTGAATCCTTGTCTAGGTTTTTTAAAAACGAAAGTGCGGCCGAACTTCAATCTTCTTCCTTGCCTTTCTTGTCGAGCCTGAAGAAGCTGTTCTGCACAGTTAACCTAGCTGGGGAAAGAGATAGCTGAAGCAATCACCATCTGCAATAGCAGGTTCTGAAGTGATTCTGAGGAAGCAGATCAACAAGTTCTGTAAAGAAATGATAGCTGTTTGAATAAAGATTCAACTGCCGACTTCATTGTCTTCAACAATTAAAGCTTGGACTGATATCTGCTTAGTCCAGAAAGATAAGACATGGAATTCTTGCTCTGGTGTCTAATCAAAACACCTTTTATTTCTACTATATAGATTCTTGGTGAGTCTGAAGTTGTAAGCCTTTATTATAAAGGCTAATGTCTTTGTGACCTGTGTTTGGCTTAGTGTCAGGTGAAAGGTCTTTGTGACCTGGGGTTTGACTTAGTGCCTAAGTGGTAGGTCTATGTGACCTATGAGGTCTTGCGGGATCTGTGTTGTAAGCTCTTAAGGAGCTGAGTTTTGGAGGGAGAGCCTAGTCTACCACACTGTTAGAAAAGCGCAGAGGGACAGTGGATGTACCCATGATTGGGGAACCACTATAAAATTGTTGTGTCATCTGTGATTGTTCTTGAAAGCTAAAAACTAACCTAATCACTAATCACAAAAATCAGCTAACTTGTAAGAAAATTTAAATAGAGACAAAAACCTATTCATCCCCCCCCCCCCTCATGGTATTTGGCTAGCCTTGAAAACAAGACTTTCATAGGGTCTTGTCTATCTTCCCCCTTGAGAATTTAATCTCAATGAGGAACCTAGCCAAGGTTTCATACTAGGCTCTAGGGGCTTGTTTTAGCCCATATAGAGCTTTCCTATGTCTATAAATAGAATTAACAGAGTTAGGAACAACAAAACCTGGAGGCTGCTCAACATAAACTTCTTCTCTTAAGTCACCATTTAGGAAGGTTGACTTTACATCCATCTGGTAGACTTTGAATCCCTTGTGTGTAGCATATGCAAGGAACAGTCTGATGGCCTCCAATCTTGCTACAGGGGCAAAAGTTTGATCAAAATCAATACATTCTTCTTGTCTATACCCCTTAACCACTAGCCTTGTTTTGTTCTTGATTATAATGCCATTTTCATCAAGTGTATTCCTGTATATCCACTTGAATCCAATGATATTATGTCTTTGTGGTCTGGGAACCAGCTTCTAGACCTTACATCTTTTGAATTAGTTCAGTTCCTCTTGTATAGCCAATATCCAAAATTGATCTATGTTGGCTTCTTCAAACTTCTTTGGCTTCACCTGTGACAGGAAACTGGCATACATAGCTGTATTCAGATTTTTGCTTCTAGTTACTATGCCTTGGTTAGCTTCACCAATGATTTAGTGTGCAGGATAGTCTCTCAAATGTCTGATTGCA
Source organism: Platanthera zijinensis (assembly GCA_039513925.1). NCBI lineage: Eukaryota > Viridiplantae > Streptophyta > Magnoliopsida > Asparagales > Orchidaceae > Platanthera > Platanthera zijinensis. Next base: position 177,599,090 of record CM077082.1, read on the forward strand.
GGAGGCAATCTTCTTTCAGCAACAGCTTCAGTAATTGCTCCTTGCTGATCTTCATCTGCTCTAAGTGTATCTGGTGAACCTTCTAAAAATCCACTTCAGCATGCATCACTGGAGATGCATCTTTGATGGCTAGATTTTCCATTAACATTTTTGTATCTGCAGTACTAGAAGAGGAGCTTGGTAGCTCACTGTAAATCATGAAAGACTCATCAAAGACTACATGTACAGACTCTTCTACAACTTGGATTTTCAAGTTATAGATCCTATAAGCTTTACTATGGTTGTTATACCTAACAAAAATCTCATCAAAGGACTTTACAGCAAACTTAGTTATATAGGACTTTCTATTGTGAAGCGCATAACAATTACTACCAAAGATTCTGAGATAGCTCAGGTTTGGTTTTCTACCCTTCAAGATCTCGTAGGGAGTTTTCTTATGGCACTTGGTGATAGAGGCTCTATTGAGGACATGACATGTAGTCTTGACTGCCTCAGCTAAGAAATATTTTGGGAGAGATATGTCATTCAGGTGGGTCCTTCCAGCCTATATGAGAGTTCTATTTTTCCTCTCAACAATTCCATTTTGCTAGGTTGTTCTTGGTTAAGAAAATTCTTGATGAATCTCATGCTCTTCACAGAACCTTGTCATGCTATCAGACTGGAATTCAGTCTCATGGTCACTCTTGATTTTGACCACAGAGCTGTTGAACTCATTCTGAATTTGCTTGACAAACTTAATGAAGATATGAAGGGTTTCATTCTTTCTTTTAAGGAAGAACACCCAAGCAAACTTGGAAAAGTAATCAACCATTACAAGGGTGTAGACCTTCCTACCAAGACTATAAAACGATATAGGATCAAACAAGTCCATATGCAGGAGGTATAGGCACCTCACAGAATCTTTGGTCCAAATGCCCTTGAAGGAAGCTTTTGTCTGCTTGCCCTTTTGACAAGCAGAACATATGCCCTCCTTGGTGCACTTCACATTGGGAACATTCCTAACTAGCTCTTGACTAAAGAGCTTACCAATAGTCTTGTAATTTACATAGGCTATCCTCTTATGCCATAAGACACAGTAAGAGGCTTTCTCATTTGCCACTAGTTGGATAAGAGAGCCTGTATCTAAACATAGAAAGTTTAAGAAATAAACATTTCCACTCCTAGTGCCTGTCAAAATGACCTCTTGGTCACTTGATCTCCTGATTAGGCACTCATTCTTATGAAAGACAATAACATAGCCAAGATCAGAGATCTGACATATACTTATAAGGTTGTGTTGCAACCCTTCAACATAAGCCACCTTAGTGATGGTGACTATGACATTGGTGATCTAACCATAGCCTCTTGTTAGCCCTTTATCTGAACAACCAAAGATAACTTTGGGTCCATCTTTTACTGGAGTGTACTCCTTTAGGATGCTCCTTGTCCCAATCATGTGCCTGGAACAACCACTGTCCAAGTACCATATAGAGGTATGGCTACTTGGACTATCCTGCAATATACAATTTACTTTATCTTAGGACCCCAATATCTATTGGGTCCTAGGTGTATATTAGTCTGAAACTGAACATGTCCACCAATAAGTTTTCTGACTGGTTGATTAACTCTGGTCCTGGCCATATTAGGATTATGCCAGCAGCCAATGACATAATGGCCTACCTTGCCACAGCACAAACAATCATGTATGTTGTATCTTCTTTTCTTTGTAGGCCTTGCAGCTGTAATGACTGCAAACTTAACAGAAGGAAGAGGTGCAGCAACCATTTTTTGATTTCTTTCAGCATGGATTTGATTGAAGATAAGTCTGCTTGTTGGCTTGTGTGGCCTGTTCTAAATCCTATGAGCAGCATCTTTCTTCTTAGATAGTGTGCTCTTGATAGCATCAGAAATAACCATGTTAGGCAAGATGACAGACTGCCCCTTAGTCAGATTCTGTGCAGACAGATTCAGAGAATGGGCTGCAGCCATATTTTGGAGAGAAGGGGTTGTAGCACAAAAAACAAATGATACATGATATTCCATTTGAATTTCTTCATGGGCAGACTTAAAGTCACTCACCCTGCTATACCTTCCACAATGGTTGAGAACATCTTTTGTTCCACTTGTGGAAGCACCATTCATATAGTGACCATATATAATTTCCTAGTCATACCTATTTGAAGGGAATAATACCCTCTTGAATGGGATAGGTGGCCTAGATGCCATTGGCATAACTGGAACTTTCCCTTTCCCTTTGGGATGGGCTAGTCTTATGTTACCCTTAAAGTCCAACCCCTTCTTACCCTTCTGTGAGGAGGAGTCTATCAAGGTAAAAATTGTATTGGGCTGAGATAAACTGGCCACAATACCTTTCTCCCTCTGGAGCTTTTCCTCAAGATCTCTAGTGAGGTTATTCTTTCTCTTGATAGCCTCCATCTGGATGCCTGAAAGGGTTTTTAGTTGACCGAGTTCCCTCATGGTTTGATTCAGAATAGATGTTGTTTCAGCAAGCTGGGAGGCAACTGGCTGAAGAGACAGAATCTCCTTGGCATGTATCTTAGTCAACTTCTTGCACTTTTAAAGGCATCAAGATGTTCAGCATATCTGTCAATCAATTGATTGACATCACCTTCTGAGACAGAATCATCTTCACCATTAGATGAAGAGGCTTCTGTACAAGGACTAATCTCATACCCAGACACAGAACTGAATAAGGAATGTACCTTACTTTGACAAGGCTGATCCTGGCTGCCCTCTTTATCAGTCATTGCCATCAGCCCTCTATAGTTGTGGGCATCTTCATCCACCTTTGAGTCACTGTCTGATAGTATCAGAGGGACCCTTATTCTTATCCTCACTAGAGGATAGACTTATCCTGCTGAAACAGCTTTATCTTTAGCAGTAGCAACAACTAGCCCAATACAGGCTTCCTCTTCTTCAGACTCAGATGATGATGAGTCTATCCAGTTTTTCTCTTTTTTATCCACAAAGGACTTTTCTTTCTTGCCCTTGTGCTTTTGGTGAGATTTCTTTTCACTATCCTCCCTTCTCTTCACTGGGCAATCAGCAATGACATGCCCTGGCTTGCTGCAGCAGTAACAAATAATATTAGTGAAATTGTGTTTGCTGGGTTTAGATCCATACATGTCCTCCTTGGAGGATTTCATCAAGAGATGTGCTGAGGAGGAGGGTCTGTTATTCCAGTGCTTCTTCTTCATCAGCCTATGGAGCTGCCTAGAGAAGATAGCAAAGTCCTCATCAGACATGCTGTTGTCTGATGCTTCTAATTCAGAGCAGTCTATATCTGCTGGTCTTCTTGGATGAGAAGAGGTCTTCCTCCTACTTTTCTTTGTGGCTTCAGCTTTGAAAGCCACGGACTTCTCTTTGTCCTGAGACTTGCAGTTGGTCTCTTCCTCTTTCCTGACAGTTAATTGCATCTTATATGATAGCAGTTTACCAAATAGGGTATGGGGTGGAGTGTCACCCAACTTGGCCACTTCTCTGATGACACAAATTTTTGTGTCCCAATCTCTGGTGAGAGACCTAAGGAACTTATCATTTAGCTCGTAATGAATAAAGATCCTTCCATAGGTCCTCAGTTCATTCACTATCCTAAAACAAAATTCATAGCAGGTGGCTATGTTTTCTCCCTTAGACTGTCTGAAAGCTTCATACTCCTGGTTGAGCATGGACTTTCTATCATCCCTGACTTCCTTTGTGCCTTCCATGTAGATCACCAGAGTGCCCCACATTTCTTTTGCATTTGTGCAGTGAATCAGATTCTGAAGGGTAGAATCATCAATTGCACTGATAATGATGTTCTGAGCCCTCTTGTCTATGGTGGCAAGAATGACTTCATCTTTTGTCATCTTAGCATATGTCTTGGGAGTCTGGAATTTGCATCTAGAACAAACACTTTCATAGGGATGAAAGGTCCTTCCTTAACTGTTACGAAGATTCTAGGGTTAGCTACTTCCATGAATTGCCTAAACCTTTCCTTCTAGATGTCAAAACCTTCTTTCCTATAGATAGGAAAGCTTCAGGCACCTAGATCCTTGTAGTTCACTCCCGAACACATGAGGACTGTCTGTAGCTACCTCATAGAATCACTCAGATGGTTAGATCCTTTTTTGAGCAACCTCCCTCTGATACTACTTGAAAGTCTTTGTTTTCAAGATAGCTTGCAACCTAGGGGGTGAATAGGTTATTTCACAGTTATTATTCCCTTTTTTGTTTTTCCTTTAGCACTAATGTGTTGGCAGTAGTTTGCTTTCAAGGACATGCACAAACAAAATAATACAGAGAAGCACACATAGATTTATAGTGGTTCCCCAACTTGTGGGTACATCCACTCTCCTCCCACCTTGCCAACTTCCTATTGGTCAAGGCACTTCTCCAAAACACTGCTCCAAGGAGCTTACATCTCAGATCCCTCGGGATCTCTAAGTCTCCTCCAAGACTTATAGCTCAGCCAAAAGGGCCTACAACTCAGTGATCAGCTGATCACCTACCTCAGGCCAAAGGCCCTACACTCAGGCTGGGAGGACAGCCATACCTCAGATCCAAGTGATCCTACCTCAGAGAGAAACACTCTCCTACAACTCAGGCAAGTTTCCCTTCCTCAGTTAAGTGGCCCTACAACTCAGATCCAGTTGGATCCTACAATTCAGAAAGCTTCACTCTCCTACTACTCAGGCAATGTTGCCCTACCTCAGGCTAGTGGCCTAACAAACTCAGATCCAGTTGGATCCTATAGAAAGATGGGTATTTGACTGTTTTGATACGGGGAAATTTCTCTGTGTCAAAAGCTAGGGCTGAGTTATATCAGCTCTATCTTGTTTCACAGCAGCAGGTAGAAATTCTGCTGGAAGAAACTTAGAATGGAGATTCTGATCTTGCTGAAGAAGAAGGTGAACTTATGTTCTACAATCAGCCAACTGAGCCCACTGAAAAATGATGGCTCTACTTTCTTCCTCTATCAGAAACCTTTCTGATTATGTTGTAGCAGATGAAGAAGCAATAGCTCTTTGAACTTTTCGTTCCTGCAGGAAGACTTTAAGCTCTTTCTCGGCAATAATGGCGAGAGAGATGAAGTTCGGATGCTACCATTTGAAATAATAATTCCCTAAAAGTTGTTTTGCATCTTTGCTCATCTCTTCCTTTTGTAGTTCGTCGATCAACGGCTCTTAGAGATCAGTGGGGCCCACCTGCAGCTTCCACCTGCACCTTGCTTTAATGGAAGAAGACGTACAGTAGCTTCTCAATAGAGTTTGTCATTTTTTGTAGCTTCTCCGTACTTGATTTGAAATCAGTTGACTTTCTCAATTTTGCTGACATCAGTATCTGTGGACTTAGCCAAAATCAAGCATCAGTGGAATAGACGTTGAGTGAGCAAGCCTCACTCGCCGCCAAAATACTTAGACAGAAATCTGTCTATCTAGGCATTGACAGCATTGAGTGAGCAAGCCCCACTCAATGCTTTTTGCCTTAGCATATTCTTCAGCAGCTTCTGCATGCTTGGCGTTGAGAGCGTTAAGTGAGCATACCTCACACAATGCTTTTTTCCTTGGCCAGATTTACTGCTACTTGGCATTGAGTGAATAAGTTCCACTCAATGTCGAACTACTTAACAAACACTTCTGTTATCTAGCATTGAGTGAATAAGCTACACTCAATGCATTTGGACTTAGCCAAATTTCTGTGTCTAAAAAAAGAACACTCCCTTTGAGAAATGTCAACGCATTATCACATGGCGTTAGTGAACTTGCCTCACTCAATGCCTGTGGACTTGGTAAATATTCACAGTTTTCCTATGGCGTTGACTGACTGAGCTATAATCAACGATTATGAAACTATAGCGTTGAGTGAGTGAGCTACACTCAACGGCTGTGTACTTACCCACATTTCTACTCAAATCTACTTAGGCTATTACAGCATTAGCCTGTCTCACAACCTTTTGATGTATGGCGTTGAGTGAGTTAACTTCACTCAATGCCTGTGGACTTGGCCACTTTTCTAGCCTGCTATTACTTTTACTTTTACTATATAGGCACCACTCAGCGCTATAAGTCATCTGGCATTGAGTGAGTAGCCTTCACTCAACGCATGTGCACTTAGATAGATTTCTGTCTATCTACACCTTAGATGAGTGATTACCTGACTAAACCACTTAGGCTACTTGTCCCATCATTGTTACTAGGACAAACCTGCGTGTATGAACTTGAACATTTATAAAATATACCATTGTGTATGCTCATTGACATATTTGACTTCTTCAAATCTAGGACATTGTGAGCAATGGACCCAACATCATTCATGTATAGTTCAAGACGAACTTCTCATAATTATCAAGCAACGATTGCAGGATCAGGTCTGTGGCCAACTCTTAGCCTAGAGGGAACCCTAGTCTTTCAAGGTTCTCGATATACCCAATCATCTTGAGTACGTGAGTCCCTACTAGGTCCCGAGCTCCCATCTTGCACTTGAACAACGCCTTAGTGACGTCAAATCTCTCTTGACAAGCTTGTCCTTGAAACATTTTCTTAAGATGCTCGTCAATTTTCTTGCAACCCATGTTCTCATGTTGCTTTTGGAGCTCAGAGTTCATGGTCGCAAGCATGAGACATTCGATGTCTAGGGAGTCGTCAAGATATTTCTTATAAGCATCCTTATCAGCACAGGACGCATTCCCAGCAAGCTCCTGTACCAGTCCAAAACATAGAGCTTTCGCTCTTTCCTGAGAACAAATCTCAAGCTCCTGTACCAGTCCAAATAATTCGTACCACTCAGCTTCTCCTTCTCGAGGATGGCTTTAAAGGACAAGGTGGAGTGTGAACCACTTGCCATGGAAATTCTACAAGGATACAAGCAAAGCAAATTAGTACTGCATTTCAAAATATATCTTCCTTTCAATTTAGACGTTAATCAAAATAACTCTCACTATTTTTATCAAACTGATAACCCTCGATATCAATTTGAAGAGTTTAGCGAGTAACCCTCTTAGTAGAAAAGATCCATATTTCACTAACACTATGAGTCAGCTTTGGCTTTTCTCTCACAATGTAGTTATTCAGGTAGGCAATACTTGCTAATTGCATCACAATGCAACTCTTGTAAGGCTGGTGAATAACCCTTTATTCGCATCCATCATATGGTGCATGTCAACCCTGACGGTTACTATTAAGGAGTAGCAATAAAGAAATCACATGCGTTCTTAGTGGAGTTCTAAGAATAGACTTAGGCATTTTAGAACACTTCTAAAATTTCCAATTCTACATGTAATGGATTTAGCAACTTCTTAAATAATGAATATTGCTCGAACCTCACTCTGATACCACTGTTGGGTTTTTCTACACGACACAACACTTGTGCGCAGCGAAAGAAAATGAACTAGAAAAGCCCAAAGAATTCTGATTTGACAATATTCATGAATCAAGAAGTAGAGCTAGCTGTAAATAAAATTACCTTTTTGGGATTGAGTCTATATTCAACCTTGATGCTCTAGAAAAATCAGTCGGCCACTTAGCAGCTCGAGTCCTGAGCGTAGAAAGTATATTCGCGCCTCTACAGGAAATCCACACGATCGGGAGAACCCATAGCCACTTGTCAAACAAGCACTAGGTCGGGAGAGGACACTCAACATCTCCACGGACTGCTAGATCTGTTGAAGGAGAGGCGGCGGCGACACTCGTCGGGATCGGGATCAGCGACGGTGAAAGGCGGAACAGTTTCCATCGGGATTCTAGGGCTTCCATCTTTTCGCACAGTACGAGTCATGTGCTCAGACAGAAAAAAATGATCGCATACTGTAGAAACCTAGAACTTCCTATTTATACCCAAGGAATAAACAGAACAGTTCTCGCCGCTATCCGTAGACCCAGGACTTAAACTATAGAACTTCGGCCAAACAACCCTTGTCTCGATGAATCATCGAGTATCTATGGCATATACAACGAATCGTCGAGTATCATTACATACTCGACGAATCGTCGAGTATCCATAGGAAACACAATGAACTCAATGCCATCCTCAGCTGAATCAACACTTGACTCTGCGAAGGCATTGAGTGGACCCAACTCTGTCAACGCTTTCTACGTCATACTCAACGAATCGTCGAGTATCATTCATACTCGATGAATGGCGTTGAGTGCACTCAACGCCAAAAGCCAGATTCGTTGAATGGTGTTGAGTCAACACAATACACTTAATGCCTAAGTGCTAAATTCGTCAAGTAAACCCTTTACTCGACGAAGGCGTTGAGTGGATTCAACGCACTCAACGCCTGAGACTCAGACTCGTCGATTCAACTCTTTGACTCAACGAATCGTCGAGTATACTCAATACACTCAACGCTTAAGTGCCATACTCATCGAATCAACACTTTGACTCAACGAATCGTTGAATATACTCAACTCACTCAACACCATCATTCGACGAGTTAACACTTATCTCGACGAAGGCGTTGAATGGTCTCAACGCACTCGAAGCCATTAAGATAAGTTGAACTAAGTCTTTTCCACTCATCATATGAGATATATCATATTAATCCAATCTCTCAATTTCTCGACAATCTTATGTACGACCATGATAGGCTCATACTGAGTTGGTAGTGAGTCCACATGCTTGATCAATTCCAGATCACAATGGTAACACCAACACCCACTCTTCCATAATCTCCACAAAATTAGTGGAGATCATGGGTTTGATCGTCGCGCGCGCGATCGGCACACGTGATCGGCGCGCGCAATCCCACTACGCACACACACCGATGATCGGCGCCATCACGCCGGTGGAGGCCGACTGCGACCAGCGGCCCGCCTCCCACAGCCGCCTCCTGCGCCAGCGAGACGCTGCTCAGGCGGACGGCTGTGGTCGGCCGCCCCGCCTCTCGCGACCACCTCTCGCGACCGCAAGGCACCGCTCAGGCGGCTGACCACCCCGCCACATACGGCCGCCTCCCACAGGTTGCGAGGCGACGCTCGGGTGGCCGGTCGAACCCGGTGTAACACCTCCCCTATAATGACCTTATAATATGGGTCCATTCGGGGCCCCATAACATACAGACGCCACAGCTTAAGCATTATAAGATGATATAAATTACCCAACTCAAAACTCAGACCAAACACATCGGAAACAAAAGAACAAAACTAGAAGTTATCCACTATCATATGAGTATCAAAATGGCCTTAAGGCCTACAATAATTAAGAGTTCAAGACTCAATTAATAACTTCAAATGTCAACGTGCATAAGCACCCCTAGGCTACCTCGGCATGCAAGCTGAAAACATAGTGCATAAAGTATCACATTCCACAAAACAGAGTTATTTCACAATAAGAAACACTTCATGAGGCTTAGGCCTTTTTGGCAGGTGAGCTTGCTCCTGCTTGCGATCCTTGCCCTGTAAAAATTGGTTGTAACGTGGGTCAGCAGAGGCTGACTGATGGGCTAAAACCCGAACAGGCAACGTACCTATTGAATCGTAGTATCAAGGTCGTATTTAAACACAGGGTCGTCAAGTACTGCTACTCACGCTTGAACTATTATCCTACCCAAAAATTGTTGGGTTTTGAGAATTTTTTAAAAAGTAAAATAAACGATGATTTGTGAGACGAAAAACTTATATTAAAAAGATAGCACCCGATCAGTGAATCACCATGAAATGATATGAGAGAGATAAAAAGGCATAGTTTTAATTTTGCAAATCATACTCGACCGTGACGAATCCGAAAATGAGACAAAATCTCGCCAGAGCATTAGGTCTCCTAACTTATAGACTCTTTGATCGAAATCTCTTTACAAATCAAAGAAGCCTAAAGTTGCATTATCGAAATGATCCGCACTATTGGATTTGACTCCAATCCGGAGGATTTACGTCGTCCTATCTCTAGGGTTTCGTGCAACTCCTTCCTTCTTTGAGTGATCTTTCACATTCACGAGCCTCTCGGCTACTCAAATATGAGATCCTAAACCTACTACCGTATACCGGAAATACGGAGTCGGCAAAAAAAAATCAAAGAAGGATCGAGCATGAAATAACAAAAATAAAACTAAGAAAGAAAGTAAACTCTCATCTCACTTCATGGATCCTCACGATCGAATGCTAAAAGAAAATTAGCTACGCATATTCGAAATGAAAGGCAAAATAAGAGAAGAGAAAAGCATTTTCATTTCTTAAAAAGGAAGAGAAGAGTACACAATAAGATAATAAAAAAACAAATATTATGCTACTACAAGGAAAAGGAAATTATAACATGGAAGCATGAAAAATAAAACTTGCACTAATGGAAAACTATGACAATAATAAAAAGAAGATTACAACTCACAAACACTCAAACTCTCCAACTCAACACTCAATATTTAGTTAGAAACTTCACTCTAAAAATTGTCATCCTTTGGCTTGAGGGATGGGGTGGCTTATATAGGGCATGGAGAGGATTCTAGAATGAAGAGGAGGATAAGGGACACAGGGGGGGCGACCACATGAAGGGGGGATGGTTCATTCATGCATTTAATGAAGGGAAGAGAAAATGGGAAGATGCATGAATAACATTTATGGAAATGCAAAATAAAAATATAAAATGAAGAGGGGGATGAATAGAAGTTTGTAGGAGGGGAAAAAGGGAAGGGACCGGCCATGTCATGGGGAGAATTCATGCATAGCAATTAATGGAGAGAGAGGGAGAATTAAAGTGGAGGGGAAGGAGGGTGGCCGGCTATATGCATGGAAAGAATTCATGCATGCATTGATGAAGGGGGGCTGCTTCAATGAGGAGATGGCTCGGGTTGAGGGAAAAGGGCTGCATGGTGGGCTCCTTGCTTGAAGAAGTGGGCTGGACATGAGCTGTTCCAAGTGGCTCGGCTTGGGCTTCAAGTTGCCCCAATGGGCTGCTCCAAGTGTAGAAGGCCAGCTACATGGAAAAGGGCTGCATCATTCTCGGGTTTGCACTTGCTTGGGCTCGGGCTGCTCCAAAACTTGAGGGCTTCATCATTCAAGTGTACCTACACAAATAAACAAAACATTAGTTTTATATCAAACATGTAACTAAGCATGTAACATAAAAATAAAAACATAACATTATGCATGCAATCATATACCCATCACTCAAGCAAACAAACACACACACAAACATGAAATAAAACATAACATCAAAATACAAAAAAGAAACTAAATGCAACATAACAAAGTAGATTATATTATATAAATAATAAACTATAACATGCATAAACTATATAAATTTAGTACATATTCCTAGAATAATTAAACTCAAATAACCCAAAAAGTGATGACTAAAATTAGTCATCAAAATCCCCCATACTGAGACATTTGCTTGCCCTCAAGCAAATAGAAATAAAGAACTAGGGAAAAACAAAAGACATATATTTTATTTTAGGTTCCATAGTTAAGAAAAGCAAAATATGAAATATTAAACCATCCTAATTTTCATGTTATCAACTAGTGGGGTGAGAAGTGCACAATAGAGAACTTGAAAGTGGAGACCTAAAAATCTCATTAAAACATAAGAAGAGCTTACACATTTCTAAATCTTAAAACAAGGTATCCAAAATAAATGAAAATAAGGAAAACAAAAGTAGAGGTTCTAAATAAACGGCACATTAACGAACTACTAGGTTGCTAGATAAAAATTAACCCTAGAACACCTCAAGGTAACCTCCAAAGAAATCCATCAATGATGGTGGCCATAGGCTTGTACGTTCACACTTTCTCCGCTACGCGAATTTACGTTCTAAAGATCAATAGGACTTCTAATAGGCATTAAGACTTGGCTTAGGTAAATAATTAGGAAATGAAAACAAGGATAAACATGAGGGCTTAAACACTAAACCAAGGTGAGCTCAAAAAAAATAAACAAACCATAACCAAAAATGAGAAATGACAAAATGTCATTTCTCCAATTAAAACAAAGATACAAAACAAGGCCATACATTTTTCTTTTATAAATTTGGCCAAACATAAACTTTTCTTCATTCATTTTTTTTATTTTGATTTTGATTTTTTCCATTTGATAACATCTTGATACTAACATAGATTTCATAAAAGAGAGCTCAAAAAATAGGCTTTACAATGTCCTTTTCATTTCAAAGATAATACCCCCTCACAAAAAAAAATTTAAGCTCAAGGTTTTAGTGTGAAATAGGAAAGGCATTTTGGCTTTGGTGAAAATAGTGAAATGAAAGGTGGAGCTAAAAACAAAGAAAAACATGGGAAAGGCACAAAATTGTTTTGCAATGGTAATGTTTTTGGTGGGCAAGAAAAGCTCAAACTAGTCAAATGGTGGCCTAAATCATTTCTAAAGAACGTAAAAACGACGCAAATGTTTCGAGAGTAGCTTGGGACAAGTTCTAGACACCAAGAAAGACTACCCCACAAATGAAAAAGAGCTAATATTACCTAGCAACCATTCGTAAGCAACTTGACCGAATAAAAAGACATAACTACAAATTTCTAACTTATAACGTAAAAGACGGATGCCTATATTTAAGAAAGAGAAACTAGTAAAACAAAGCTATGTTAAAATGATAAGTTTAGAAAACATTTTCAAAGAAATCTACATAAAACTACAAAAACCGCACGGGCCTACACATCACTAGAAGAAACATAAAAATAAAGGATAGAAAATAATTTTTGGTTTTGTTTTTCAAATAGATTGTAGCACAATTTTTTTTTATTTTGTTTTTTTCTAATTTTTTTTGGTTTTGTATTTTATAATTTTTTTTTATTTTATTTTTGAAGTTAAAATAAAATACTATAACTATACTAATTTTAAAACACTTTTTTTTTAAAAGAAAGAACTAGACCCCCCCCCCCCCATGCATAAATTCTTCATTGCCCTCAATGAAGGAAACAAAAAGAAAAAGAGAAGGAGACTGAGAAGAAGAGAAAAAAGAAAATGCAGAAAGTAAAGTAAATAAAAAAACAGGACTTCCCCGTGTTTGTGAGATGAAGGCGGATGTCGGTCCCCCATGCTTGCTTTTTAGTGCACTTGATCGTCAGCAGGTTTGACTTGATCCATCTTGAAATCAGCAATGTTGGAGCGGCGATCACGAACTTGTACTTGAGCCACCGGAAGGAAGAGCAAAATAAAAGCAAAAAAATAGAGTCCGTGGGCATGAGCCCAACATTGTTCTTTATTACAATACTTTAAAGTCCGAATAAAAGTTTCATAATAATAATAATAAGTCCAAAAATAAAAATGTCCATAACAAAATAAAAATTTTAAGAGTCCAGAATAAGGTTCTCCTTTGCAGGAGGAACAGAATCATTAGAAAAATATAATTTAAGTCTATGCCCATTTACTTTAAATTCACCCTTATCCGGGTGCGAGAGTAGCACAGTTCCATCAGAAAAGACTTCCTTGACCGTAAACGGTCCAGACCAACGAGATTTAGATTTTCCAAAGAAAATACATAGGCGTGAATTTAAAAGAAGAACTTGATCACCTGGCTTAAAATTTTTATGGTGGCGAAGGTTCTTATCACGATAAATTTTTGTTTAAGGGTCGGGTGGTTTATCAAAATGATTTTTCAAATTTTTATCATTTTCAAAAATAAGATTCTCAAGATTCTTTTGTCTAAAATCAGAGTCATCTTCGAGTTTTTCTTGTACGGACATAACAGTGTTTTCAAAATCATTTGATGAAAGTTCAGAAAAAGAAGAAGAAAAATCCTTTGGAGAAGTATAGGAGTCTTCTTTTAAGTCATCAATGAAAAAGCAAGAGTCATCATTTTGTAAAGAGCTTTTCATAGATTTGTTAATATCAAATGTAACTTCCTCATCTCCCACATGCAGAAAAAGTTTTCCGTCACTCACATTTATGATTGCGCGAGCGGTGGCTAGGAAGGGACGACCAAGGATAAGAGGGACCTCGATGTCCTCTTCAATATCGAGAATGACAAAATCCACCGGGAAGATGAATTTATCGACCTTCACTAGCACATCCTCAACAACACCTAACGGATACTTAATCGATCGATCGGCTAACTGTATACTCATTCTTGTAGGGCTAAGAGTGCCCAATCATAGCTTCTTAAACAATGAAAAAGGCATCAAATTGATGCTCGCTCCAAGATCCGCTAATGCATGTTTAACGAATAGATCACCGAAAATGCAGGGAATGGAAAAACTACCCGGATCGTTTATTTTTTTAGGAAGAGTAGAGTTTTTAATGACCGCCGAGCATTCTTCATTTAACGTTACATGTGATAAATTTTCCAATTTCGTCTTGTTCGTTAATAAATCCTTAAGGTATTTGGCGTACTTAGGCATTTGACTAATCGCTTCATGAAACGGCAAATTAATATGGATTTGTTTAAATATTTCAAGAAAGCGTTGATATTGATTATCTAGTTTTTCTTTCCTAAGTCGTGCCGGATAAGGAGGTGGCGGAAATTCTTTTATAATAACCGGAGCATCATTTTGAACGTCATCTTTTTCAGAATCAGAAAAAAACAGAAACATCTTTTTCTTTATAAAAAGTAGATTTTTCATTTTCCAAAGGGATAATTGTTTCCGCAGTAGGAGAGATAGTCACCTTTGGCTCTTCCCTTGTGGTGGGCTCGTTAACAACCTTATCGCTCCGAAGGGAAATCGCATTTGCATGCTCCCTTGGGTTAGGTTCAGTGTTCGAGGGAAGAGTTCCAGGTGGTCTCTCGGAAAAAGCCTTGGCGAGTTGCCCGACCTGATTTTCTAAATTTTTCATTGACCCTATTAAGTTTCTAATAGTAGCATCGTTCGAGCTTATATATCTAGATAAAATTTCTTCCAAAGAGAGAGTTTTTTGAAGATTTTGATTTTGTTGTGGTGGTGGTGGTGGAGTGAAATCGTGTGGTGGACGTATGACGTTAGCATTATTACTCCAAGAAAAGTTAGGATGGTTACGCCATCCAGGGTGATAAGAATTCGTAGCAGCATTAAAATAAGGAGGAGAAGAAAAATTCGAAAAAACAGAAAAATTGTTCGCAGAATTATTTTGAGCAGGCCTGGGTATGTTCCCCAGATAATCCACGTGCTCGGCAGTAGTAGCAGCATTTTCATATACCTTAGCGGCGGAGGCAGCAGTCATCTCCGAAATCTTCTTGTTCAGCATTTCCACTTGCATCGCCAGTTGCGTCACCGAATCAACTTCGTAGATACCTGCAGGTTTAGATGGGCGAGACCTAGACGAATTCCACTGATAAGTGTTCATCGCCATGTCATCGATAAGCTCAAGTGCGGCTTTCGGAGTTTTGCGGTCCAAGGAACCAGTGGAAGCGGCATCTATCATTTGCTTAGTTTCTTGATTTAGCCCATTGTAAAATGTCTGGACCTGCAACCATACAGGCAGAGCATGATGTTGGCATCTTCTCAAAAATTCTTTGAACCTCTCCCAAGTGTCATAGAGGGTCTCAGAATCAATTTGAGAATAAGAAGTTGTATCATTTCTTAGCTTAGCAGTTTTGGCAGGGGGGAAGTATCGAGATAGAAATTTTTCAGTTAATATGTTCCAAGTAGTGATTGATCCTCTTGGAAGAGAACTCAACCACTGTTTGTCTTTAGTTCTTAAGGAGAATGGGAAGAGCCTTAGCCTTATAGCATCGTCTGAAACACCATTAATTTTAAAGGTGTCACAGATTTCAATATAATTGGCAATATGAAAGTTCGGATCTTCATCTTGTAATCCGTCGAACTGTACATATTGCTGCACCATTTGTATGATGCTAGGCTTAAGCTCGAAGTTATTGTTCGCAATTGCAGGTCGAACAATACTTGTTTCGGTCCCTTCCAAGTTGGGTCGAGCATAATCGGACATGGTCCTTTGCTGAGCCACTCCTAGGTTAGTGTCTCCCATTGCAGAATTAAAATTACAATCCCCATATGAATCCTCAACCGCTGTTTGAGAAGTGGAAGCCCCGAATCGTAGTTGTCTCCGAAAGGAGCGTTCGATTTCTGGGTCCAAATCAACAAGTTGCGACGGATTCGTGCGGGTCATGCACTAGAAAAGAAAACGAAGGAGAATGGAAATAAAAACTTGAAAAAAAGAAAAAAAGAGAAGAAATGATTTTTTTTTAAAATAGATTTTTTTACGGATTGGCTCTCAAACTTCCCAAGGGCTACCCGGTGAAGGGTTCACAAGGTACTAGGTAAAATGGTTGCGCTTAAAGCCCCTTACCCTTTTCGAGAGAATTTAGGTTGGGTAGAAATAAGATGATGTGAGTTGATTATAATAATAAAAGAAAATATAATTTTTTTTTTTTGCAGAAGTAATAGCGAAAGCGTTTTCAAAATATTGACGAAGAGAATCCCCGGCAACGGCGCCAAAAACTTGATGGGCTAAAACCCGAAAAGGCAAGCGTACCTGTCGAATCGTAGTATCAAGGTCATATTAAAACACGGGGCCGTCAAGTACTGCTACTCACGCTTGAACTATTATCCTACCGAAAAATTGTTGGGTTTTGAGAATTTTTTTTAAAAGTAAAATAAATAATGATTTGCGAGACGAAAAACTTATATTAAAAAGATAGCACCCGATCAGTGAATCACCATGAAATGATATGAGAGAAATAAAAAGGCATAGTTTTAATTTTGCAAATCATACTAGACCGTGACGGATCCGAAAATGAGATAAAATCTCGCTAGAGCATTAGGTCTCCTAACTTATAGACTCTTTGATCGAAATCTTTTTACAAACCAAAGAAGCCTAAAGTTGTATTATCGAAATGATCCGCACTATTGGATTTGACTCCAATCCGGAGGATTTACGTCGTCCTATCTCTAGGGTTGCGTGCAACTCCTTCTTTCTTTGAGTGATCTTTCAAAT
The DNA here is from genome assembly GCA_039513925.1 of Platanthera zijinensis. Classification (NCBI taxonomy): domain Eukaryota; kingdom Viridiplantae; phylum Streptophyta; class Magnoliopsida; order Asparagales; family Orchidaceae; genus Platanthera; species Platanthera zijinensis. The sequence goes on from CM077082.1 coordinate 177,615,884, forward strand.
TCACGAGCCTCTCGGCTACTCAAATATGAGATCCTAAACCTACTACCGTATACCGGAAATACGGAGTCGGCAAAAAAAAATCAAAGAAGGATCGAGCATGAAATAACAAAAATAAAACTAAGAAAGAAAGTAAACTCTCATCACACTTCATGGATCCTCACGATCGAATGTTAAAAGAAAATTAGCTACACATATTCGAAATGAAAGGCAAAATAAGAGAAGAGAAAAGCATTTTCATTTCTTGAAAAGGAAGAGAAGAGTACACAATAAGGTAATAAAAAAAACAAATATTATGCTACTACAAGGAAAAGGAAATTATAACATGGAAGCATGAAAAATAAAACTTGCACTAATGGAAAACTATGACAATAATAAAAAGAAGATTACAACTCACAAACACTCAAACTCTCCAACTCAACACTCAATCTTTAGTTAGAAACTTCACTCCAAAAATTGTCATCCTTTGGCTTGAGGGATGGGGTGGCTTATATAGGGGATGGAGAGGATTCTAGAATGAAGAGGAGGAGAAGGGACACAAGGGGGGCCGGCCACATGAAGGGGGGATGGTTCATGCATGCATTTAATGAAGGGAAGAGAAAATGGGAAGATGCATGAATAACATTTATGCAAATGCAAAATAAAAATATAAAATGAAGAGGGGGGATGAATGGAAGTTTGTAGAAGGGGAAAAAGGGAAGGGGCCGGCCATGTCATGGGGAGAATTCATGCATAGCAATTAATGGAGAGAGAGGGAGAATTAAAGTGGAGGGGAAGGAGGGTGGCCGGCTACATGCATGGGGAGAATTCATGCATGCATTGATGAAGGGGGGCTTCTTCAATGAGGAGAGGGCTCGGGTTGAGGGAAAAGGGTTGCATGGTGGGATCCTTGCTTGAAGAGGTGGGCTGGACATGAGCTGCTCCAAGTGGCTCGGCTTGGGCTTCAAGTTGCCCCAATGGGCTGCTCCAAGTGTAGAAGGCCGGCTGCATGGAAAAGGGCTGCATCATTCTCGGGTTTGCACTTGCTTGGGCTCGGGCTGCTCCAAAACTTGAGGGCTTCATCATTCAAGGGTACCTACACAAATAAACAAAACATTAGTTTTATATCAAACATGTAACTAAGCATGTAACATAAAAATAAAAACATAACATTATGCATGCAATCATATACCCATCACTCAAGCAAACAAACACACACACAAACATGAAATAAAACATAACATCAAAATACAAAAAAAATAAAAATAAATGCAACATAACAAATTAGATTATATTATATAAATATTAAACTATAACATGCATAAACTATATAAATTTAGTACATATTCCTAGAATAATTAAACTTAAATAACCCAAAAAGTGATGACTAAAATTAGTCATCACTGACCTCAATTGTGTAGCCAACACATCTCCTCCCGGTCATCCCTAGCGGACCCCGAGCCACTCCATCACCCTATAGTTCAGCACTTTGTATGCAATAAACATGAACATGTAAAGCGATAAAATAGGTTTGGATGTCTCATACAGCAAACACGTTTCTACGTTGAGCATATAATAAAAGGGTGTCTACAATGCAGCATGTATGCAAACCTGGGCTTCACCCAAGGCACCCTAAAGCGTATGCTTCTAAAACATCATCAATCAGGTATTTCCAATTTCCCCATAGGCGTTCAAGACGCAATCACAAGGGTACTTCCAATTTCCCCTTCTACATTCAAGCCGCAAACATATGGGTACTCTAAATTCCCCTAACGGCATACAAGCCGGCACACAGAACTCTTGCCAAGGCCCCACCCGCTCGTGGGTCTTAAAACTCGGGCTTGCCCGCAAGATCTGAATTCGCTCATCAGGATTCCGCCACAAACACAAAACAACTGATACTAAGAACCCTTGCAAGACTCCACCCGTTCGTGACGAACCAGGCCCGGTTCAAATATCGGGACCAAGTCCATCGAAGGAGACCCAGCGGGACCTAGCAAGTATCGTCCGAGCTTGTCATAAGTTTGGCGTTCTTGTCAGTTCCATAGAAGGGGACTTTTCTCGCCGGGACACTCTCAACACGTGACTTTGCAATGTCACGAGCTAGCCAGCCGACCGCAGAGACAAACCACGCCTTAGCACATCACAATCCCAAGCCTTTCCCGCCCAAATCCACCATTCATACTGTAACGTCCCCGTGCCCCAAGGAAACCATCTACCGTCACAACGGAGCTAACCTTTTCCGGTTTCGATTACGCGTACTCACGCAGAATAAGGAGGACATACAACATCACAAACGGCATCTTGCCACTAACGGATTTCTAACAAAATCCTAAAGGCCTGCTATGCAACATCATTGAGTCGGACTAACGGTCGCGATTATGGCTTCACCTAAAATGCCTAATCTACTAACGAAGCGGATTTTTAGTGCAAAATCATGCCGAGGATGGACACAATCGACCCGGTGGCTCCTCTTGAACCAAGGCAACCCGAATCCCTCTCATTTGAGAGATCCGGGGCTTAGAATGCTTGAAAGAAAGCAAGAAAAGAATAGATGTCATGCACGCATCCTAAAACCGATAGGAGAAGTGTCGTTACCTTATGACTCATCTTCCTCGCCATGGAATCCTTGCCTTGCACGGATGAAAACGAGCGCCTTCAAGTCCTCTCCACAGATCTGGACTCGGATCAACGATCGGGGCTCCGAAGCTCCGTCAATGGCGGAAGAAAGCTCTCTTCTTGCTCCTCAACTCTCCTTCTCAAAAACCCTAACTCCCACTTCTCAAATGAGAAAATGAGGGGAAACAACCGTTCAGCCCTATAAAAGCACTCTGGACGGAGAGACTTGGGCCTTAGGATCAAAACCTAAATGAAATCGGACGGCTAAAAAGCCAAATGACGGAACAGCTTCCGTCCGCTACCGCCGAGCTGTAACTACCTACCGTCGAGCGGTAGTTTCCCGAGCGCCCTGCCAGAAAATACTATCGCGCTAATGCCGGTGGTAGAACTAACCATGCGTTGTAGCTCACTCAACGCCACCACTCAATGCCAGCCTCTCAAAGAACTCAACGTCAAGCTATCATCGTGCGGTAGATAGCTAATGTCATGCTCTAGCACTCAACTCTCTTAACACACTCAACGAACGGCTTTCGTCAAGCTGGCTACACCCGACGAAACAAGGCTGCCGCCGAATGATAGCTACTACCATCGCGCGGTAACTTTCAGAGATCCAAGGTCTAGAAAACCGAGGTGTTACAACTCCTCACCCCTTAGAAGAATTTCGTCCTCGAAATTAAGCATGCACTCAAACCAAAAGCATACCTGAAGTAAAAAAGTTCTGGGAAGTCTTCCCGCATTGCTTGCTCACGCTCCCAAGAGAACTCGTCTCGCCTGCAGTTGTCCCAACGCATTTTCACGAGCTTAACTTCTTTGTTCCGCAACTGCCAAACTTTTGCATCCTCTATGCTAACTGGGTAGACTTTCGTCCCCAAGTCCTCTTCGACCAGCACCGTGCCGACTCGACCATAACACTTGCCTCCGCCAAGGCTTTCCTCAAGACGGAGACATGGAAGACATCATGTATTCCACTCAGTTCTGCAGACAACACTAACCAGTAAGCGGCTTCTCCAATGCGTTCTGTAATTTCGAACGGCCCCAAAAACCTCGAACTCAACTTCTTGAGTCGGCGAATCCGTGAAACGCCTTTGAACGGCTTAATCTTTAGGTATACCCAGTCGCCTACCACGAACTCCACGTTCCTGTGGCGAGCATTGAAATACTTCGCTTCCTGATCCTGAGCAATATTCATGTGCTCCTAAATGTTCCGCACCAACTCACAAGCATCAGTCGCCACCTCTTTTCCCAAAAGTTTGGTGTATCCCGCCTCTGCCCAAGACATCGGTGTTCGACACCGCCTTCCATACAAAGCTTCATATGGCGTCATCTTTATACTTGTCTGATAACTATTGTTATAGGCAAACTCCACCATGAAGAGGTGATGTTTCCACTTCTTTCCAAAATCGAGGGTACATATCCTCAACATATCCTCCATTGTACGATTCGTTCTTTTTGTTTGTCCATCAGTTTGAGGACGGAACGTCGTACAGAATTTGAGCTTCGTGCCCAGGCTCTTCTGTACCAACCTCCAGTCTTTGAACGTGAATCGTCCATCGCAATCACTAACGATACTCTTAGGAATCTCATGTAGTTGCACAATGCTGCGAACATACAACTCTACCAGCTTCTCCACGCTGTCCTCTTTCTGATTTGGGATGAAATGAGCCACTTTGGTCAAGCGATCCACGATCACCCAAATCGCGTCATTACTCTGCTGCGATCGAGGTAACCCATGCACAAAGTCCATGGAGATGTCATCAAATTTCCACTCGAGGATAGGAAAAGGCTTCAGGAAACCGCCCAGCTTCTGACACTCAACCTTCACTGAGGAAAAAGTTTGGCACCGACTCACGTACAAAGCTACATCCCGCTTCAAACCAGGCCACCAAAAGGATTTCTTCATATCCAAGTATATCTTGGTACTGCCTGGGTGAATGGAGTACTTCGTAAAATGAGCCTCAAACATCAACTCCTCACGGAGCTTGCCGAACTGAGGTACGCATATCCTTCCATCCTTCCTCAGGATCCCATCAATCATCTCCTAGGCGCTACCTTCGCCCTTTTGAGCTTCCACCACAAATGGCTGGAACTCTACATCCAAGCTAGTCGCTTCCCGAACAAGATCGGATAAGTCATTTTGCAACTCGATCCAATTCAACCAAGCCATGCTAAACTTGCCTCTTGCTACACAAACGATGTCGAGGGACTCAAAGTCTCACACCAACTGCTCATCATGAGCTTCAATCCAATTCCCCTGTCTATAAAACTTTCTACTCAAGGCATCCGCCACCACGTTGGCTTTGCCTGGCGTATATTGAATCGCCGCGTCGTAGTCCCCAAGGAACTCGACCCATCTGTGCTATCGCATGTTCAACTCCTTTTGATCCAGAAGATACTTCAGGTTTTTGTGGTCCGTGAAGATCTCCACCTTTGCACTATACACATAGTGCCGCCATAATTTCAACGCAAAAATTACCATTGCCAACTCCAAGTCATGGACTGGGTAATTCCTCTCATGAGGTTTCAACTGCCTAGACCCAAAGGCTATCACACTGCCATGCTGCACTAACACGCAACCTAAACCGCATCCCGATGCGTCACTGAAGATCTGAAATTCTTCTGTCCCTTTAGGAAGACTTAGGATCGGAGTTGTCATCAGCCTTTCCTTCAAGGTGTCAAATGCTTGGTTGCACTCTTGAGTCCATACGAACTTCTGGTCCTTGTGAGTCAGGGAAGTGAGGGGTAGGGCTATCCGCGAAAAGTTTTCCACTAACCTTTTATAATACCCGGCCAGTCCAAGGAAACTTCGGACTTCCGCCACGTTTCTCAATATCGGCCAATCCCTGATGGCTTTAACTTTTGTCGGATCCACAGCCACCCCATCAACACTAATCACATGCCCCAAAAATGCCACCTTTTCTAACCAAAACTCGCATTTCGAGAACTTTGCATAAAGCTAGTTCTTTCTCAACACCTGCAAGACTACCCTCAAGTGAGTCTCATGCTCTGCCTCTGATTTGGAGTATATCAAAATATCGTCAATGAAGACCACCACAAATGAGTCTAAATACTCCCGAAAAACTCGGTTCATCAAATACATGAATACAGATGGCGCGTTCGTCGGCCCAAACGGCATCACTGAGAACTCAAAGTGACCATACCTCATACCAAATGTTGTCTTGGGTATGTCCTCATATCGAATCCACAGCTGAAAGTATCCAGACTTCAAGTACAACTTATAGTACACCACTGACCCTACCAATTGGTCGAACAGGTCATCTATCTGTGGAATCGGATACTTATTCTTGACGGTCAATTTATTCAGCTCTCGGTATTCTATGCATAGTCGCATACTACCATCTTTCTTATTCACAAATAGCACTAGCACACACCATGGAGAAGAACTGGGTCTAATATACCCCTGCTCCAACAGATCCTGCAGATGTACCTTGAGTTCGGCCAACTCCTTTGGTGCCATCCTAAAAGGAGGACGTGATACCGGCCTATCCTCTGACACTAACTCAATCGAGAAATCAATCTCCCGACGAGGAGGTGCTCCAGGAAGCTCCTCAGGAAACACATCCTCAAATTCTGCCACTACCGACACTTCTCTAAGTGATAACTTGGATAGGCAAACTTCCAACAATGCTACAAGAGCTACTCCTCCCTGGTTGACTGCCCGCACAACCTACATGGACGAAATCAAGGAGCAGGCCACTCCATTAAGGCCTTCAAATATAACTTATGCCTTTCCCTCGCTTCTTAGGGTCATAACCTCTGAGAAATAGTCAATACTGGCACGCTGCTCTGCAAGTCAGTCCATCCCCAAGATCACATCAAATTCGGCCAACGGTAGAACCGTTGCTATCAGTTCGAAATCAACTCCGCCTAGACTCCAACCAATGTGTCCTCTCATCCTGGTAATCGTGAAGGACCCATTGCGCATGCGCACCCTAAGATCTAATCTCGTCGAAGAGGGTTCGACTCCAATTCTCCGGATAAAGCTTTCTGCAAGAAAAGAGTGTGACACACCCGTATCGAACAATACCCTAACAAGGTAACCAGAAACTAGCACAAAGCCTACAACATCGACGACATACATAAAAGGTCTCACACGTCTAAAGTAAATAAATGAACTTAAACTTTCCCATACATGTCACCACATCGGGTTGGCAGATCGCTTCCTATTGCCCAAGGTTGTACGCCCTTGACTGCACGGGTTGGAAACGAGAGCACTCGACTCCGCCATCTTTCCCTTCTCCGCCGCGCTGGGCCCGGAGCGCACCGACTGCTCTTGCCTTGGCTCCTACTCAGCACCACCTTCAGTGCAAAAATGAGCTATGTGGCCTGACTTGCCACACTTGTAGCACGATGGTGGTCCCTTGAATCGAGACCCCCCCCCCCCGACATTGTACTACTTTTCTCCCAAGTCTTGTAGGGATGGGGTTTCTTTTTCCACCTACTTCCTTCTGATTTTCCTTGTGATTGAGAAGGCTTTCCTTATCCCTGTTTGGCTGCAAAACCCTTCCGACGTTGGGTTCGCTCCATATCACTCTCCAACGTCCTAGCGGCCTCAATCCAAACGAGTGAACTCCTGGACGTACTCATCCACTGTCTTGTCCCGCTGCACCAAGTGCAGAAATTATCTCTGAAGGGTCAACCTTGTCGACGATGGGATATACTTCTTCAAGAAAGCATTCCCGAACTCCTCTATGGACGGGGTGCGTCCAGGGAACTGGCAGCTGACATGGCTCACCTACCACATCATAGCGTCTCCTTCTAACATGAAATCCGCAAACTCTGATTGCTTCTCCTCTGGCATCTCTGCCGCCCTTAGCAATTCTTGAATTATCGCCCAGTCCTCTGCATCGGTCGGCTTGCCGACTCCCTTAAACATTGGAGGGTGAAAGCTTAAGAAATACTTCATCTGTCGGTATCCCTGTCCGACCACCACTCTTTCCACCAAAGGCTCTGCCTTCCTGGCTCCCCAACCCTGTGTGGCCGGTGTCGCATTTAAGGTAACAGGAGTCGTTTCCTGCATGACAAGGGTCACAGCTTTCGCCGCCGCTGCGGCTTGGGCCGCTACCATTGCTTCTACAAGCATGCGACAAAAATCGGTCAGGGTTACACACATGCCCATCGAACCTAGAGCAGCAGCACTACTCGTCGAAGACTCCTCTCGCAGCCTCGACGTCCCTGCCTCGTCGCTTGCACTTTTAGCAAAAGCAAAGTAAAATAAGAATCAGCCTCTATTCGAAAAACTTAGACACTGACACTCATGGTCCTGCAGTACTCCTTTGTGGATAACTTCTTAACATGATCTGATTATGACATTCGACCACAAATCCTTTCATTGGACACTAACCTCCCTCTGATACCAAACTGTAACACCTCTCCTGTAATGACCGTATAATATGGATCCATCCTGGGCCCCACAACATACAGATGCCACAGCTTAAGCATTATAAGATGAAATAAACTACCCAACTCAAAACTCAGAACAAACACAGCGGAAACAAAAGAACAAGACTCAAAGTTATCCACTAACATATGAGTATCAAAACGGCCTTAAGGCCTTAAAACAATTAAGAGTTCAAGACTCAATCAATAACATCAAATGTCAATGTGCATAAGCACCCCTAGGCTACCTCGGCATACAAGCCGAAAACATAGTGCATAAAGCATCACATTCCACAAAACAGAGTTATTACACAACATGAAACAATTCATGAGGCTTAGGCCTTTTTGGCCGATGAGCTTGCTCCTACTTGCGATCCTTGCCCTGTAAAAATTGGTTGTAACATGGGTCAGCAAAGGTTGATCTCAACTGTGTAACCAACATATCTCCTCCCGGCCATCCCTAGCTGACACCGGGGCACTCCATCACCCTGCAGGTGATCACTTTGTATGCAATAAACATGAACATGTAAAGCTATAAAACAGGTTTGGATGTCTCATACAACAAACACGTTTCTATGTTGAGCATATAATAAAAGGGGGCCTACAATGCAGCATGTATGCAAACCTGGGCTTTACCCAAGGCACCCTAAATCATATGCTTCTAACACATCATCAATCAGGTACTTCCAATTTCCCCACGGCGTTCAAGCCGCAATCACAAGGGTACTTCCAATTTCCCCTTTGGCGTTCAAGCCGCAAACATACGGGTACTCTAATTTCCCCTAACGGTATACAAGCCGCCACACGGAACTCTTCTCAAGGCCCCACCTGCTCGTGGGTCTTAAAACCCAGGCTTGACTGCAAGCTCTGACTTCTCTCGTCAAGATTCCGCCACAAACACAAAACAACCGATACTAAAAACCCTTGCTAGACTCCACCCGTTCGTGATGACCCAGGCCCGATTCCAATACCGGGACCAAGTCCATCGAAGGAGACCTAGCGGGACCTAGCTGGTATTGTCCGAGCTTGTCAAAAGTTTGGCGTTCTTGTCAGTTCCACAGAAGGGGACTTGTCTCGCCGGGACACTCACCACACGTGACTTTGCAACGTCACGGGCTAGCCAGCTGACCGCAGAGACAAACCACGCCTTAGCACATCACAATCCCAAGCCTTTCCCGCCCAAATCCATCGTTCGTACCGTAACGTCCCCGTGCCCCAAGGAAACCATCTACCGTCACAACGGAGCTAACCTTGTCCGGTTGCGATTACGCGTACTCGCGCGGAATAAGGAGGACATACAACATCACAAACGGCGTCTTGCCGCTAACAAATTTCTAACAAAATCCTAAAGGCTCGATATGCACCATCATCGAGTCTAACTAACGGTCGCGACTACGGCTTCACCCAAAATGCCTAATCCACTAACGAAGCGGATTTCTAGTGCAAAATCATACCGAGGATGGACACAATCGACCCGGTGGCTTCTCTTGAACCAAGGCAACCCGAATCCCTCTCATTTGAGAGATCTGGTGCCTAGAATTCTTGAAAGAAAGCAAGAAAAGAATAGATGTCATGCACACATCCTAAAATCGAGAGGAGAAGTGTCGTTACCTTACGAACCGTCTTCCTCGCCATGGAATCCTTGTCTTGCACGGATGAAAATGAGCGCCGCCAATTCCTCTCCACGGATCTGGACTCAGATCAACGATCGGGGCTCCGAAGCTCCGTCAATAGCGGAAGAAAGCTCTCTTCTTGCTCCTCCACTCTCCTTCTCAAAAACCCTAACTCCCACTTCTCAAATGAGAAAATGAGGGGAAACAACCGTTCAGCCCTATAAAAGCACTCTGGAGGGAGAGTCTTGGGCCTTAGGATCAAAACCTAAATGAAATCGGACGGCTAAAAAGCCAAATGATGGAACTGCTTCCGTCCGCTATTGCCGAGTGGTAGTTTCCCAAGCGCTCTGCCAGAAAATACTGTTGCGCTAACGTCGACAGTAGAACTAACGTTGTGCGGTAGATCACTCAATGCCACCACTCAATGCCAGCCTCTCAACGCAATCAACGCCAAGCTATCGCCACGCGGTAGATAGCTAACGTCGCGCGCTAGTACTCAACGCTCTCAATGCACTCAACGAACGTCTTTCGTCGAGCTGACTACACCCGACAAAATAAGGCTACTGCCGGGTGATAGCTACTACTGCCGTGTGGTAACTTCCAGAGATCCAAGGTCTGGAAAACTGGGGTGTTACACCCGGCCTCCCCGCCTCTCCCGGCCGCCTCCCGCGACCGTAAGGCTCACTCGGGCGGCCAATTGTGCCCGGCCGCCCCGCCTCTCGCGACCGCCTCCTGCGACCGCGAGGTGCCACTCGGGCGGCCGGTCGCGCCTGGCCTTCCCGCCTCTCACGGCCGCCTCCCGCGGCAATGAGATGCCGCTCGGGCGTTCGGTCGCGTCAGGCTACCACGCCTCCTGCAGCCACCTCCCTCGGTCGCAAGCCCTCCCGTCGTGGCCAAACGGCTCGCCGGCCGCGACTCCCCTCTCCAGCGGTTTGGTCGTCCTTGCATGGCGTCCCTTCCCCGTCGTTCTATCTCTCCGGCATGATCATCACCATCCATCTTATGCATAAACATCTGGTTTGCGGGGGAATATTTTAATTAAAATTGAAAGTCACTCTAGTGTCAACTACCTTCACCTATGAGGGGATAGGTGATTTGCAGTCATTTTGCGGAATTAAAAATTTACCTGCACAATAAAACAAAACAAGCACAACACAAAAACACACAGGCAGTTATAGTGGTTCCCCGATTTGGGTACGTCCACTCTCCCCCTTCAACCTATCTCCCAACAAGAGACGACTCGGTCACTTCACCAATAGGATTGAAATCCAATCCTTTCACTATGGAAGAAACCCTTCCACCCGAAGGAGTCACTACTCCTCCATCACGGGTTGCACCCAACCCTTACAATGAGGAACCAAAGTTCCTTTACAACAAAAGTAAAAATAAAATGTACAAAATACAAACTACGTATAGAGCGCTCGGTGTCCCTCTTCGTTCGATGAAGCATTCTTGAAGAATACAAAGAGTCCACGACCTAAGCACTCTCTTAGAGAAGATCTTCCCGAGATTGGCGGCGGCAAAGGATTGCGGCGGCGATGCTTTGTAGATCCAAACTTCATAACAAAGCTAGCAAGGTCTACCAATGATCTTACTTGGATCGATCGTCTCAATTGATTCGGAAGGGGAAAGTATTCCCGTTCAACAAACCAAGAGACAAGGGATCTCAAGAAAGAAACGTGAGACGCGTTGCTTGGCTAAGTTTCTATCGCCGAGAGATCAAGAAGAATCCAATCAGCGGCGGCGACAACCTTTCGAGCGGCGACGGCGGCGGAAGGAAATCCGCGATCTGCTAGGTCAAGTCTACGGCTCTTTCTTTTTCGTGTGTTCGGGATTATCTGTAATGTTCAAAATAAACGAGTATTTATACTGTAGATCATCCTTTATGACCATTGTGGGCCCCACTAGACGAAACCCTAATTTCGGTTCAAACAGTGCCTAAACACTTGGTCCGGTCCAGCGAGCCAACGGAATTCGCCTAAGGAAAATTCGGAGGGAATCATTGGTGATTCTCGACGAATCGGCGAGAATCACTTATGATTCCCGTCGAATTCTCCTTAGAAGAATTTTAGCTGAGGAGCTTGCCATCCGGAGTGAATCGGCGAGAGTCACAATCCATTCTCGACGAATCGGCGAGAATGAAGAGTCATTCTCGACGATTCGTCGAGAATCACTTAATGACTCTCGACGATTCTGACTTAGCGTGAATTTTGCAAGCGTTGAGTCAGCCGGATGCAGTCGGCGGGAATCGGCGAATGATTCTCGACAATTCGGCGAGAATCACTAGTGATTCTCGTCGAATCGACGAGAATCACTTAGTGATTCTCGTCGAATCTGACTTAGACAATTTTTCATCTTTCTTCCCGTGAGTTGCTTTGACCCATCCTTGCTCCTTGTCTGCTCTTGATCTGTCTCAGCCCTGTACTTGAAAATAAGTACACTCCAATAGAGAGAGTACACGTAAGCCAACACACTGATCTGCTCAACGAGGGATTACGTTGCGCAGACCCGTGTATATTGACCCACTGCACCCTGACATTGGTGTGTACTTAGCGTGGAATAACTGCAAGCACATCTTGAAGAAAATCATCAAATACATTATCTATTCAACTTAGCTTGTTCAGGGGCTTCTTCAAATCAGGTACATTGTGGATATAATACCCAATAATCTCCCCCTATTTGAAGAATCCTAATCCCTACAAGCTAAGGTGAATGGAGCATATGAAAATCATAAACTACTAATTCAGTTGATAGAGAAATTCATTACCACTTTCCTGAGAGCATACTTGGAGCCACCTTAGCCTTAGCCGAGAGGGTAATCTCCCCCTTTTCAGCTTCTGCAAATCTGGGACTTTACTTGGAGCCACATGCTCTCCCCTAGATCTTACATCCATGCTCTAGCTTGAGTTCCTTGCTGATGCTCCCCCTTGATCCAAGAGCCCTGAGCCGGACAGTCTTCACTCTTCATAGTTCAGCATGCCGAGTTCAGTTTTGAAGAGACTGAACTTGGCCTCGTCTAGGGGCTTTGTGAAGATATCTACAACCTGCTTATCCGTGGGGACATAGCAGAGAGATATATCTTTGTTTTCCACATGCTCCCGAATAAAGTGATAGCGCACTTCAATATGCTTCATTCTGCTGTGCGACACAGGATTGTTCGCAATTGCTATTGCGCTTGAGGAGTCGCAATACATCAGAACTTCGCTGAACTGCAAGTCATAATCTTTTAGCTGATTTCTGATCCATAGAAGTTGTACGCAACAGCTACCTGTTGAGATGTACTCAGATTCAGCTGTGGAGGTTGCGACGCAATTCTGCTTCTTACTGTTCCATGAAATAAGCCTTCATCCGAGGAATTGACACGTCCCGGAAGTGCTTTTCCTATCATCCCTACTTCCTGCAAAGTCAGCATCTGAAAAGCCTATCAGCTCGACATCATTGTTTCTTGGGTACCACAAGCCAAGATTTGGTGTACCTTTAAGGTATATAAGAATCCGCTTTGTGGCGACATAATGAGATTCCTTAGTGTTCACCTAATATCGTGCACAAACGCATGTGGAAAACATAATATCCGGTCTACTAGCAGTAAGATAGAGCAGGGATCCAATTATGCTTCTGTACTTGGTTTCATCAAAAGGTTTCCCTTTCTCATCCTTGTCCAGAGACACAGTGGATCCCATTGGAGTCCTCATAGAGGTTGCACTCTCCATTCTGAATTTCTTGAGGAGTTCATTGTGAACTTCATCTGAGAGATGAAAATCCCATCCTCAGACTATTTCACTTGAAGTCCTAAGAAATACTTCAGCTCTCTCATACTACTCATTTCAAACTTCCCTTGCATAAGTTTGGAAAACTTCTTGCAAGGTTGTTATCCGTTGACCCGAATATTATGTCATCGACATAGATTTGCACCAGGAAAATCTTGCCTTTGACTTCCCTAAGAAACAATGTCTTATCTATTTTTCCTCTAGAGAACTTGTTCTCAAGAAGAAAACTAGACAGAGTCTCATACCAAGCTCGAGGAGCTTGTTTTAAGCCATAAAACGCTTTATTAAGAAAATAAACATGATTGGGAAATGTAGGATTAACAAAACCTGGGGGTTGTGCGACATATACTTCCTCTTTCAGATTTCCATTAAGGAAAGCAGATTTGACGTCCATCTGATAGACAGTGAATCCTTTGTGTGAAGCATACGCCGGGAACAATCTGATTGCCTCGAGCCTTGCCACTGGTTCAAAGGTCTGGTCGAAGTCAATCCCCTCCTCCTGTCTGTAACCTTGAGCCACCAGCCTGGCCTTGTTCTTTATGATGACACCGTGTTCATCCATTTTGTTTCTGAAGATCCACTTGGTGCCGATCACATTCTGGTTCTTTGGTCTGGGAATAAGCGTCCAGACGTTGCATCTTTCAAATTGATGCAGTTCATCGTGCATGGCCAATATCCATGCCGCATCTTTGTTCGCCTCGTCGAACTTCTTTGGCTCAACCTGTGACAGGAAACTAAGGTGCAAAATCTCGTTAATTGTACCTCTTCGAGTTCTGACACCATCACGAGGATCTCCGATGATCTGATCTCTAGGATGATCCCTCACGTGTCGGAGCTCTAAGAGTCTGGCATCTGGAGCTCTGACGTCTTCTCGGGCTGCTCCTTCTTCCGGAAGATTTTCTCCATCCTGCTCGTCAACTTCTCCAGCTGACATCGAGGTGGAGTCTTTGATGTTGAAGCTATGAACACTTTTCAGTATGCTAATTTTCAATAAAACTCTTCAGGATTGATCACTTGATTTTTCTCTGAGTTGATCTCTCTATCTGTGTATGTCTGTATTCAGTAGTTGTGTGTGTTCGGTGGTTATTCTCTTGATCTGTTGTTGTGTATATTATTCTCTGATGATCCTCTGTCCAAGATAGCTGTTAGCAGTCATAAATATCTTCCATAAATATTTTGTCTTCTGGAGGAAAGTCCAATAAACATTCTCTGAGAAATCCCTTGAAACTTGCTCCAGAATAAATGAAAATGGCTAACAAATCTCTTGAAATAAATGCTGAGAGAATTTGAAAAACATTCCAAAAGCTGACTGAATTTGAATCCTTAAAGTCGTCGATCTCTTAGAAAATCATCGATCTGAGCTCTACGATCGTTGAACTGAGCTCAGAGATTGGATTGAACATCAGACAGAAAACGTCGAACTGAGCTCGAAGATCATCGACCGGAGCTCAGCGACCTGAAGAATAAGCTGAAGGCAGATCGTCGAACTGAGCTCGAAGATCGTCGACCGGAGCTCGACGACTTAGCAGAGTTGAGCTCAGAGATCGTCGAACGGAGTTCGACGTTTCGTCGACCTAAGCTCGACGATAATTGTCTTTGTCTCAGCTCTAAGTCTTGATCCTTGAATGGTCCTGGGGGCAGCTTCAAACCAAAGTTCTAAGCCCTAGACTCATTCTAATTTGACCTTTTCAACTATACATCTAGGTCAAACTTATTTCCTAAAAACATAGTGATCCTTGCCCAAATTAGTAATAGGGTGTTCCAACAATCTCCCCCTATTTGGGTTAGGATTACTATTTACAGAACTCAGTAATAAATACAAAAGCAAATACAGAAAAGCAAAAATATTAAATCAACAGAGCAGAACATGCAGCATAGCAGCATTGAGATAGAATATCAGCAAGTGTTTTAAAGTGAATGTACTGACTGCTTACAGAGATCACTTCTTTTCACTTCCTTTCTTAAATAAGATTTCCCTGTTGGGATTGAGAGCCTCTTTCTTTGACCTTCTGTCATCTTCTGCACCTAAGGAGGTTTGAGATCTTGGCCTGGGAACCACAGCCTCAGGATGCAGTTTCATGTAATCCACTGGGTCAAAGAACTTCCTTGAAGCATATCTTTCCAGTTCTGTCTTCCTTTGCTCTAACAAGGTAGTGATGTTGGAAGTGTCTTTTCCTTGCTCTCTGGCCTTCTTCAACTGATCTAAGGCAGCAAGTTATTTCATCCTAGCAGTCCATGATAAAGGATTATTCTCTGGATCTTCAAAAGGGATTGCAGGTTCATATCTATTAATAGTTTTTGAAGCAGTAGAAGTCCTTGTATCAACAGTTTCTCTGAGTTTATAAGGGAAAGGACCTTGAGTTGAGTCCATATGTCTTTGTCCTTCCCTCTGTTGTCTTGATTGAATCCTGTGTTCTCTCTGATTACCTCTGTATTGTCCCCTTCTGGACTGATAACCTCTTTGATATTGCCCTCTGGGATGATATCTCTGTGAAGATTGGGAGGAGCTTTGCTTTGGAGGAAAGGTTTGAGAAGCTGAGCCTCCACCTGATCCTGAATTTGGAGGAGGAGGAGGAGGAGGAGGTTGAAACTGGGATGATCCTTTCTCATACTTATCCAACTTTCTTCTTTTCCTCATAGCCTTTACCTGGTTTTTAGAATACTGCATCCAAGATTCAGTTATCTGGCAGTCATGTAGAATATAATAGGGTATGTCATTTATATCCTTGGCCTTTGCAGGAGGTACCTTCATCATGGCCTTACTTCTAGCTTTCCTTTTCCTAGCAATAGTGCTAGCAGAGTCATCAGATTCTGTATTGAATTGATCACTTTCAGAACTCTGTGGTCTGTCATACAAATCATCTATACTTTTGATGTATTTCTCTTGTTGTTTCAATTGTTCAGGAGTCAGAACAGGAGCAGCAGCAGCAGCAGATACACAACCTATTGAAGCAGCAACAAGAGCAGAAGGAATTGGAGCAGTAGGTTCTTCTAGATAAGTAGCAAGATCTTTATCAGCAACAGCATCAGCATCAGCAGACAGCATTTCAATGTCAGTAGTTCCAACAGATATAACAGCAGTACAAACAGAAGCAACAACATCCTCAGCCTTAAAAGAGTTGACATATGATGCAATCAGGCTGGGATCATATTCTGAAATAGGCACAATGGCCTTAGTAAGATCTTCAACTTGCTGAACTGGTAAATATCTTCTGTGAAGAGAATCAAAAGCACTCAACAGTGACCTGAGGTCCACTGTAAACATTGGAACTGGAGCAGCAGCAGGCACTTCATCAGCTTTATGAGGCATCTCCCCCTGCCTTGATTCAGTATGAACTGGATCAAGGCACCCAGAGGAAGGGATTGCCTGAGAAGAGAGAAAAGAGGATAGCCTATCATACAGCTCCTGAACATGTTTCAGAAGTGGAGCCATTGTGATCTCCAGCAATGAGGATAGCCTGGGGGCTAGCAGCTCATACAGCCTGTCTGCCAGTGCAGGAATATCTACATGCTCAAGATAGGCTTGAGTAGAGGTAGGAGTTGATGTTGCTGGCATAATGGTGGATGGTGTGGTGGTAGGAGGTATAGGGATGGATGGTTGAGATATTGGGATTGTGGAGATAGATGATATGGGTGTGGAGATGGATGGTGAGAAAGATGGTTGAGCAAGGATGTCATTCAGGAGCTGTTGGTAGGAGGAGGATGACGGAGGCTCAAGAGGTGAGGAGGGGGAATCATCCATGAAGGAGTCATCCAAGATGTTGAAAGATGGAATGGAAGAATCAATGGGTTGATAGTAGTACAGAGGGTGTAATGGTTCTGAGGTGGTGGCTGGAGGAGATGAAATAGGTGATGAAATTATGATGGGGGAGGAGATGGCTGAGTGGATTGTTGATGAGGAAGGTAAGGCAGAAACAAAAGGAGGAGGAGAAGGAGGAGCAGAGGAGGAAGCAGGCAAATCTTCTGTTGGGGCAGAGACCTGAGGGGAAGTGACTGTAGTAGTCCTTGTGCCTGAAGCAGATGGTGCTGCAGCAGCCCTGTTTGGGTTGATAATCTGCCTGTCCCACTTGCTGAAAAGGGCACAGGTGAGCCTTTTGGATGCATTGATGTGCATCCCATTTGAAACCAATAATTCAGGGCACCTGGAATGCAGGAAAACCCCTAGAATCCTCCCAAAAAAGACACAACTTTTGTTAATTTTCTTCTTGATCAAGTCAAAGAAGATAGTTCCCCAATCCAGATGTTTCTTGTCAACTATTGCTCCCATTAAACAGAGCTGATACCTTGAGATGGTATCATAAGCTGAGTGCTTTGCCAGAAGCACTTTTCCCACAACATCAGCCAAAAATTGAAATTCTAATGATAGATTCTTTTTCAACAGCTTATTAGGGTGTACAGCAGAGTGACCCATTCTATCTAACATGGAATCAAATTCTTCTCCAGACAAATTAATAGAGTCATCTCCAGTACTTAAGGTGAATACTTCAGTCAGAAGAATAGGGGACAATGGTACCTGAGTCCCGTTGATCGTGCCGACTATAGTATTTTCATTCTCCTTGGATGCAGTAAAAACCCATTCCCTGATTTCATCTGTCACAATCTTTATTCTGGTGGTCATAAACTGAACTAACTGCTGTTCTCGGAAAAGATTCAGAATATCTTTGAACCTCTGATCGCTGCCATCGAAGGAGTTTATATCTATGTCAAAACCTGTATCAAATTTCATTTTGGAAAGAGCGGCAACCGACACCACCATTTGTACCTGCAAAGATTGAACAAACACGACCAAGTGCAACAAGAGTTTGGAGGGAAAGAGAAAAATTTGCAGAAAGTATGAAAGCGTAAAAGACGAACGGTGGCCGAAGAAATTATTTTATATTAGGGTTCGATGCCGGAAAGGAAAAATCGTTGAACTCAATCCGACGATTTGGGCTTCTAATGGAATACGAAGAGGTTTCAATGTCGTCGATCTCCGTTCGACGACATTGACGAGCGTCGAGCTCTGCTCGACGACCGCTTAACAGAAAGAAGGATAGCTCAAAGCTATCAGGCGGCGTTGAACTCAGGTCGATGATTCAGGAAACGTCGATCTGCGTTCGACGATGTTTGGGAGATCGTCGATCGCCGTTCGACGATTTCTGGGGAAAACATCGAGCGCAGTTCAGAGACGGAAACTATCCTACAGACAAAGAAAAATGAGTTTTTAGCCTAATCTTGGTCTGTTTTTAGATTTTCAAAATCTTGGAATTTATTTTAGGCTTCCTCCATCTAACATGCCTAACTGATTTAGGAAGAAGTTATGTTTCTTTTCATCCAAAGGCTTGGTGAAAATATCTCCTCTTTGCAAATCAGTTGGGATATATTGAAGTTCAATTTTATTTTTCTCAACATTATCCCTTAGAAAATGATGCCTAATTTCTATGTGTTTTGTTCTACTATGGAGGACTGGATTTTGTGCAATGGAAATAGCACTGGTGTTGTCACAAAATATTTTAGACTTCTCTAAGTTGTAACCATAGTCTAGGAGTTGATTTTGTATCCACAAGATTTGTGAACAACAACTACCTACAGCCATATATTCAGCTTCAGCAGTTGAAGTTGACACAGATGTTTGTTTCTTACAAAACCATGAGACAAGTCTATCACCAAGAAACTGACAAGTTCCATTGGTGCTTTTCCTGTCTATTCTACATCCAGCATAATCAGCATCTGAAAATCCAGTTAAGTCAAATGCTGAATCTTTTGGATACCAGAGACCTAGATTTGGACAGCTTTTAACATACCTAAGAATCCTCTTTACTAGAGTTAAGTGTGACTCTCTAGGGCTGACTTGGAATCTAGCACATATACAGGTAGCAAACATTATATCAGGCCTACTAGCTGTAAGGTACAATAAAGAACCAATCATTGCTCTATATGTTGTCTGATCAACTGGTTTCCCATGTTCATCAGCATCCAATATAGCATTGGTAGGCATGGGTGTTTTCATACATGATGCATCAGACATACCAAATTTCTTAACCAGCTCTTTTGCATACTTGGTTTGAGAAATAAATATGCCTTCAGTATGTTGTTTGACTTGCAATCCTAAGAAAAAGGATAGCTCACCCATGCTACTCATTTCAAATTTAGAGTGCATCAGCTTGGAAAACTTTTTGCATAATTTTGAATCAGTAGAACCAAAGATAATGTCATCAACATATATTTGTACTAGTAGGGTATGGGACTTATGGGTTCTAATAAAAAGAGTTTGGTCCACTCTCCTCCTAATAAAATCATTTTCTAGAAGAAAGCATGCTAGGGTCTCATACCATGCTCTAGGAGCTTGCTTTAGACCATATAATTCTTTATGTAGTTTGAAAACATAATCAGGGTGAGTTGGAGAGACAAAACCTGGGGGTTGTCTGACATAGACTTCTTCTTTGATCTCCCCATTGAGAAAAACACTCTTCACATCCATTTGGTAGACTTTGAATCACTTGTGAGCAGCATAAGCCAGGAAGATTCTTATGGCCTCTAACCTTGCAACTAGTGCAAAGGTCTGGACATAGTCTATCCCCTCTTCTTGAGAATATCCTTGAGCAACTAGCCTTGCCTTGTTCCTTACAATAATTCCTTGATCATCCAATTTGTTTCTGAACACCCATTTTGTTCCAACAATGGAATGATCCTTTGGCTTAGGCACTAGTTCCCAAACTTCATTTCTTTCAAATTGATGCAACTCCTCTTGCATTGCAATGATCCAGTGTGGATCTTGCTCTGCATCTTGAATGGATTGAGGTTCAATTTGAGAGAGAAAGCAAGTGTGCATCAGGTTTTGGTTGACCTGATTTCTGGTTTGCACACCAGCTGAGATGTTTCCAATCACTTGGGAGATTGGATGATCTCTTGATGTTACTAAATCAATAGGGGTTGTTGATTGTTCACCAACCTGTGTTGTTGTTTCCTCTTGTGGAATAGCAACTGGCTCTTCAAGAAGATTTTCTTCCAGATGTTGAGCAGCTTCTTCATCTTCACTACTTTCATCCTTTTGAGTAACTTGCAATCTGTCCAAGTCTTCAGCTAGAGAATGTACCTGTAAATGTTCTATGGTAGAAGCATTCTTCTCCTTGAAAGACATATTAGTTTAATCAAAGGAAATATGGACAGATTCTTCTATTTTTTGAGTAGTTTTATTATAAACCCTATAAGCCTTACTGATCATGGAGTATCCCAAAAACACTCCTTCATCAGCTTTTGCTTGAAATTTTGCTATATATCTCTTGTCATTGTTGTGAATATAACAAATGCAACCAAAAATTTTGAAGTAATCTACTTTAGGTTTCTTCCCTTTAAGTAATTCATAGGGAGTCTTGCCCTTCAGTTTATGTATCAAACTTCTATTCAGTATATAGTTGGAGGTGTTCACTACCTCAGCCCAAAAGGATAGAGGAAGGTGAGCATCTGAAAACAATGTAGTTGCATATTCAATTAGGGTTCTATTTTTCCTTTCTGCTACCCCATTTTGTTGAGGAGTTCTAGGAGCTGAGAATGTATGTCTGATCCCTTCACTCTGACAGAACTCTTGCATAAGAAGAGAATCAAACTCTGTCCCATGATCACTTCTGATCAGGGCAATATGAGTATTGAACTCACTCTGTATACATTTGAGAAACTCTGTCAAATACTTAAAGTTATCAGACTTCTTACTCAGAAAGAACACCCATGTGAATCTTAAGACATCATCTATAACCACTAAAGTGTAGGATTTCCCTCCTAAGCTTTGTACTGTAATGGGTCCAAAAAGATCCATGTGTAACAGATACAAAATCCTAGGTGAATCACTCTTGTTAAGTGACTTAAAACTGTTTTTAGTTTGCTTGCCTAATTGACAAGCCTTGCAAAGTCCTTCCTTCTTGTAGGGGCCAGAAGGTAGTCCTCTAATAAGGTTGTCCTTGGATAGCCTAGCAATGGTTCTAAGGTTAATATGTCCTAGTCTCTTATGTCATAGTATATTAGGTCTAGATATGGAATTGAACAGGCAAATATCTACTTTAGATGAATGAAAATCTACTAAGTAAATGTTACCTTTTCTGTTACCTGTCAACACAGTTGTATTGTCTTCTGACTTGACCTTGCATATAGCTTTGTTGAAAGTCACTTGATATCCTTAATCACAAAGTTGACTGATACTTATCAAGTTGTGCTTGAGTCCTTCAACATAAGCTACTTTCTTGAAGGTGGCTGTTCCAATTTGGACTGCACCATATCATTTTGTTGTTCCAAAGTTTGAATCACCAAAAATTACTTTGGGTCCAAGTTTGGCTTTAAAGGATGTGAAGTTGTCCTTGTTCCCTGTCATGTGCTTTGAGCACCCATTATCCAGATACCATTGCTGGTTTGATGTTGGATAGGTCTTCTCCTGCACATAAACAGCTTATATGTTTTTGACCCAGTTTACCTTGGGCCTAGGTTGATATCCCTTAAATTCAGAAATGAAAGACATCCCAGGTTGACTCTTATAACCTTCAGGATGGTATCTCCTAGGAGGTACTATCTATTCAGTATAGGGGTTGAAACCTTGGGATGTAGGACTTCTAGGATTGAATCTAGATATACCTCTGAAAGATTGTTCAAAGCCCTGATCTCTGTTCGACGATCGTCGAGCTGAGGTCGACGATCTTGGGTCAGATCGTCGAGCTCTGTTCGAAGATCGATTGTCCTGGAGTTCATAGTTCAGGTGTCGTCGAGCTGAGTTCGACGATTTTTTCTTGGATCGTCGAGCGCCGTTCGACGATCGTCGAGCTCTGTTCGACGCATTCTGTTGAACTATAACTTTCTTTGGCAAATCTGCATTGTTCCTAGCTACCTCTACAACTCCCTTCCCTTTATCAGAGATAAATTTGATTGGAGTTGTCAGAACTATAGGCTGGCTGGATGAAGCTCCCAAGCCCAGTGTATTATTAAGTCTAGAGTTCACTGTGCTTGTGATATCCATCAGTTTGATGCTTCTCCCATTAAGGGATTCTTCAAACTGCTTGGCCTTGGATAGTTCACTTTTCAGTGAAGCTATCTCCTCTCTATAGCATTCTAACTCTTCAGAGAGTTTAAGGTTCTCTGATTTTAAAGTGCTATACTCAGACAGTTATTTTTTGAGGGAAATGATTTCCTTCTCAGACTCTAATAGATCTAGGCATAGTACTTTAAACTCATGTTTAAAGTCCTCAGAACTGAAATCAAATGAATTGATTACCTGATCTTCTTCTAGTTGAATTTCTGAATCTGACTCTGACTCTTCTGTTTCTGAATCTGTTTGAGAGGCATTGATAGCCATCATACAAAATTCCTTTTCATCAGCATCATCCTCATCATCACTAGAGCTGGATGATGCTTCAGAATCCTCTTCAGTTTCACTCCATGTCTCAGAAATAAATCCCTTCCTTGTATGTTTGTTCTTGCAGGAGGAGGGTTTGTCTGAGCTGTTCTTCTTAAAGTCTTTCTCCTTTCTTCTTTCTCTTCTATCTTTCTTGTCCTTGTTTTTATTTTCTGGACAGTCAGGCATAATATGGCCTGGTTTCCTGCAACCAAAACAAATAATTTCTTTGTTGTTATTTGATTTATCATACCTTGGCTTATCATGTCCCTTGTATGACCTTTTTCTGAAGCCTTTTCTGGCCATTTTGTAGAATCTTTTGGCTAATAAGCTGAGTATCTCCTCATTGTCTGTGACCTTTTCTTCAGGCAGGTCCTCAACAGCTTTGAAGGCTATTGTCTTCTCTTTCCTTGTGGCTGGTGAGGCAGCCTTCTGTTCTTCTTCTCTATTTTTAATGAGTCGCTCATAAGATTTGAGCTTGCCCAGGAGAGCTTTAGTGGTAATCTCATTTAGACTTCTGGCATCTTTGATTGGCCAGATTCTTGAATCCCAAGTGCTGGGGAAACACATTAGGATTTTGTCATTCAGCTCAGTCAATGAGATTTCTTTATCCAGAGTCTTTAACTCATTGACAATCAGACTTAATCTATTGTACATGTCTGCTACTGACTCAGCTTCTCCTTTCTTGAAGTTCTCATATTGGGATATGAGATGGGATCTTCTATCTTTTCTCTCATCAGCAGATCCTGAGACAATCTCAGAAAGTTTGTCCCAAATTCCTTTGGCTGAGTTGTATTCAGCTACCTTCTAAAATATCTCATCAGACATTGTCTGAGCTAAGATATTCATGGCCTTGGCATCTACAGTCTTCCACTTCTTTATTTCAGCATCTGTTCCTGAAGGAGGTGGAACAGCATTTGTACTTGAGCTTGCTGGTGGACTTGGGCACACTGTCAAAACAGAATTAAATATGTCTTCATCAATAGAATTCATATAAAGTCTAATCCTAGCTTTCCAAAGTGCAAACTTGGATAGATTGCACACTGGAGGCCTAGTGCTTGCATAATCTTTGTTTTGTGCGATGTCTTTATATAAAATTAAATATAATGAAAATAACCCTCTTACAAGATTGATCTTATCAAGGATCTTTTGGTTCAGGTGTTAGCCTGTATGAACAACCAACCTGGCTCTGATACCAATTGAAAGTGGAGGATAAGATCAGTCTGACTCTAGAGGGGGGTGAATAGAGTTTGTTAAAATAATTTTTCAAAATAAAACTTTGTAGAGGAAGAGTTAAGTTAATATAGTATGTGTATTGTGCTGCAGTAATAAAACAGAAGTAATAATAAAAAGAAATCAAAAGATTCACAGCACACAGCAAAGAATACACACAAGCAACCAAACACAAGAAGCTATAGTGGTTCCCCAATCAACCTGGGTACATCCACTCTTCTACCACCCTTGGTAGGAATCCACTCAGGATGAGTTGATCAGGTGTCCTGGCACCAATAAGCTTTTGATAAGGTGCTCAAAAACCAAATCTAGATTTTTTGATAAGGTTTCTTGCCACCACTGAGTTTTGACAAGGCTCTCAGAACCAGATTCAGAACTTTTGAAGGGAGTTTGATAACACTTTTACAGCAGGAAAAGAAAAAGGAAGAGGTGAAGTTGTCTTCTCTGTCTCAATCACTGAGAGAAGACTTAGTGGATTGATTGTGATGTCAAAGCTTCCCCTGAGATGTAGATGGTTCAGGAGAGAGAGCTTTGCTAGGGTGATAGGCCTTCAGAAGCTTCAGATCTCCAGCATAAGATGATTTCAGCAGAGGCTGAAATATGAAATGTCTGGAGTCTTTGATGTTGAAGCTATGAACACTTTTCAGTATGTTAATTTTCAATAAAACTCTTCAGGATTGATCACTTGATTTTTCTCTGAGTTGATCTCTCTATCTGTGTATGTCTGTATTCAGTAGTTGTGTGTGTTCGGTGGTTATTATCTTGATCTGCTGTTATGTATATTATTCTCTGATGATCCTCTGTCCAAGATAGCCGTTAGCAGTCATAAATGTCTTCCATAATTATTTTGTCTTCTGGAGGAAAGTCCAATAAACATTCTCTGAGAAATCCCTTGAAACTTGCTCCAGAATAAATGAAAATGGCTAACAAATCTCTTGAAATAAATGATGGGAGAATTTGAAAAACATTCCAAAAGCTGACTGAATTTGAATCCTTAAAGTCGTCGATCTCTCAGAAAAACGTCGATCTGAGCTCTACGATCGTTGAACTGAGCTCAAAGATTGGATTGAACATCAGACAGAAAACGTCGAACTGAGCTCGAAGATCGTCGACCGGAGCTCAGCGACCTAAAGAATAAGCTGAAGGCAGATCGTCAAACTGAGCTCGAAGATCGTCGACCGGAGCTCGACGACTTAGCAGAGTTGAGCTCAGAGATCGTCGAACGGAGTTCGACGTTTCGTCGACCTAAGCTCGACGATAATTGTCTTTGTCTCAGCTCTAAGTCTTGATCCTTGAATTGTCCTGGGGGCAGCTTCAAACCAAAGTTCTAAGCCCTAGACTCATTCTAATTTGACATTTTCAACTATACATCTAGGTCAAACTGATTTCCTAAAAATATAGTGATCCTTGCCCAAATTAGTAATAGGGTGTTCCAACAAGGTCTACTAACGATTTTACTTGGATCGATCGTCTCAATCGATTCGGAAGGGGAAAGTATTCCCGTTCAACAAACCAAGAGACAAGGGATCTCAAGAAAGAAACGTAAGACGCGTTGCTTTGCTAAGTTTCTATCGCCGAGAGATCAAGAAGAATCCGATCAGCGGCAGTGAAAACCTTTCGAGCGGCGACGGCGGCGGAAGGAAATCCGCGATCTGCTAGGTCAAGTCGGCGGCTCTTTCTTTTTCGTGTGATCGGGATTGTATGTAATGTTCAAAATAAACGAGTATTTATACTGTAGATCATCATTTATGACCGTTGTGGGCCCCACCAGACGAAACCCTAATTTCGGTTCAAACAGTGCCTGAACACTTGGTCCGATCCAGCGAGCCAACGGAATTCGCCTAAGGCAAATTCGACGGGAATCATTGGTGATTCTCGACGAATCGGCGAGAATCACTTATGATTCCCGTCGAATTCTCCTTAGAAGAATTTTAGCTGAGGAGCTTGCCATCCGGAGTGAATCGGCGAGAGTCACAATCCATTCTCGACGAATCGGCGAGTATGCAGAGTAATTCTCGACGATTCGTCGAGCATCACTTAATGACTCTCGACGATTCTGACTTAGCGTGAATTTTGCAAGCGTTGAGTCAGCCGGATGCAGTCGGCGGGAATCGGCGAGTGATTCTCGACGATTCGGCGAGAATCACTAGTGATTTTCGTCGAATCGGCGAGAATCACTTAGTGATTCTCGTCGAATCGGCGAGAATCACTTAGTGATTCTCGTCGAATCTGACTTAGAGGATTTTTCATCTTTCTTCCCGTGAGTTGCTTTGACCCATCCTTGCTCCTTGTCTGCTCTTGATCTGTCTCAGCCCTGTACTTGAAAATAAGTACACTCCAATAGAGAGAGTATACGTAAGCCAACACACTGATCGGCTCAACGAGGGATTACGTTGCGCAGACCCGTGTATATTGACCCACTGCACCCTGACATTGGTATGTACTTAGCGTGGAATAACTGCAAGCACATCTTGAAGAAAATCATCAAATACATTATCTATTCAACTTAGCTTGTTCAGGGGCTTCTTCAAATCAGGTACATTATGGATACAATACCCAACAAAAATATCGGTCTATGTATAACAGATTTGATGACAAAAATACGCACTTAACTATACTAAAAATTAATTATGTTGGTGGTTACGGTGTGCGGATAGCCGCATAACCACTGTAACCACCTCCCTAAAGCTATAAAAGGAGCACCAGGCATCCTCATTTCTCACCTTTTCGCTTGCAAGCTTTCTCCATCCTCAGGCCAGAGCTCTGTCGGATTCCTCCTATGTGTCACCTTTAAGCCATCTTTAAGCCGTATTCAAGTCACCTTCAAGCCATCTTCAAACCGCATTCAAGCTACCTTCAAGCCATCTTTGAGCCGCATTCAAGCCACCTTCAAGCCATCTACAAAGCCACCCCTACCCCTTCAGAACCCGCCAGGATCCACGGCATGTATCGAGAAGGAAATTCCCGCAACAACAAGCATTCCGTTCATCCACGTCCTCCCTACAAACAAGCCTCGTATGGAGCAACCTGTTGCCCGCTGCAAGCCAGTAACTCTCTCTCTCACCTCCAAAGTGTAACGAGAATCGGCTCGTCACTCTCGATTCTCGGTAAAAGCTGTAATCATAAGCGAATAGTGGAGTTCGACCGACACAGACCCGGTCACGTGGCTTTTTTACCAAGTTGAGGGGGTTTTTCACATCAAAATCGCTTTGTGTACCTGATCTTTGATTCTTTGACTGATTGCACGCTCGACCGCTCTCGAGCTAAGACAGTCGAATTTGGATCGGTTTAGGAGCATCGAGTTTGACCTCAACAAGTGGAGCTAGTGTTAAATGGAAAGAATCAATTAAATGATTTGACAAGTTTTAAAATATATATTAGAGTTTTCGCATTGGCGGAGGCATGTGAGCTCCAGAACAGTTGAGGGTGGGCAATGCCTCATGCACGACTGTTTATATATATATATATATATCTTTATTATATAAACCAATAGGCATATTTGGAAGTACACCATGAAACTCATCTGGACCGTCCGATCTCCAGGAAATCTCATCTGGTCATTGGATCTATAAAACTAGGCCTATCATTAGCCATATCTCCCAAAAAACACTTTTTCCATCTCCAGGAAATCTTAACATCCCCCTTCCACCAAACTGCTACCGCACCCTTCTCTGTCGCCGCCGGCAGAGCCACCGGTTGCCTGCACGGCGCCCACAATTTTAATTAAAAAATTCTAATAAATACAATTTTAAAAACTTCTAAATTTTAAAAAACCTACTCGAGGCGGGCGGAGCCCGCCGGGGGGCGCACGAAGCCCGGCGGGGGCGGGCGAAGCCAGCCGGGGGGCGGGTGAAGCCCGCTTGAATGCCAAGCGGGCAAAGCCCGCTTGGTTGCAGACGAAGCCCGCTTGGTTGCAGGCGAAGCCCTCAGCGATGCATCGAGAACGGGCGAAGCCCGTTCGAAGATACTAGTATATATATATATATATATATATATATATATATATATATATATATATATATATATATATATGGGAGATATAATATGCGGGCAAGCTTGCATGCGGTCGTACGGGCAGGGTATTTTGGGGGTCAAGATGGCTTCAAATCGAAAAGTGATCAACATGAAAGTTGTAGATCTCGACGATCCGAACAACTTTCATGTTGATCACTTTTTGATTTGGAGTCGTCTTGGCCATCGATTTGGGCCCCTAAATCTGGGGCGGCGAGAGTGCTACAGTAGCGATCTCGCCGCCCCAGATTTCGGGCCCAAATCGAGGGCCAAGACGGCACCAAATCAAAAAGTGATCAACATGAAAGTTGTTCGGATCGCCGAGATCTAAAACTTTCATGTTGATCACTTTTCGATTTGAAGCCTCCTTGCCCCTTGCCCATACACCCGCACTTGATACTTCCCCATATATATATATATATATATATATATATATATCTGGGAATATATAATATGCGGGTGTACGGACAAGTATTTTTGGGGGTCAAGATGGTTCCAAATTGAAAAGTGATCAACATCAAAGTTCTAGATCTCGCCGAGATCTACAACTTTCATGTTGATCACTTTTCAATTTGGAGTTGTTTTGACCCTCATATTAGGCCCCAAAAACCGGATTTTCGGGCATTTACTGTAGCACTCGCCGCCCCAGAATTCGAGGCCTAAATCGAAGGTCAAGACTGCTCTAAATCAAAATGTGATCAGCATGAAAGTTGTTCGTCTCGCCGAGATCTACAACTTTCATGTTGAAAACATTTTGATTTGAAGCCTCTTTGAGTCTTTCCCGTACGCCGGCACAATATACTTCTCATATATATATATATATATATATATATATATATATATATATATATATATATATATATATATATATATATATATATATATATATATATATTATATAATACAATAGTCATATCTCAAAGCACACCATGAAAAGCATCTGAACTGTCCGATCTCCAGAAAATCAAATCTGATCGTTGGATTCATCAAAGGAGGCCTGCAAATAAAAAAAAACCAAAACTGTTACTGTTCATTCTCTGAAAAATCCCGATACCAATGTTTCCGCATTCCCGCTTCCCCGCCCTCCTCGGCCGCCGGCGGCGGAGCCGGCGGCGGCCTGCCCGGCTCCCACCGGCGGGTTCGCCGGCCTCCGGCGAACCCGCCGGGGGTTGTCCCGCGGCGAGCGGGCAGGGCCACCGCCGGCGGTGGCCCTGCCCGTGAGACCCAGATCTGGGTCTCACGGGCAGGGCCACCGCCGGCGGTGGCCCTGCCCGCTCGCCGCGGGACAACCCCCGGCGGGTTCGCCGGAGGCCGGCGAACTCGCCGGTGGGAGCCGGGCAGGCCGCCGCCGGCTCCGCCGCCGGCGGCAGAGGAGGGCGGGGAAGCGGGCGGGGAAGCGGGCAGGCGGAAGCGGGGGGGATTTTGGTTTTTTTTTCATTTTTTTTATAAAAATTAAAAAGTTATTATTATAATTTGAGTTAAAAAATAATAATAATTTATTAAATTATAATATTATTTAAATTTTTCAGAGGCGGGCTTCGGGGCGAAATTTATTAAATTATATAATTATTTAAATTTTCTCGGAGGCGGGCGGAAAATAATAATAATTTATTAAATTATAAAATTATTTTAATTTTTTCGGAGGCGGGCGAAGCCCGCCGGAGGGGACGGGCTTTGCCCGTCGGGGGGCGGGCAAAGGGCGTCAGGGGGCGAGCGAAGACCGCCGAGGGGCGGGCAAGCCCGCCGGGGGGAGAGGGGTGAAGCCCGCCGGGGGTCAAGCGGGCGAAGCCCGCTTGATTGCGGGCGAAGCCCGCCGGGAGGTCAAGCGGGCGAAGCCCGCTTGATTGCGGGCGAAGCCCGCCGGGAGGTCAAGCGGGCGAAGCCCGCTTGATTGCGGGCGAAGCCCGCAGCGACGCATCGAGAACGGGCGAAGCCCGTTCGAAGATGCTAGTATATATATATATATATATATATATATATATATATATATATATATATATATATATATATATATATACCACTATAAAGGAAATATAAACTCATGAGTTCGAAATTCAAAAAACCGTCTGATCATGATTTGATAATTTATCAGCCGTCGGATCGTTTTATTATTAAAAAATTAAAAACTATAGGGCTCCTAAAGCTAGAGAGGGGGAGGGGGAGAGAGAGAAAAAGAGAGGAGAAAGGGAGAGAGATTAGTTGTTGTAAGTCAAAACGCACGTTTTTTTTTACAAAATAAAAATTGCAATCATGATTGATATTTTTTTACGGTCATTTTGAGTACTCATATGTATATGTTGCGGGCACGGCCGCCGGGGGCGGGCGTAGCCCGCCGTCGAGGGGCGGGTACTGTCGCGTTTGGCCGTAGGGGCGGAGTCCCGTGTAGAACACTCGCCGTGGGGGGCGGGTGAAGCCCGCCATCGCCGGGCGGGTACTGTGGCGCGTAGCCATCGGGCCGGAGGCCCGTGCCTATCACTCGTATATATATATATATATGTATATATATATATATATATATATATATATATATATATATATATATATATATATATATATACGGGCGGGGAATGCCAAGCGGGCGAAGCCCGCAGCGACGCATCGAGAACGGGCGGAGCCCGTTCGAACATGCTAGTATATATATATATATCTTAAACTACATGTAGTTTGAACCTTTCAAAATTAATCTAGATCATCTAATATATGTCAAGCCTTCCATAGTAATCATTCAAAAAACTTTAATTTGAATGATGAGATGGAATATTACTAGATCTCATATCCCTACATAGGATAGGATGAGAGAGAGGTGGAGAGAGAGAGAGATGTATTGATTTTTAAATAAAAATGAGTATTTTTTATAAAATAAAAAACAGAATATTGATATACATTTTTTACTGACATTTTAAGTACTCATATGTATATATTATGGGCGCAGCCTGCAGCGATGCATCGAGCACGAGCGAAACCCGGATGAAGGCGGGCGAAGACAGCCTGGATGCGGCGGTTGCGGGCTCGCCGGCCACCGGCTACCCTGGTATCGCTGGCGTCCATGCCGGCGAGCCCAGGGCGACCGACGAGCCCGCAGCCGCTGGCCACCCCATGGAAAAAAAAATTGCACCGACAGGTTGTGTTTGTTAACCATTGGATTAAGTCCAACGGTTAATAAGGCAGGCGCGTTTATCCCCGTTAAGCGGATTTCCATCAAACCATATATATATATATATATATATATATATATATATATATATATATATATATATATATATATATATATATATATATATAGCCGGCGAGCCCAGGGCGACCGGCGAGCCCAGGGCGACCGCGAGCCCGCAGCCGCTTGCCACCCCATGGAAAAAAAATTGCACCGACAGGTTTTGTTTGTTAACCAATTGGATTAAGTCCAACGGTTAATAAGGCAGGCGCGTTTATCCCCGTTAAGCGGATTTCCATCAAACCATATATATATATACATACATATATATATATATATATATATATATATATATATATATATACGGGCAAGGGTATATATATATATATCTCGATGATCCGAACAACTTTCATGTTGATCATTTTTGATTTGGAGCCATCTTGGACCTCGATTTGAGCCCCGAAATCTGGGGCGGCGGAACTGCTACAGTAAAGCGTCCGCCGCCCCAGATTTCGGGGCTCAAATCGAGGTCCAAGATGGCTCCAAATCAAAAAGTGATCAACATGAAAGTTGTTCGGATCATCGAGATCTACAACTTTCATGTTGATCACTTTTCGATTTGAAGCCTCCTTGACACCCAAAACGCCATGACGTACGCCCGCATTTAAGCCGCCCGCATATGAGATCTCCCCTATATATATATATATATATATATATATATATATATATATATATATATATATATATATATATATATATATATATATATATATATATATATATAGGGGGGGCACTGAATTTCGTTTTTTGGACAAAAAAACGCGTTTCCTCGGAAAAATGAAAAAAACACCCCCTTAACAGCATTTTTAGAAAAAGTGGTCAACATGAAAGTTGTAGATCTCGACGAGATCTACAACTTTCATGTTGACCACTTTTTCTAAAAATGCTGTTTAGGGGGTCTATTTTCAAAAGGCGCGAAGGGGGTCCGCGCAAAAAAAAAATCGTAATATTTACCGGGGGGAACCCCCTTCGCGCCTTTTGAAAATAGACCCCCTAAACAGCATTTTTAGAAAAAAGTGGTCAACATGAAAGTTGTAGATCTCGTCGAGATCTACAACTTTCATGTTGACCACTTTTTCTAAAAATGCTGTTAAGGAGGTGTTTTTTTCATTTTTCCGAGGAGCGCGTTTTTTTGTCCAAAAAGCGCTGCGCGAAAATTCATTAATCTGTATGTATGTATGTATATATATATATATATATATATATATATATATATATATATATATATATATATATATATATATATATATATATATATATATATATATATATATATATATATATATATATATATATATATATATATATATATATATATATACTAATATACAAAAACTACTCTTTGGTGAAACATTGCTTGATGTTCATATATTGCCCTTATAGTTGTATTCATAATTACACAATTATACCAAATTTTATATTAGTATAATATAAAGACAATATTCATTTAGGTAATTACACAACTCAATATTAAAATACAAAAAATAAAAATACTAGATACCCTAAACTTATTGGCTCTAACTTTAAATGACAAGAGAAAAATAAATGTTTTTACGTTAAAATATAATTTGTTTTACAAAATAAAAATTGTATTCTTAATTTATATTTTTTACGGTCATTTTGAGTACTCATATGTATATGTTGCGGGTCAGGCGGAACCCCCGGGAGCGGACGGAGCCTGTCGGGAGCGGGCGGAGCCCGCCGTGCTATTGCGCAAGGCCTTAGGGGCGGGTACTGCCCACGACAAATGTCGCCGCTCACGACAAATGTCATCCCCACGACAAATGTCGCACCACCGGCGAATGTCGCATCCCGGCGAATGTCCCACCCCGCCGAATGTCGCATCCCGCCGATTGTCGCACCCTCGCCGAATGCCCCTAGGGCCGAAGGCCCGTGCCTGTCACTTGTATATATATATATATATATATATATATATATATATATATATATATATATATATATCTTCACACTAAGGCTCCGTTTGGGGGGATTTATTTTTATCGGTCAAGTGGTAACGACTGCATAAACCGTACCATGCGATCGCAACTGCTTGACCAGTGAAAATAAGTCCCCCCCCCCCCCCCCCAAACAGAGCCTAAAGAGACGCTCTCTCAATGTTTGAATAATTATTAACATTTTAGGGTTTGGACATTCGTGTCCTGCATCAAAGGAAGTGATGTATCACCAGTTCAGGATTATTTGCAACTTGGCCTAGATATGCAGTCGACCGAGTTCACAAACATGCCACTTAGGTAGATAACGTAGTGCTTGATCAAATGAAAATGAAGCAAAAAAAATGCATTATATATATTCTTTCATCCTGATCATACAATAAATACCACAAACTACACAATAAAGTTCGCAGATGCGGCTATTATTTCAGCATAAAAGCTTGCCTCCACGCGCTGGTTCAGCCAGTACACAATAGCGCCATGACCTAAACCTTTGGCATACCTGAGCTTTTGCTCTGTTGATATCTTCTTAAATCTGGAGTTGGTTCTACTTCAAGAAATCTTCTAATTCTTTCCGTACTTGCCGATCGTGTTTCCCCTCGCCTTTTCCAGTATTGTTTTATCGGCCGTGATGAAGAATGCGGCAATAGCAGCTAAACAATGAAACAATTGCGTCAATTCTGATATTATATGTTAGCCAATTACTCACTGGTACTTCTACCAAGCAAGTGTCTCAACACACTTTTGTAAGTGAGGTCCCAATTATTTCTCAACACTCTCAAGAAACTAGCTTATGTATTTAAGTAGCATTCTCATTATTTTTCGTCACATGACATTGTAGTGGGCGCTCTTAGCTTCGCCAATTTCGTTGCATCTGCTCTCTATCTTCGTTGAAGCTCTTCATCGAAAACCAATCCTCATAATGTCCTCATTGGCGACTCCTACTTCATTCTCAATTTCACTGTTAATTTGTCTCATCTTCCTCTAAGGCTCCATTTGTTTGAATGTTTATTCTCTGCTGCGTTTTCTAGAGAACACAAACAATATTTTTAGCCCATTTGAATAAGGGCTCCATTTGGCACAACAAAATGTTTTTATTATAACGGATGAGCACTATTCAAGAATAGAGTTTTATCTTAATCTCCAACAGCTATCACCATCACAAACCTCCACCACCCACCCAACTAGACCCTACGCAGTAGCAACTCCACGTTCGTTAATGACTGGAGCTATATTTGATGCACCGTCTCGTCCAGGCGACGCCTTCTCATCCCCTTGTTCGTCTCCCACATTGACAACAAACTCCTTCCCTACATAGTAGAAACCCCCTCCCAGTTTTTCGTAGGCGCAATTCCCTTTTTCCAACAATAAATATATTTCCCAACAAAAAAACATGCCGATTTTTTCAACCTGAGAAAATCAAAAAATTCATTTTTGATGTTCAATAGGTAAGCATTACATGACTCACTGCCCGGGATATTAATTCTCATCATTTTACCACTATTACTTCATTATCTCAATGAGACAAATGAGACAATTATCTCCGACAAGATCTATCTTGTTTGCTCTGCATAACATACCCTAATGGTTTATTAACGGCTTAATTATGGAACTATGGCATGCGGACAAGCGATATTGTGGACGTGTCTCAATGAAGGAACCACCCAAGCGATTTGGAACGGGCACGGGCCATTCCCATTCATTCTCGTTGAGAGAATGTAATACCGATCGGGTGAAGAGGCAGCGGCGCGGTGTCGCCTGGTGTCAGCGGTTTCGCCCGGCGGAACGGTGGGTGGAGGCGCGGTAGAAGGGGAAAAGCAGAGAGAGGAGAGGGAAGAGAAGATTAGGATTAGAGAAAACAAAGAGGGATCAGCCCCCTTCCTTAGACAAATGATCCAAAGATGCACAAAAAGTCCAACCACACCCCCTTATGATCCGGCCCTCTGCGGGTCCGGTTCATTCGCACTGCACGAGTCGCCCTCCGGTTTGTGTGTGCCGCGAGCCCCCTCCTCCGAGCCGTGAGCTTTACCCGGAGCCCGCTGACTTCAAGTGTAAACTCGCTATGTCGGCTCCTCAGGCTGCAGCTCGGTAACAATACCGCCATCTGGAAAATTGGTCTTGTCCTCAAGGCAGTAGTCCGGAAACTGCCGGCGAAAATGATCTCGAAGGAGCCAAGTAGCTTCGTTCGTCGGGCGGTGCCTCCAGGCGACGCGGATCTCTTCCGGGCTAGCGTCCCCGGGTAAGTGGTGTCTACAGTTGAGAATGGCCTGGGGATACAAGGGCTCGGACTCGGAGTACTCGAGGTCGGCCGGGATATGGTCCACTACGGGGTGGTCTCCTACCACCCGTCGGAGCTGGGAGACATGAAAAACTGGGTGGATGCGACTGCCACTGGATAAGCGGAGCCGGTACGCCACGGCTCCGATGCGACTGATGACCTCGAATGGCCATAATAACGTGGTGCCAACTTCGGACATGGCCGCCGTGCAACAGAAAGCTGGCGGTAAGGCTGCAGTTTGAGGAAGACCTCCCCCACTAGGAAAGTGAGATCCCGACACTTACGGTTGGCGAAGGAGACCATCTTTGCTTGGGCTCGCCGAAGATGGTGTTTCAAGCTGTCGAGGATGATGTCCCGATCCTGCAGGTGGTCGGCCAGGCTGGCCATGGGGCATTCCCCGGGTAGGTGGCGGGTTACTGACGACAGTGGGCGGCCATACACCGTCTCAAATGGGAAGGTGTTCTCCGCATGATGATACGCTATGGTATACGAGTACTCCGCCCAACACAGCCATTTGGCCCACGTGCCTGGCCGTTCTCTAATGAAGCAGCGAAGATATGTCTCTAAGCACCGGTTGAGAACTTCTGATTGCCCGTCAGACTGCGGATGATAGGCTGTGCTCATCCGGAGATGGGTACCTTGTAGGCGGAAGAGGGATGTCCAGAAACTGCTGAGGAACAAGGGGTCACGGTCACTGACTATGGAGCGGGGAAACCCATGTAGTCGTAAAATCTCTGCAATGAAGGCGCCGGCCACCGTGGCTACTGTGTACGGATAGCGCAGGGAGATAAAGTGTGTGTACTTTGACAGGCGGTCTACCACCACCAAGATGCAGTCGAACCCGTTCGAGCGAGGGAGCCGGGTGATGAAATCCATAGCAATGTCTTCCCAGATGCGTTCCGGAATCGGTAGGGGTTGTAGCAGGTCGTTGGGAAACATAGTCTCATATTTGGCCTTCTGGCACGGAAGGAACGCGGCCACATGGGCCTTCACCTGGCGGAACATCTGTGGCCAGTACAAGGATGTCGCCAGCCGCTTGTAAGTGCGGAACGCTCCCGCGTGTCCGCCGGCCGGGGTAGCATGGAACTCGTCTAGTAGTCGGGGTATGCTTGGAGAGGAGGCGGAAAGGACAAGGCGGCCCCGGTGGAATAAACGGCCTCCCACAAGCGAGTAGGGCGGATGAGCTGCTGGGTTCTCCAAGAGGGCCGTCCGGATGGCCGCAAGGTGGGGATCCTGCTCGACTTCCAACTGTATTGTGGCCACGTCGTCCCAAACCGGCCGAGGTATGGCTGCGAGCTCAAGGGCTTGCGGTTGACGGGATAAAGCGTTTGCCGCCCGGTTTGACCAATCGGGGCGAAACTCAATGGTGAAATCATAACCCAATAACTTAGCCACCCAGACTTGTTGTGCCGGAGTTGCGATTTTTTGTTGCAGTAAGCAATGTTGTCAAGATCGAGATCTTACCTAAGATCGGTCGGCAGTTGTAAGATCGTAACACGTGGGATCGACACGAAACGGTAAGATCTTACTTAGTATACAAAATTAAATAAATCTAATTTACATATACATATATGTAGTAGATCATTAATCAAAAAGCAATATATATATAAAAGAAAAGTTCAACTGCATAGTATGATAGACTGATAATAAATAATAATAGTACATTACTACATTACTCGTTCAATAAAAATCATCTAAGCTAAAGTCCAAATTGTCTAATGAAGCATCTTCGTCGCCTTCATCTATCCCAAGATCTTGTTCTCCTCCTATGCGAGCAGCTACCTCTTCAACATCCGAAGGCTCTATCTCAAGATCTTCTTCATCATCTTCATCAGCAACAATCCACTCGTTATCGGATGGAATATCATCAAAATTATTTTTCCGAGTTTTCCTTAACTTGCTATTTGCCAAACGAGAATTCGCCATCACAAAAACAACATCATTCATTGTCTTTTGCTTCAAACGATTTCTTCTTTTTGTGTGTACCTAGAAAAAAATTTTAATTAGTATACAATAATATTGGTGATTAAAATATTTAATAAATTGTAACTATACCCTTTCAAATGCACTCCAATTTCGCTCACATCCAGAAGAACTACATGTCAAGCTCAATACACGTTTTGCAAAATTTTGTAGCTCTGGATGTTCTTCTCCATAAGAATCCCACCATGCCGCCGGAGTTTTGATATTAATACCATTTTTGGCTACTATAGAGCCAAAGAATTTTTTCCGATTCTTAAAATCCTCCAATTGGCCATCAATCTTTGAAATTTCTTCAATATCTCCCCCGGTCATTCTTTCTAAGCAGTCATATAGTCCTCGCTTCACCTCATAATCAGCTTTAAATGACGGACTATAGTGAAATTGAGGGTTTAGATAATAGCCTGCAGCATGTAATGGTCTGTGCAATTGTTTGTCCCATCGAGCATCAATCACATCCCAAACTGGTTGATAACTAATCATCACATTTCACAAATAATAAAATTAGTATATAAGGAAAAAAAATCTCATATCTATAAGACTATAAGACTTAAAAAAAGGAAACTAATTGACTTACAATTTTTGCACACCATTAAAGGCATGAGCAATGTGTTCTTTTGCTCGATCCATTTCCTCATATATATATCCCATAGCAGGCTTCTCATCAGAATCAACCAAACGAAGCACCTTCATTAAGGGATAAGCACCCTTCAAGCAAATGACAATATTCTTCCAAAAATCTTTTTCCATCACCACCTCCTCAATTAACTTTCCTTCACTCGAACATGCAGCACGGCTAGATTTCCATTCATCTGAATTGAACATTCTTATCAAAGCAAGTTTGTTCTCATTAAGGCAGCCCAAAGTTAAGTATGAAGTGGCGAAACGTGTCATTGCCGGTCTCACTAATTCCCTGTCTTTAGTGAAGGTTTTCAATAAAGATATGAGGGATGTTCTGGAATAAATATATGTCGTGATTCTCTTTGCTTTAGGAATTGTATCATGATGGACTTGTATCTTCTTCTCAAAATCCTCTAACATCAAATCAATACAATGAGCAGCGCATGGAGTCCAATATATTCTTTTTCTCTTTAACATTAACATTTCTCCAGCGGCTTTGTAATTTGCAGCGTTGTCCGTCACCACCTGGACAACATTCTCTTCACCCACCTCATCAACAATATCATCAATCATCTTGAAGACATTTTCTGTTGTTTTGGAAATATGAGATGCATCAATGGACTTTAGAAATATAGTTCCCATTGAACTATTCACTAAGAAATTGATCAATGTTCTCCTTCTTTTATCTGTCCATCCATCTGTCATTATAGTGCATCCCATTTTCTTCCAATGAGCTCTATGTTCTGAAATATTCTCCATAGTCAGTTGATATTGTTGTTTCAGATATTTCACTCTGATATCATAATATGATGGAGGCTTAAAACCCAAGCCATGCCTTGATATAGATTCACACATCTTATGGAATTCTTCACTTTTTACCACATTAAATGGTAAAGCATTGTTGTAGATGAATGATGCTATATCATTGCATGCTTCTTCATGCAATCCCTTCTTGAAAATTGAATTGATGGTACTTTGAGTTGTACTTGCTCCACTTCTCTTAAAAAGTCCAGTTGAGCTTCTATCTTCCCTTTTCCTCTTCAAGTCTTCAGCATCCTCTTCTTCTTCCACATAGGGGATTGTTTTCTTCACTAACTTCTCTTGCAACCCAACAACAATGTCCCATATTTCTTTCTTCACTTCCGCTGGAACAGCTCTACATGCTCCAACATCTTTTTGAGTACCCGCCAAATGATGTTTCAATCTATAAATTCCCCCGGTAACAAGTTTCTCACAAAATTTGCACTTTATTTTTCTCGCATCTTCTTCAACTGGGATGCCATACTTCCATCCAATATCAGTCTTACTTCCAGAAGCATTTTTGGCCATTTTAGACCCTTTGCTAGCGGTGGCAGGAGCATTGCTACTCCCAACTGCACTACCTGAAGCACCACTTGAAGCCATTTTAAATTACCTACTCACAAAATAAATCAAACCATAAGCCTGATAAGTGATAATGAGTGTGAGCAAAAAACCTTACAATAGTCAAGTAATACACCCTAGGGATTAAACCTTACACTATTATTACCATCATATGTATAAGCCTAAACCTATATTTCCAATTCACTGTAACTAGGATTACCCTATTACCATCATATGTGAAATCTGGGCAGAAATCTGCCCAGATTTCTGGGTGAAATCTGGGCAGAAATCTGCCCAGATTTCTGGGTGAAATCTGGGCAGAAATCTGCCCAGATTTCTGGGTGAAATCTGGGCAGAAATCTGCCCAGATTTTTGGGGCTGCTGCGGGATCCGGCTGCGAAGAAGATCGGGTTTTGTTAGAAGAAGAAGAAGAAGAAGAAGAAGAAGAATGCTACTCCCAACTGCACTACCTGAAGCACCACTTGAAGCCATTTTAAATTACCTACTCACAAAATAAATCAAACCATAAGCCTGATAAGTGATAATGAGTGTGAGCAAAAAACCTTACAATAGTCAAGTAATACACCCTAGGGATTAAACCTTACACTATTATTACCATCATATGTATAAGCCTAAACCTATATTTCCAATTCACTGTAACTAGGATTACCCTATTACCATCATATGTGAAATCTGGGCAGAAATCTGCCCAGATTTCTGGGTGAAATCTGGGCAGAAATCTGCCCAGATTTCTGGGTGAAATCTGGGCAGAAATCTGCCCAGATTTTTGGGGCTGCTGCGGGATCCGGCTGCGAAGAAGACCTGCGGCGGAAGCGGAGGCGAGCGGCGGCGAGCGCTGCAGGGTCGGGCTGCGAGGGAAGAGAGGGCTGCGGGATCGGGCGAGCGCTGCAGGGTCGGGCTGCGAGGGTTTGGGAAGAAGAGAGGGCTGCGGGATCGAGCGCTGCGGGCTTTTATTAAGAAGGGATCGGACGATCTTACGATTAAAATCGCGTTTTTAACAACATTGGCAGTAAGTAGCAGAGGCTGTGGTGGTCGGTGCGGACCACGAAGGTGTTGGGTCTTGTTTCCACAATGACCTTAATTTAAAGAAGTCCTCCTAAAACTAAGGTGAATTGCAGTTGTATTTGATTTTGTGTTTGAGTTATGTATGCAGGACTATATTGCCAAGTGTAGACCAATGTCAGTCTACAATGGGTCATCTAACACAGGACCATACAATGTAATCCCTCATTGTGTGATCCATGGTGTTGACTCATGTGTAGCCTCTCTATTGGGATGCACTTCATTTCACAAGCGCATGGACAAATGGAACCTTGAAGTGTTGCTGATCTTTAGTAGGAGAAATGAGTTCTCAAGGAAGAAATTTTTCTAAGTCTACATACTCGAGTAGATAGCTTCATATACTCGAGTAAGTAACTTAGTACTCGAGTAATCCAAAGGACATACTCGAGTCTTCAGATTCTTCCTCTTACTCGAGTAGGCACTATGATACTCGAGTAGTTCATGTATATACTCGAGTAGTCCAGCCAAGTACTCGAGTATATCCTTTTACACGAGTATGTTAGTTTGCAGACTCGAGTAGTTCCCTGATATGCTCGAGTGAATGACTTTATACTCGAGTAGCTTGATTCTCTTACTCGAGTAGGTTTGTGATTACCCGAGTAGTTTCCTAGTTACTCGAGTAGTTATATGTATACTCGAGTATGTGAGTTTGATATAGTCGAGTAGTTTGATTTTTCCCTTCAGATTATTTTCTAAGTCCTGGACTCTTGCTTACTCGAGTATGTCTCTCTCTCTCTCCTGATACTCGAGTAGTTCATTAATATACTCGTGTATGTCAATTTACAGAAAGAATGTTTCTAAGTCCAGACTTTGCGGGTTATTTCAAATCCTCTCATATGATTGGTCCACGTGTACTTGATTAAGTATTATGACCGTTGCAGAAGTACTATAAATAGGTCTTGTCAAGTCGACAAACCCTATGAAGAAAATATAAGAATTCTGAATCTGATTTTATCGCCGACATCGGGAAGCCGACAAGTTCACGCCGACAAAATACTGTACATCTTCTTCGTCGCCGGTCTTCTCCGATACAGAGATTCAGCCAAGAAGTTTCAGAAGACCAAGCTACTCTCAATCGATAGATCTCGTGCTTGATCACGTTGATTCCAGGTTTCCAGATCCAAGGGTTTTCGCCTGTCTTCCTCGATTTATTTCCGCCGATCTCTAAAAGCTGAAGAAGGAAGAAAGATTTGAAGATCCAGATCTGATCGGTTCTGTTTGCATATTTCTTTATACAACCTCTTATTCTTGTAGGAGTCTTGACTCCGAGTTCTGTAGATCCGGTTTGGATCGAGATTTGTAGGAAGGTTTTCTTCCGAGTGTAGATCCGTTTGGATCGAGATTTGTAGGAACGTTGTTCCGAGTTGTAGGATCGTTTTGATCCGAGATAGTGGAGTAGCCAAGTCTAGTGGTTTACTAGATTGGTGAGGTGAAAGTGGATGTACCCAGGGTTGGGGAACCACTCTAAATCCTGTGTTCTCTGTGGCTTGCTTGGTTATTTTTTGCGCATCGTTCTTACAATTTTTTATTCCGCAAAATTACGCAGACCTCACCTATTCACCCCCCCTCAAGGTGATTTTGTAACGACCTCATCCGTTAAATGACGTATAGTAGAAGGTCCGGCCGGGGCCCCACACTATATGCCACAAACAGACGGTGAGGTCACAGGATAATACCACACCATACGAATCCTAACTCAGAGCATTCTAGCGGAAGCTTT
The DNA here is from genome assembly GCA_039513925.1 of Platanthera zijinensis. Taxonomy (NCBI): domain Eukaryota; kingdom Viridiplantae; phylum Streptophyta; class Magnoliopsida; order Asparagales; family Orchidaceae; genus Platanthera; species Platanthera zijinensis. The sequence continues at coordinate 177,658,059 of CM077082.1, forward strand.
AAGTTACAACTTTGAACTCTAAACAGGAATGTCCAATATATAAACCACCTTTATATATATAACCATGGAATGTACAACAAAGGGTTTGGCCTTAAGGCCTTACAGTTCCTCTTCCATACAACATGATTTACAAACCTCGGCGCGCAGGCCGGCCATACATGAGTAAAAGAGAACAACCAAAACATTCGCTTAGCCTTCAAGGGCTAGCCGCAGCAGCAGCAGCAACAGCAGTAGGGCTTCAGCCCATCACTTACCACTTGGCTCTCCAGCACCTGCACGGGAACAATCCACCCAACCGGTGGCAAACAATGCAACGGTCAGCATTCAGCTGACCCAATTATAACAATCCTACCCCTTTCTCGGGGCATGCACATTCTTTCCCTGCAAAGCATGGCATCATCAAATAGCAACTATGTGCGCGCAGGCACATTCAAGCCATCACAACTATCGGCCACACGGCCCGACAGTCCGTGCACTCAGGGCACATTCTTGGTGTACCGGAATACCAGGGTCAACACCACCGTCTACACGGTATTTGAGCATTCTAGTCTTTCCGGCGCGCGGGCCTAAGACTCTCATTAGGCGCTCCAACAAAACCTATAACCAGGCTTCCAAGTCGGACGGACCTAACGCAGGTACGGATCAGCCACCCCCCGTTTCTCAAGTCGCCGTGCCACCTCGAATACGGAAGTATCCATGGCTATTTATAGGCGCGGGTCGGTTTCACCTTTCCTGTTCGGCAATCTGCCTTTTCATCGAGTTGCAGCCCAACGGCTCAACCGCTCATAAAGTGGCAACGCACGGCCACAAGAGTTGCATCCAACCCTCTTCATTTCCTGGACATCATCCAGTACTTCCTGCTGCACCAAGCAACAGGTAGGCACAAAGCAACACAAGCCATAATCACGGAGCCTTCTCCGATATGCAAACAAGCATCACCAATCCAGACCATGTCCAGATGGGCTTCACACAGCATGCCTAGAGCCGTACTCCAATTCCGGCCTCTAACAAGGGGGACTTCACATATCTACCCCAAGGGACACCACAGCCCACCGCACACTCGCGGGGAAGGGTTTTCCCTATGCAATGCAGAAAAGGACTTCACATGTCCAAGGAGGGAGATCGTTACCCTTGTCGATCTCTTCGGAGCCATCGAAAACTAGCCGGTGAGAAAGAACCGCAGCAGCCTTGCCTTCACAACGCCGGCTTCGGATCACGAATCGGACCACGGGAACTCCGCCGGTGGCTTGCTCTCCTCCTCCTTCTTCCTCCTCTCTCTTTCTCTCTTCCTTAAGCAAAATGAAGAATGACTTCTTCCTTGACGAATTTAATCCAGCCAGGAATCACCTGAGCCCTTGGATCAAAAGAGAGAATCTGAACGGCCACGATTTGCCCAAAAAACCCAATTTTTGGCTGACACGGCCTGTGACACGCCCGTGTCACAGGCCGTGTACCCTTAAGCGGCACACGCGGTCTTTGAACCGACTGAACAACACGAGCATCGACACGCCCGTGTCGAACCTGACACGCCCGTGTCATCCTGAGACACGCCCGTGTCAAACCTGCCTCATCGAGCTGCAACCAGTACACGGGTCGGAACACGGCATCTGACACGCCCGTGTCCAACCTGACACGCCCGTGTTCACGGCCGTGTTCAAGGCCGTGTACTTCTCTGACTCGAATAGGCCAATTTCGAAATTTAATTGCGTGACACGCTCTGGGACACGCCCGTGTCGATGGCCGTGTCCCAGGCTCGACGATCGTCGACTATCAATCGTCGACTACCCTAAACACGCCCTGGGACACGCCCGTGTCCCAGGCCGTGTAGCCCCGACACGCCCGTGTCCCAGGCCGTGTCAAACAGCCTCCAACCCAAAACTGTTTGCAAACACATTTTGAGATTTCTGGGGTGTTACAATCCTCCCCCCCCCCTTAACAAAATTTCGTCCCGAAATTTGCACGGTAAGGAAACAAGAACCAACAATGCTATAACTTGATAACTCGGTTATAACATAAAGTACACGGTCTACAGCTTATACAAACAGTTCGGGAAATTCAGCTCGCATGGTCTGCTCTCGCTCCCATGTTAGCTCTTCACGGCCACAATTGTCCCATCGGACCTTGACCATCCCGATCACTTTGTTCCGCAACTGTTTCTCGGCTCGATCCTCGATCCGAATGGGTCTAACCCTCGTCGTTAGCCCATACTCGACCGGTACCCGATCATTTTCCACTACTTGAGCTGGATCCTTTACCGCCTTACGAAGGACTGAGATGTGAAATACATCATGTAATCCCCCCAAGTCTGCTGAAAGTGCTAGTCGATAAGCAGCTTCCCCAACTCGCTCCACCACCTCAAACGGACCAAGATACCTCGGACTTAGCTTTTTCAAACGCCGAATCCTGGACACGCCTTTGAAGGGTTTGATCTTCAAATATACCCAATCACCCACCGCGAACTCCACGTTCCGATGTTTGGCATTGTAGTACTTTGCTTGACGATCTTGGGCTATCAGTAGCCTCTCCCGAATAGAGCGTATGAGCGAGGTAGCTTCTTCGACTTCCTTTTTCCCACTCAGCTTAGATTCGCCTGCTTCTGCCCAAGCTAACGGTGTACGGCATTTACGACCATACAACGCCTCAAATGGTGCCATACCAATACTCGCTTGGTAGCTATTATTATAGGCAAATTCGACAAGAAATATATAATCTTCCCATCTCTTCCCAAAGTCTAGGGCGCACATGCGGAGCATATCCTCCATCGTCCTGTTGGTTCGTTCAGTCTGGCCATCCGTTTGGGGATGAAAGGCCGTATTAAACGCTAACTTTGTACCCAACATTTGATGAACAAGCCGCCAATCATTCGATGTGAACCGCCCATCACGGTCACTAACGATGCTCCGAGGAACACCGTGCAGTCAAACAACCTGCTCCACATAAAGCTTGGCCAAGGTTTCCACTGAATCGTCTCTTCTGTTTGGAAGGAAGTGCGTCACTTTTGTCAACCGGTCCACAATCACCCAGATTGAATCATGACCGCGTTGAGATCTCGGCAACCCGTGCACGAAATCCATCGAAATGTCATCGAACTTCCACTCCGGAATAGGTAACGACTTCAGGAAACCGCCAGGCTTCTGGCATTCTGCTTTCACCAACGCACAGGTATTGCATTCAGCCACATAACGTGCGACATCTTTCTTTAGTCCGGGCCACCAGAACAGCTTTTTCAGATCTCTGTACATCTTTGTGCTCCCTGGGTGAACTGAGTACTTTGCAAAGTGAGCTTCGTACATCAACTCTTCCCTCAATTTACCCACAGTTGGGACGCACACTCGACCATTTCTTCGTAACAAACCGTTATCCCAAGAGAATTGGTCCTCCGGCTCATCTTTTGCATAGCGCTGGAGACTTTCATCAAGCTCCGTTGCTCGCCGAACTCTGTCCGTAAGGTCATATTGCACCTCCGTCCAGTTCAAGCATGCATCGGTTGACGAACCCTTGTCAACACACGATATCTCCAATGCTTCCAATTCTTGGATCAAACGCTAATCATGCCTCTGCAACCAGCTTGCCCGTACCGGAGTCTTTCGACTCAAAGCATCAGCGACCACATTTCCCTTCCCGGGAGTATAGTGAATCTCGAAGGTGTAGTCCCCGAGGAACTCCATCCATCTTCGTTGTCGCATATTCAGATCCTTCTGATCCAACAAATACTTTAGGCTTTTATGATCCGTATAGATATCCACTTTAACGCCATATAGATAGTGCCGCCACAACTTGAGCGCAAAGATTACCGCCGCCAACTCCAAATCATGGACGGGGTAATTCCGCTCATGCACTTTCAACTGACGCGAGCCATAAGCAATCACTTTACCAAACTGCAGAAGAACACAGCCTAAGCCGCTCCCTGATGCATCACTATAGATCTCATACCCATCGGTACCACATGGCGATGTCAACACAGGCGCCGTGGTCAAACGACTCTTCAAGTCTTCAAAAGCTCGCGCGCACTCCGGCGTCCAAATGAACTTTTGATCTTTTCTCGTCAGCGTGGTCAGAGGTAAAGCAATCCGTGAGAAGTTTTCCACAAACCGTCTATAGTAGCCCGCAAGTCCAAGGAAGCTTCTGACCTCGGCCACTGAAGACATCACTGGCCAATCTCGAATGGCACTTATCTTCAACGGATCCACCGCGATACCTTCTCCACTTACCACATGGCCTAAAAAGGCTACTGACGAGAGCCAGAACTCGCACTTTGAGAACTTGGCATAAAGCTTATTCCTCCGCAGGGTATGCAAGACCAACCGCAAATGGTTTGCGTGATCCTCTTCCGACTAAGAGTATACTAAGATGTCATCGATAAACACAATAACAAACAAATCCAAGTACTCTCGGAACGTTCGATGCATTAGGTCCATAAATACCGAAGGCGCATTACATAGGCCAAACGGCATTACCGTGAACTCATAATGACCATAGCGTGTTCCAAACGCCGTCTTGGGAATGTCACCTTCCCTAATCCTTAGCTGATAAAATCCCGATTTCAAATCCAACTTGGAATAAACCGTTGATCCCGCCAGCTGATCAAAGAGGTCATCAATCCGCGGAATCGGATATTTGTTTTTCTCCGTCAGCTTATTCAATTCGCGGTAGTCAATACACAACCGTAAGCTACAGTCTTTCTTTTTCACAAAGAGAACAGGCGCGCTCCAAGGTGACATACTTGGGCGTATATATCCCTGTTCCAACAACTCTTGCAATTGGACTTTCAACTCAGCCATCTCTTTTGGCGCGACGCGATATGGAGAGCGGGCCACAGGTTTCGCACCTGGCACCAACTCAATAGAGAAGTCAATCTCCCGCTGGGGTGGTAACCCAGGAAGATCTTTAGGAAACACGTCGGCAAACTCTGACACAACTAGTACTTCACCGACACTGACCTTTGGCTCAACAGCCTGAATTAGCGTGAAGAATAACTCTGCGCCCTTCCGAACAGCATTGACGACTTGGAGTGCAGACAACAGAGTCCCACCCACTCCTCGCATACCAGCGAACTTCGTCACAAGTCCGGTATTCTGGCCCAGTGTAATCTCCTTGGAGTTGCAATCAATAAAGGCACGCTGCTCCGAGAGCCAGTCCATACCAAAGATCACATCAAACTCCGATAACGGTAGCACAGCTGCACTCAAACCGAAATCCCGACTTCCTATTTGCACATCCACATCGCAAGCCCTATCCGCAAGCATCACACAGCCATTCGGCAACAGCACCCTTGTACTATCCACCGTCACATGACTTGGTACCCCAATGCGAGATACGAAATCCTCAGACAGAAAAGAATGCGAAGCACCCGTATCAAACAGGGCTCTCGCCAAATTATTCTGAATCAGGACAAAGCCTGCAGCACACACATCATGCACAAGCTATACATAACCAAAAACAATAGCACCAGCAAGTAAACTAAATCAACTCGTACCTGTGACGACGTCACTTTGCTTAATCGCTTCCTGTTGGCCAAGCTGATAGATTCGGGGCTGTGCCTGAGACGCAGAGGAATCAACCACCGCTTTGCCCTTCTCAGCATAAGACGCACCCGTCTTCTTGTCCCCTTTGGGTTGCACAACCCGACAGTCACGAGCAATATGCCCCACCCGACCACAGTTATAGCATGTACGAGAATCCGGCCTTGATGTCGCTCCCGACACAACGGTCGTAGTCACTTGCCCAGATGGCTTGGACCTCTTGCCCCCTTTCTTCTGGTAGAACGACTTGTTCGGGCGAGGTGCTTGAAACTCTGGTTTTGACACAACCAAGCCCTTGTTCCCTTGCACTCGCCGCATGTCCTTCTCCAACGCGCACGCAGTATCAACCAACGCCTGAAACCCTTGGTTCACTGAACTCGAAAGCAGGAATCGCAACTCATCCCGCAATCCTTCATAGAACCGATTCGTCTTTCTTTGGTCATCCGCGAAGATTGTACCCGCATATCGTCCCAACCTGGTAAACTCATGCAAGTAGATATCCACACTATCTTCCCCTTGCTTTAACCGTTGGAACTCATTTTCCATAGCAATGCGTTGCGCCGCTGGGACATGTTTCGCCAGAAATATCCGAGAGAACTCCTCAATCGATACTTGCGTTAATTGCCTGCCCGCCAAATGGTGTACCTCAACCTCGTCCCACCACAACCGCGCCTCTCCTTCAAGCATGAAGGTGGCCAAGGTGACCTTGAGAGTTTCCTCCGCCCTGATCGCTGTCATTATCCGCTTGACACGCGATAACCAATCCTCTGCCTGCGTTGGGGATCCCATGCCCGTAAAAGTAGGAAGACTGAAGCTCATGAATTGCTTCAACTGTCGGTCAGCTGCTCGTGGATCTACAGCCTCAACCGGCTCGGGTCTTACATCAACACGAACTGGCACTACTGCCGGCTGCGCTTGCCCGGTCGGCTGAATCATGGCAAATAGCGCCTAAGCAACTAAGCGAACAGTTTCCGCAGATGGAGGAGGTGTTGGCACCTCAGCTGGTGCCGCACTCTCATCAGAGCGCTGGGGCTCAGACTGCCCAGCACCACTACGCGTCACATATAGGTGGACAAGACACACATTAGCGAACGTATGCAAACAAAACAACACAAAAAGGAAAGCGCAGATTCCTCAAACAAGATTTTGTACATTCCTTAATGGACATTCCAGAGTTCATTAGCGTTACAGCAGGTCGCACAAACACGTGCTCGCCACCCCACAAAAGAATTCGACCACGAATTCGAAAGAGGAAGACCGACAAAAGCTGATACCAAAATGTAACGACCCCATCCGTTAAATGACGTATAGTAGAAGGTCCGGCCGGGGCCCCACACTATATGCCACAAACAGACGGTGAGGTCACAGGATAATACCACACCATACGAATCCTAACTCAGAGCATTCTAGCGGAAGCTTTAAGTTACAACTTTGAACTCTAAACAGGAATGTCCAATATATAAACCACCTTTATATATATAACCATGGAATGTACAACAAAGGATTTGGCCTTAAGGCCTTACAGTTCCTCTTCCATACAACATGATTTACAAACCTCGGCGCGCAGGCCGGCCATACATGAGTAAAAGAGAACAACCAAAACATTCGCTTAGCCTTCAAGGGCTAGCCGCAGCAGCAGCAGCAACAGCAGTAGGGCTTCAGCCCATCACTTACCACTTGGCTCTCCAGCACCTGCACGGGAACAATCCACCCAACCGGTGGCAAACAATGCAACGGTCAGCATTCAGCTGACCCAATTATAACAATCCTACCCCTTTCTCGGGGCATGCACATTCTTTCCCTGCAAAGCATGGCATCATCAAATAGCAACTATGTGCGCGCAGGCACATTCAAGCCATCACAACTATCGGCCACACGGCCCGACAGTCCGTGCACTCAGGGCACATTCTTGGTGTACCGGAATACCAGGGTCAACACCACCGTCTACACGGTATTTGAGCATTCTAGTCTTTCCGGCGCGCGGGCCTAAGACTCTCATTAGGCGCTCCAACAAAACCTATAACCAGGCTTCCAAGTCGGACGGACCTAACGCAGGTACGGATCAGCCACCCCCCGTTGCTCAAGTCGCCGTGCCACCTCGAATACGGAAGTATCCATGGCTATTTATAGGCGCGGGTCGGTTTCACCTTTCCTGTTCGGCAATCTGCCTTTTCATCGAGTTGCAGCCCAACGGCTCAACCGCTCATAAAGTGGCAACGCACGGCCACAAGAGTTGCATCCAACCCTCTTCATTTCCTGGACATCATCCAGTACTTCCTGCTGCACCAAGCAACAGGTAGGCACAAGGCAACACAAGCCATAATCACGGAGCCTTCTCCGATATGCAAACAAGCATCACCAATCCAGACCATGTCCAGATGGGCTTCACACAGCATGCCTAGAGCCGTACTCCAATTCCGGCCTCTAACAAGGGGGACTTCACACATCTACCCCAAGGGACACCACAGCCCACCGCACACTCGCGGGGAAGGGTTTTCCCTATGCAATGCAGAAAAGAAGGACTTCACATGTCCAAGGAGGGAGATCGTTACCCTTGTCGATCTCTTCGGAGCCATCGAAAACTAGCCGGTGAGAAAGAACCGCAGCAGCCTTGCCTTCACAACGCCGGCTTCGGATCACGAATCGGACCACGGGAACTCCGCCGGTGGCTTGCTCTCCTCCTCCTTCTTCCTCCTCTCTCTTTCTCTCTTCCTTAAGCAAAATGAAGAATGACTTCTTCCTTGACGAATTTAATCCAGCCAGGAATCACCTGAGCCCTTGGATCAAAAGAGAGAATCTGAACGGCCACGATTTGCCCAAAAAACCCAATTTTTGGCTGACACGGCCTGTGACACGCCCGTGTCACAGGCCGTGTACCCTTAAGCGGCACACGCGGTCTTTGAACCGACTGAACAACACGGGCATCGACACGCCCGTGTCGAACCTGACACGCCGGTGTCATCCTGAGACACGCCCGTGTCAAACCTGCCTCATCGAGCTGCAACTAGTACACGGGTCGGAACACGGCATCTGACACGCCCGTGTCCAACCTGACACGCCCGTGTTCACGGCCGTGTTCAAGGACGTGTACTTCTCTGACTCGAATAGGCCAATTTCGAAATTTAATTGCGTGACACGCCCTGGGACACGCCCGTGTCGATGGTCGTGTCCCAGGCTCGACGATCGTCGACTATCAATCGTCGACTACCCTGAACACGCCCTGGGACACACCCGTGTCCCAGGCCGTGTAGCCCCGACACGCCCTGGGACACGCCCGTGTCCCAGGCCGTGTCAAACAGCCTCCAACCCAAAACTGTTTGCAAACATATTTTGAGATTTCTGGGGTGTTACAGATTTAGGTTGACAACTCAGTCCTCTCAGAAGGGACGACCCAAGAGGTATGGCCGCCAGTGTTTGACCGCGAGCACAAGGGCCATGAGCTCGTTTTCATAGGGTGAACGGCTCCTGATTGTTGAGGAGAACGCGCGACTGTAGTAGGCGATGGCCCGGCCAGCTTGCATGAGGACCGCCCCTACGCCGGTGTCGGAGGCGTCACATTCGATGATGAAGGTTTGCTGAAAATCTGGCATAGCCAAAACCGGTCCTTGCACGAGGGCGGTTTGGAGCGCGAGAAAGCCGCCAGGGCGGCGGGTCACCATAAGAAGGGGTCTTCCTCTGAGAGCTTGAGCATCTGGGTGAGTGGGCGAGCCAAGACGTCATAGTCCTTGATGAACCGCCGATAGTAGCCGGTGAGCCCGAGAAATCCGTGGACTTCCCGGAGGGACGTAGGAGTCGGGCACTGTAGGACCGCTTGGATCTTATCCGCGTCCATGGCCACGCCGGCGGCCGAAATAGTGTGGTCCAAGTAACTCACTGTCGTTGCCCCGAATGAGCAATTCTTGCGGTTGAGGACGAGTTGGTGTTGTCGGAGCGTCAAGAATGTGCGCTGCACGTGATCAAGGTGTGCCTGCCAAGAACGACTAAACACCAAGATGTCATCAAAGAAAACGAGCACATGCTTACGGAGAACTGGGCAGAATATCTCATTCATGGTCGCTTGAAACGTCGTCGGCGCAATGGTGAGGTCGAACGACATGACCAAGAATTCGAAGTGGTTGTCATGCGTCCGGAACGCGGTCTTCGATACGTCATCCGGGCGAACCCGGATTTGATAGTAGCCTGCCCAGAGATCCAGCTTCGTGATGTAGGCGGCACCGTATAGCTCGTCCAACAGCTCCTGTATCACCGGAATGGGGTACCTATCCGGTATTGTGACCTTGTTGACCTCCCTGTAGTCGACACAGAAGCGCCAACTTCCGTCTTTTTTTCGCACAAGCAGCACCGGACTGGAGAAAGGACTGGCACTGGGTCTGATGAGGCCGCCCAGCAACATCTCCCCATGAGGCGTTAGATCTCGTCCTTCTGAGCATGCCTGTAGTGGTAAGGGAGGACAGACACGACTGTTGCCCCTGGCTGGAGCACAATAGGGTGATCGGTTGGGCGCGCAGGTGGAAGCCCCTGTGGTGCGGCAAAGATGTCCACAAAGTCGTCAAGGAGGGCTTGGAAGTCAACGGCCAAGGGTGGGGAGGGTGACTCCGCGAAAACGGACAGAAGCCAGGTTGAAAAGTCCACGTCTGTCACCCGAGTGAGAGCGCGCGCCGAGATTGGTGGTCGAAGTAGAGCCGCCTCCCCCTCCAAGCGGCATGTGCGACCCTTGTGTTGAAACAACATGGTCATAGCGGCCCAATTTATGCGAACATCCCCCAAGGTCTGGAGCCATGCCACCCCTAAGATGATGTCGAGACCGCCCAATTCTGTTGGAACCTTAGGTTCTGATTTGGGTTAGGATCACTATTAGGATTATTAGTTTGACCCAAAATGTATAGTCTAAGGGTCATAGGATTCTCCAGGTATACATCAAAAGAATCAGAGAAGAAAGTGCAGAAAAATTCCAGAGAAGTTCAGTTTTGAAGTTCAGAATTCTAGCTTACAAAAATAGCTGAACGGAGTTCTACTATAGTCGAACGGAGTTCCACTATAGTCGAACGGAGTTCAACTATTTTTGTGTTCAGCTCTAAGAAAACAGAAAAATCAGATACAGGTCAACTATAGTCGAACGGAGTTCAACGATAGTCGAACGGAGTTCAACTATAGTCGAACGCAGATTGGAGAAGCTTTTAGATTAAATTTTGGTGATTTCCTGTGCAGTTATTGGTGACAGCTGGCTAGAGTTATTCAAGGCTTAAGTAAAAGAATTTACAGCTAATATATTTAATGTTAAATATTTTTATGAATATAGCCGTTGGGAGGCTGCATTAAATATGAATCAATTCAGAGATTTATTGTCAGTTACCTTTCCAAGACAGTTTCCTTTCTTGGAAATGTCTATGCCGTATCAGACAAGAATAAAAATGACTTTCCTCAGCCCAGTGGATACATATATATATTATATACAGAAGATAAAAGAGATAGAGAGAGAAAAAGCACGAAGACTTTCTGATCCAGGCTTTAAAGAGACAACATATTCAAATTTTTCTACAGAGCTTGCTGGATATTTTCATCTAGTTGAAGGCCTACACCCTGAAGCAAAGCTTCTCAGCATTCCTGAACTAATACATATTTTCAGGGGGAGCTTTGACATCATCATCAACTATTGAATCCACTAGTCTTCTCTCATTTGATTTGAGAACAGAGAAGAATATCATCAACTCCTAGTTTTCTAAACTGTGTACAGGGTTATTACTCCCTTCAAAAGTAAACCTCTTTGGTGGCAGGGCACCTGATCAAAAACCTGTGTTTGGTTTTTGGGCACCTGATCAAAAGCTCAAGGGTCTTTAGATCTACCTTAATCAGATCTATTGGTGGCAGGGCACCTGATCAAAAACCTGTAGATTCCTACCAGGGTGGTAGAAGAGTGGACGTACCTATTGAGAGGGAACCACTATAGTTCCTTGTGTCGTCTGGATTGCTTGCTCTGTTTTCTTCCTTATGTGCTGTGAATTTTATTTTGCATTTTATTTTCTAAAAACTCTTAAGCATAACAGATCTATCACCTCACTTTCAATTGGTATCAGAGGGAGGTTGATTGTTTGTACAGGCTAACACCTGAATCAAAAGATCCTTGATAGATCTTATTGTTTTTAAGAGTTTTTCATGGCACAAAATGAAGAATGGTCAAGCACTGGACCTCCTAAGTGCAATTTGGACAAGCTTGCGCTATGGAAGGTAAGGATTAGGCTTTTTATGAACTCTATTGATGAAGTCATTTATAATTCTATCTTGTCAGGTCCCTTTACACCATCTGCAGCTACAGAAGCTCAAAAATTGCTAAAGATGGCTGATGCTCAAGCAATGGATATACTGGCTCAATCTATGTCAGATGATATTTTTCAGGAAGTGGCTGAATGCACTTCAGCAAAGGACATCTGGGACTCCCTCACAGCAATGGTTGCTGAATCAGCTAAAAAGAGAAGATATGATGCTGAAACTTGGAGTGACTCTGAAGTTTCATCCTGTACAACTGAGGATGAAGAACAAACAAGAGCAAGAGAGTTTTGCCTGATGGCAATAAATACTTCCTGCAGCAAATCTGATGATGAATCAGATTTTGAAGAATCAGAAGCAGAATCAGAAGAGGATCAGGTTATCTCCTCCTTTGATTTCTCCTCAAAACTTTTTAAAGATGATTTTAAAGATTTATGCAATGATTTAATTCAATCTAAGAAAGAAATAAAACTTCTCAGAGAAAAATTGAATAATTTATCTTCTGAAAATACAAGTATTAAAGAAGATTTAAAAATTGCTCTAGAATAAATAAATTCTCTAGAATCAACTATAGGGAAAGAAAAACTAGATAAAAATAATCAACATTCTGAAATAATTCAGAAACCCAAAAGAAAGAGAAATAAACATAAAAACTTTAATAAAAATATGTTTTTACAAAAATCGTCGGACCTTGGTCGACGATCTCTGCATTTCTTGTCGAACGTCGATCGACGATCTCTGAACCCAGATCTTGAGTTTAAACACTCAGCATACGGGGATTGACGATATCATCAAGAATCGTCGACCAGAGGTCGACGATCGTGGAACACATATAATAGTCAACATTTATCTGTGAACCGAGATCGACGATATCAATGCAGGTCGTCGAACGCTGTTCGACGATCTCAATATAAATCGTCGAACTCAGATTTTCAAAACAGAAATTTTTATTCTTTTGAAAATAATAATCAATCTCAAAATTGTATCAATCCTTTTACCCAATGGTACATTTCTCCTAGAAAATTTCACCTATTAGGTTATAAAGATCAACCTACATGCTCTTTTATTTCTGATTATCATGAAATAAAACCAGGACCCAAGGTGACCTGGGTCCAGAATTTCAAACCTCTTATTTTCAGGAAAAGACCCTTCAGTGCAGGGGTAACTATATAAGGGGAGATTGTTTAGAAGGCTACAACAATAGGGGGAGATTGAATCAGAGGTTACTGCAGTAGTAGTTTAAGTTATTAAAAAATCTGGGGAAGATATTAGAGAAATTATTGGAACCACATTTCAGTTGAAAGGAAATGAACTCAGTTGAAGATTAACATCAGAACAGCTACCAAACATATCAGTTTTTTGTTCTTAGATTTATATTTCAAAACATTGTTGTTTCTCTGTAAAAGCACACATTTTATATTTGCTTTGTTTTTTTTGTAAATAGTATCCTCACCCAAATATGGGGAGATTGTTGGAACCTTAGGTTCTGATTTGGGTTAGGATCACTATTAGGATTATTAGTTTGACCCAAAATGTATAGTATATGGGTCATAGGATTCTCCAGGTATACATCAAAAGAATCCAAAAAGAAAGTGCAGAAACATTCCAGAGAAGTTCAGTTTTGAAGTTCAGAATTCTAACTTACAAAAATAGCTGAACGGAGTTCAACTATAGTCGAACGGAGTTCAACTATAGTCGAACGGAGTTCAACTATTTCTGTGTTCAGCTCTAAGAAAACAGAAAAATCAGATACAGGTAAACTATAGTCGAACGGAGTTCAACGATAGTCGAACGGAGTTCAACTATAGTCGAACGCAGATTGGAGAAGCTTTTAGATTAAATTTTGGTGATTTCCTGTGCAGTTATTGGTGACAGCTGGCTAGAGTTATTCAAGGCTTAAGTAAAGGAATTTACAGCTAATATATTTAATGCTAAATATTCTTATGAATATAGCCGTTGGGAGGCTGCATTAAATATGAATCAATTCAGAGATTTATTATCAGTTACCTTTCCAAGACAGTTTCCTTTCTTGGAAATGTTTATGCCGTATCAGACAAGAATTAAAATGACTTTCCTCAGCCCAGTGGATACATATATATATTATATACAGAAGATAAAAGAGATAGAGAGAGAAAAAGCACGAAGACTTTTTCTCTCTACAAAAGAAGAACTCTGCAACAAGTTTTTGGACAGAAGAAATCAACTTCATCTTCTTCTTTCTGATCTAGGCTTTCAAGAGACAACATATTCAAATTTGTCTACAGAGCTTGCTGGAGATTTTCATCTAGTTGAAGGTCTACACCCTGAAGCAAAGCTTCCCAGCATTCCTGAACTAATACATATTTTCAGGGGGAGCTTTGACATCATCATCAACTATTGAATCCACTAGTCTTCTCTCATTTGATTTGAGAACAGAGAAGAATATCATCAACTCCTAGTTTTCTAAACTGTGTACAGGGTTATTACTCCCTTCAAAAGTAAACCTCTTTGGTGGCAGGGCACCTGATCAAAAACCTGTGTTTGGTTTTTGGGCACCTGATCAAAAGCTCAAAGGGTCTTTAGATCTACCTTAATCAGATCTATTGGTGGCAGGGCACCTGATCAAAAACCTGTAGTGGATTCCTACCAGGGTGGTAGAAGAGTGGACGTACCTATTGAGAGGGAATCACTATAGTTCTTTGTGTCGTCTGGATTGTTTGCTCTGTTTTATTCCTTATGTGCTGTGAATTTTATTTTGAATTTTATTTTCTAAAAACTCTTAAGCATATCAGATCTATCACCTCACTTTCAAATTCAAACACACAAATCCATCGTGATAGTGCAGGAGCCAACGGACAGAGTGACCCCGTCACACTGTCCGAGAGTCGGGCGGCGGCGGCCATCCCCAAGGCAGAACGAGAAGGTCGGGGACGGAGAGATCGGCAGGACGAGGTCATGCGCTCGTCGGGCCGAGATGAAGTTGTGGCTTGCTCCACTATCTACCATCACGATCACCTGTTGGTCGAGGATCACCCCGGTCATCTTCATTGTCCGGGGCCCGGTAAGTCCGCCCACGGAAAAGAACGGAAGGTCAAGCACATTGAGGGTTGCCCCCTCGGCCTGTGCGGGAAAGTCATCCCGTTTGGCGAGCGCGTCGAAGTCGACCATTGTGACCTCGGGCTCGTAGTCGCTGAAAAGCGCATGGAACTCCTTGACGATACACACATGTTGGGGAGAGTACGGTTGGCGGCACCAGAAACACAACACATTGCGGCAGAGTTCGTTGTAATCATTATTGGAAATACGGTGCGGGTTGTCGGTGCGGCCCTGTCGGACGCCCCCGGAAGTGGGGGCCGATCCCGAGGCACTTGCGGCCGAGGTGCATGGTGGCCCTGGGATGGGGTCGGCCGAAGTCCAAGGTCCGCCTCCACCGCACGAGCAAGCTCCAATGCCTCTGAGACAGTGCGGGGGGTGATGGGTTCGAATGCGGGAGCGGATGGTCGGAAGCAGTCCTTGCAGAAAGAACCCCAAATAGTGGTCGGGGGGAAGGCCCGACACTTGTGTCACAAGGCAACGAACTCGTCGATGTAAGCGTCCAAGTCCGCCGTCTGGCGGGCACTGCAAAGGCGCTCAATGGCAGAACCGGTGTAACGCAGGTCGTAGCGAGTGATCATCTCTTGCTTGAACTCATGCAAGGAAATGGTGGGCTGGACTTAGCGGAGTCGACCTAATCCTTCGGCGGTGTAAGATTGAGGTCGAAAAATTATTCAACGCGGGCGATCCATCCCAAGGGATCGACACCGGATAAGGAGGAAATATCCAACAGTGGTGCTGCCCGCCCGGTTGTTAGCGGGGGAGGGGGGTGCGGCCGGAACCGGCGTGTGCAAGGGGGGCGGCATCCCTAAGATGGATGCTACGTCGGCCGCGGAGGTTGAGCCGGACGAAGGAGTGGGGGAGACCGGGGGCGGGATAGTGTCGAGGCGGCTGAGGAGGAGCGCCTGGCCGGCGATAAGGGCGTCGACGGAGGATTGGAGGGTGTCGAGGCGGGCGTCCTGGCGGTCGAATCGAGCACGGGTGTCGTCGGTGCTCTCGTGGCCGTCAGTGAGGTGCGCACGGGTGTTGAGCGCCATCGGCGAGCGAGGAGACGATCCGGCGGCACGCAGGCGGGTGGAGCGGCAGGTAGGACCAAATAATACCGATCGGGTGAAGAGGCAGCGGCGCGGTGTCGCCCGGTGTCAGCGGTTTCGCCCGGCGGAACGGTGGGTGGCGGCACGGTAGAAGGGGAAATGCAGAGAGAGGAGAGGGAAGAGAAGATTAGGGTTAGAGAGAACAAAGAGGGATCAGCCCCCTTCCTTAGACAAATGATCCAAAGATGCACAAAAAGTCCAACCACACCCCTTATATAGTGAGGGTCCAATACAACAATAATTAAAAACAAACTGAAATTAAAAGCAAGCTGAATAAAATATCATTCGGCCCTCTGCGGGTCAGGTTCATTTGCGCCGCGCGAGTCACCCTCCGGTTCATGTGAGCCGCGAGCCCCCTCTCCGAGCCGTGAGCTTTACCCGGAGCCCGCTGCCTTCGCGTGTAAACTCGTCATGCCGGCTCCTCCAGCTGCAGCTCGGTAACAGAATGCAACCTAGTTTTTCAAGCTTTGATATTGTATCTTTCAATTGAGACACGGGGGTAGCACTGTATCCCGATCCTATTCTAAGTATTTTAATATTTGTGTGGAACACGATTATCTTGACCCAATATTATTGTGGAATGTAGTCGAGATGCAAATCTTTTTGGATTCGAGGGTAATGAAACTGAGTATTAGAGTCTTGCATGAGTTTGATAGAGAATATGATTATATCATTGTTAAGATTTCTGGTTGCACTCTTGACTCCTCCTGTAGTACATTCTAGTTCTTAAGTAATCAGATCAACACGCCATCAATATGAAGGGGATTGCTAACAACATTCTAGTTCTTAAATAATCAGATCAACATGGAGAATACTCACTGAAGGGGATTCTTAATTACCAACTAAACTGCATGACATTAAAACAAAAATCAAAATGTGTTACCTCCTGATATGATTAGCGCCTGGGCGGTATAATTCAGGTTTGCTTTAGCCCAAGGAAAAACCCGGCAACCAACCAACTGCAACAAAAAAGATTAGCGCTTATCAACAAAAGGAAGGGATTAAGATTATCATCATAATTAAAACATAAACCATGCTCTTCAAATGCACTATACTCTTCATTAAACCATGTTTATATTTAACTATTGAAGAGAAGGCCGTGTAAACAAACCGTGGGCACTGCAACTACTGAGCCTGCAATAATGGCTGTTATAAATCCTCTCTGAACTGCCTCTGAAAAAGGAGCAAGAAAACCATGAAGAATTAATGGAAGCAGATAATGCTTCGTATGTTGAGACATATCAATTCATGATTTAAAAAAACACAAGCACTCGTTTGGTTTATCATAGATTACTGCGGCTGGAGTACTTGATAAAGAACACTTTTCCGAATAACTCAACCATAGAATTTGGGGAGAATACCCCGCCAGTGGGATCAAACAAAAGGAGGAAGGTTGCAATCGCCTAAACCACGAGAGAAGTTTCTAAAAAAGAGACATTAGAAAAAGATCCCTTCCTCACGAAGGGCATGCCACCTGAAGACAACATCCAGGAAGGTACCCTAGATGATTATTCCCGCCAAAGCAACAGGATGGGCTAAGGAAAAACACTCGGCCAACAACTAGTAGACCCCATCAGGCATTGGGTGCTCACAAGGATTTAACATAAATTTGAAAATTGATTGGGAAGATTTGTGCATGTTTTTGTACACTAGACATTTATCTCACTCACTCTCCCTGTACTTTTGTGTTCATTCTATTTTTACAGATCAAGTCGGAGAGCTTTTCTGTAATTATCATAGAGAGATTCCTTAATACAATGTCTACTTCTCACTCTTTTGCGATCAGTTGTGTTGCCTACTAAAGCTTAGTAGAATCCTATTAAGCACGCATGAGACTTGCTATTGTATTTTGTAATTTAAATTGTATGACATTAGGGTAATGGTAAGCGAGCCCCCCCCCCCCTATTGAACGAGGTGGCTTGGGAGTTTAGCGATCATCTTTGATGTAGTATTTGAGATCTCTCGTTTTGGGAGAGGAACTTCTAGGAGGAACCAGCCTACAGAGGTTAGGCACAAGCATACCTCGTGATTGTATCGAAGTTGATCGCATCTATTACAAATATTTGTTGTTTGGTAACACTGGTCCGACCTAGACTCCCCACCTGCACATCCCGTGCCGTTGGGTTTCATCCAACTACCTTCGGACCTTCTCCTCGTCGGCAACAAAACTCAACCATCGGCCCTCGTCGATATCACCGCTCATTCCTCATTGATTTCTTCCGCATCGATCGTACGCCAGATCCATCTTTGATTCCTCTAACCGTTTCCAACGATCGATCGCGTCCGCCGATCGATTCTGCAAACCGTCGATCAATTCTTCCGGCCCGTCGATCGAGTCCGCTCGTTCCACCTCCCGATTCTGCCAGCCCCGACCAGATTCAATTTCCCATGATCTCAGTCGTCCGCCAGATCCAGCTCTGTGCCTATTCCGCAAACTCCATATGCAGCCTCCGACCAGGCTCCGCTGCAAGACACTGAAGCACTTCATTGCTTCCCCGCAACCCACTGCCAGCTATCGCGTTTACACCGGCCCATGCGCTCTCTCTCGACCCTCCAGCTTTTGTGCCTCTTTTTATGCCAAAGGGTCGTCAATCGATGGAATCCCGCGTGGAGGCCCTCGAATACGCCTTTACCACCATCAAACTCATGTCTCAGGGCGCAAACCGAGCAATTCACTTCGATTATGTCTATGCTCCACAACTTGCAACCTGGCCAACACTCAGGGCCTACCGCCGCTTTTGCCTTGGGATCCCCCGGCACATTGTCCCCCGAAGAACCCACATTGGTAGGATTGCCTTCTCCGCAATTTTCACGCCTCGACATTCCCATATTCAACGAGACTGACACCCTAGGTTGGACTGCCCGCATCGAGTAGTATTTTGACATTCATCAAAATCCTCAGAGGCAGCAAGTTTCCACAACTCTTATCGGCATGGAAGAGTCCGCCCTCCATTGGGTCCGCCAGTCCTCTCCCGGCCTCACCTAGAAACCTCTCACTGAGGCACTCATTCAACGGAATGATTATCGTTACTCCAGCACCGGGATCGAGTGTCTTTGCGGGGTCCGTCAGACCAACTCCATTGACTCGTACATTGATAATTTATCGATTTGGTCCCCCATGTTCCCAGTCTCCCACCCGACCATTACTTGGGCTACTTCATGCACGACCTACAACCTCATATCCGAGCCCGCCTCTGCACCCTCAAACCGTTAACCATCCACCAAGCCATGGGCCTCTCCCTACTAGTGAAGGCTGAATTCCTAGCAATGTCCGGAGACCCACCTTCCCCATCGGCTTCTTCCAAACCTCCCTACCAACCATACTCCCCCCCCCCACGTTTAAACCTCCACCACTGCCACCTCCTTGTCCAACAGTTATGGGCCCACGCAACAACCGTCACATCCCCTTCTCACTGCCTTTCCAACAAAGAGTATAATGACTTGCAGAGTAAGGGAATGTGCTACCGTTGCAAGCAAGCCTACTCACCTACTCATGATTGACTTGTCAAGGAGTTATGGGCCCTCATCATGGATGACTTGAAGGAGATCGGCTTGGCTGACTTTGACGCCCTTATGATCACGAATGTACCTCCGGGCGGAGCCCATGGAACCTTTGTGGCAACCCACCCACGAGCATATCACTACTAGATGACGGGTGACACCTCGATTTTCTGGCAAGATATATTGTTACGCGCACAGCTTAGTTATTAAAGGCGCAAGGCGCACCAAGGCACAGAGGGGTCTTGGAGCCTAGGCGCAGGCGAGCGCCTGACGAAGGCAAGGCGCAACCACTTCCATTCTAAATAATCAGTATCAAACATCATTTCAACTTCTCGATCAAATTATTCATCATGTCTACTGATTAATCATTCATTATTATGGTTTATATCTCTTAAAAATAGAATCAATGTGGTCACATGCATCATATCTAAGTTTCAAATTACAATTATCTTTCACAAACACTATATCTATACAAAATTATTGAGTTCTTACATTATATTTTCTTAATTTTTGAAGAAAAAAAATCTCACTCAGGGGTGTCTTTTATATTCCAAAGGCACAAATAAGGTGCACGAAGACGCAAACCTCGGAGCCTGGTGAACCTTGAGCCTTAGGCGCGCGCACGACCTATTTTTGTATTTTGTATTTTGAATTGTATGGCATTAGGGTAATGGCTACGAAGCACGGATACGCCAGGATGTTCTATTCTGGTGGTTTGTCACTTCATCTAGCTAGAAATCCATATTATGTTAGTTCATATAAATTTGTTGCTAACCACAATCTTGATGGACTTGTTCCTCCTAGATATAATGCTCTCAGAACAACACTTTTGCAGAAAGAAAAATCAAATATCACTAGAATGCTTCAGCCAGTTAAAGATACTTGGCCCTTAAAGGGAATCAGCTTAGTCAGTGATGGTTGGACAGATACTCAAAGAAGACCTTTGATTAATTTTATGGCGGCCTCCGAGGATGATCCTATTTTTTTAAAGACAGTTGATGCATCAGGTGAGTATAAGGATAAACATTATATTGTAAATTTGATGATTGAAGCTATTAATGAAGTTGGTGCCGAAAATGTTATACAAGTTATCACTGATAATGCACCGGTATGTAAGGCAGTAGGAGCAATTGTGGAGGCACGATTCCCACATATTTTTTGAACATCTTGTGTTGTGCACACTTTAAATCTAGCATTAAAAAATATTAGCGGAGCCAATAATACTGATCGTTGTGCAACAGTTGGAGAACAATTTGGATGGATAACTCAAGTGGCTAATGATGCTTAATCAATCAAGACTTTCATAATGAATCATCAATACAGGTTGAACATGTATAACTCTTTTGTTTCACTAAAGTTACTTGCAGTTGCTGAGAAACGATTTTCTTCCACTATAGTGTTGTTGAAGAGATTTAAACTTGTGAAGATGGGCTTTCTTATTATGGTTGGATGTCCCGAATGGACTATGTATAGAGCAGATGATGTTGAGAAAGCTATAGAGGTTAAAAACATCATCTATAGTGACAAATGGTGGGATGATGTGGACAAGATCCTTGATATAACTAGACTCATATATGATATGCTTAGGGTTTGTGATACAGACAAACCTAATCTTCATCTGGTATATGATATGTGGGATTCAATGATAGAAAATGTGAAGCTTGAAATATATAAACACGAGAAGTTGACGGACTTGGAAGTTCATTGCTCTCTTTATGAGACAATTTATGATGTCTTCGTTGATCGATGGACCAAGAGTTGCACACCACTACATTGAATGGCTCATTCTCTTAATCCAAGGTAATTTTTTTTCTTATTTGATATTAAATATTTACTATGATTTATTTATTTACTATATATTTTTATTTGTAGGTATTATAGTCGAAAATGGCTTGAAGGAGGGCCAAATAGAGTTGCTCCAAATACGAATGAGGAGATTTCGTTGGAGAGGAATAAATGGTTAAGAAGATATTTTTCTGATGTGGTGGAGAGGAATATAGTAATCAATGAGTTTTTTAGGTTCACGGGATTTGGTCAAACTTTTAGTGAGCCAGATAGTTTGGAGAGTAGAGCTTCATTATTGCCCAAGGATTGGTGGAGTTACTATGGAACTTCAGCATCTAAATTACAAAAAATTGTTTTGAAGTTGTTAGGTCAACCTTCTTCATCGTCCTGCTGCGAGAGAAATTAGAGCACATACTCATTCATTCACTCATTGAGAAGAAACAAAATTCTACCACAACGAGCTGATGATTTGGTGTACGTGCATAGTAATTTACGTTTATTATCGAGGAGAAACGAAATCTACAGTCAAGGAAGGAGTAGAATGTGGGATATAGGAGGAGATGCATGGGCAAATCATTTTGATGGAGTTGGCATGCTTATGATTGCCAACTTGTCTTGAGATGAGCCAGAAATTGAAAATGAGTGATGAACATCGTTTTATTTGAAATAATTATGAATAGCTTATGTCTAAGTACTTCATGTTATATTGCATTAGTTATGAACTTATACTTCAATTGATTATTTATGTTTCATGTTTTATTGTTTTGAGAATTTATAATTGTATTTGTGATATATACAAATATATTTATTAAATTTAATACAACGTATCCTTGATTTTAAAATTTTGTCGTACCGCCGTACCGGATACATATCGTACCCGGTACCCGTACTCGTCCGGTGCTTCCTAGGGTAATGGTATGTGAGCCCCCCTCCCATCCCTCCCTATATAAGGAGGTGCCTTGGGAGTTTAAGAGATCATCTTTGATGCTTAGGATTTGAGATCTCTCATTTTGGGAGAGGGACTTATAGGAGGAACCAGCCTCCAGAGATTAGGCATATCATACCTCGTGGTTGCATCAAATTTGATCGCATCTATTGCAATTATTTTCTATTTGGTAACAGATCCACGAACTCTTTGGATTCATTAATATAGCTACAAGTGTGGGTGCTTTG
This sequence comes from Platanthera zijinensis, assembly GCA_039513925.1. Classification (NCBI taxonomy): domain Eukaryota; kingdom Viridiplantae; phylum Streptophyta; class Magnoliopsida; order Asparagales; family Orchidaceae; genus Platanthera; species Platanthera zijinensis. The sequence goes on from CM077082.1 coordinate 177,680,470, forward strand.
ATGAGGTATTTGAAATAACCACAATGTAGTACTTGAATTAGATGGATAACCAGTTTGTATCTTTGACAGATACAATAACCTCCATGGAAATGTTGATATATTTCTTCTACAAAAGTACTGGAAAATATACACAACCCTCTTACATAAGTTTGTTTTTGAAAACAATCGAGGACTTTTTCTCTTTTCTATAATATGGTTTTAAAATTCAACAAACCAAATAAGCTCTAAACTTTATAACAGGGAAGCAACAAATGCAAAAACATATACTAATCTATCAATGAAGACATTTGACGAATAAAAACATTAAAGGCTATTAGCAACCAAAAATTCCGTTTAAAGGTTTTTTTTATGCTCTAAAAATATATACTCCCAAACAGCCAGTTTTCTATCTTGAGTTGTTGATTAGATCCAGATGTAGTTGGTGTTTTTTAGCTTTCAACGAAACCTAGAGATTGAGCCCCCAGACACACAGACACACACACAAATCAAATCATAAAAGAGGAGGACGAAGCCCGTGTAAGCAACCATAAGGAAATCTTCCAAGAGGTGCGTTAAAATGCAAAAGACATTATGATAACCCTAACGATAATACAGATGGCTCAACAAGCAACCCAATAAATAAGGAACTAGCAATAGAAGCCCTAACTCTAATAATGCAAGTGCAACACTTCAATCGTGCAATTACTTCAGAGGCGCAATTAATTAAATAATATTAATTTTAAAATCTCATGCAAGCGTCGCAATTGATCACATATATTTTAATTTAGGCGAACAAATAATAATTGCAAATTAACTGAAATTGCTAAAGATTAAATGCAAGGGCGAATAGAGGACACTCATAAATAAATAAAATGAGCTAAATCAACTAAGTAAAATATAATTAGAAATGATAAGATATATCCTTGCAATGTAGATGAATTTATAAATAAATGTGAAACTCACCAACTGTCATTGCTGTAAGTGCATAAATCTGGTGGTTGGAGCAGATGTGGTGCAGGTGCTTTGGAGTAACAACTGTTGTTGGATGGGACTGCCAGAGGAGGGAGGGTGGCTATTTTGGGGTTGGGGTGGCAGGTTGGGGATTTAGAGTGGCACAAGGGAGAGTGTCGACAAAGACTCCTCGAGGCTAGAAGGGGTTGGTTGAGGCTAGGGGATGGATGAGAGATTTGGGGTTGCTGTAGGTAGATCCAAGGACTAAGGCTCTGTTTGGCGCAGTTCTGGCGGCTGGAAAATCTCTATTCCAGCCGCCAGAGCTGCTTTTAGGTTGTTTGGGCGGGCAGCTCTCTCAAAATCGCTTTCCTGAAAATCCTTCCAGAGCTGATTTTTAGAAAGTCAGGGACCCCCCACGTGTAGCTCCCAAAAAATCGCTTCCCGCCCCATAAAAAAAAATCCCTAAAATTCTCGTGCCCTGCATTCTTACCGCCTTCAATCCTGATCCCGCCTTCATTCCCACCCGAGGCCACATCTCTCACCGGCAGGAGCCGTCGTCGCCGTCGTCCATGAGCCACCTCCATCATCGTCCATGAGCCGCCGTCGTCCAGCAGTACGGGATCTCTTCGGCTCTGCTCAGATGCTCTCTCGTCACCGGATCATCGAGAAAGGACCAGAACAGCAAGATATGCACGGCGCAGGGGCCGCGGGACCGAAGGATGAGGCTCTCCCTCGGCGTCGCGCGCAATTTCTTTGATCTCTAGGATCTGCCCGGCCAGTGGCTCCTCACAATGCCCAAATCAGCCATTAAACAACTTATCTCTGCTTCAAGCTCTTCCCAGAACAAAGAAGACTTCTCCCCTGCTTCGGATGTTGTCGTCGGTGACGGAGTCAACGCCAAGGTCAAAATCTGCATGTTTAGTCGAGGGCGAGAAAGAGGTAGAGGACTTTGGAGAAGAAAATCAATTATATCACTAAAAGGTATCCAAACAGCAAGCAGAGACTAAGTTGTAATGGTATAGGGCTGGATGGGAGATTACGATTTTTTTAAAAGACCTTCTAAATGAGTTCTATTTAAACAGTTCTACTTAATCATCAGCTCTTTCATCTGCCAGAACTGTCCCAAACAGAGCCTAAATTGTAATGGTATAGGGCTGGATGGGAGATTTGGGGTTTGTTGTAGGTAGATCCAAGGACTAAGTTGTTGGAGGGTATAATGTAGGCGGGAAAATTGTTTTGAGGGTGGAGGAAGGGCTATAGGAGGTCCGAAAGGGTTGGTAAGACTTCAAGATGGGCCGTCGGAGGGAACTCGAGAGGTGAACGGTAGCTGAAAGAGGATCCAGATGGCTGGGGTTCCAGGAGGAAGGGGAAAAGGAAGTCGGGTTGGGGTTGTAGCGGGGAAACTAAGCGGTAGGGCAGGGGACAACTAGAGAAGGAAAGAGGGGAATCACCGAAGGTTGGGGGGAGGGGGAGAGCGGCGTCCAAGTGGCAATTGTTGCACAGCGTCGCACAGTGGAGTCCTGGAGTCGAAATCAACAAGACTGAAGGGTTTTTCTTTCTGCGATGGAAATCGTTGATGCTAACCCTGAAGTTCTAATATGATATATATATATATATAAAAGGAGGATTTAGGGTAAACATATATGATGGCTATGATCCAGCGATCGGATTATTAACCATAACTCTCAATATATAACTCTGAAAGATACAAAAATATACAAATACAAAAAAATGAGTTGATCACAATCACGGTCTCTGATCGTCCATCCAATGATCCAACAAGTGTCGACCTAGTAAATTTTCAAATGGTGCGTGATTGATAATCATCAAAGTGGTGCAGTGATCATGCTCCAATCTTGGAGGCGGTCGACAGTACAGGCATAGGGCTCAACGATGCCGAGACATCAGGCAGGGAGGGGTTGTTGCGGGTATCCTAGGTTGGGCTGGTGTCAGATCAGGTATAAGGCTTCGGATCCAGCTAGTGCATGGTCAAGTGGGCCAGCGACATGCTGCAAGACAGCAAGTCTTGATCAGGCAACAAGGCTGCATTTGGATTTGGTTCAGCCGCGTGTGCTTAAGCTGGTGGAGGAGGTCGACTGCAGTGGGTGCAGGGAAGCCTTCCTCGCGCCATGTTCTTTTTTGGTGATTGGTCATCCGACAACGACAAAAATTTGCATGTGAAACTTGTGCATCCGTAGTTCTGGGGATTACATTAAGTCTTTTCTATTCCTCGACGAGTGGACATGTCTGATTCCAACCGTGATGTTTTTATTAGATCATTGCATATTTTATCCTGACTATTCTTTTATTGTCTTTTATTGATTTAATAAAACCATGTTGATTCGGTGGGATTGTTGATTATTCGTGTATTCTTGTTTGACTCTGTGCATGCAGCAGCTCTTGTGGAAAATATTCGGTTTCCAAACACTAAAGAAACTCCTTTTTAGGTTTTTTCTTGCCATGCCTAGTGAAGCTCCAACTAAAGGAAAGTTGGCGCCGGAGTTTAGGGAACCCATAGAAAGCAATCATTCACTAAGGAGCCCAAACCCGAATAACTGATATGGATACTTCCGGGGAAGGCATGGCCCTTTCAATGGACATAGCGGAAGATGGCGATCTTGAAACTCCAATCAATGCTTCTCGGAAGTTTGGAGAGATTGAGGACTGCAGAGTTCTCGTTGACAAGATCAGTGGCAAGTCGAAAGGATGCGAGTTTATCGAGATTAAGCATAGGAGTATACAAGTTTGGGCATTTTGTAGTACAACTTTTGTTGTTATTTATCCTAGCTATAGTTGAAAAAATTAAGTTCTATGAAATCAAGTTTTATTTTTCTCTTCTGTTCTATTTTATTAAAGGTGGTCATAAGCTCTAAAATCTGGATGCTTGATGGTGGAAAAAGATACCAAGCCAAGCGTATCTGTTGAACTAGTCAGGGAAGAGGGAGGAAGACGATTTTAGCTGTGATTTGGATAGGGCAGGGTATGGTGATGTATTCAAAGTATGATTTGCTATTAACAAGATGTTCTGTGAATAGTCATTCTAAGAAATATTGATTTGTTATTAGTGATGATTTATCTATAGCCATTTTAGGGTTGCCTAAATTAACTGAGTATGACTTTTGCACGGTGGATTTGTGTAACGATCATGAGCCATTCCAGATTCCCGATCGAGGCCGCCAGCGACGGAAGAGGAGAAGGGCTGGCCTTCGGATCTTATTCCTATCTTTTACTCATATCCCAATCTAATCTAAAGAAACATAATGGTAATATAAAGGCAGAACATATTAATCATATATTGAACTAATACAATATGACCCCTCTTATAGAGCCATTACAAGTTCAACTAGATTTTAGAGGCTTGCGTGATACAACCCATTACATTCCTACCCTTCCTACCAACCTACCAAAACGACGACCTCATCCTTTCATTCCACCAGGATTTAAAACCCAAATGATGACTGAAACATCATATGTGCCACAACCTAGGAGTTGATCCATTGATGTCATTTGGACAGCGTGCGGCGCGGAAATGCATTTGATGTGAAGAACGGGGTGCGAGTGTATGTTGATTATTGCATCATGGCACCGCCTATCCACGCTGGCTCCCACGGATTATAACTCGTTAGCTGGCTTACATGAGTACACGCATTCTCGTATAGGCTATCCAATGTCAGCATATCCATTTCTCAGGCCAGTTTTGTTGATGTTACAATAGCCCCATTGGAGCTTGAAATAGTGACTAGAGTCAGCTCCCATCCTGTCAGAATGGGCGACAAACAAGGGTTGCAGAAGGAGAGCCTTGGATATCGTAAGGAGGCAAGGTATGAACATGTCGTTTTCCAGTTGAATGGCAGTGTCCTTGTAGGCTGGATGGATATCTGTGGATGGCAGGTGTAAGATTGGAGGTATTGGAGAGCAACGCCAAAGATTGTGATAAAAAATCAAAAATTCTTGATGTGTCACTTCTAGCACCATCTTCAATATTGGGGTTTAATGAACAAATAAACTCATGGAGATAATTCTGGCGTTCATCTTCCAACTGTTGAACAGTTGTCTTTCGCTTGTCGTCGAATCTTTGAAATATTGTTGTGATGGAGTCATCCGCCGTTGGTTGGAAGGACGACACTTGGGAACAAATGCAGGAGTGAAATCTAGACAGAGTCCTTAGTAAGGAGGAGGTGTCGGTCCAGTGGGTCGCGGCAAAAATGGTGCCTGCGAGTGTCCGTCTTGCTGGCTTGGTGGAAATTGTCTTGAGGTTGAACCACATGAGGCTTGCCTTTATAGATGTTAGATACTGCAGATATCACCGACGACGGACAAGAAAGCCTGGAGGTCGACCTAAAGACACCATGTGGTGTGGCAGAGGATGCAACAAGTAATGCAAGCAGAGCAGAGAACCGGGATTGACTGTTGTCGGGAAATTTATTGGACATATGTAGCAATAGTAGATCTAACTTATGGGACAACGATTCAAATAGCTGGTGATAGCTTTGGATAGTAGTGTAGGTAAGACATCTTAAATTCGGGAGCCCTGCCAAAGCTTGCATGCAGCCAAATCTCAGCCTTTCTTGAATGTTGGGCCAAGAACATCAAATCGCTCTCCCAACGCCAATGCTTCAAGAGTTACGTCAAAAATGCCATCAAAAACTCTGCTTCAAGAGTTACAAGATCAACTCTCAATCTGACACCTTCTTGATTTCATCTTCAGATCCGCTCTGCAACTCAGAAAAAGACGACGCAGAGACTTGGGCTCGAAACTCCTCAGAGACATTGTGCTATCAATGTCTAATGCGTTGAAGGTCTCAATCCAAAGAAATTGTGCCGCATAGTTGATGATTGTTCGCTCTTGATTTCAGCACCACATTGGCACGGACTTTGAAGTGATACCAACACAAACACCTACGCAGCAAGGTTGATTCTCTTCCGGTGAGATGACCAGCGTTGGTGGGGAGACGGTATCTCAATGAGAGCACCAATGTAACGGTCATGAGTCGTTACAGATTCGCAGGCGAGGCCGCCGGCAATGGAAGAGGAGAGGGCTGGGCTTCGGGTCTTATTTCTAACATTAACTCCTATCCTAATCTAAAATAAAGAAATATAATGGAAATAAAGAGAGAGCATATCATTCATATACTGAATTAATACAATATGGTCCTCCTTTATAGAGCCATTACAAGTTCAACTAGCTTTTAGAAGCTTGCGTGATACAACCTGTTACATTCCTACCCTTCCTAACAAAACGACGACTATGTTTTTTGATTCCACCAAGGTCGAAAACCCAAATGATGACTGAAACATCAAATGTGCCACTACCCAGGAGTTGATCCATTGATGTCATATGGACGGCGTGCGACGCGCAAACTGCATTTGCTGTGAAGAACAGGGTGTGAGGGTATGTTGATTGTTGCATCATGGCACCGTCCATCGACACTAGCTCCCACAGATTATAACTCGTTAGCTAGCTTGCACTAGTACGCGCATTCTCGTATAGGCTATCCAATGTCAGCATATCCATTTCTCAGGACAGTTTTGTTGATGTTGCAATAGCCCCATTGAAGCTTGAAATAGTGACTAGAGCCAGCTTCCATTCTTTCAGAGTGGGCGACGAACCAGGGTTGCACGAAGGAGAGCCTTGGATACCATAAGGAGGCAAAGTGTGAACATGTCGTTTTCCAGTTGAATGATCGTTTTATCCCTGTAGGCTGGATGGATCTCTGCGGATGGCAAGTGTAAGATTGGAGGTATTGGAGAGCAGCGCCAAAGATTGCGACAAAAATTCCAAAATTATTGATGTGTCACTTCTAGCGCCATCTTCAATATTAGGGTTTGATGAACAAATAAACTCGTGGAGATAATTCTGGCGTTCATTTTCCAACCATTGATCGGTGGTCTTTCGCTCGTCGTTGAATCTTTGAAATAATTTTGTGATGGGGTCGTTCGCCGTTAGTTGGATGGACGACACTTGGGGAATGAATGCAAGAGAGAAATCTTGACAGAGTCCTTGGTAAGGAGGAGGTGGCAGTTTGGTGGGAGGCGGAAAAAATGGTGCTTGTGAGTGTCCGTCTTGCTGGCTTGGTGGAATTTGTTCTTGAGATTGAACTACAAGAGGCTTGCCTTTGTAGAAGTTGGATACTATAGATATCACCGAAGAATGGACAAGAAAGCCTGGAGATCGACCTAAAGACACCTTGTGGTGTGGCAGAGGATACAATAGGTAATGCAAGAGAAATAAGGAACTATAATTGACTGTCGTCAGGATATTTATTGGGCAGATGTAGTAATAGTAGACCCAACTTCTGGGGCAACGATTTGAATAGCTGGTGAGAGCTTTAGATAGTAGTGGAGGTAGACGTCTGAATTTTAGTAGCTTTTGACAAAGCCCGCATACAGCCAAATCTTTGCCTTTCTTGAATATTAGGACAAGAACATCAAATCGCTCTCTGAACGCCAATGCTTCAAGAGTTAAGTCAAAAATTTAATCAAGAACTCTGCTTCAAGAGCACTGTTGTAGATATCGGCCGACATGTCGGATATGTCGGCCGACATGTCGGATATGTCGGCCGACATGTCGGATATGTCGGCCGTAAAGGTTTTGGGGGTAAACCGCAACGAAATCGATATGTTTGAGCAAAATGACGGTTTGTAAAATATCGGATATATATCAGCGATATATCGGGATATATCGGCTCCTGGCGATATATCGGCCGACCTGTTTTTTTGGTTTTATTTTATAAAAAAAACGGGGTTTTAAAAAGGATTTCACGGGTCGGGTCGAGCATCGCATTTTCTGCCCTAACCCTTCTCTCTCGCAGGTGACGTTTAATGCTTCATTATAATCATATTGTTACATGTAATGCAAAGTGTATAACCATATATTGTCTGTACATTTTTACTTATTTGCAAAAAAGTGTTATAAACATTGTTATCTTGATTTAAATATTAAATTCCGATATTGTAAAATATCCCCGATATATCCCCCGCAATCCGACATACGACATTTCAAACCCAAACCGACATGAACCCGATATCCGATATCTACAACCTTGTTCAAGAGTTACGAGATCAACTCTCAATTTGATATCTTATACTTGATTTTGTCTTCAGATCCACTCTACAACTTAGAGAGAGACGGCGCAGAGACCTGGGCTCGAAACTCCTAAACGACGAGATGGTATCAATGTCTGATGCGTTGACGTTTTCAATCCAAAGAAGTTGTGTCGCATAGTTGATGATTGTTTTTGTTAAGAAAAAATGTTAAAAGTCCAATATAAAAGCCCACTCTTGGGGCCCATGTAAAACTCTCTTTAGTCACACATCATAGGGTTGGAGTTCTCTCGACTTTTCTCTTCTTATATAAGTTTATGTATACATGTAACCAAATTGTACAAGTTGGATAAATTAATAAAATTGATTTATTTTTCTCTCAATTCCGCACCAGGGTACGGTCTCCTTGTTTCGCTATCCGCTTCTTCTCCTATCCCGTGGCTTCCACTACTCATCTCCTCTTTAACCGCACCCCTTGCGGTTACGTTTTTTTCTACCAGCTCCCCCTCCTCCAACAGTCCCTTTTACCTACTGCTCCTGCTCGCGGATCATCAGCTCTCGGAGGTCGCCACACGTCTCGGGGACATGGACGTGCAGGGCGTTCTGCTTTTAAATGTATGTACTATAGTTGAGAAGGTCATCTTAAAACCAACTACCGCAAGCATGGTCTGCCTCCACACCTTACTGCTTCTACTACAGCTGCTCCTCCACCCACTGATGCTGCTACACAGGGTTCTGACTCTACCACTCGGCAAGACATCAACGCTCTCCGCACCCAGCTTCAACAGCTTCAAAGCGTTATCGGTCGCTCGTCTGCCTCGATTGCATCTTTCTCCACTGAAGGTATATCTTATCTCTCTCATAGCCCCCACTGGATTGTGGACTCAGGAGTTACTCATCGCATTACCTCCTAGAAATCACCTCAATACATACAGTCTGTCTATCCCAAGTCCATTACTGTAGCAAATGGCAACACAACTCCGGTTTCTGGCGTTGTTGACCTTCAGCTTACCCCCAACTCTCTCACCTCGGTTCTTCATGTTCCGGGGTCCCCTTTCAATCTGCTATCAGTTAGTCGCCTCACTCAAGAACTTGACTATTGTATAACCTTCTCTTCTTCCTCTTTTGTTGTGCAGGATCGTCGAATGCGGAATACCATTGGTAAAGGGTGGCTGTCGAATGGGCTCTATCTCTTGGATATTCCTCCTACTGTTCTCTCTGCTATCTCCACTGTTGATTGGCATCGTCGTCATGGGCATGTTCTCCTCCCGATTCTCAAGAAGGCTCTTCTTGATGTTGCATTGCAGGAGTTTACTTGCGAGCCTTGTATCTATGACAAACAGCATCGTACTTCCTTCCCTCATACATGTATTCGGAGTAATACTCCTTTCTCTTTAGTGTATTCTGATATCCAGGGGCCCTATAAAATCTCTAGTATCTTTGGATATCGCTATTTTGTAACTTTTATTGATGATTACTCGCGTCTCACCTGGTTATATCTATTTCATGATCGTACTGAACTGACATCCGTGTTTCGTACTTTCATTACTGAAACGTGTACGCAATTCTTGACTACAAAAGTAATTCGCACCGACAACACTCGTGAATATACTAGTCGCACCTTCTCAAATATATGCACCGAGTTTGGCATTCTACATCAAACTTCGTGTGCTTATACCCCCAGCAAACCGGTGTGGCCGAGTAGAAAAATCATCACCTCCTTGATGTCGCTCGGTCACTCATGTTACAAATGCAGGTGCCCATAGAATACTGAAATTTTGTTGTTTCTACTGCCTGTCATCTCATCAATCGCATACCTTCCTACGTACTTGATTTCACTTCTCGGTCTATTCTCTTTTTTCCTTCCAAGTCTCTATTCTCCCTCACAACTCGTATCTTTGGCTGTGTATGTTATGTTCACAATCTTGGTCCACCTATTGACAAGTTAAATGCTCGCTCTACCAAGTGTATGTTCGTTGGCTACTCCCACACTCAGAAGGGTTATGTATGCTACTCTCCTACTCGTTGTTTGTCCAAGACGGGTCCCCTACATCAGCTCCCTTCTACCAATATCATCTCGCGGCCAAACGATTCAGCATCAACCTCTACGGCTCATCCCTTGGTGAATTATGTATCTCTGCATCGCCTCTCTCTGTCACTCCTAAAATATGTCACCTCTCTTTCCTCCATTTCTATTCCTAACTCTGTGCAGGAAGCTCTTCAACACCCGGGGTAGCGTGCGGTCATGGATGACGAAATGACTGCCCTCTGGGCTAACCAGACCAGGGATCTGGTTTCTCTTCCTCCTGGCCAATCATGTGTCAGTTGCAAATGGATCTTTCTTATCAAACATGCTCCAGATGGGACTGTTAGCCGCTTAAAGGCTCTCCTCGTGGCCCGGGGCTTCACTCAGCAACAAGGCCTTGATTATGATGAAACCTTCTCCCCAGTCGCCAAGCTAAATACCGTTCAAGTCCTAATCTCCTTAGCCGTGCATTGTCGATGGCTCTTACATCAGTTGGCAAAAATGCTTTTCTCAATGGCGATCTTCAAGAGACTATTTATATGCATCAACCTCTTCGATATGAGACCACGGAGGAGTCTCGTGTATGTCATCTTCGGAAGTCTATATATAGTCTCAAACAGTCCCCTCGTGCTTGGTTTGAAAAATTCAGTAAGGTTGTTCGAGAAGTTGATTTTACACGGAGCTCGGCTGACTTCTCCCTTTTTACTCGTCATCAACCAACAGGCACTGTGATTCTCTTTGTGTATGTTGATGATATTCTGATTACGGGCGATGACACCATGGGGATACAAACAATCAAACAAACTCAGCATTTCAGACGAAAGACTTGAGAAATCTTCGATACTTCCTTGGGCTTGAGGTCGCAAGACGACCTGATGGCCTTGTCCTATCCTAACGGAAGTACTGCATTGATCTTCATCAAGATGTCGGCTACACAGGGTGCAAACCTGCGATCACCCCTATGGATGTAAATCACAAGCTTTCTGCACATGGTTCTGATTCCGACCCACTGCTTACAAATCCAGAGTACTATTGACGCTTGGTGGAAAAGTTGATTTATCTTACAGTTACACGACCAGATATCTCATTTGATGTGGGGGTTGTGAGTTGATTTATGCATGCTCCTCGGACATCTCATCTTCAAGCCGTCAAGCGCATTCTCCGATATTTGAAGACTGCTCCGGGACAAGTACTCGTTTACAAACCATCTACCTCTTTATCTTTTGTTACGTATTTTGACACTGACTGTGCGGGTTCTCTTGATGATAGGCGTTCCACAAAAGGTTATTGTACATACTTTGGTGGACAACTTATTACCCGACATAGCAAGAAGCAGACTGTTGTTGCTCACTCGTCTGCTGAGGTCGAGTACCGTGCCATGGTAGTTGTTGTATCTGAGCTAACCAGGCTTGAAAGTCTTCTAAATGATTTGGGACTCAAACTCATATATTCGGCGACCTTATTTTGTGATAGACAAGCAGCTATACATATTGCCAAGAATCCCATATTCCATGAACGAACAAAGCATATTGAAGTTGAATGTAACTTTGCTCGAGAAAAAGTTCAATCAAAGAAGTTAGAATTGGAGCATGTTCCCGCTACAGGACAAGTTGCTGACATCCTGACTAAAGCTCTCTCTCGGCCATTATAATATCAGTTCTTATCCAAGCTTGGTGTCTATGACTTGTATGCTCCACCTTGCGGGGGCGTGTTAAGAAAAAATGATAGGATTGTAGTTCTCTTTAGACCCAATAGAAAAGCCCACTCTTGGGGCCCATGTAAAACTCTCTTTAGACCCACATCATAGAATTGTAGTTCTCTCCACTTTTCTCTTCCTATATAAGTGTATATATATATGTAACCAAGTTGTACAAGTTGGAGAAATTAATAAAATTGATTTATTGTCTCTCAATTCTGGTCTCCTTTACAGTTTCATTCTTGATCTTAGCAACACGTCGGCACGGCCTTTGAAGTGATACCAACACAACCTCCTCGGCGGCAAGGTTGATTCTCTTCTAGCGAGATGGCCGTTGTTGGTGGGGAGGCGGACTCTCAATGAGAATACCAATGTAACGGTCTTGAGCCGCTACAGATTCGCAGGCAAGGCCGCCGATGACGGAAGAGGAGAAAAGGAGAAGGGCTGGCCTTCGGGTCTTATTTCTATCTTTTACTCCAATCCTAATCTAAAGAAACATAATGGAAATATAGAGACATAGCATATTATTCATATACTGAACTAATACAATATCACCCCCATTTATAGAGTCATTCCATGTTCAACTAGCCGTTAGAGGCTTGTGTGATACAACCATTACAATTTGCTTCATTCCAACTATGCTAGGCCGATGGAATTGATTCTAACAATGACTTCAAATCAATTAGGTTAGTTAAATCTATCTCAGGAACTCAAAATGGATTGAAAGGATGAGAAGGGGTGATTTTGCATTGAAATAATCAGAGAGGATCCGAAAACCCTCTTTTCCATTGATAATGCAACAATTTATTGAAATGAGGAGAAAATAAAGTCACCTTGGATGTCAAATCTGGGAAGCCGGCGAAACAGAGGAGAGATTGAAATCAGATGGAAAGGGTTCTTTAGAAATGCGGAAATATCTACAAGCATCCCACGTCCACGTGAGGGATTGAGTGGAAATTGTGTTCTTCGAAATGACCCAAAGACCAATTACCGATCGTTGAGGTTTATTAAATAAGAAATCCTACCAAACGGCTTGTTCGTGATGGCGATTTAGGAAAAGGATGAAAAGAAATCATACCTTGAGTGGTCGAGGTCTTGCCGTCGATAACCCTGGGCTCATTCGGAGAGGCTGCTGCTATGAATGGTGATCTCTTGCTTGTCCAAGAGTCCCTCGTATCAGAAGGAAGACTCATCTTTAACAGATCTTCTCAAAATTGGAGCGAAGTTATCCTGCCCTATGAGATCGCCGGAGTATGAGAAAAAACCAAAGAAGCGCAAAATGGGCGGTGAAGACGGATTGGCGTCATGGTGGGAGGATTTTTAGGGTTTTGTCTATAATCACCGCAAGTCCCTTTTGGCACATTCCGGCGACGTCGTCATCAATGGCGGGCTTGGTTTCGGCCGTCAAGAGATCGGAGAGGAACAAGAAGAGTAGTGAAAATTACCTGTTGAGAAGAAGGTCGTCGGAGGGTCGCCGATTACTTCTCGCGCTCGTCGGGTGGGAAGAGACCACCGAAACGGAAGACGCGACCTTGAAAAGAAGCTCGGGAGAAGTCTACAAACCTACGTTGGAACGCCAATATATTCGGACGCGGCCTGTGAACCAAAAACACTAGCGTTTTTTTGGCAATCAAAACGGAGTTATAACGTGCAAGCAAACGGGCCCGCACAATCCGCATGTGGTGGCCGGCTGTGAGTTTATCGGAAAATTTTTTGGTCTGGGTCTGTGAGACGGGGCTGTTCCAATTTAGACACGTGGCAATGATTTTAATTAATGTCGCGCTCCATGAAGAACTCAAAACTATGGCTTCGTTTGTTTAGGCGTTTTTGCCGGGCGTTTGGAGCAAACGCCGCCGGTCGGCGGGTAAACAAGCAGGGCGTCGGCGGCGTTTGCTCCATTTGCACCCGCCGCAAGAAAAAAAAACCCTCAAACACCGCTTTTCCAACCCCGCATCTCCCCCCTCCGGTTCCAACTCTCTATTTCAACCCGTCGTGAGCAAACGCCACCGTCGTACCAAATAAAGCTTATATCTCCGCAACATCTTTTGATCGCAAATAGTCATATTCCTCATTCCGTCTGTTGAAGTCGGAAAAATCTCACATTCCAAAATTCAGATCAAGGCAACCTAAGGTTACTGATTCTGCGGTCCGACGCCACAATTCAAATGGTTATCGCGGGAGAGAGAAAATTATTTATAACCACACCCCAAGTGCTCCAACGGGGAGGTTCCACCATGTACCCGGAAGTTTGTGAGAAACTTCCCCTCCGCAAGCAAAAGCTGGGTGAGGTACTAAGTAGACATGGACTTGACGAGTATCCACTTGGGGGACCTTGACCTCTTCCAATGTGTCATTTCTAGTACCCGTGGGGGGGTATTTATAGAGAAATCATAGGGGGTATAGGCGAGTATCCAGTCTCTGCCAACGAGTTCCAAGGGTCTACTCGGCCAAACTCGTTAGGTACTTGCCCAAACTCGCGAGGTACTCGCCCATACTCTCCTCTACTCCCCCAGCTCGCATCTGCTCTCCCTAGCTCGCATTTGCTCGCCCAATGGTCTGTGAATAGTCGTCTGCTTGCGTACTTCTTGTCTCGAGGAATTACGGGTTATACACAATCCCCGCTTTTTTCGAGCTCGACGCGAGCTTGGAAAAATAATGGTGAACCTGTAGTTCGGAGAGATAGCGCTAGACGATGTGCTGCGCGAGGTCCTTCCTAGAAGTGGAGCTTAACTGGATGTGGTGAGAAGGTTGATACCTCATATGAACCGAGTTCAACTGAATTGGAGAAGAGGTCGACACCTCGTAGGAGCAGAGCTTAACTGAAGGTGAAGAGGAGAGTCGACAGCTCACAGGAGAGGGGCTCAATTGGAGGCGGAGAATATAGTTGACACCTAGCAGAAGCCGAGCTCAACTGGTGGGGGAAAAGAGGTCGACACCTAGCAGGAGGAAGCTCAACTTGAGGTGGATAAGAGGTCGACACCTCACAGGAGATAAGCTCAACTGAGGTGGAGAATATAGTCAACACCTAGCAGGAGTCGAGCTCAACTGGTGGTGGAAAAAAAGTCGACACCTAGCAAGAGGAAGCTCAATAAGAGGTGGAGAAGTGGTTGACACCTCGCAGGAGAGGAGCTCAACTAGAGGTGGAGAATATAGTTGACACCTAGAAGGAACCGAGCTCAACTGGTGGTGGAAAATAGGTCGACACCTAGCAGGAGGAAGCACAATTGGAGATGGAGAAGAGGTCGACACCTCGTAGGAGAGGAGCTTAACTGAAGGTGGAGAATATAGTTGACACCTAGCAGGAGCCGAGCTCAACTAGTGGTGGAAAAGTGGTCGACACTTAGCAGGAGGAAGGTCAACTGGAGGTGGAGAAGAGGTCAATACCTCGCATGAGAGGAGCTCAAATAGAGGTGGAGAATATAGTCGACACCTAGCAGGGGGAAGCTCAACTGTATATGGAGAAGTGGTCGACACATCACAGAAGAGAAGCTCAACTTGAGGTGGAGAAGAGGTCGACACCTCACAGGAGAGGAGCTCAATTGGAGGTGGAAGTAACATCTAAGAAGCCGAGCATAACTTGTGTGGAAAAGAGGTCGACACCTAGTAGGAGGAAGCTCAACTGGAGATGGAGAAGAGGTCGGCACCTCACAGGAGAGGAGCTCAACTGGAGCTAGATAATATAGTCGACACCTAGTAGGAGAAAGCTCAACTAGAGGTGGAGAAGAGGTCGACACCTCATAAGAGAGAAGCTCAACTGGAGGTGTTGAAGAGGTCGACACCTCGCAGGAGAGGAGCTCAATTGGAGGTGGAAACAACATCTTTAAGGAGCCGATCTCAACTAGAGGTGGAGGCAATATCTTACATGAGACGAGCTCAACTAGAGATGGAAGCAACATCTTATAGGAGACGAGCTACACTGGAGATGGAGCCGATAGCTCTCAGGAGCCGAGCTCAATTGGATGTGGAGTCGACTCGGGTTTGGCAAGTAGTCCTCCTGTAGGAGGGAAGCTTGTACAGGGGGCCCGAACTACGGCAACAACACACACGAGGAATCAACATCTTATAAGAGAAGAGCTCAACTAGAGATGGAGTCGACGGCTCTTAAGAGCCGAGCTCAACTAAAGGTGGAGTCGCCTGCTCTTAGGAGCCGAGCTCAACTAGAGGTGGAGTCTACTCGAGTTGGGATCGTAGTCAGCCTGCAGGAGAGAAGCTCGTACAGGGGGTCTGGACTACGGCAACAACACACAAGGAATCAACATCTTACCGGATCTGAGCTCAACTGGAGATAGAGTCGACAGTTCTCAGGAGCCGAGCTCAACTAGAGGTAGAGTCGGGTTGAGGTCGTAGTCAACATATAGGAGGGAAGCTCGTACAGGGGAGCCATACTACGACAACATCACACACACGAGTAATCTACATCTTACTAGAGCCAAGATCAATTGGAGATGGAGTCAACAACTCACAGTAAAGGAGCTCAACTAGAGGTGGAGTTGAATCGGGTTGAGCTCGTAGTTGGCCTGTAGGAGGGAAGCTCGTACAGGGGGCCCAGACTACGACAACAACACATACGAGGAATCTATCTCACCCTAGGGGGTTGGTAGCCGATATGTAGGAGAGGAGCTCATGCAGGTGTTGGGTCCATTGATCGCAATGTCCTGGATTTGAATTAGGACTTGTAGACAATGGTATACACATGTTGTAATCTAACATATCCTACAAGTTCAATGTATGCAGGGTACCCTCTATGCATTGATTGGACAGGTTGATTCAAGTGGCCAAGATAGGTGATGCCTACGCAAGCTAGTGGAAAGACAGAGAACTGTCTAAGTCCACAGGCATTGAGTGAAGCCTATTCAATCAACGCCAGGTGGCTAATAGAGCTGAGTTCAGCTTGTATAGTCAAAGCCAAACAATTGGCAAGCTGAAGATGTGACTAAGTCCACAGGCGTTGAGTGAAGTCTACTGACTCAATGCCATATAGTAAAAATCTATGATACACGCTAAGGAAGTAAAAGCCTGAGAAGAAATAGGGAGAAATGTGGCTAAGTTCACACGCGTTGAGTGAAGTCCATTCACTCAATACCATAAATTCATATTTGTTGAGTATAGATCAAACAGTCAAAGCAACAAAAAATCTGTGTTGATATTTGACTAAGTCCACGGGCATTGAGTGAAGCTTACTCACTCAACGTCATATGATAAAAAGCATTAACTGAATCTTAGTCAGTCAGAGACTGTGTTTTCACACAGAAATTTGGCTATGTCCAAATGCATTGAGTGAAGGTTACTCACTCAACGCCAGATAATAGAAGAAAATCTATTAAGTAGTTTGGCGTTGAGTGAAGCTTACTCACTCAACGTCAAGTGACAAAATCTAACATAGTAATATAGCATTGAGTGATGAAGGCTCACTCAACGCCTAGTAACAAAGAGTTTGGCTAGGGCAAAAGCGTTGAGTGTTGAAGACACACTCAACGCTCTCAATGCCAGAGAAACGGGAATCTTTTCTAAGACAAAAAGCATTGAGTGGACTCAACACACTCACCGCCTAGAGACAACATTCTGTCTAAGTGTTTTGGCGTTGAGTGAAGCTTACTCACTCAATGTCTATATTAATGTGGTTTGATTTTGTCCAAGTCCATAGATGGCGATGTCAGTAAAGTCAACAAGTCAACAGAATTTGAATTCGTTGCAGAAAAGCTACAGTACGTGACAAATGTCGATGCTTGCCTTCTATACAGACATTAATGCAAAAGCTAGTAGCTGCCAACAAATTCAAGGTGGGGCCCACTACTCAAAGAGTCGTTGATGGGCTAATAATAAAAGGCGGAGATCGAGGAAGAAGTAGCTTTTAGAAAAACTCTTCCAGACTTCATCTTCCTGCCGGCCATTGTTGCAGAGCTTAGAGATCCATTTCAAGTTTTGATCTAAGAGCAAAACAAAGTTAGTCTACGACTCACAGACAGTTTGTTGTTGAAGAATCTATTCACTGAAGAATCAAAACAGCTTCAACAGCAAGATCAGAAAGTCCACTTTCTGAGAAAGAAGAAGTAGCATAATCATCTGGATTCAGCAGTTAGAAAGAGAGAGCTGAGTTTGCCTTGGCTTAAGAAGTTGTTAAGGGAAAAAGCCCTGTTGGTATCCTAGGTTTTGATTTGAGTTCAGTCTTCTCTTTCTGTCTCTTGACCCAAGATTTATCTATGGTTAAAGGTTAGTTGATAGGATAGATTCTCTAGTTGTGTAGAATTGCCTGTCCAGATGAAAATCTGGCTAAGTAATTTCTGGTTCGACTATGGTCGAACGTCGCTCGACTATCGTCGATCAGCCGTTCGACGATCGTCTTCCTGATAGCTCGACTATCTGCTTGATAGGTCGACTATCTGTTGTCTGTGATAGCTCGACTATCTGTTGATAGGTCGACTATCTATTTTCCTTGATAGTTCGACTATCTGTTGATAGGTCGACTATCTGCTCTTCTTGATAGTTCAACTATCTGCTTGGATAGTTCAACTATCTGATAGCTCGACTATCTGTTGATGGGCCGACTATCTGCTTTCTGTGATAGCTCGACTATCTGTTGATAGGTCGACTATCTGCTCTGTTTTGATAGTTCGACTATCTGCTTGGATAGTTCAACTATCTGATAGTTCGACTATCTGTTGATAGGTCAACTATCTATTTTGCTTTGATAGGTCGACTATCTGTTGATAGGTCGACTATCTGTTTTCTGTGATAGGTCGACTATCTGTTTGATAGGTCGACTATCTGTTTTGTTTGGTAGTTCGACTATCTGTTCTGATAGGTCGACTATCTGCTGAGGTAGTTCGACTATCTTCTTTGATAGTTCGACTATCTGGATCGTTCGACTATCTGTCTGATAGGTCGACGATCTTTGTGCTTAGGTCGACGATCTTCGAGGGTTGTTCGAGGTTTTGCTGTATGTCTTGAGTAGTTTTGTCGTCTTCTATGATGTGATTAATTTCATATTTATTTTGGCACTTTTTATAAAAGATTATTTGAATAAATTGTGATAATATTTCCATGCAATATCTGTTCCATTCCTTATGTATGAGCTAATCTTTTTCTGACAAAGTCGTTTGTCTTATTAGCTGAGATATGATTTCTGCTTTATCTGCCAAGCTGTCCTTTATAGCCGTTAGACTCAAAAAGTCTTCCTTGCCTGTAAAGAGTCTCTTCTGATGTGACTTTCTCTTATATTATTTCATCAGAGTTATTTGCAGCTTCTTAGAAAGCTTTATCCTCTTATAGGATATCTGTCTGCAGTATTTTGTTTTGCTTTATGCTTTTTGCAGCCCAGCTTGCAGAGTTCAGTAGAAGACAAGATTCAAACTCAAGTAAGAGCCGTTGCTGCTGCTGCTATTTAAAGACTTCTTTGGAGAAAGAAATTAGCTAGCTCTCAGATATTCAAAAAGTTATCAGCAGCATTCAAGCTTAAGAACTTACAGTTTCCAACTGCTCTCAGCTCATTCACATCTAACTGAGAAGAAGTTTTAGTTCTTCACTCTTCTTCAACCTGAGTTCTCCTGCCTCCAGGAAGATCTTCACTCAGAGCTTTTTGAAGAAGAAGAAGAAGATAGCTGCCTAAAGAAGAAATTTTATTTCATATTATTTATCTTCTTGTAGCTTTTTCCTTCAATATTTTCTGAAGTGTTTCTGCACTGAAGCAAGACTTCACCTGGACATTCTTTTAGCCAGGGGGAGCCTTGATTCTTTAAGAGCTTTCTAGCTCAGTGCAAGTTATTATGCTTCTCTAATCTATTGTAAAATAGAGAAGACATTTTAACCTTCTTTCCCCCCTCCTGTACAGGGTTATTACTCTCTTCAAAAGTATCCCTTGGTGGTAGGGCACCTGATCAAAAACCTGTGTTGGTTTTTAGACACCTGATCAAAAGTCTAAAAGGTTTCTAGATCTACCTGAAGCAGATCTTGTTGGTGGCAGGGCACCTGATCAAAAACCTGAGTGGATTCCTACCTTGTTGGTAGAAGAGTGGACGTACCCAAGTTGTTTGGGGAACCACTATAAACTCCTTGTGTCGTCTGGATTGTTTAATTAATTACTTGCATTGTGGTTGTGATTAGTTTTAACTAGGATTGCTAGTTGCTGTTTAGGTTTCCAAGCCTTAACTGTAATTACAGTTGGCTGCCTTTTGTGCACATCACTTGTGTTAGGCTTTAGGGTTTAATCTCAAATATCTATAACCTTCATTCCGTAATTAACTCCAAGGGAGTTGAGTAGACAGTCAACTTTGCTAGTGCAATTTTTGATTACTCTATTCTCCCCCCTCTAGAGTAGTATCTATCCCCTTTTCTTTCAATTGGTATCAGAGGAAGGTTGTCTGACTGAATAGGCTAACACCTAAGTCACAAGATCCTGATAGATACCAAAGTTTATAGATATTCACTTTCACTATCATGGCCCAGTTCAAGGATTACTCTAGCACCAGACCTCCAACATGGAACTTAGCTAAATTTAGCATCTGAAAGGCAAGGATTAAATTATATATGAACTCTATTGATGAGAGTATTTTTGCTTCTATTTTGACAGGACCACCAAGAGCACCTTCTGCAGTTACTGCCTCATCATCAACTGATATGAGTGCAGTGCCTCCTCCAGACTACAATGATGAATACAAAAAGGCAAAGATAGCAGATGCTAAGGCAATGAACATTCTGGCTCAGACAATGTCTGATGAAGTATTCCAGAAGGTTGCTGACTGCTCCTCAACAAAAGCAATGTGGGATACACTGAACAAGATTGTAGCTGGTTCAGCTGATGAAAGGAAGGACAGAAGGTCCAACCTTATCTCATAGTATGAGAATTTCAAGAAAACTGATGCTGAATCAGTTGAAGCTATGTACACAAGGCTCAGCTCAATCATCAATGAGCTGAGGACTCTTGATAAGGATATTTCATTGACAGAGGTCAATGATAAGATTCTTATGTGCTTCCCTAGCACATGGGATCTGAGGATCTGGCCTATCAAGGAGGCCAGAAGCACATCAGAAATCTCAACAGAAGCCCTTCTCGGCAAGCTCAAGTCTTTTGAGCAAGTGTTGAAGTCCAGGGAAGCTGTGGCTGAAGCAAAGACCCCAACTCCTACAAGAAAAGAGCAAACCCTTGCTCTTAAAGCTGCTGATACTTCTGAAGGCAGCCAGTCCAATGAGAAACTGATGACATTATTTGCCAAAAGGTTTCTCAAGATGGGAAGGAAAGAATTCAGAAAGAAGTCTTCAAAGTATGAAGAAAAACCAAGGTATGATCGCACTCCTACTAAAGAAATAATCTGCTATGGTTGCAGGAAGCCTGGACATATTCTTTCAGATTGTCCAGAGGAAAAGAAAAAAGATAAAAGGAAAGACAAGGATCAGCACAGGAAGCATTCCAAGCCATCCTCCTACAAGAACAAAAAGAAGGAGAGAGGCTTTGTTGCTGAAACCTGGAGTGATTCTGATGAGGAATCTTCCTCCTCAAGCTCCAGTGAGGATGAAAAAGAAAAGAAGGCAAAAGAAGTTTGCCTGATGGCAATTGATGCCTGCAACAATCACTCAGCTACAGAGAGCTCAGATTCTGATGAAGAAATGCCAACTGAAGATGAGGTATTGTCTTCTTACGATTTTACATCTGATGAATTTAAATCAGATTTTAAATCTTTATGTTTAGATTTAATTAGCTCTGAAAAGGAAATAAAAGAGCTTAGAATTAAACTAGCTGAATCTGAATTAATCTCTAATGAAAACATTAGGTTAACAGCAGAACTCACTAATTCTAGTGAAGAAATAAAATTCCTTAAGAATGAATTAGCTAAGTCAAAAAGGTTAGAAGAATCTCTGAATGGTAGAAGCCTTAAGTTGCTTGAAATAACCAGCATGTCTAACACTAGGTCAGGCAATAACAAATTAGGCTTAGGAGCATCTTCTAGTGAACCCCCAATCATTCTTAAAAATCAACTTTCAACTCCAGTGAATTTTATTTCATCTAGTGGAATAAAGAACACTGAGCAAGTTAATCAAGTTAATAAAGATTTAAATAAAGCTAAGAGAGAGAAAAGAAAACAAAAATTTAAGGAAATACAAAGAGCGTCGAACGCTGCTCGACGATCGCAGGCCCAATGGTCGAACGGAGATCGACGATCTGGGCACCCATCGTCGAACGCTGATCGACGCTTTTAACATGAATTTCAAAACTTCACCCAGAACTTTAGAAACCAGAATGAAAATAGAAACCCTAGGTTCATTGACCCATCATCTGCATGGAGAATCCCACCTAGGAGATCTTACCCGTTAGGTTATCACCCTCAGCCTGCTTATTCATTTATTTCCAGTTTTTCTTATGTGAAAAACAAGGGACCCAAGGTTACCTGGGTCCACAATGTTTAATTGATTTATTTGCAGGTGAAGACCTATCATATCACTCAAAATAAGTGGTATTTGGATAGTGGTTGCTCCAAGCATATGACAGGAAATAAAGAACATCTGTCAAGGTTCAAGGCAAAGCTTGGCCCAAAGGTAATCTTTGGATATTCAAGCTGTGGTCAAACTGAAGGCTATGGCAGGATGACAATTGGAGCTGTAACATTCAAGAGAGTTGCTTATGTAACTGGACTGAAGCATAATCTAATTTCAGTAAGTCAGTTATGTGATGCTGGATACCAGGTATCATTTTCTAACTCCCTTTGTAATATTACTTTAAATAATAATGTTGTATTAATAGGTATTAGACAAGGTAACATTTACTTAGTAGATTTTAACTCAACTCAATCTGAAATCTGCTTATTTAATGAAGTAACAAATAACAATACTTTATGTCATAAAAGGCTTAGCCATGTTAACCTCAAGAACATATCTAGGTTATCTAAACACAACCTTGTTAGAGATTTACCTTCTTGCCCCTACAAGAAGGAGAGCCTATGCAAGGCTTGTCAATTAGGCAAGCAAACCAAAAATTCATTTAAATCAGTAAATAAAAGTGATTCTCCTAGAATCCTGTATTTATTACATTTGGGCCTATTTGGCCCAATAAATGTACAGAGTTTAGGAGGGAAGTATTACACCCTAGTCATTGTAGATGACTTCTCTAGGTTCACTTGGGTGTTCTTTTTGAGAACTAAGGCTGATAACTTCAAAGCCCTTACAGATTTTCTATTATGTATGCAGACTGAGTACTCTACTCATGTGGCCTTGATCAGAAGTGATCATGATACTGAGTTTGACTCTCTTCTCATGCAAGAATTCTGTGAGAGAGAAGGTATCAAACATAGCTTCTCAGCTCCTAGAACTCCCCAACAAAATGGGGTAGTTGAAAGGAAGAACAGAACCCTAATTGAAGCTGCTAGCACATTGTTGACAAATGCTAATATGCCTCTTTCCTATTGGGCAGAAGCTGTTAGCACAGCCAACTATGTCTTGAATAGAAGTCTGATACACAAGCTTAAGTGTAAAACTCCTTATGAGTTGCTTAAAGGAAAGAAACCTAAAATAAATTATTTTAGAGTATTTGGTTGTGTAGTTTATATTCATAATAATAATAAAGAATACCTTAGAAAGTTTGAAGCAAAAGCTTCAATGGGAATTTTTCTTGGATATTCCCAAGTAAGCAAAGCTTATAGAGTATTTAATAAATCATCTTCTAAAATTAAAGAGTCTGTTCATGTGTCCTTTGATGAATCTCAAATGTTTTACAAGGAGAAGGAAACTTCCCCTTCCTCAAGTTCATTACAGGTACAAGAATCTACCAGAGATGTCACTCAAGAGATTCTCCATCTTTCAACTCTTCATATCACTGAATCAGACAGTGATGAAGACCTTACAGAAGTTGTTGTTGTACCACCAATAGTAGATCAAATTCCTCCTGAGGAATTAAGCCCAACTATTGTTGAAGATCACATCCCACCTGCTGATGTTATCACACTTAGAGATCATCCTACATCTCAAGTGATAGGAGACATATCAGCTGGTGTTCAAACAAGACATCAGTTAAGACAGGATGTGATGCATGCTTGTTTCCTTTCACAGATTGAGCCCCTCACCATTAAAGATGCTGAGCTAGATCCCCACTGGATCATTGCTATGCAAGAGGAACTCAATCAGTTTGAGAGATGTAAAGTATGGACTTTGGTTCCAAGACCTAAAGGCCAACTGATCATAGACACCAAGTGGGTGTATAGAAACAAGTTGGATGCAAATGGAATTATTGTAAGGAACAAAGCTAGGCTTGTAGCTCAGGGCTACAAACAGTAGGAAGGTATAGATTATGACCAAACCTTTGCTCCTGTTGCAAGGCTAGAGGCAATAAGGATCTTTTTAGCCTATGCAGCCTATATGAAGTTTAAGGTTTTTCAGATGGATGTCAAGAGTGCCTTTCTAAATGGTGAGCTAAAGGAAGAGGTATTTGTTGAACAACCACCTGGGTTTGTTTCTTCAACTCAGCCCTCACATGTATTCAAGTTGCAAAAAGCTCTTTATGGACTCAAACAAGCACCAAGAGCCTGGTATGAGACTCTAGCTAGTTTCCTGTTAGAGCACAACTTTGTTAGGGGAGTAGTTGATAGAACCCTTTTCGTCAAGCACCACAAAGACACAATCCTATTAGTTCAAGTGTATGTGGATGATATTATTTTTGGTTCCACTGATCCCAAACTATGCAAAAAGTTCTCCAACTTGATGCATTTTAAGTTTGAGATGAGTAGTATGGGTGAGCTATCTTACTTTCTTGGTCTCCAAGTAAAGCAAGATGCTGATGGCATCTTTATCTCCCAATCCAAATATGCCAAGGAATTGGTATAGAAGTTTGGGATGGCTGATGCTTCAGCAATGCATACACCTATGGCTACTAATGTAGTTATTGATTCTGATGATCAGGGAAAGCCTGTTGATCAAAAGAATTATAGGGCCATTGTTGGTTCCCTATTATATTTAACTGCAAGTAGGCCAGACATAATGTTTGCTACATGCCTTTGTGCTAGATTCCAGGTTAACCCCAAGGAATCTCATCTGATTCTTCTCAAGAGAATCTTGAGATACCTGAAGGGATGTCCAAATCTAGGACTTTGGTATCCAGCTGAGTCAGAATTTGAATTAATTGGATATTCTGATTCTGATTATGCTGGCTGTCGAGTTGACAGGAAAAGTACCTCAGGAACTTGTCAGTTCCTGGGAGAGAGATTGGTCTCTTGGTTCTGTAAGAAGCAGACCTCTGTCTCAACTTCAACTGCAGAAGCTGAATATATAGCAGCTGCTAGTTGTTGTTCACAGATCCTGTGGATACAAAACCAACTTTTGGATTATGGGTACTCACACAAGAACACTAAAATCATGTGTGATAGTACAAGTGCTATCTCCATTGCACAAAATCCAGTGCACCACTCTAGAACGAAACACATTGAGATCCGGCACCATTTCCTGAGAGATTGTGTGGAAAAGAACAAGATCAGCCTTGAGTTCATATCCACAGACCTTCAGAGAGGTGATATATTCACCAAGCCCTTAGATGAACAAAAGCATCTGTTCTTTTTAGTTCAACTAGGCATGATCAATGGAAGAGACTAAGTGTGACGTCTGCCTTATTGAAACTTGTTCGAAGATAGTCGAACGACGTTCGAAGATAGTCGATCGGATCAAGCCTATCGTCGACCTATGGTTGATGATAGCTTATCTGCTTGAAGATCATCGACCGGCGTTCGAAGATAGTCGAACAGGTCGAGCCTATCGTCATTTATGGTTGACGACAGCTTGCTGTTTGTGAAGACAGAAATAGTCGAATGATTGATCGACTACTCTGCTTCAGGACCGATCGTCGAACGACCATTCGACCATCGTCTATAGTATCTTTTAAATAGATCGACGATCGTTGTTTTAATATAAAGCTGATGGTCGACCTAGGTTAAGAGATAGTTGCTTTTATCGTCGACGGAGAGCATCTTTTCGCATTCCGTCTTCCAGCTTGCTCTTTGTCTTGCGATTTCTGCCGCTACGTCCTCGCCGTCTCTCCCTCGTCTTCTTCAGCCCTCTCGATGACGATTTCTCCAACGCTCCTGGCAGTAGTAAAGTTCGATGCAGGATTCAGTGTAGATTTCGATTCCTTCAGTTGCTGCGAATCCGGAATAGTGGAAATTCTTAATCTGTGCAAAGATCAAGGGTTAGAGAAGCTCATGTCCTCCAGGATAAAGATAAATGTTCAAGAGATCAAAGAATGGGCATTCACTTCGTCTTCAACTGATGATTCGATGACCGGAACTATCGGCGGAGAAGAGGTAACATTGACTCCCGCTATTTTAACTGAAATATTTGGATTGATAAATGGGGAAGAAGAGTATGAGCAAGATGCCCCAGAGTTTGGGAGGATGCTGACAGAGCTGGGACATGCCGAAGGCATTCCCTCTAAGCTGCTTAAAGTAAATTTTCCGTTTAAGATTAAGTTTCTTGCTGAAATAGTCGGAAAAGTGCTATTGGGAAAGCACTCTGCTCACGACAACATTACAAGGCAGCAGTTTGCACTGATGTGTGCAATTGTGAATAAGAAACAGATCAATTGGGCAGGAGTTCTATTTGATTTGATCAGGAAAAAGAACGGCAAGAAAGAAGTTACCCTGGGTAGGGTAGTTGGGATTTTTCTGAAGGAAAGATATCCCCATCTGTTAGTTTCAGCTGCTACCTCCATAAACGCCAGCAAGAAGATGGATCCATCCCTGTTCGCCAAATGGAAAAGGACCTTCCTGAAGCCCGCTCCAGCAGGGGTTGCTCCAGTTACATCTGAGAGCACCAGGACTGCCTCAGTCACTCCTCCCGTACAAGCAGCTGGCTCAGCAAATCCATCCCTACCATCTTCTTCATCTGCTTTGCCGTCTACTTCAGTTGAAGTTCCATCAACTTCAATTAAAGTACGACCTTCTGCTTCTCCTCCTGCATCTCCTCTCCCGTCTCATCTTGCTGGGATTTCTCAACCCAGTTTTGATTTATTGGTTTCTGAGATTTCTACTCCTCTTCACTCTCCAATTCCTTCTTCTGATCACATTGATCACCCTGCATCCACTCATCCATCTCCAGCTCACTCTCCATCTCCAGTTCCATCTCCAGTTCACTCTCCAGTCCATCATGAATACACCATCCCTGCTAATCATCCATCCTCTGAGATTCCATCATCATCATCATCATCCTTTGAAATAACTCCAGCATTCATCTCTAGCATTGTGGAGTTAATTACCCCCTCAATCAAAATCATGATTGAAGAGGCGATTGCTCCCCTTGCTTCTTCTATCTCCTCTTTGACTGCTGCCATCCGGGCACTCTCAAAGTCTGCTGAGCCCTCTTCCTCTAGCGGCCTGGTTTCAGTTTCTACTGAAATCAGGCAGGGGGAGATGCTTAATGAAGATGTCTCTGAGCAGCCCTTGGCCTCCCCTCCAGCAGATCATCATGCAGTGGCAGAGAAAGCAATAGAAGATTCAGCTCCTCCTTCTCTATCTGAAAAAGAAATTTCTGATGCATTATTGCAATCTGAATTTATTGTCAAAGCTTGCCTGGAAGAATGTTCTACTCCCTTGGTCGCCCTGTACCTAGAAGGAGTTATCACTTCCTTTCTAGATGAATTATGGGAGTTAGGACACACAATGGTCGATTCTGAAGGTATTCCCTTTACTTACTTTTTAGACTTGATAACTGATATGTTTGTATGGGAATATCTGGAAGGGATGATTAGATGTCATTTAGAAAAATTTTATTCATAATACGACAGATAAAATGGAAGAAGCTTTAGATGTTCAAGAGCCTGTTATCCAATCAGCTCCAGTAGCTCAATCTGAAACAGAACAAGTTACTCAAGTTTCTGAGGTTGCTCAGCCAGAAGTGCAAGCAGAACTGGTCACCATGACAGTTTCTGATCAACAAGAAAAAGCTGCAGATACTCATATTGAAAAGTCTACTGTGTGGGATGATTCCCCGGGTTTGGATTTAGATGCTCTCCTGGCACAGGATGCCATGGAAGAAGAATTAGAAAGAGCTGCTCTAAAGGAAAAGGAAAGAGCTTTGAAAGATGCAATTGACCCATATGATCTGCCCATTTCTTCTAATTCTGAAGATGAAATTGATTCTGATAAGTCTATTGAGTCAAAAAGAAAAAGAATTGCTAAAAAGAAAAGGAAAGCTGTAGCCCCTCCTCCTCCTAATCCAGATAATGATACTCCTTATTATATCCTGAAAGGGATTGATCCTAAATCAAAAGATTTCCAGCACTGGATGTCTTTCTCTAAGAATTAGCAGAAGCAAAGGAAGAAGTCAAAGAGGCATGACTCTCCTGTCCCAAGATGGACTCCTAGAGGTCCTCCTCCTCCACTTCCCAGTGCAGGAGCCTCAGGAAACTTATCTGCAAAACCTGCTGCTCAGTCTGAAAGATTCAAGCCATCTCAGTCAGCTCAAAGGAGAAGTTCACAAGGACATCAAGGTAAAACTCAAACTGGCTATCAAAGACCTGATGCTGTTCAGGAACAAGTAAAGGAGGTAGTGTATCAAAGACCAACATTTTCTCCTCCTCATTCTAAAGAAATCAAAAGCTAAACCTCTCCTAATCCAGTTCATTCTGTGAAGGATGTTCCAAAAGGTAAGTGATTTATTTTATCTGAAAATTCTAGCAAGACATTTGCTAAGTCTGCTCCTTCTTTTTATCTAGTTACTCAGGATAAAGAATCAGTTGATACATCTTCTGAGAATGTTTATGAAATCCTAGAGCTTGATCCTAATTTTAGGATGGCTCGTTTTCTTGAACTTGTTGGAGCAACTCAAATTAAGAAAGCAAAAGCAGAAGGAAAAGACATTGCAGGATTGACCCCAATGTCGAAATTCAGAATGAAGGAGCTCGATAAATTCCAGGTTAGACCTGAGATATTTGATCCTTCAAAGTACATGGAAAAACATCCTGAGGTAGTTGTCCCAAGAACAACAGAATTGAAAATCATTGGAGAACAAGACTTGAAGTTATCGAGAAAAGAAGCTCTAGATCCCACTAGAAAGATTACTTTTGTTTCTAGCTCTTCTGATCCTAAACCTAACTCTGAAGCATCTTAATATTTCATTGATTGACAGTTAATTGCTTATCTGTTTGATTGATGTTATCTGCTTAGTTATTTCTTTTCATGCTTTTTATTTACTTTCAGTAATTAGTTTTGTATGTTTTAATTGTTGAGAGACTTAACTCAAATAGGGGGAGATTGTTGGTACCCTAGGTTTTGATTTGAGTTCAATCTTCTCTTTCTGTCTCTTGACCCAAGATTTATCTATGGTCAAAGGTTAGTTGATATGATAGATTCTCTAGTTGTGTAGAATTGCCTGTCCAGATAAAAAACTGGCTAAGTAATTTCTGGTTCGACTATGGTCGAACGTCGCTCGACTATCGTCGATCGTCTTCCTGATAGCTCGACTATCTGCTTGATAGGTCGACTATCTGTTGTCTGTGATAGCTCGACTATCTGTTGATAGGTTGACTATCTGTTTTCCTTGATAGTTCGACTATCTGTTGATAGGTCGACTATCTGCTCTTCTTGATAGTTCAACTATCTGCTTGGATAGTTCAACTATCTGATAGCTCGACTATCTGTTGATAGGTCGACTATCTGCTTTCTATGATAGCTCGACTATCTGTTGATAGGTCGACTATCTTCTCTGTTTTGATAGTTCGACTATTTGCTTGGATAGTTCAACTATCTGATAGTTCGACTATATGTTGATAGGTCAACTATCTGTTTTGCTTTGATAGGTCGACTATCTATTGATAGGTCGACTATCTGTTTTCTGTGATAGGTCGACATCTGTTTGATAGGTCGACTATCTGTTTTGTTTGGTAGTTCGACTATCTGTTCTGATAGATCGACTATCTGCTGAGGTAGTTCGACTATCTTCTTTGATAGCTCGACTATCTGGATCGTTCGACTATCTGTCTGATAGGTCGACGATCTCTGTGCTTAGGTCGACGATCTCCGAGGGTCATTCGACGTTTTGCTGTATGTCTTGAGTAGTTTTGTCGTCTTCTATGATGTGATTAATTTCATATTTATTTTGGCACTTTTTATAAAAGATTATTTGAATAAATTGTGATAATATTTCCATGCAATATCTGTTCCATTCCTTATGCATGAGCTAATCTTTTTCTGACAAAGTCGTTTGTCTTATTAGCTGAGATATGATTTCTGCTTTATCTGCCAGGCTATCCTTTATAGCCGTTAGACTCAAAAAGTCTTCCTTGGCTGTAAAGAGTCTCTTCTGATGTGACTTTCTCTTGTATTATTTCATCAGAGTTATTTGCAGCTTCTTAGAAAGCTTTATCCTCTTATAGGATATCTGTCTGCAGTATTTTGTTTTGCTTTATGCTTTTTGCAGCCCAGCTTGCAGAGTTCAGTAGAAGACAAGATTCAAACTCAAGTAAGAGCCGTTGCTGCTGCTGCTATTTAAAGACTTCTTTGCAGAAAGAAATTAGCTAGCTCTCAGATATTCAAAAAGTTATCAGCAACATTCAAGCTTAAGAACTTACAGTTTCCAACTGCTCTCAGCTCATTCACATCTAACTGAGAAGAAGTTTTAGTTCTCCACTCTTCTTCAACCTGAGTTCTCCTGCCTCCAGGAAGATCTTCACTCAGAGCTTTTTGAAGAAGAAGAAGAAGAAGATAGCTGCCTAAAGAAGAAATTTTATTTCATATTATTTATCTTCTTGTAGCTTTTTCCTTCAGTATTTTCTGAAGTGTTTCTGCACTGAAGCAAGACTTCACCTGGACATTCTTTTAGCCAGGGGGAGCCTTGATTCTTTAAGATCTTTCTAGCTCAGTGCAAGTTATTGTGCTTCTCTAATCTACTGTAAAATAGAGAAGATATTTTAACCTTCTTTCCCCCCTCCTGTACAGGGTTATTACTCCCTTCAAAAGTATCCCTTGGTGGCAGGGCACCTGATCAAAAACCTGTGTTGGTTTTTAGACACCTGATCAAAAGTCTAAAGGGTTTCTAGATCTACCTGAAGCAGATCTTGTTGGTGGCAGGGCACCTGATCAAAAACCTGAGTGGATTCCTACCTTATTAGTAGAAGAGTGGACGCACCCAAGTTGTTTGGGGAACCACTATAAACTCCTTGTGTTGTCTGGATTGTTTAATTAATTACTTGCATTGTGGCTGTGATTACTTTTAACTAGGATTGCTAGTTGCTGTTTAGGTTTCCAAGCCTTAACTGTAATTACAGTTGGCTGTCTTTTGTGCACATCACTTGTGTTAGGCTTTAGGGTTTAATCTCAAATATCTATAACCTTCATTCCGCAATTAACTCCAAGGGAGTTGAGTAGACAGTCAAATTTGCTAGTGTAATTTTTGATTACTCTATTCACCCCCCTCTAGAGTAGTATCTATCCCCTTTTCTTTCAAGCCCCAACAACAGTCACCTCACAGATCCAACAAAACTTTTCTTGAAGATAAATTTCTAGAGCTGTGAAGAAGAGTGAGTTGAGCTTCTGCTTCAGTTCAGAAAGGTGCAGAACAGCAGATCTGCAGAGTTGCTTCCACCTCAAGAGTCTTGTTGTTGTGAAGAAGTTAGGGCTGAGGATATCTCAGCTCAGGAAGAAGAGAACTCAGAGAAATTTCTCTGTTGTCATAGTCAAACCACACTGACTTACTCCTTGTAGGATCTTAACAAATCTAAGATATATGCCTAAATATATAAAGACTGAGTGTAGGATCCAAGTGTGGATCTTAGTGTAGGATCACTAGTTGATCTGAGGTAGGATTCTGTTGAGAATCTAAGAGTAGGGCTTTGGCCTGAGTGGTAGGATTCAAGTGTGAATCTGTGATGTAGGATCCATTTTGGATCTGAGGCAGGTGTTCAGTTGATCACTGAGCTATAGGGCTTTTGAGCCTGAGATAGGAGAGTCATTCTCTCTGAGTGGTAACGCACTTGTGCCTGAGTTGTAGGATCCCTTTGGATCTGAGGCGGGCCTTTGTACCTGAGAAGTAGGAGAGTTGTTCTCCTTGAAGTAGGATCCTTTGTGGATCTAAGGTAGGGCTGTCCTCCCAGCCTGAGTTGTAGGGACTTTGGGCCTGAGGTAGGTGATCTTTGGATCACTGAGTTATAGGGCATTGTGTCTGAGCTGTAAGTCTTGGAGGAGACTGAGAGATCCTGAGGGATCTGAGGTGTAAGCTCTTAGGATCTGAGATTAAAGAAGTGCCTTGTTTAACTATAAGTTAGAAAGGTGGGAGGGAAAGTGGATATACCCATAATTTGAGGAATTACTATAAATTTGTCGTATTGTCTGTGTGATTGCCTTGAAAGCATTATTAAACTAATCACATAACTCACATAGATAATTAAGTTTTAAAATATAGCACTAGGAACCAATAACCTATTCACCCCCCTCTAGGTAATTTAGTTATCCTTAAAACTAAAGACTTTCAAGTGGTATCAGAGGGAGGTTGCTCAAAAAGAACTTAACTGTCTGAGTAGAACCCCAAGGATATCTAATAGGTTAGTACTTATGGGTTCAGGAGAGAACCATAAGGAGTGGTGCTCAGTGAAGCTCCAAGTCTACAGAGAGGACAAGGAATACATTGGGCTATTGGTAGCTCTTGTAGAAGATGATGTCTATCCAGATCCAAGGATAAAGATCAGGGCCCCTCTATCACATTCAGAAAGTAACTCAGAGGAGTATGATGAGGAAGCAGATGACAGCAGATGTTATGGGATAATGACCATGACAGAAGAAGAATCACGCCAGGATCAGCCATAGATTGCTGGCACAACCCTAGTGTGCCAAGGGCAAGGGCGAGTCTTCCTGACAGGACTGCTGTAGGTAGACATGTGCATTTCTATGCTAACAGGAACCTAGGACCCAATTCATTTTGGGGTTCTAAGGTAAGATAAATTATGCTTTGTAGGACAGTTCAAGTGGCCATACCCATTTATGGTCCTTGGACAGAGATTATTCCAGACTCAAGAATGGAACAAGGTGGCCATCTTTAGGATCATACACCTATAGATAGAAGTGGATGGACAGACTATCAAGCAAAGGATGTCCAGGACATGTTCAATCATTGAGGGGGGAGCTAGGTCAGTCTGATGTGTTGGATTAGCTTGAGTCTTACCAAAAGGTTTGATATCAGGAAATCTTATGCACCAAGTGGATCAGTCAGAGAGAGCTAGATGCAAATCTATGGCTAAAGAAGAGTAAAGGATCTGGCTCAACAAAAAGGTACTTTGCAGGGAGCAAGGAAGTGGCTGTGTATCCAGCATCTGCTCCAAGTATACAATACAAAGATAAGTAGAATTACTCTAGTTGATGATTCTACTAAATGTTCTCTCAATTGCAAGAAATCTTGTATCTCTTTAT
Organism: Platanthera zijinensis; assembly: GCA_039513925.1. NCBI lineage: Eukaryota > Viridiplantae > Streptophyta > Magnoliopsida > Asparagales > Orchidaceae > Platanthera > Platanthera zijinensis. The sequence goes on from CM077082.1 coordinate 177,713,528, forward strand.
AGGACTATGCTTTTTAGATAAGATATAATATATATTAAATGTATGAGGAGAAGTATTAGATAAGTCTTAAAAAATTTTGTCTCAACAAATAAGTAAGTTGCTCATGTATTCACTAAGCCACTAGGTGAAACTAGATTCAACATCCTCAAGTTTGACATGGGCATGTTGAATTTATTTCAAGTAGCTCTCCTCTAGTTGTATATAATGTATGTGTATTGTAGGTCAATTTAAATCCCTGGAGGATTGGTCAATCTAATAATACTAAGGGTTAAAGGCAAATTCGTCTGTTTGCGGCTAAGTAAGAGGAATTAATCCCAATCGTTGATCATAACTTAATCCCCAAACAGGTATGCGCCTTTCTGCCTTCTATCTTAAGAAAAATTATAAATATAAGGACTTGTGCATAAAGCAAAACACAATGTTCCTTGCCCTTCACTGCCCAATACTGCCGAAATGACAAAACTGTTTCGCTCGCTCTCAGAAATTCGCAACGACGATGGCTCCCAAAGGATAGGATTTACTCTTTGAGGGATCAGTGGTAGTGCACAATGGATTCTCTGATGCGCTAGAGGAAGTGCAACATGTTCTTCATCTTCTCCATGTATCTTACCTAGGGTTTGTCTTGACGGAACCCTGCCTGCTATGGAAGCAGGAAGTACTTGAATTATTTTCCAATGCCATGACAGATGCATCTGCTGGCAATCTCAAGACTGTGATGAGTGGAACGAAGATCAAGATCACCCCAAGGAGGCTGAGCAAAGCTCTCCAGTTGTCGAGGTTCTCGGAGACAGAGGATGAAGATGACCTGGTGTAGACTGATATCAAAGCTGTAATGAAGTGGGTTGGTCTATCAAAGCTCACTAGTGGCTCAATCTTAAGAAAGGAACTTAACTTAAGGGGCAAGTTTCTGGCAGACATCGTTGGGAAGGCCTTGCTATGCAAAACAGGCTCCTATGACAAAATCTCCAAGAAAATGTTTGAGTTAATGACAAGAGTCATTCTGTCCAAGAAAACAGATTGGGGCAGAAAATTGTTTGAAAGGATAGTGGACTGTATTGCTGAACCCAACATGGGTAGGATATTGTCCCTATTCCTTCTTCAAACTGTTTCAGAGATCCTAAATTTGAGGCTAGGGAAAAAATTCATCACATGAGAAGGATGGACATAAGAATGCTTGATAGGTAGGACAGGGTCCTTCACCCCCATGGCCAGCAAGGTGCTAAGAAGAAGAAGGAGAGACAAGCTCCAGTGCCAGAGGAAAGCATCACAACTAGTTCTTCTAAAGAACAAGATGAGGAAGAGCCTCATGATCCAAATCTGTCAGGGTCTGAAGATGAGCCCCAAAAGTACGCAGCTGCCCAAGTGTCTGAATCTTCTAAACAAGCCACAAAAAATCAGTTCAGTAGAGCTCAATATGAAGAAGCCCCAGATGAAGATACTCTTACAGTTGAAATTACTGAAGGAGTGGCAGAGGACATAGTCAATAAAATCTCTGCTACAATAGAGGGGGGGGGGGGGGGGCTCAAAGACCCCACCTGCTGCTAAAAATGTATCTTCACCACAACCCCAAGAGCTTCTTATTGGACACAGTCCTCAGAGTGAGGGGGAGCAACTCTCAGAGAATGTTATGCAAGATGCACTTGCTGAGAGGGAAAAAGATCTGGATCAGTTCATGGAGACTCCACTGTCTAAGGGGGAGCAACTCCAAAATCTTCAAGAGATACCTTAGGATGTTGAGAATGTTACTTTTGTTCTGCATGCCAATGAGGGCATGGCAGATGGTGAGGGGGAGCTTCACTCTAAACTCCCAGCTCATGTTGAAGTGCATGATATAAACTCCTCCATGTCAGAAAAGGAGGAGAGTGCTCCAAAGAAAGCTCAGTCTTCTGCCTTTCCTGTGGCTGACTCTGACAAGCGAGCAGAGGTCAGGCCAGCTCAAGAAATAGATGATGAAGTCACTACTATAAGGATAGATCAAATGCCACCTATGTTTCTGGCCCAGCTGAAAGGCTTGTTGGATGAGCAGAGGAGATCATTGGAAAATTTTGTGGATGATGCTCTCAAAGAAATCAGGAAGGAGCTATCTACAGAAATTTGTCAATCAAATTTGAAGTGAATCTTCTGAAGGGTTAAATTGTCAAATTCTTCAAAAGGGCAGCTCCTTCTGTGGATTATGCTATGAACAAGCTGGATGTAGTTGACTCAAATGTCACTACAGTGATTGCAAATCAAACAATTCAGAATGACAACCTGCTGGCTATTTATAAGACTGAAAAAATTCTAAGGGAAATATAGAATACAACAATCTTTACCAAGATGGATAGCTGTACAAAACTGCTGGATGACCATATGCTAGAGGTCAAGAATCAAGTGACAGCTTGAGTCAATCATCTTGAATCAGCCAGGAACAAGGCCTGCCTCTACCATACCAACGAGCTTATTGAAGAAGTCAAAAAGGGAGAGAGTAATGTCATAAGAACAAATACTGAAAATATGGTCTAGGCTACCAATGTGATGAGAGGATTATTTAGGATTGAACCTATCAGATATGACAACATCCCTATGATGCCTACTAAAGTAGAAGATGCTCTGAACCCAGATATGTCTGCACAGTAGAAAGGCCAACCTCAACATGATTGGTATGGAGAAGAAGCGGCTCAGTGGGTTGATTCATACATTGCTGCTGAGATTCATGAAGTCAGCCCCACTACAGACCAGGCACTGAATATCAAAGAAAGATCTACTGCTGAAAGTGAGGAAGAAATCAGGATGAGGAAGAAGAGACATCGAGAAGAAATGGAAAAGAGGCCTGATTTTGAACAATGGAGCTCTGAGTCCAGGTCCATTATTCTGTTGTTTGGGATCAAGTTAAAACCGAGAAGACCGACAGAGGAAAGTTGTATAACTCAATGGAATGGGATAAAATGGATAAGAGAGACACAATAAGGAGGCTATACTAGAAGAATAAGAATGCTGGCACACTGCAACCTGATGCAGTGGATCCTATAAGATTCTTTCCACAGCCTTACAGTTACTTCCAAAGATAAAGAGATAAGAAAGCTGCAGCTGAAATTGAAAAGTAGACAAGGCAGACAATAAAGGGAAAAAGATAGCTGATGGAGCTGAGAAGGAAGAAATATCCAAAAAGAAGCCTAAGGGCAGAGGCATTGTGATAAGGGAACCTGAAACTTGAAATATTTCTTGTTTTGCTTATAAGGCTTAAAGAATGTGTTATGTTTTGTTATATTCACATAAACATTTGTTCCTTCTATGATAAATGAAAAAATATTTGTGAGTTATGCAATATGTATTTTACTGTATATGTTGCATATTTGTGTAAGTGTATAACAATGTCTTAGGTTTTGACATCTTCAAATATGGGGAGATTATTGGTTCCATTGATCCTAATATCCTGAATTTGAAGAAGGCCTTGTAGACAATGGTATACACATGTTGTAATCTAACATGTCCTACAAGTTCTATGTATGCAGGGTATCTTCTATGCATTGATTGGATAGGTTGATTCAAGTGGACAAGACAGGTGATGTCTAGGCAAGCTAGTGGAAAGACAGAAAATGGTCTAAGTCCACAGGCATTGAGTGAAGTCTATTCACTCAATGCCAGGTGGCTAATAGCGCTGAGGTCAACTTGTATAGTCAAAGCCCAACAATTGGCAAGCTGAAGATGTGACTAAGTCCACAGGCGTTGAGTGAAGTCTACTCACTCAAATCCATATAGAAAAAAGCTGTGAGACAGGCTAAAGCAGTAAAAGCCTAAGAAGAAATAGGGAGAAATGTGGCTAAGTACACAGGCGTTGAGTGAATAATTCACTTAACGCCATAACTTCGTATTCGTTGAGTATAGCTCAGAAAGTCAAAGCCATAAAAAATCTGTGTAGATATTTGACTAAGTACACAAGCGCTGAGTGAAGCTTACTCACTCAATGCCATGTGATAAAGAGCATTGACTGAATCTTAGTCAATCAGAGACTGTGATTTCACACAGACATTTGGCTATGTCCAAATGCGTTGAGTGAAGGCTACTCACTCAACGCTAGATAACAGAAGAAAATATGTTAAGTAGTTTTTCATTGAGTGAAGCTTACTCACTCAACGTCAAGTGAGAAAATCTATCATAGTAATATGGCATTGAGTGATGAAGGCTCACTCAATGCCTAATAACAGAAAGTTTGGCTAAGGCAAAAAGCGTTGAGTGATGAAGACACACTCAACGCTCTCAATGCCAGAGAAGCAGGAATATTTTCTAAGACAAAAAGAATTGAGGGGACTCAACACACTCACTGCCTAGAGACAACATTCTGTTTAAGTGTTTTGGCTTTGAGAGAAGCATACTCACTCAATGCCTATACTAATATTTCTTGATTTTGGTTAAGTCCATAGATGGTGACGTTAAAAAAGTCAACAAGTCAACAAAATTTGAATTCATTGCGGGAAAGCTACAGTACGCGACAAATGTCGCCGCTTGCCTTCTATACAGAAATTAATGCAAAAGTTATTAGCTGCCAACAAATTCAAGGTGGGGCCCACTGCTCAAAGAGGCGTTGATGGGCTAATATTAAAAAGGCGGCGATCGAGGAAGTAGAAGTAGCTTTTGGAAAAACTCTTCTAGACTTCATCTTCCTGCCGGCCATTGTTGCAGAGCTTGGAGATCCAGTTCAAGTGATGATCTAAGAGCAAAAACAAATTAGTCCGTGACTCACAAACAGTTAGCTGTTGAAGAAGCTATTCACTAAAGAATCAAAACATCTTTAATAGCAAGATCAGAAAGTCCACTTTCTGAGAAAGAAGAAGTAGCTGAATCATCTGGATTCAACAGTAAGAAAGAGAGAACTGAGTTTTTTTGGAGCATGCGTTCCACGCTTCTTTGGTTTACTAATAACAAATCTTATTTGTATTTGATCTTTGGGTGTTTATGATGTGCAAATATCACATGTCTAGCTCTAATGGCATTTGGGTGTTGTTTTAGGTCAAAACAGATGATCTTAGGAGCTATCGCCAGGCAATAATGGGTATTGCCCACAGGCGACAACGAAGATCGACGAATCTGTGATCGACGGTCGACGAATCCACGTTCGCGATTGACGAATCTGCAATGCAAAAATCAGGAGTTCGTGGGACACGTGGCAGCCGTTATCAATATCGCCAGGTGGCGATACTTAGTATCACCAGGAGACAATCCACGTTCGATGATCGACGGATCTGCGATGCAAAAATGAGGAGTTCGTGGGACACATGACAGCAGTTACCGATATTACATGGTGGCGATACCCAGTGTCTCCAAGCAATATCACCAAAGTATAAAAGCCAGTTCATTTTCTGTGGAGATCATGAATTTTTTACCTTGAGTGCACCTTCCTGTTTAGACGAACCAGAGAGCTCCAGATTCTAGATTTACTTCATACTCTCAAGAAGACCGAAGAGCAAAGGATCGACGAAACATACATAACATTCAAAGTAACCCTAGCTAGTATTCGTCATCATCTTCAGCGCATTGTTTGAAGGGAGTTTTAATTCTATTTTTCAATTTGTTTTGTTCTTATTCTTATTGTAATCCAACTGTAATTGGTAGAGAAATCACAACCTTGTGCGTAGTCCTCACGTGGCTTAGGAGGAAATCACCGCCTTGTGTGTGGCGTCTAGGTCCTTGTATGGCTTAGGGGAAAATCGCCACCTTGTGCATGACGTCCAAGTCCTTGTGCGGCTTAGGGAGTAATCGCTGCCTTGTGTGCAGTGTCTAGATCGTGGTTAGATCTAGGGGAGGCTAGTAATAAGCTCTAGGGAGAGATACGCTTTAGCCTACCAGTTCTTGGTAGAAGGACCGGCGAAATCAAAAGTTAACTATTTTTTCATAAGCCTTAATCTATAGCTTCATGGAGATATCCTATATATTGGTTTATCACTTATGAAATAAAAGATTATCATTTCTGTTCTTATTTATTTCTAAGTGTTTAGTTTTATTATGAAAAATTAGTATTGTTTTCTTTACGTGTTGCGCCTAGTAAATTAAGATTAAGAAATAAATATTGTGAACCCTTATTCACCCCCCCTAAGGGCGTCGTACAAGCCAGCACTTGGTGTCAGAGGAAGGTTACTCCGAAATCGGTTTCACCACCGGGAGTAATGGCGCAAAACACTCACGCATTTTTTGAGGGGCAAGGTATAAGTAGACCTCCCTTATTCATGGGCACAGACTACAACTATTGAAAAATTCGAATGTGATGCTTTCTAATAGCTCTAGATATCGACGTTTGGGGCATGGTAGAAAAATTCTACACTTCTCCTATAATCGTTGTAGGAAGTGTCACAATGGAAAAACCCAAGGATGAATGGGATGAAGTTTATAAGCTTCGCTGTAAGAATAACGCTAAGGCAATGAACGCCTTATTCTGCGTGTTAGATAGGACTGAATTTAATCGTGTTTGTGCATGTGAAACTGCGTATGATATATGGAATCTCCTTGAAGTTACTCATGAAGGTACATCGCAGGTGAAAGACTCCAAGCTTTTCCAGTTAGAGTCAGAATTTGAGAAGTTCAAGATGGTGGTTGATGAAGATGTAGACTCCATGTACACAAGGTTCAACAAGATAGTGAACGACTCGAGGATTCTCGGAAAGAGTTTCTCAAACGGAGATTTGGTGAGAAAGATACTTAGATCACTTCCCCCGAAGTTTAATCGGAAGGTGACTGCCATCTCGGATTCACATGATCTAAAGTCTCTCCAAATTGAGAATATGATAGGCAATCTGAAAACCCATGAAGTAGAACTGAGGATTCAACAACAGGAGTACAGCCTGGAGCCAAGAAAGAAATCTTTGGCGTTGAAGTCCAAGAAGGAAGTGAAAAGTGAGTCTGATGAGAGTGATGAAGGAGATGAAGAAAGTCTATTTGTAAAGAAGTTCAGGAAGTTCATGAGAAATCCTGAAAAAAGAAATTCTTTCAGGAAATTTTTCAAGAAACAAGAATCTAAGTATAGAAAAGGAAAAGCCCAAGCTGATGGAGAGGATGATGAAGAGAGATCACCACCTGAGTGCTATCACTGCAGGAGAGTTGGCCACATTAAGAGCAAGTGCCTAAAATATCTGAAAGAGCAGAAGGAGAAGTGACACAAGAAGATGGATAAGAAGAAAGTTTTGAAGGCTGAACCTGGGATGATGTCATATCTGAGGAGTCAAGAAGTTCGAGCTCAAAGACTGAAGAGGATGCCAACATGTGCCTGATGGGAAAGGACGTCTCATCATCTGATGATGAAAGCAGTGTCCAAAGCGACACTGAGGTAAATCCTCCTTCTTATGAAGATTTGTATAATGAATTTTTACAAACATGCAAGTATTTTGATAAAAGTTTGAATGAAATTATATTATTGAAATCTGAAAATAAAAAGTTAAAAAAATGAAGTTAAAATACTTGGGAAGGAGAAAGTGACTTGTCAAGAGGATTGTCCGTCTTCGACAAGGATATTAGAACTTGAGAAAGATCTCTCTAAGTCTCGATCTCAGGTTGAATCTCTTACAAGAGAGAAAGTGGCCTTAGAGAGATCTCTAAAGCTTTCTCAATCTCAAGTGGAAGGCAGCAAAAAGTCCTTCACAGTCGATGCAGCACCATTATTGCCGAAAACACTGCATTGAGAGGACGATTCTGTGATCTAGAAATGGCCACTAACAAGTTTGGAATGGGACAAAAGTCACTGAATATGATTTTGGCGAGCCAGTGCTATGGTTCGGCAAAATTCGGACTTGGTTACTATCCAGAACACTATCGCCCGACGACATCCACTGTCGCCGACGATGAGGAAAAATCCAGAAAATCGTTTTTTAAAGTTAAAAATAATAAATCTACTGTCAGCTGCTCTCAGCAAAAGTTCAAAATGTATTTTGAAAAACCTGTCAACTTCTTTCATCACGTGTGCCAAATGTAATAAGTTTGGTCACACAACACACACTTGTAAGAAGACGGGACATTGTTCTGTTAGACAAATTTGGGTACCTAAGGATTCTACCTATACTATGGGAGGAACCACTTGGGTAACCAAATCTTTACTCTCATCCTCTTTCTATGTGTGTTGGCAGGCTAAGGACAAAGAAAATGTTTGGTACTTGGACTCAGGGTGTTCCAAGCACATGACGAGCAACAAATCAAAGTTCCTTAGCCTAGAGATGAAGAAAGGAGGAGTAGTTACATTTGGAGATAATGGAAAAGGAAAGATCATCAACATTGGAGTAGTAGGTAACAAGTAATTTACTATCTCAAATGTTTTGTATGTTAAAGGTTTGAAGCATAATTTAATTTCTATAAGTCAATTATGTGATGTTGGGTTAAATGTCTTATTTGACTCATCTTCAAACTTATGCAAAATTATTGATTCCAAAACAAACGATACTGTTCTTACTGCTCCTAGATTTCAAAATGTTTACATGATTAAGTTTAATGATTTGTCACATTATTCATTAAAATGTTTTATGTCTAAAAATGATGAATTAGATTTGTGGCATAGGCGTCTTGGACATTCTAATTCCAAGCTAATTGTAAAATTGTCACAAAATAAGCTAGTTAAAGGTTTACCTATTTTACATGGAAATCTATCATCTTTATGTTCACCATATCAAAAAGGAAAATTTTCAAGATTTTCATTTAAGAGCAAAAATGTCGTTTCCACTACTAGAACTTTACAGTTGATTCATATGGATTTGTTTGGTCCTGTTAATACACTAAGTCTAGGTGGTAGAAAATACACATTTATTTTGATTGATGATTATTCTTGTTTATGTTGAACAATTTTCTTAACGTCTAAATCTGATGCATTTTTAGAATTTTCCAAATTATTTATACGTGTTCAAAATGAACTAGATTTAAAAATAAAGTGCATTCGTTCAGATCATAGAGGTGAATTTGATAATGAAAATTTTGTCACTTTTTGCAATGAGCTAGGAACTAAACATGAATTTTTCGTTCCTCGCATACCGCAACAAAATGGTGTGGTAGAGAGGAAAAATAGAACATTACAAGAACTAGCTCGAACTATGCTATCAGAATACAAATTACCTAGATCATTTTGGGCAGAAGCTATTAGTACTGCTTGTTATGTTATTAATCAAGTTATGCTTCGCCCCTTCTTAAAATTAACACCTTATGAATTATATTTTCAAAATAAACCGAATGTATCTTATTTTAAAGTTTTTGGTTGTAAATGTTTTATTTTAAACACTAAAGATAATTTAGGCAAATTTGATGAAAAATGTGATGAATGCATTTTTATTGGCTATTCTTCAACTAGTAAGGCTTATAGAGTTTACAATAAAAGATTTAAAATGGTTGAAGAATCTATTCATGTTAAATTTGATGAGCTTTTCCTTTGTGTAGAAACTAATAATACAGGTCAAGATGAAGGGACCTTCCCCCTACAATGGTCGAATGATGATGAAATCCTTGGAGACAAAGAAGAAGAAAAAGAAGACGAACAAGAAGAAGAAGTGCAAGAATATGTGCCTCCAAGCGAGCTAAGATTCTCAAAAGATCATTCACAAGATTTGGTTATTGGAGAACTGTCAAGATGGGTAAGTACTCGTTCATCGTTACATGATTTATTCTCAAATATATGCTTTATTTCTGATATAGAACCTAACCACTTTAAATGATAATTCTTGGTTTTTAACTATGAATGATGAGCTTAATCAATTCGAACGTAATAAGGTTTGGAAATTAGTAGAAAGACCATCAAATCATCCTGTTGTAGGTGTTAAGTAGATCTTTAAGAATAAAATGGATTGTGAATCTACGGTCACTAGGAACAAAGCTAGACTTATAGCAAAAGGTTATTCACAAATTAAAGGAATAGATTTTGATGAAACCTTTGCACCCGTAGCATGTTTATAAGTAGTTAGAATATTTCTTGCATTTGCTAGGTTTAAAGAATTTAAACTATTTCAAATGGATGTTAAAACTGTTTTTCTTAATGGTTATATTAAGGAAGAGGTTTATTTAGAACAACCTCCAGGCTTTGTTGATGTTAAATTTCCTGATCATGTTTTTAAATTAGAAAAAGCCTTTTATGGTTTAAAGCAAGCACCCCGAGCATGGTATGATAGATTGACGGTTTATTTATTAAAGAATGATTACAAAATGGGCAGTGCTGATTGTACTCTATTTATTAAACATGTTCATGATGACCTTATAGTTTTGCAAATATATATTGATGATATTATTTTTGGATCCACTAATGAAAAATTGTGTGATAATGTTATAGAAATTATGAAGAATGAATTTGAAATGAGCATGGTAGGCAAACTCACTTATATTCTTAGTTTTCAAATTACTCAAATATATGATGGATTTTTTTTTGTCAATCTAAATATATTCATGATGTTTTAAAAAAAATTGGATTTGAAAAATCTAAAACAAGCAAATACCCCCATGAGTGTCTCATTGAAATTATGAAAGGATGAAAGTGGTATTTCTATAGACCAAACATTATATAGAGGAATGATAGGATCACTGTTATATTTGACTACATCCTGACCTAATATTATGTTTGTTGTATGTTTATGTGCTAGATTTCAGGCTAATCCCAAAGAATCTTATTTAAAAGCGGTTAAACATATTTTTAGATATCTTATTAGCACATCTAAGTTAGGTTTGTGGTATCCTCACAATGATACCTTTATTTTACATGGCTTTTCTGATTCTGATTATACTGGCTGTTCATTAGACCGTAAGAGCACAAGTGGCACCTGTCACCTTCTCGGCCTTTCACTAATTTTGTGATCGAGCAGGAAACAAAATTTTGTTGCCTTATCCACCACCGAGGCCGAGAACATTGCACTAGGTAGCTATTGTGCACAAGCTCTTTGGATGAAGCAAGCTTTAGAAGACTTTGGAATTATTTATGAAATAATTGAATTAAAATGTGATAACAAGAGTGCATTGACTTAACATATAATCCAGTTCATCATTTTAGGTCCAAACACATTGATGTATGTCATCACTTCATTAGAGACCACATAAAGCAAAATACAATTAAAGTCAGTTTTATAGGCACTGATTCACAGCTTGTCGATATTTTCACCAAGCCACTTTCAAATTCTCGTTTTTCATTATTAAGATTAGAGCTCGGAATCCTGGACTTATCAAGCTAATGAATCGACATAATAAGTAAAAAAACTTTAATTAACAAGAAAATGATAATTAAACATTAAGAAAACTATAAATATTGAGTCAAAAATCATATTACAGCAGCACTAAAATCACATAATAAGTCTCATAGTATTACAACACAGAATTCTTAAACTGAAACATGAAAATTTAAAAATTACATTGCCGCTCGCGACACTCACTGTCGCCGGGCGATAGCGTCAACTCTTCAAATCAGCTCGAAAACTTCAGAAATTCCTGTTGTCCCCTCCACTTGTGTCCCCTCGATCTTCAGCTAAAATGTGTTCGCTGCTTCTTGTCCGGTGAGGTCAGCGAGTAGACGATCTGGGAGGCTCCATCACTAGATTCTTCCATTCTGTAGCTTCTGCTAGTGTGTGCTTCAACTTGAGACTTTTGGTCAGAAATTTAAAGAATTTCTGAACTCCAAGAAATCTCTTCTTAACCTCCCTCTTATGTTCTTCGAACGACTCTCTCAAGTCGTTCAAACCTTCCCACAACGATCCACTTCTTAGAATTGGTGGGTTATGGATAGTGGACACTGGTTCACTACTCCTTACTGACCCTCCTCATGCTAATCGGCCGATGGAAGGTGTTCCACTCATAGTAAAGATAGAGGGAACATAGTCGTTGAAATAAAGATCTTGGTCTATCCAAGTGTACTTCTTATACAATATGCGTTGGATGACCGCTCCGAGTGGTAGTGTGTTTAATTTCTTCCAATACAGACTCTTTAGTCTAAATGTGTAATGAATTATCGAAAAGATAAAGTCCTCCATATTGAACGACTCCAGCTCCAAGATCATGTATGTGACATAGCTTAATTGAGCTGTAATCTTCCATGTATCACCGGATTTAAGTAAAATAGAGTGCCTCAATATGTCCTGCACTAGTCGTGCATCCTCGGTGAGAGTGGCTGTAGATTGAATAATGATGGAATTACCATGCAAATCCATGTTCAAGAGTGTCCATTCTCTTTCCTTCTAATAATTTTCTACAACATCTAGAACATTCTCATGATCTATTAACCCAAATTCTTCCCTAAGATCATAATGGGTTATCTCTACTGTCTGTCCTGTATCCATGATCGCACTCCACCATTTAATTCTGTGAATCAAAGATATTTTAGATAATTGTAGAATTTCCTTATCAACATCGACGAAAAGGTATCCGGAATAATGATGAAAATTATTCCTGCCATTGCTAACAGATCATGGATGTGTGCGTGATGTGCGGGATCAAATTCGATGACCCGTCCAATCCCAATATTTGTGTTTCTTATCCCATGGAAAGTTTAATAGGATGAGTGTGTATCATTGCCAGTACTTCTGCGGGCTCTAGAGCTAGAAGCTATTACTGTAATTAACAGGCAATATTTTAAAAAACAATTTCCAGAAATTTTCAGTATCGTCGGTCGGCGACACCCATTATCGCCGGCGATAACGAAAATTGGTCTAATCCAATTTCTGACACCAGATCTGGATTTTTCCCTACTTTAGATACCAGATCTGAAATTTCTTACAAGTTTTTTATAAAAAAAATTCTCCAATGGCTACTTAAGAATTTTTTACTCAAAATACTATTCATCATCTTCTTCACTAAAACCATAACTCAAGAACTTTAGATCTGAGTTTAGAATTTTCAAATTCCTAACCCTATGCAAACACTACTCCAAACACATTGATCTATAGTCTATTCACTCAAAAATACAACTTTTGCACGAAACCCTCACCATGATCCATCCTCCTTCAAAAATAAAAAATATTTTCATCAAGAGTTCCATGAAATACCCTACAATCATTTAGATCTAACAATTCTAAGTAATGAAAGAAAAAAACCATGACCATTACCTTGATCCAAGGTTTTCTCTATCATCCACTTCGTCTTCCGCGTCGAGTCTTCAGGGAAAACTGATGGAAATTGTAATTTTACCTGATACGACCCTATTTTATATTTTTGCCCTATCGCCGATCGACGATATCCAGTATCGCCAGGCGATAGCAATAATTCACTATTACGCCAATTTTTCTTCATTTCTCAGGTTTAGGCATGGTTCAATGTGTCTTCTTTGATTTTGGGTTCCCAGTAGCATAGTTCAATTGTTCAACCATCACATATCCTTTTCTATATACATAAGTACTAGTGTTTTTATACTTGTGAAATTGTTTTCGTATGCCTCTAAGTATGAGAAATATTTTAGTTATGATAATGTTCTTTCACCCACATTTGTGAAACTCTTCATATGGATTCACCTTACTGCATATATGAATTGTGAATGTTCTACCATAATCACTAGAGTTGCATGTTACTACTAACTCTTTATTCTAGTTTATTATTTGTACCGCTCATATTTGATTATCCTATATGCTCACAAGTGAATTCGTACTCCTTTGTCATGCCACACAAAAATATTCAAAAAAAAAGTTCAAAAAGTTCAAAAAAAATCAACACCTTTGTTGATGTTGTTCAAAATTAAAATAAAAGGGGCTGACAAGGAACCTCCACCAAGCACTACTTACCCTCCTGATAAGTCTTAATAAGCATTGTGAGGTTGAGCACTTTGGAAAGAATTGTAAAGTATCTTGTGCAACTCTATATATGGATATTCTTTTGTACGTGCTCTGAATTCTTGGGTACAAGCACAACTAATCATGTATACATCTATGTTATGTTGTTTTTTCACGTTCCACATGTTCATATATTTGTAAGGCATTTGCATATGTGTTTTTCATCTAATTATCACATGTACATAACATTATCTTCTCTAAAATTTCTTCTTATGAGAATTGGACCGAAACTGTTTCCACCTTAATCTTCACTAGTGTATGTGTCTATGATATAAATTGATGACAATTGCCAATGTTCGTGTTTACTCATTTTCTTCTTTACTCATTTTTAGCTTCCTCACCACTCTGATATCTCTTTTGGCAATACAAAAAAGGGGAGAAATGACTGAGAAAATCCTTCATACTCATAATTTACTACTACATTTTCAATCAATACAATACACCAGGTTCAATATGCTTAGATTTAGGGGGAGTGTTACATCCAAGAGAAGTTTGTGTACATACAAATGCTTAGTCTTGATACATGGTTTTTAACATTTCTTAGATCATTCATGATTTCTTTCTCAGTGGATTTTTTATTATCAAAAGGGGGAGATTGTTGGAGCATGTGTTCCACACTTCTTTGGTTTGCTAATAATAAATCTCGTTTGTATTTGGTCTTTGAGTGTTTATGATGTGCAAATATCACATGTCTAGCTCTAATGGAATTTGGGTGTTGTTTCGGGTCAGAATAGACGAGCTTAGGAGCTATCGCCAGGCGATATTGGATATCTCCCACAGGAGACAATGACGATCGACGAATCTTCGATCGATGATCGACGAATCTTCAATGCGAAAATCAGGAGTTCGCGAGACACATGACATCCGTTATCAATATCGCCAGGTGGCGATACTCAGTGTATCAAGGCGACAGTCCACGTTCGACGATCGACGGATCTGCGATGCAAAAATGAGGAGTTCGTGGGACACATGGTAGCAGTTATCGATATCGCCAGGTGGCAATACCTAGTGTTGACAGGCGATATCGTTAAAGTATAAAAGCAGTTCATTTTCTGTAGAGATCAAGATTTTTTTACCTGGAGTGCACCTTCCTGTTTAGACGAACCAGAGAGCTCCAGATTACAGATTTACTCCATACTCTCAAGAAGGCGGAAGCACAAAAGATAGACAGAATGTACGCAACATTCAAAGCAACCCTGGCTAGGATTCGTCGTCATCTTCAGCGCATTGTTTGAAGGGAGTTTTAATTCTTAGTTTTCTATTTGTTTTGTCCTTATTACTATTGCAATCCAACTATAATCTGTAGAGAAATCGCCGCCTTGTGCGTGGCGTCTAAGTCCTTGCGTGGCTTAGGAGGAAATCGTCGCCTTGTGCGTGGAGTCTAGGTCTTTATGTGTCTTAGGGGGAAAATGGCCACCTTGTGCGTGGCATCCAAGTCCTTTTACGACTTAGGGAGTAATTGCTGCCTTGTGCGTAGTGTCTAGATCATGGTTAGATCTAGGGGGAGGCTAGTAGCAAGCTCTAGGGAGAGATACGCTTTAGCCTGCGGGTTCTTGGTAGAAGGACCGGCAAAATAAAAAATTAACTATATTTTTCATAAGCCTTAATCTCTAGCTTCATGGAGATATCCTGTATATTGGTTTATCACTTATGAAATAAAAGATTATCATTTCTGTTCTTGTTTATTTCTAAGTATTTAGTTTTATTATGAAAAATTAGTATTGTTTTGTTTAAGTGTTGCACCTAGTAAATTAAGATTAAGAAATAAATATTGTCAACCCTTATTTACCCCCCTCTAAGGGCGCTGTAAGATCCAACATGTTTGCCTTGGCTTAAGAAGCTGTTAAGGGAAAAAGCCCCAACAGCAGTCACCTCACAGATCCAACAAATCTTTTCTTGAAGAGAAATTTCTGGAGTTATGAAGAAGAGTGAGTTGAACTTCTGCTTCAGGTAAGAAAGGTGCAGAACAGAAGTTCCGTAGAGTTGCTTCCAGCTCAAGAGTCTTGTTGCTGTGAAGAAGTTAGGGATGAGGATATGTCAGCTTAGGAAGAAGAGGACTCAGAGAAATTTCTCTATTGTTATAGTCAAACCACACAGACTCACTCCTTGTAGGATCTTAATAGATCTATGCTATAGGCCTAAATATATAAAGGTTGAGTGTAGGATACAAGTGTGGATTTGAGTGTAGGATCAGTAGTTGATCTGAGATAGGATTTTGTTGAGAATCTAAGAGTAGAGATTTCGCCTGAGTAGTAGGATTCAAGTGTGAATCTAAGCTGTAGGATCCAGTTTAGATCTGAGGTAGGTGATCAGTTGATCACTGAGCTGTAGGGCTTTTGAGCCTGAGGTAGGAGAGTCATTCTCTTTGAGTGGTAGCGCACTTGTGTCTGAGTTATAGGATCCCTTTGGATCTGAGGTAGGGCCTTTGTGCCTCAGAAGTAGGAGAGTCGTTTTCTCTTAAGTAGGATCCTTTGTGGATCTGAGGTAGGGCTATCCTCCCAGCCTGAGTTGTAGGGCCTTTGGGCCTGAGGTAGGTGATATTTGGATCACTGAGTTGTAGGGCCTTATGCCTGAGCTATAGGTCTTGGAGGAGACTAAGAGAACCTGAGGGATCTGAGGTGTAAGCTCTTGGGAGCTGAGATTGGAGAAGTGCCTTGTCTAACTATAAGTTATAAAGGTGGGAGGGAAAGTGGATGTACCCATAATTTAGGGAACCACTATAAATTTGCTGCATTATCTGTGTGATTGCCTTAAAAGCACTATTGAACTAATCACATAACTCACATAGGTAATTAAGTTTTAAAACATAGCACTAGGAACCAATAACCTATTCACCCCCTCTAGGTAATTTAATTATTCTTGAAACTAAAGACTTTCAGTAGGGACTTAGACTATGATAATTCCACAACTTCAGGACTTTTATCGGTGCTGAGGTCATTCACCCTGTTACTTAAGAGATAGTCCAAGCGTTAGATGTATCAACTTCACTATTGGCGAAGGAAATTCTAAAAAAGGCGACGATCTTCTCTCCATCAAGTTGGGAGGTTGGCCTCCAGACCTGTTCCTGATAGTTATTCCAGTCGGAGGAGAGATGTAATTGGGGGTAACTAGACCGACATATAAGGGGGGAGCTGATATCGACCGTCCATGCATGGGCTCGGTCTTACGGGGGCACTTAAATCCCGACGCATCGTCCCATCGTATGCCCTGGGCTTTTTAGGAGAATCAGATCGAAGGCTCATTTCCCAACTCAATCGTAGAGATCGCTTCCAGCTCTGCCACCTGGCTATGAAGGACAGCGTATAAGCAAAGGGAAATGGCCCTTAGGGGATCCTATAGGACACACTTTCGAGTCCACTGTCCTTCCACGAACTCGCCTCCAAAGCTTAGTTGCCCAGCTTCTTTCAAAAGCATGACAGGTTATCCCACCTTGGCAGCAACAGAGACGCATCTTGCCTTACAGGACAAACAATTGCTAAGAGCGAGCCTTTTAGTCTTCTCAAAGACCAATGACGCCTTTACACAAGGTATCACTTTGTGAGGTCAATCCTTTATCAAGTCTAGGAGGTTTGCATCAAGACCTATTCCTAATAGTTCCTCCAGTCGGAGGAGAGATATAATCGGGGGTAGCTAGGCCAACATACAAGGGGGGAGCTGATCTCAACCATCATTATAGGGGCTCAGTCTTACAAGGATGCTTAAATCCTGATGCATCATCCCATCGTCCACCTTTGGATTTTTAGGAGAATCAGGCCGGATACTGGTTTTCCAAACTGATCGAGGAGATGGACTTCACTACTTTTAGCTGACTGATAATACGTTTTGTAGTTTAAATTATTAGGGTATTTTTAGGTTTTTAGTATGCAATTTGTGTATTATAAGCTTTTGTTTTAACTTCTTTTAGTATATTTTTTCCAGCTAATCCTTTTTCACTTTTTCTTTGATTTTTACAGAATTTCAGAAAAATTTCCTATTACACGCCCTAGGTCACGCCCTCCATGGGCGTGTACCCTGGGCTTGTAACCCAATCTCGAGGAAGATTTCTGTCAGAGACTAGTTCATGAAGATTTCTCATGCACGCCCTAGTTACATGGTTGTATAACCCCTTACACGGGCGTGTACTAGGGGAGTGTTCCACCTGGAGCCGAGGACAAGATGCCATTAAAGAAAGTTCATTGCTGCACGTTATCCCGTACTGTACACGCCCTCCTACACGGGCATGTACCAGGGCATGTATGCCTTCGTACGAGGCAATAATCATTTCCGCCAGATACCGTTACCCAAGGTCAACGACATGCCTGACACGCCCCCTATACGAGCGTGTATCAGGGCGTGTCTGCTTTCGTACAAGGCAATCATCATTCCCGTCAGATACCGTTACCAGAGGTCAAAGACATGCCTAACACGCCCAGGTACATGCCCGACCCGGGCGTGTAGGGGGCGTAACCGAGATAGAAAACTTCTGTAAATTCAGTAGTCCCCCAGGTGTTCCCGAGCCAGATTTTGTGCAAAGGGGAGGTGCTGCCTTTTTTTATTTCTTAGAGTTTTTCATGTTTTTCCCTTAAGCTCTTCTCTCTCTCTCTCCTTCTCATTTCAAGTTTTTAGATTCCTAGTTTTCATACAAGTCTTTGTAGTGTTCTTATACTTCTTTTTCTAGTGTAATGATAATGCTAGCTTAGGGTTTCATTTTCATGAAAGTATAATATTTCATCCAAGTGTAACCTCCCTTTTTAGATTAATAAAAAGTGTTCTTTTCTCTTTCTCTATACTTAGCTATTATGATGTTCTACTCTCCATCTCTCTTTCTCTCCTTCACCATGAGTAACTAAATCCTCCTAGTACTTGATCTTGATGATCCGAGATTGAGTTGATTAAGTTATGATGCTTTAGTTTACTTTCTCTTTTTAAGGTTTAGGCCTTCGATTTACTCTTGAAATATCGTGTTTGGAATTATATCATCGATATATAATCTCCATCTAGGTTTTCACTCTTAACTAGCCGAAAGGCTCATAGTTTGAAGTGAACACTCAGGAGTAAAGAGAGTTGCATGCACCCCTCGAGAGAGGATAATGTAAATCTCCTGGATTGGAGTGAAATCCAATAGCGGGGTTCACCACTTAAATCAAGATTTAGGTATTCGAATACGGACGAGAGTTCGGTCTGATTTTCCTAAACTCAGTTGGGCACGTCTTCGAGAGAAGCGTGTTCAAGCTTTGGGAACCCCCACGGTCAAGGACCTTTACCTTATTAAGTTTTAGTTTGTTATCGTATCTTTGATTAACTTATGCCAAGGTGATTCATGATCGAGTACTATCCCTTAACCATCGTTCTAGCCCTCTTTTTAATTGTTAGTAGTAGTCTTTCTTAATTGATACAATAAATTTCCTTTTTTCAATTTATTAATCAAACCCTAAATCATTGGATAAGATTGTAGCAATTCGTGTGAGTATAAGAACTCAACGGTTCCCGGATCTAAATATGACACTTCTGTCCCTTTACTACAATTCGATAGATATACTTGCCTTCATTGGATTGTTAGTTCAGATTTCTTTTCGTAATAATTTGTAGACACCAAGTTTTTGGTGTCGTTGCCGGGGACAACTTTACATTGATATTTTGAAATCACGAATCTATTACTTTTATCACCTCTCTTTCTCCCCCCTTTCTAAAAAATGTAAATTAAAATTTTTTTTAACGTTATTAATAGAAACCCACATTACCTTTTTTACACCAACTAACTCTCTCAAAAAGGGCAATGTTTGCTTGAATACATCTATCTATGAAATTGAGCGTACTTTAAACCACAAAACTCTGGAAGCTGCACTTAAGCTTTTCGAGGATATGACCATGAACACCTATTAGTGGAATGTGCCAAGATCCCACCCAAACAAACCTGCAGGTATGTATGAAGTGGAAAACATCTCCCAGCTGGCACTGCAAGTGGAAATACTTAGCAAGAAGATAACAGAGATGACTGCTGCCTCCACCCCTCAGGTATGGGAAACTATAACAGCTGCCTCCAAACAAATTGATTATGTTAAAAATATGCCTAAAAATGCTTTTAATATTTTTCTACTGCTTCTAATTTTCCTGCACCCGGTTTTGCTTATCCGAACAATTATAACCCTGCTTTGCGTAACCACCCAAATTTCTCGTGGAGTTATCCGACGAATGCTATTCGGCCGCCTCCACAACATGATTTTAGACCACCTCCAGCACTTCAAAAATTTCAAAAACCTCCATCTTTGGAGGAATTACTTTCGAAATACATAAACGCAAATGACGCAACCAGTTGAAACCTCACAGGATCTGTCAAAAACTTAGAGAACCAAGTAGGTTAGCTCACAAAAATTATATTCGAGCAACCCCCCGGGTCTATTCCTGCTAATACCAAGCCCAACCCGAGAGAGCAAATGAAAGCTATAACTCTTCGGAGTGGGAAACAAGTTTCTGGTATATTTAGCGAAGAACCCGAGGCATGCTCCACCCCTGCTATGAATATTCCACCCGCACAAAATGATTTTATCACTCCACCACCCGTATTTAAAAATGATCCTACTCCACCATACCCTTTTCAACTTAACCAGCAACGAATAGATGATCAATATAATCGCTTCTTGGAAATGTTTAAGAAGATTCACATCAATTTACCTTTCCATGAAGCGATATCTTAAATGCCCAAGTATGCTAAATACTTGAAGGACTTTCTGACAAATAAGAAAAAGTTAGAGAACTTATCGCACTTCACATTAAATGCCGAGTGCTCTGCCGTCTTGACAAATGACTTACCAAAGAAGATCAACTATCCATGTAGTTTTTATATCCCGTGTGTCTTTGGTGACCTATTTGTCAAGCACGTGTTAGCCTATTTAGGTGCGAGCATCAACTTAATGCCCCTCTATTTATTCAAGAAGCTAGGATTGGGTAGCCTTAACCCCACACATATGAGTATTAAGCTTACTGATAGATCGATTAAGTATCCGTTAGGAATTATGGAGGACGTTCTAGTAAAAGTCGACAAATTCATCTTCCCGATGGATTTCCTCATTCTGGACATTAAAGAGGATATCGAGGTTCCCCTGATCCTTAGTCGCCCCTTCCTTGCCACCTCCCGTACAATAATTGATGTAAGCAATGAAAAGCTCTTCCTACGAGTCGGAGATGACGAGGTTACTTTCTCCATCACCCTGTCTATAAAAACACCTTAGAAAATGATGACTCTTGTTTCTTCCTGGATTTTTTAAGTGATGACTCTTCCTACTGCCTTTCCGAAAATGAATTTTCTTCTTTTTATTCTTCTTCGACTACCCCGCCCCAGTGTCTGCAAGAAACGACAATGGCCGCTGATTCACCACCTTTAAATTTTCCTTAGAAGTCAAAAGTGTATGAAGAAATGATTTTTGAAAAAGAAAAATACCCCAAATCATCTTACGAAGAACCCCCTACCCTGGTACTAAAAGAACTACCCGAACATCAAAAATACGCCTTCCTAGAAAAAGACTCCAAACTGCACGTAATAGTATCGGCTTATCTAACTGAATTAGGAAATGACAAACTTCTTCGAGTTTTATAAAAACATCGCCGAGCTATCGCTTGGCAGATTTCTGATATCAAGGGAATACGCCCATCTTTTTGCACTCATAAAATTCTAATGGAAGATAATTCACGTAACTCTGTCCAACCTCTGCGCCGATTGAACCCAAATATGAAAGAAGTAGTAAAGGGAGAGGTAATGAAACTATTAGATGCAGGAATTATTTACCCCATATTAGATAGTAAGTGGGTTAGCCCTGTTCATGTAGTGCCAAAAAAGGGAGGGATCATGATAGTCTTGAATGAGAATAACGATTTAATTTTGATAGGGACGGTGATGGGGTGGCGCATGTGTATAGATTATCGTAAATTAAACGACGACACCCACAAGGACCACTTTCCCTTGCCGTTCATTTATAAAATCTTAGAACGTTTATCTGGCCATAGCTTTTACTGTTTTCTCAATGGTCTCTCGGGCTATTTTCAAATCTCATTTCGACCGAGGATCAGGAGAAAACAACGTTTACTTACCCCTTCGACACCTTCGCCTGCCAAAGAATGCTATTTGGGTTATGTAATGCGCCAGCAACATTCCAACGATGTATGTTAGCCATATTTGACAAGTACCTTGAACGTATTATGGAGATTTTTATGGATGACTTCTCTGTGTTCAGTGAATCCTTTGAAGTCTGCTTAGGAAATTTAGAAAAAGTTTCAGAACGATATGAAGAGACTAACCTTGCCCTGAATTGGGAAAAATGCCATTTTATGGTGCGGGAGGGGTTAGTCTTAGGACATAGGATTTCTTCGTGAGGAATTGAGGTTGATATAGCTAAAATTGAAGTAATTGAAAAACTACCACCACCAATAAACGTAAAAGCCATACAGAGTTTCTTAGGACATGTTGGTTTCTACCGACGTTTTATAAAATATTTTTCCAAAATCACCAAACCACTTACTCATCTGCTAGAGAAGGATGCCCCATTTATCTTCGATAATGTTTGTTTAACTTCTTTTGAATTGTTTAAGAATAAATTAATTAAAGCGCCAATTATGATTGCTCCGGTCTGGGACCTTCCCTTCGAGATCATGTGCGATGCGAGTAGCTTTGCGATGGGAGCCATGTTAGGACAACACATATCAAAGAACTTCCACCCCATTTACTACGCAAGTAAAACGCTCACATCCGTACAAGAAAATTACACCACGACGAAAAAAGGAGCTTTAGCTGTTATTTTTGCCTTCGATAAATTCCGCCCGTATATAACTCTCTCGAAAATTATAGTTTTCACAGACCACTCGGCCCCTTAAGTGTTTGCTTTCTAAACCGGATGCCAAACCACAGTTAATTTGCTGGATCTTACTCCTCCAGGAGTTCGACTTGGAAATCCGAGATAAGAGGGGGTCGAGAATTTGGCCGCAGACCATCTCTCGCGTTTAGATAACCCGTATATTGAAAATTTAGATGAAAAAACATTTAATTATTTTTTTCCCGATGAGAATCTATTTTTGATTAACACTTCCCCTTCTCCTTAGTTTACAAACTTCACCAACTATTTATTGGCTCGTATCCTCCCGAAAGAGTTCTCCTCTCAGCAAAAGAAGAAATTATTTTCTAATCTGAAGAACAATTTTTGGGAGGACCCACATCTTTTCCGAGTTTATACAGACCAGGTAGTGAGGTGATGTGTGTCATTTGAAGAGGGACAGGATATTTTAAAATACTTGCATGAAGGAACGACTGGTGGCCACTATCAAGCCAATCGCACCGCTCACAAAGTGCTTAGTGCAGGCTTTTATTGTCCTTGACTTTTTAAAGATGCTTAAACCTTTGTGAGTATGTGTGATAGTTGCCAACGGTCGGGATATATCTCTAATAAAAATGGAATGCCACAAAATTACTTCCTCGAGTGCGAAGTCTTCGACCTTTGGGGAATTGATTTCGTAGGCCCTCTTCCTTCTAGTTTTGGGAACAAATACATTTTAGTTTCAGTAGATTACGTTTCTCATTGGGCAGAGGCCCAATCTCTTCCTACCGACGACCCCTGAGTTATTAACACTTTCTTAAAAAAATTATTTTCTCGATTCAGTACTCCTAGGGCCATCATTAGTAACAGGGGTTCACATTTTTGTAACACTCAGCTTGCTAAAACTCTTTTAAAATATGGCGTTACGTATAAGCTTTCAATTGCTTACCACCCCAAAACTAATGGACAAGTCAAAGTAGTAAATAGGAAAATTAAACGCATTTTAGAAAAGACAATTTCCACTTCACATAAGGATTGGTCAATTAAATTAGACGACACTCTATGGGCTTACCGAACAGTGTACAAAACCTCCATCGGTTGTACGCCGTATCAGTTGGTTTATGGATTGTCGTGCCATTTACCCGTCGAACTTGAACATCGCGCTTTTTGGGCCTTAAAATTTTTAATTTTCGATCCCCACTCCATCAGCGATCTTCAAAAAATTCAACTTAACAAACTCTACGAGTGGCTCTCCTATGCGTACAAAAATAACAAATTATATAAGGAGCGAACGAAGTGTTTTCACGATAAAAATTTAAGGCACCCAAAAACATTCAAGACGGGCAATCAAGTTTTGCTTTATAATTCGCGTATGCGTTTATTTTCGAGCTAACTCAAATGTCGATAGTCTAGTCCTTTTTCTGTAAAAAAGTTTTTCCTTATGGCACTGCGTTAATCTCTCACCCGGACAAGGGTGACTTCAAAGTAAATGTGCAGCGTCTGAAACTTTATTTATCTAGTGATTATGTCAGTCTGGACAATATTAATTTTCTTCTGCATGAACTGTAATAACTTAAGACTATATTCTTTTTTTTGTGAACTATTACTATTTTTGGACAATTTTTTTTGGGTCAAGCTCAAACGATGTTTAAACAAAGGGCACTCTTGGGAGGCAACCCAAGGTTTTTTTCATTTTTTTTCACTTTTTGCCCCGGGCAGCTCCAATATGCTGAGGTTCTGCGATCGCCTGCTCCAACGTTGTTGAATCCACCCGAAGTTCAAAGATAATATTTCATGAAGTTCCAAAGCGCAAGCATGAGGGAGCGACATCACACGGCCTGTCGCGACTCGCAAATACGGGGAAGTACCTGTTTTCAATTATGTCCTTTCAATTTTCTTTATTAGTTTCTCTTCCTCCTTCCCCTCCTTTCTTCAATGAGCACAATGTTCATTTTAAGCTTGGGGGAGGGTTCCTCCTCCTTTTCTTTTCTTTATTTTTCTCTTTACATCAAAAAATCAAAATCAAATTTTTTTAGTGTTTTCTTCTTAAAGAAAAATTCAAAAAAAAAAGAGAATATCTAAAAATCCAAAAAAAGAGAATATTTTCAATATATATATATATAATGCTTTTTTACTTTAGTAGTTTAAACTAATTTTGGTAAAACCAATAGTACCCCTTGCTTTTTGTTTTGTTTTTCTCAAAATTCCCAATATTAGCTTAGCTAATTTTAATTTTTTCTAATCGTTCTTTTTAATTTTATTTCACAAGTAAAATGTTGGCCATGCTGTGTTTCTAATTCATGGTATCATGTTAACATGAAACACTTTTCTAAAACTCGAGCTTTTCTTATGGTTTTCGTTCTTTATTTTCTTTACTTTCTTAAAAAAAATCATTCATCCTCTATTTTCCTTCTTATTTTTAGATAATTTTTGTAATGTCAACTTTGACTAGTGTAGTATATGTGAATGATTCTAGACTCTTATTATTCTTATTTTCAAGATAAGTTCATTAGTCTCTATTTAATATCTAGGACTTACTTTTTAAAACTTTTCGAAACTTATGCTTTAAATAAATTTTAGGAGCATGGAAATGATGTAGGCCATTTTTTATTTCGTTTGAGCCTTCACCCCAACCTTAAAATTATATCCCTAGTTAGCCGCTTTTGAGCCTTTTCCTATTTCAATTGCTAACTCCACTTATCAATATTCTTTCACCAATGCTAAATTTTCTAACCTAACCAATCACACTAATCTTTAAAGTTTCGCTTAAAATTGTATATTGTGATAGTTTTGCCCTTGTTTGAAAAAAAAAGAATTTTTTTTATTATGGTGTTGTTAAATACATGGTGTCACCCTTTTATGTTAAAATTTAAATGAAACAAATGTTTTGGTTTAGTGTGATTTTAGCCTCCATGTTTATCTTTGAATTCTACTCCTAATCATATACCTAATCCAAACAGTTCGGTCCTAATAAGTCCTCTTGATTCATGCTCCTAGGTTTGTTTATTAGCTAGGTGAAGAAGAAAGTAGATTAGTTAAGTTTTGGGTTTTAATTTAGATTTTTGTTCTTTGATTGATATGAGTATAAAATGTCTCTTAGGATCTAGTAATAACTCAATGCTCTATTTAATTTTGTTGCCTTGGTTAAATCTATTTAAAGAATTTTGTTAAAATTTTGGATGAGTAATTTTTGTTAGTAAAGTTTGTAAATTGTAAACCATATTTAAGTACTTATTTTAGGTTTACCTTTCATTTTATCCCTACTTATAATGATGCATGCTCACACGTTTGACAATGAATACGTGTACGGACTAGCAGAAATACCTCTCCACAATCCAAATCTTATATTCGCATAATCGCTCTACGCGGAACCACGTTAAATAATTCTATCAATTAGATGCTAGCGTACGGGTAGCCAAACCGATTAGGATCGAATAGAGGCGATAGGCCAATATTCTTTCCGACTAAAAGGTCCTACCCGGTCCGAACGAGCGGTGTTGTACCAAAAGAGATCTACCAAATAAAATACCATTCAGAAAAGGGTAGATCTCTACCAACAAAAGAAAATGAATGTTCGCCAAGCCTTTCTCGAAATTAAAGGAAAGTAATAGGGACAACAAAAGCAATTGAAAGATCACCACGATATAATTTTTATTACTATCAAAAATTCAACGCTAAAAATCTACCACCACAGGAATTCATCTAGGAAGAGAAACACACAATCGGTAGAAAGCATTCGTTGCCCTATCGGAATGGATGATTCCAATTTCTCTACTTGGATCGTTCTACAACGGCTCCGCCGGAGTCACGCCGATTGGAGAGAAACTTTTCCGCCTTCGTCGCGTCACGCTGGAGTCGGAATCCTCAAAGGAAATCTTTGTCTTGGCCGATTTCTTCAAGGAGATGGGTTGAATGGTTGATTTGTTGGAGGTCGGTTTTGGGAGAGGGTGATGGGGGAAGGTGGCCGAGCCACTAAGAGGGGGGAGATAGAGAGGGCCGACGGCCGAGAGAGGGAGAGGAGGGAAGAGGCCGAATTATGCCAAGGGGGAAATGAAAGATCTCAAAAGATTTTAGGGGGGATTATTTTCTTATTTTTCTTGTCTCTAATCAATCCTTCATAATATGGCTATATATAGCCTACACCACTCAATGTCCCTCTATTCAAAATTCAAAATTCATATGATGGTTATATGCACCATCATAGCACATGAAATGAAATAATTAAAATAACACATGATTGTTATAAGGACCCATCATTAAATATGAAATGAAAATTAAAACAAACATAAAATTGGCTTAATAATTATTAATAATTATTAATAAATTGGTTTGCACCCCGGGCGGATATTATGGCGACGCTCCACATGGTCATCACGACAACACAAATCTTTATTTGAAGGCGGAGAAAGTTTTTCTGTAAGCGCGTCGTCACCATCTTCAATATGTTGACGGCCGTCGTCTCCAACAATTTTTTCCCGCTCAAAAGTACTCATCACCGATGAGTTGGTCTGAACATACCAGTGCATGAGAGCATCATCCCAAAGAAACACGTAGAGGCAAACAACACCACTTGGAGAAGAGAGCACTTCAAACTAGAGTATCCTGTCATGCAAAAAGGTGGTCCTAGAGAACCTCAGAAAAGCATTAGGCAATAAAGGATAATAAATTTCTACATCAACAACCAACGTACCTCCAGTGAAGACCGATGAAGTGTGCGATCCAGAAACAAACTCACTACCCAAATCATAAGAAAAATAAAGTGGACCCAAACAGACAGGCAGATAATTCAAGTGGTGGAGAAATATATAGTGTTAAATTAGAAACATTAAAAATAGGGGTAATACCCCAATCAGTGGATAACTTCAAATGATATGCGTATTCTCCTAATTTCATTAATATCCGAAAAAGGTCCAGTTCGCCAACTCGTCAACTTTCTATAGTGCTTGAAGGCAACCGTTTAGGGACGAGACACACCATAACTAAATCGCAAATCATATAGTGAGACACTCTTTTATGTAAGCTAGCATGAATTTGATAAGATATAATTTGTATGGCTAGAGTTTCACTAATGTGCTTATATAAAATGTGATCATGAAGAGCATAAACTTGTGCAAGCTTTTTTAATATATTCGGTGGAGGTAACAGAACTAAATAAGGTGACACCAATGGAACTAAATAAGGTGGCACCAGCGGAACTACATCAGGTGGCACCAACAGTATGAGATCAGGTAGCACAATAGACGACCACTTCACTAACGTATTTTCAGAGATTTGGTTATTCTTAGAAAGTCGAGAGGATACAGAGCTATCAAAAATGATATCGTGGTCAAACACAAATTCCGTCAATGCAATAAAACTTGTACGACGAGACATGTCTAAAGAAGGGGCCCGCAGGGTTGGCAAAATAAAACGACTCAGATCAAACATACCAAACTCATGTCCTAAAGGGTCCACTAAACGAGTCAACGGATCAGGTGGGAGAGTAGGGAAAACTAAAACCGGGAGAGTTAAAATCATATTCAATTTCATGCAACGGAGTCAACATCAAGGGACGCTCATCCGAGCCTACTTCAATAACGTCTTCCAAAAGTATAACTCTCTCACATGGAAATTCTTCCAACACATTAGACATGTCAACCAATTCAGAATCAGTAAAGGCCTCAGAAATGGGCAAAATCGAACCCGACGTAAATTTTATCACATAGTGAACTTCAGATAATGGAGATACAATGAAGAACTATCGTTTGGGTTCATAGCGCTAAAATCATCCAAACATAAACTTCTCACATAAGGTGAGTCTTCCCAATCAGTTGGAACATCCTTTAAGTCCGGGTCATCAATAATAATATTGAAATCCTCACATACAGGCTCCTCAGATAACTTAGGTATATTCTCAGTAGGTGTAATCGTAGGCTCTAATATGCCGGGGATCGTAGTTTGGAGAGGGCTCTCAAGACTAGGGTGATCTGTCACAATACTAGTAGGGCTAGTAATAGATAATATACTACTCTCATAGATCAGACTATCATCATCATCCCAAACATCATCTTCTAGATCACTAGGGATTCCCTCAGACTCAGACGCATCAAAATCGTCGGGCACTAACAAACATGTCAGAATACTCTCACCTACAGGGTCATCCTCAAAATCAAGAGATAGTATATCAACATCAGCATCCTCAGGGTATCAGTCACTATCTCTAGGGGCTTAGATTCCGAGGCTAACAGAGGCATAACCCTATTGGTAATAACTATCGAGTCCACAACAAAAAACCTATTAGGAGAGGTTTCCCTAATGGGGGGTGGTGGTCCTAATACGACCTTTCCGGTCTGACACGAGTGAGCTTTATTCCTAGGAACGTAGTGCTTCTCAATTTCTACTGCCGTAATAAAAGTGGTGTCTAGATCAGTGTTAAAATAACGTAGTAATTTTCCCTGGATGTAGGGGTTTAACCCCTTACGAAACCTAGAGATGGTGATCTCTGGCAACTCCTTCACACCACTTCTAACCATCATATTCTTAAAAAGACACATATAATCCGAGACCGACTTATTCCCTTGTTTAAGGTTAGTCAAATCATTAGTTATCTGTCGCTTAGTCTTGGCATTTGGTTTATAATCATTCCTAACGGCAGGTATGGATCTAGTGCCGAAACTATACTCACTCATAGGCATGGTGTTAGCAGTGTGAAGGTAGGCAGGATCAAATTGATCCGAGAGTAGGCTACGCATGTGCGGCCAAGCGTAACGATAGCTACCAACATGACGCTATTCGTTTAACCAAAACAACTGGGCTTGACCTACTAATCACTCTTGGGCAAAGTTAACCTTTTTGTGGTCATCCCATAAGAGGCTATTAAAATAATCCTCTAATCCCTTAAGCCAATCTCTAAATTTTTGGGGACATCCTTATCCATCATTAGTAAGATAAATGTGGTGTGCCCTAAGGGTGTGTTTAGCCAGATCCTTAGCATATGAATAGTCTAACCGGGCAGCATATACATCATATGCCATTTTAGTGAGAAATAGAGAGAAAAACTCACCCGGAACTGATGCACATGCAATGACTAAATAACCTGACCCTATTTAATTTTTAAAGATGTAATTGTTCCCGCTAATTACTTAAAATAACAAATGTATATTTTTTTATTTTCTTACTGGAAATAATATAAAGATTATTAAATAAATTTTTTTTTAATTTTTTGTTGAAAAAATAAAAATATAGGCCGCTATTTACAGACAAAAATTAAAATTTTATAACGATTTAATAAAAATAATGACTTAATGAAAAATAAATTTTTTTTGGATCTCTTACTAAGAAAATGATAGAGAATTTCCAGAATTTTATTTTGTGAATTTTGAGAAAAATTGGAAATTTTAGTCCGCTATTTGCAGACCAAAATTTTTAAAAATTGATTTATATGTTGTGCAATGAAATGTGCAAAGTGCGTGTCAGTGTTCAAAGCAAAAGGGGGAGGGGGCCAATTAAGAAATTGACCTGAATGTCCCTCTGATACTAAATTGATGCAGGCTCACGTTTGACAACAAATACGTCTACGGACTAGCACAAATACCTCTCCACACTCCAAATCCTATATTCGCACAATTGTTCTACGCGGCACCACGTTAATTAATTCGATCAATTATATGCTAGCGTACGGGTAGCCAAACCGATTAGGATCGAATAGAGGCGATATGCCAATATTCTTTTCGGCTAAAAGGACCTACTCGGTCCGAACGAGCGGTGTTGTACCAAAAGAGATCTACCAAATAAAATACGATTCGGAAAAGGGTAGATCTCTCCCAACAAAAGAAAACGAAGGTTTGTCAAGCCTTTCTCGAAATTAAAGGAAATTAAGAGAGACAACAAAAGCAATTGAAAGATCACCACGATATAATTTTTATTGCTATAAAAAATTCAACGCTAAGAATCTACCACCACAGGAATTAATCTAGGAAGAGAAACACACAATCGATAGAAAGGATTCATTACCCTATCAGAATGGATGATTCCGATTTCTCTACTTGGATCGTTCTTCAACGGCTTTGCCGGAGTCACGTCGGTTAGAGAGAAACTTGTCCGCCTTCGTCGCGTCATGCTAGAGTTGGAATCCTCAAAGGAAATATTTTCCTTGGTCGATTTCTTCAAGGAGGTGGGTTGAATGGTTGATTTGTTGGAGGTCGATTTTGTGAGAGGGTGATGGGGGAAGGTGGCCGAGCCACTAAGAGGGGGGGGGGAGATAGAGAGGGCCGGCAGCCGAGAGAGGGAGAGGAGGGTGGAGGCTGAATTTTTCCAAGGGGGAAAGGAAAGATCTCAAAAGATTTTAGGGGGGATTATTTTCTAATTCTTCTTCTCTCTAATCAATCCTTCATAACATGGCTATATATAGCCTACACCACTCAATCTCCCTCCATTCAAACTTCAAAATTCAAAATTCAAATTGAAAATATGATGGTTATATGCACCCATCATATCACATGAAATGAAATAATTAAAACAACACATGATGGTTATAAGCACCCATCATTATACATGAAATAAAAATTAAAACAAACATAAAAATGACTTAATATTTATTAATAATTATTAATAATTATTAATAAATTGGTTTGCGCCCCGGGCAGATATTATGGCGATGCTCCACATGATCATCACGACGCCGCATATCTTTATTTGAAGGCGGAGAAAGTTCTTCTATAAGCGCGCCGTCACCGTCTTCAATATGTTGAGGGCCATCGTCTCCATCATAGAATTTCCCATGGTACTTGTGTTTAGCATATATTAGAACTTTTTGATTAGTCACATTTATGTCTACTAGTTTATATGTTTTTGCTTGAGGACAAGCAAACCTAAAACTTGGAGGAATTTGATAATACGTTTTGTAGTTTAAATTATTAGGGTATTTTTAGGTTTTTAGTATGCAATTTGTGTATTGTAAGCTTTTGTGTTAACTTCTTTTAGTATATTTTGTTCCAGCTAATCCTTTTTTCTTCTTTTCTCTATTTTTATAGAATTTCAGAAAAATTTCCTGTTACACGCCCCGAGGTCATGCACTCCCTGGGCGTGTACCTTGGGCGTATAACCCGATCCCGAGGAAGATTTCTGCCAGAGACCAGTTCCTGAAGATTTCTCCTGCATGCCCTTGTTACACGACCGTATAACCCTTATACGGGTGTATACTGGGGGCGTGTTCCACCTGGAGCCAAGGACAAGCTGCCATTAAAGAAAGTTCATTGCTGCACGTTATCCCGTACTGTACACTCCCCCCTACACGGGCGTGTACAAGGGTGTGTCCGCCTTCGTACGAGGCAATCATCATTCCCGCCAGATACCGTTACCCGAGGTCAAAGACATGCCTGACACGCCCCCCTAAATGGGCGTATACCTAGGCGTGTCCTCCTTCATACGTGGTAATCATCATTCCATCCAGATACCGTTACCTGAGGTCAACAACATGCCTAACACGCCCCAGGTACACGCCCGACCCGGGCGTGTAAGGGGGCGTGATCGAGACAGAAAACTTCTATAATTTCAAAGGTCCCCCTGGTGTTCCCAAGTAAGATTTTATGCAAAGGGGAGGTGCAGCCATTTTTTATTTCTTAGAGTTTTTCATGTTTTTCCCTTAAGCTCTTCTCTCTCTCTCCTTCTCATTTCAAGTTTTTAGATTCCTAATTTTCATGCAAGTCTTTATAGTGTTCTTGTACTTCTTTTTCTAATGTAATGATAATGCTAGCTTAGGGTTTCATTTTCATGCAAGTGTAATATTTCATCCAAGTGTAACCTCCCTTTTTAAATTAATTAAAAGTGTTCTTTTCTCTTTCTCTCTACTTAGCTATTATGATGTTATACTCTCCATCTCTCTTACTCCCCTTCACCATGAGTAACTAAGTCCTCCTAGTACTCAATCTTGATGATCCGAGGTTGAGTTGATTATGTTATAATGCTTTAGTTTACTTTCTCTTTTTAATTTTTAGGCCTTCAATTTACTCTTGAAATATCGTGTTTGGAATTATATCATCGATATATAATCTCCATCTTGGTTTTCACTCTTAGCTAGCCTAGAGGCTCATAGTTTGAAGTGATCACTCAAGAGTAAAGAGAGTTGCATGCTCCCCTCGAGAGAGGATGATGTAAATCTCTCGGATTGGAGTGAAATCCAATAGCGGGGTTAACTACTTAAAGCAAGATTTAGGTATTCGAATACGGATGAGAGTTTGGTCTGATTTTCCTAACTCAGTTTGGCACGTCTTCGAGAGAAGTGTGTTCAAGCTTTTGAAACCCCCCCTGTCAAGGACCTTTACCTTATTAAGTTTTAGTTTGTTATTGTATCTTTGATTAACTTATGCCGAGGTGATTCATGATCAAGTACTATCCCTTAACCATCGTTCAACCCCTCTTTTTAATCGTTAGTAGTAGTCTTTCTTAATAGTTGCAAGTAATTTCCTTTTTTTAATGAAGTAATCAAACCTTAAATCCTTCAATAAGATCGTGTGAGTATAAGTACTCAACGGTTCTAGGATCTAAATACGACACTTGTGACCCGTTACTATAATTCGATAGGTATACTTGCCTTCATTGGATTGTTAGTTTGGATTTCTTTTCATAATAATTTATTGACACCACTGACTTGAGACGATCAACAAAAAGAAGATAACTCGCAACCACCCATGCCTTCGGGGGCGAGGAAATGTATAAGTAATATAGAAACAACATTACAAATAAGCAGTATATGTTACCGTTAGAGGTAGAACATTTTTAGGTCATCCCTGCTCCAAGTATTTGAGGACATGAAATGAATAACATAGCGACATGGTTGCTAAAGCGATAGCCTCACAACTATGAACTCGCAGAATTGAAGCAAATAGCATAGTTTCTAAAGTAGTGATCTTGCGAGTATGAACTCACGAAATTAATGGAGAGCACCATAGATGTTGAAGAGATGACCTCGTGAGTATGAAATATAGGTTGTCGAAAGAGATTGTCACAAGTAAGAGCTCGTAGAGCACCTTGTATGTTTTTCCCTGGTGGTGAACTCGTCGTGATTTGCACTATTTGTTAGTCATACAAAAGGTATGCACGAGCTTTACCAAAGCACCCATAAGTATGAATATGTATTGAAAAGAACCACTATTGAAAAAGGAGATAAATTATGTAGAGGGTAAGTGTTAATTCTGAAATTAGAACCCCTACATAGAGTTTTCAGGGGAAGCGCCCCCTGCGGAGTCCGGCGGCAGCTCCCCAGGAAAATTTTACATTTTCCACGCCCAAATCGCCCAAATTCTCAGCTCTTCTGGCATTGCAAGTAAGTCACTTCCAGAACTCGACTATGAGCGAGTAATAAAGATACTCGCCTCTCCAACTCGCCTATGAGCGAGTAACAAAGATACTCATCTCCCCTACCTGTACTTGCCGGTATATATCCATCTACAACTCGCCTCCATGAAATCTTCTGCATATTCTCGCATAGGCCAGGTTGTTGCCATATGGAACTCGCCTATTGGCGAGCAACAAGGGAACTCGCCAACCTCAATGAACTCGCATGCATATACTGTCCAATTGAAGTCGTCATCTAGAGCCTGCCTAAGGAGGTCACAATATGGAACTCACATCTAAGCGAGTAATAGGGAAGCTCGCCTAACGAAGCTGCCGAGCTTGAAAGTTGTCATCGTGAAGTCGCCAATGGGAAAGTAACCAGAAAACTCGCCCACCTTGCCGTGAACTCGCCTACCTTGCCAAATGCTCGCGAGTTACTGCCTTTAGTATCCAGCTCGCCATCTTAAGTTATGAAGTCTTTTCGCAAAAATTTCTTCCTCGGCTACGATCCATGCTCACCGCACCAAAGTGTTGAAGTCGGGAAAATCCCCTACTCCAAAATTCGGATCAAGGTAGCCTTAGGTTACTAATTCTGCGGTCTAATTCCATAATTCAAATGGCTATTCCGGGAGAGAAAAAACTATCTATAATCACACCCTAAGTGCTCCAATAGGTAGGTTCCACCATATACCTAACTGTTTTGGAGAAATTTCCCCTTCGCAACCAAAAGCTATGCAAGGTACTAGGTATGTATGAACTTGGCGAGTATCCACTTGGGGGGAAATTGAACTCTTCCAAAAGTGCTATTTCTAGTACCCCTGGGGGCTATTTATAGAGAAATCCTAGGGGGGCATAGGCAAGTATCCAGCCTCTGCCAATAAGTTCCAAGGGTCTACTCGCCCAAACTCGCGAGGAACTTGCCCATACTCACCCCAGCTCGCCTTTGCTCGCCCCAGCTCTCCTCTGCTCGCCCAAACTTGCCTCTGCTCGCCCAAGCTCGCCTCTGCTCACCTAAGCTCACCTCTGCTCTCCCCTGCTCGCCAAAGCTCTCCTTAGCTCGCCCAATGGTCTGTGAATAACCGTCTGCTTGGGTACTTTTGATCTCGACGAATTACGGGTTATACACCATCGATCCCAGGGCTTCCGACAACTATTTCGAGATTGTAAAGAATCATCTTCCTTCTTATTACTACTCTATTGAGTTCCATGTGGTGTTTAAGGTAATACTTTTTCTTTATCCCCGCATTCCAAACCTCTATTGTAGATATCATTTAAGGTTTAGACGAAAGGTTGAACAAAGGTGACAAAATAAGGTTTCAGAATGTCGTTAGAAAGAAGAGTGATCCATTTCTGATCACCGAAGGTTTCTATTTCCTTTTATTACATGCAATAATTTTTGTTATCCAATTACCTGTGTTGGATAATGTACCAGGTTTGTTTAACTTGTGATCAGTTATATTTATCTTGCGATCATTTTTGTTTAACTTGCAATCAGATTTTTTGAACTTGCAATCGTTTATGTATTCTATATCTAGAGATTGAGAGGAGTTCCAAAGTAAGTAGAACACGCTTGTTGTGTACCAGGGGTTTTGTCTCAGCATTTTGCTAGTTAGCAGTACCTGTTATATCCAACCTAAAAGGTGAAAGTAAGAAATTAATTGACGATTCCGGCATCGTACACTTATTTGATCTGTCATGTCTGCCGCATAATGTCTCATTATTTTATGCTCTCAGAGATGTTTTTCTCCCAATGATTATACATTTGTGTTAGGCGGCAAGAAACTTTTTTCACCATAAATGAAGTAGCATTAATCTTATAATTACCAAATCGGGAAGATGAGCTAGTTATTAGAACAAAATCATATACCACAATTACTATAAGTACTTTGAAAAGGAAGATGACAGACATGGGTTCAGATGAATACAATATGTTAGACACAAATACAAGCACTATACTATTGTATCTACTCGGTGGGTTTTTTCCTATTTCCTGGAGAAGTCATCCCATAACATATGGTGCAACTTGTAGACCCAAAAGATTTTATTTAATACAACTGGACGAAGGCAATTCATAAGTATCAGATAGATAGTTTCCACCATCTAGACTATGGGGGAGAGGCTTGAGATCTTGTAGGTTCTCTTGTTCGGCTGAAAACGTCACTCGGAATCATGCATGACTACTTAA
This sequence comes from Platanthera zijinensis, assembly GCA_039513925.1. NCBI lineage: Eukaryota > Viridiplantae > Streptophyta > Magnoliopsida > Asparagales > Orchidaceae > Platanthera > Platanthera zijinensis. The sequence continues at coordinate 177,749,536 of CM077082.1, forward strand.
TTTTTTTAGTGTTAGGTGTTCATTTTAACAATTTCTAATGTTATGTCTAATATTTTTTTACGATGATTATTATTTTCCACTAATAGATTTAGTTTCTAGAGCACACGACAGTAAACTCTCCCACACCTTCTGAAGCGCGTCCAATGGTTTTTCGGTGGCCTGCTAAGGTTTCATACATGCTGAAGAGATTGTCAAAATTGTTGCTGAAGTTACAACCTGAGAAGGTTAACTATGAGTTTTGTTATGATTCAATTATTTAATCAATTCATATGATTACATTGTGTTAATGTATTGTAGGTTCTTGAAAGTTTTGTTGATATTATGATGGCTGATGAGGAGATATGTGATGGAATGAGCCTGATTTGCAAAACAAATGCAACAACAACTCCCTCCCCAAAACGTCGAAGTAAGAGATAAAAATCTAAAGATAATGCACCCCTATGGGTAAAATATTTTAAGAGACTTGAGAAATAGATGAAGGAAGGTTATGGTGAAATAGTGGAGACCTTAAAATCCTTATCTTACAATATAGATGTCCTATCTTAAAAACTTAAGACAAAGGATTCAATAGTTGTGATTTCGGATTCCCCACTAATGACCTACAAAAAATAATAAGAAGAACGAGGAGGAGAATGATGCAATAAGACTGGAAGACTTCCCAAGTTTAAATCCTCTTAGCGATTAGAAGAAGAAGTTTGTGCTCAATTGTCTTAAGACCAACCCAACAAAGAATAAAACTATTTTGTCACATATTTAATTTTATCTAAAATTATGTAATAATTTGTTTTTTTGGAATCATATTGCATTCCAAGCAGAAAAAATAATTAGAGTCAGAGAATCTATGGAGGGACTCCACCGTGGGAAGTATGTTGTTGATTGTCATGTTGATGCATTTGTAAAAATACTTGCGGGTTGGAGGAAGGTAAACACAAGATGACTGTCTTTCCTTTATGTTTCCAAAATCCTTTGGACAAATGTAATAAATCATTTTCCTTTATGATTCTCTACCTACCTCTTAATCTTTGATTTATTAGTAAATGTGTTTTAGCTGCACAACTTGAACGTTAATGGCGATGACCACGATTATGGTGCTGAGACATTTGTTCCGCATATTTGCACTACTTTTGTCAATAGAGCTTATATTATTTTCCTTCCCGTTTGCCATAATGAACATTAGAGTCTTTTAGCTGGTTATACACGAAAAAAATGTTGGGTATTATACAACTTAATAACAAAATTGCAACAGAAGGAAATGGTTAAACAACTAGTAAGTATCTGGCATTTGTACTTGCACACATATTTTATCTTTGAGCACATCTTAACATTGACCTCAGTTTAATGCGTATTATTCTCTAATAGATCTTAACGCTGACCAAAGCCACAAAACCAAAATGTTCAAAAGATTTCAGTGCTTGGAACCTAATTGTTGCAAAGGATAATCCACAGTAAATGAATTCCTTGGACAACCAAGTAAACGTTTCAATTGTTTTATCGGCAACAAAGGCAACCACAATGACTACATTTTGTCAATAATGATTAACATTTACAAATGGAGCACATGCAATGTTGTATCAATTCATTCTATATGAAGTATTAAATATTACGACATCCACAAAACATTGATAGCCTATTTTCCTTGACCATCAATCCATATAAATGTACAACCTATATTTGTCGAGGGTGAATCCCCTAGAGCCAGGTCAGCAAGAGTCAAAGTCAACAAGTTAAGACAGAAGTCAGAGTCAACACTTAACACAGTAGAAGGCCTAGGAGAGTATGGTGAGCTCCGCTCGCATACTCTCCAAGTAGGCAACTAGGCCGGTTACTCGCCCAACCAGAGCGAGATCCCCAAGAAATTGCCTAGTCGTCGAGGGTGGGGCTATAAATAAGACCCCCCTTCTCTTGAATTTGCCTATAAATGGGACCTCAGGGGTATAAGGAGAAGGACTTCGGAATCTCACAGAAAATCTCGACCACCTCATTTCCTAGACTTCGAGCTAGCCTTTGGATCTTTTAATTAGAGAGACAAAGTCACGAGCTAGAGATTATCCATCTTAGTCGCCGCCTTGACTTGGTCGCCAGCTAGAATTTACCTCATACCCTACTCAACCATCTTTGGTTGTGGAGGGGAAGATTCTTCTAAGTATCCGGGTATGTGGTGGTACCTCCTTACTACACTGCCTGAGGACCTCATTATTGCCTACCTATTTTTGCATCCTAGCCCGTTAGTCATCGAGCCCGACCATTGAACCGATAACCTTAGGCTGCCTTGATCAAAATTTTGGAGTAGGAATTTTCCTGCCTTCAACACTTTGGTATAGTGAACATGGATCGCAGTCGAGGATAAAATTTTTGCGAGTAGGCGAGATGGCGAATGGAGTAGAGAATTAGGAGATAGTCGACAAATTAATAGGAGTCAACAAATTTGTGAGAGGAAGCAACTTTGTGACAATGACGGTGTTCGAAGAATTCACAAGGAGGATCGAGATGCGCATCCTGGTTCGGTTCCCTCCTTGCCCCGATGTCACGACGACCTCGCCTCATCGTGTTACACCGTTAGAGGAAGAAGCGCCACCTAGGCGACCAAGGAAGGAGCAAGCAAGAGAGGGACATGAGTCACCAATACAGTCACGACACTATCTGACGAGTTGTATTTTTTGTTCGGATCGTCTCAAGTTAGCTAGAAGTAGTGAAGTCTATCTCCATGATCGGTTTAGGAAACTTGCCTCCGAACTTATTCTCCTAAAAAACCCAGAGCGGGTGATGGGACGGTGTGCCTGGTCTTAAAAGCATTCTTGTAAGTCTAAGCCCCTGCATTGACGGCCAATATTAGCTCCCACCTTGTATGTTGGCCTAAATACCTACTCGATTACACTTCTAATCCGACTGGAGGAACTATCAGGAATAGGTTTGGATGCAAACCTCCCAAACTCGATGAAGGATCGACCTCACAAGTGATACCTTGTGTAATGGCATCATCGATCTTTGAGAATACTAAAATACCAGCTTTTAACAACCTTTTTGTGTCATGTGAAATAGGATGCATTTTTGGTAGTACCAAGGTGGGATAACCTTTTCTATTTTTGGAAGCAACAAGGTAAAGATGCTTCAGAAGGTTTGAGTCCATGGTAGGATGGAGGCCTCGGGTGTGTGTGTCCCATTGGACCCCTCGACCGTCGTTCCCTATCTCTGGATCCCTAAGAGTTCTTTGTTAGTTGAAGTGGAGTTTTAGCCCTTGAGAGTGTGCATCTTACGAGACCCCCCAAGTATGACTCCATTATCCGAAGGATCGCCGTCGGCAAGCGAGATCATCTGTCCATTTTCCTTTCAACAAGAACCTTTCCATGTTCTATTTCATCAAAGTTTGCAAAAATCAAACAAATATAATTATGTGCTTTGTACGAGTATACAAGTGAGACCATACAGGTTCGAGCAACGACATGCGAGCATGCTACTGTGACCATGTAGGTGCGAGCAGCGACATGTGAGCATGTGACTACGACCATGCAGCTACGAACAGCGACGTGCGAGCATGCGAGTGCTGAAAGTCTTTAGTTTCAAGAGTAGCTAAACACCTAGAGGGGGGGGGGGTGAATAAATATTTAAGTCTTTTTAAACTTTTACTGTTCTTTAGTGTGTTGTGATTTATTTAACCTTAGTTTCAAAACAATCACAAATTGCACACAAGAAATTTATAGTGGTTCCACAGATTATGGGTGCATCCAATGTCCCTCCCACCTTTCTAACAGATTGTTAGATAAGGAAACTTCTCTAACTCGGCTCAAAAGAGCTTACAACTTAGATCCCTCAGGATCTCCCAGACTTCTTCAAATCCTTCCTTATGAACAAAGCCCTACCACTAATAGATATAATCTCCTACCACTCAGGCATAAAGGCCCTACCTCAGACTTTAACTCAAAGTCCTATAACTCAGATCCAAACCTAGATCCTACCTTAGATTCACCACTTGAATCCTACAAATCAAATCTACTTAAAATCCTACACTCAGCCTTTATAAGTTTAGGCTTACACTCAAATCAAAATGATCCTACAGAAGAATAGGGGGTGGTTGATAATGTGTGACACTAGAGCAGAGTCTCTATGTCTTCCTTCTTCTGAACATAGATTTTCTCTATCCTTTCTCCTTCATAGCTTCAAGAATGGTTCTTCAGGAAAGTTCAGCTTGAGTTGTGAAATCACAGCAGCTGGGGTTTGCCTTTGCTGCAACTTCCTGTTGAAGAACAATAGCTAACTGTTTGCACTTTTAGATCAGTGACTTGAATAACTTCTTCAAACTCTACAACTTAGTCGAGAGGAAGAAGATGAAGTTCAGATCTTTCCAAAAGTTAAGTTTAATTTCCCTGATCTGATTCCTTTTCTATTCTGACATCCAACGACTATATAAGCATCGATACCACCAGTAGTTGGTAATTGCAACCTTACTTTTGCATAAAATGCAGTACAATAGGAAAGCAACGCCTTTTATTGTGTACTGATCACTTCCCGCATCATTCAAATCTTGGACATTGTGATCAATGAACCCAACAATCTCCCGCTATTTGAAGAAGTCAAAACCTTAGACAATGATATACTCTAACACATAAACAATATATTAAACATTTCAGAAGACAAAAATTATGAAAACACAACCAAACATCTGATTTTCATTAAATAGAAGGAATGATTATTTGTATAATGTGCATAATACAAAATTGACACAATTCCTCCAGCCCTTACGAAAGACAAGAAAGATTTTTAAGTTTCTGGTTCACTTATCACTATACCCTTACTGGGCTTCTTGGTTGCATTCTCTTTACTAGCTTCTGACTCCTTTTCTCTCTGCCTTTGAAAGTAGCTGTATGGCTTTGGGAAATATTTGACAGGCTCCACAACCTCTGGCGGCAGAGTGCCTAGCCACTTGTCCTTTTTGAACTTTCTTCTGTCCCTTTCATTCTTTTCAGGCTTAGCCCATTCAAGGGAGCTGTAGAGATTTCCCCTTTCAATGTTCTTATTTTTGACAAGATCCCAGGTAGATAGAATGATTGTCCTGGACTGAGGACACCACTGTTCAAAATTAGGCCTTGCTTCCATCTCTTCCCTGAATCTCTTCTTGTTCATCCTGACTTTCTCTTCTTCCTCAGCAATAAACATTCCTTTGGCCCTTAACTCTTGCTCAATAGTGGGGCAGAAAATAGGAACTTTAGCTACTGTAGAGGGTTCAACTCACTGTGCTCTATCTTGAGTATCATACTGTTGAGTATCATATTGTTCTGCATGTTGATCAGGGTATTGGGTACCATAATTCCTTTATTGTAGTGCTTGATGAATCTGGTTAGGAATAATAAGTATATTATCATATGATAGCTTTTTATGCCCAAATAATCCCCTTAGCATATTTGTAGTCTAGATAGCATTTTCAGTGTTGGCCATTATGACATCCTTATCCCTACTTTTGAATTCTTCACATATCTTCTGAGTCAGGGAGGTGCTGGCCTTAGTCAACTGACTGTCCAGATGGTCAATGCCAAGGTTGACATGATTCTTGACTTTCAGTAGATGATCATCTAAAACTTGAGCACATGCATCCATCCTTCTTTCAAGAATTGTCTTGTGCTTGTCCAACAGTGTCTTCTCTACATTGTGGACTGCCAGCAAGTTTTTAGAGAGAATATTTTGATTTTCCATAAGTGCATAGTGAAGAGTGCCGAGCTGTACCAACTTGTCCTATAAAGTCAACTGTAGGAGGTTCTCTCAAGAAATTTTTTACAGTCTGAGCCTTTAGCAGATTAACCTTAAATATGATGGATTTTATCTCCGTTGATAGATCATTCCCGAGGTTCTTGACTAAGTCATCAACAAAATTATCCAGCTGCCTTCTCTGATCATTATGTTAGAACTCCTTATTACTTATTTGGGCTAGGATTACAATTCTTTGATTTGGATTGTTATTTTGACCCAACTTGTATAGACTAGGGACATATTTTATTTCCAGAGTTGTTTCAGAAAGTATTACAAAGATGCTCATTTTGACGAACTCAGAACTCAGTTTGACTAACTTAGATCTCAACTCTGAGATTAGTTCGACGAACTCAGAACTCATTTCAACGAACTCAGAGCTCAGCTCGGCGAAAGTAAAAGCTCAGTTTGTAAAAGATCAGTTCGATTAAATCCAAGCTCAGTTCAGCGAAATACTTGCTGAGTTCGATGATCAGACAGTTTCTATATTACAGAAGGCAGAATGATTTCAAATGCTTGATAACTGTCAATTAAAACTATGATATTTAATGCTAAATATCCTAACGAATATTGCTATTTAAGGCAACATTAAATATGGATTTATCACAGAGGATTTAAATCTAATTAATTCCAAGGAAGTTACAATTCTCAAAGGATGCTTCAGACATTTCAAGAATTGATTATTTCAAACAGACACATCGATTGAATTCTGCCCCGTCAGTTTATATATATAGAAGATTATTGTATCACCAAAGATAGATAATGATATATACACACATATAGATAGACATATATTCTGCTTTAGACTCATCTAGTGACATTTCTTCAATCTGAGAGACATCTTAATACATATCTATCTCAAACATCTATTGGAGAGAAAAATCATACAGGAAGATCTACACCCTGAAGAAAAGTCTTCTCTCTTGATCACAATCTCTATTCAAATCAGGGGGCCTTTTTGCAACACCGTCCACTAAGTCTTCTCAGAGATACTTGATAGAGAAGACAACATCTAACTCTTTTAGTTTATTCTTAAACTGTGTACAGGGTTCTAACTCCCTTCAAAATTTTACACTTGGTTCATAAGTCACCTGATCAAAAGACTTAAGTTTGGTTTTTGGGTACTTGGTCAAAAGCCTAAAGGGTTGCTAGATCTTTCTTAGAAAATAGATCTTCTAGTGATAGGGAACCTGAGCAAAAACCTATAGTGGATTCCTACTAGGGTAGTAGAAGAGTAGACATACCCAGATTTATTGGGGAACTACTATAAAATCCATGTGTCGTCTGTGATTGTTACTTTCTATTTGTGTGCTGTGTATCTTATCTATATAATTATATATATCACCAATTTTTAAAACTGCTATAAAAATAAATTAAAGTTTTTTTAAAATACTCTATTCACCCCCCTCTAGAGTAAAATTAGATCTATCCCTTCCACTTTCAATTGGTATCAGAGGAGGGTGGGTTTTATAGTCTAACACCTGAACTAACAGATCTGATAGATCTTATTTTACCTAAACGTTTGTTTTTAGATCACTGATAAATTTATCATGGTACAAAATAAAGAGTACTCAAGCAGTAGACCTCCTTTTTGCAATCTTAATAAGTTTGCACTATGGAAGGAAAGGATTAGGTTATATATGAATTCTATTGATGAGGATATCTACAATTCAATTTTGACAGGTCCACCTACACCATTGGAAGCAACAAGCAACAATGCTACACCACCTCCATAATGGACAGATGCTTAGAAAAAACTGAGAACTGTTGATGCAAAGGCTATGAATATACTAGTCCAAACAATGTCTGATGATATTTTTCAGAAGGTTGCTGAATGCACCTCAGCAAAAGATATCTGGGACTCCATCACTGTAATGGTAGCTAGATCAGCAGATGAAAGAAAGGATAGAAGATCTCACTTGATTTCTCAATATGAGAATTTCAAAAAGGGAGAAAATGAATCTGTTGCTGATATATATACAAGACTCAATCTCATAATCAATGAACTGAAAACTTTGGAGAAAGACATTACATTGACAAAAGTAAATGACAAAATTCTCATGTGTTTTCCTAGCACATGGGATTCAAGAATTTGGCCAATTAGAGAAGCCAGAAGTGTGAATGAAATTACAATAGAAACTTTGTTGGGCAAGCTCAAATCATATGAGCAGCTCATCAAAATAAGAGAAGCTGAATAAATGACTTTATCGTCAGTGAAGAAGGAGAAAAGTATTGCTTTCCAAGCAACTGAAGAAGAAGAACAACTTTCAGAAAATGAAGAACTCATGAGTCTATTGGCTAAAAGATTTTACAAAATGGCAAGGAAAGAATTCGGGAGAAGATTTTCCAAAAATAAGGAAAAACCAAGGTATGAAAAAATACCTACTAAGGAAATTGTTTGCTATGGTTGTAGGAAACCATGACACATTCTTCCAGAATATCCTTAAAATTAGAAGAAAGATAAGACTAAGGAGAAAGACTTTAAGAAGCATTCAAACAAACCCTCTTCTAGTAAACATAGATAGAAGGAGAGAGGTTTTGTAGCTGAAACATGGAGTGAGTCAGAAACTGAATCTTCATCCAGTTCAAGTGAAGATGAAGAAGAATCAAATGCTAAAGAAGTCTGTATGATGCAATCAATGCATCAAACAATAATTCTGATTCTGAATATGAGTCTAAAGAAGACCAGGTAATTTCAACTTTTGATTTTACATTAGATCAATTCAAAATAGATTTTAAATTGCTTTGTAAAGATTTGATAAAATCTGAGAAGGAAATAAAACTTCTCAGAGAAAAATTAACTGAATTGAACAATCTATCTTTAGAAAACATTAAACTTAAAAGAAGATTTGCAAATTTCTAAGGAACAAACAGTTTCTCTGGAAAACAAATTATCCGAGGCTAAGAAGTTTGAATAAACTCTTAATGGGAGAAGTATCAAACTGATGAATATTACATGTACAGTCAATGCCAGATTTATTGGCAGACTAGGCTTGGGAGATTTATTTAGTCATCTCAAATTCTTAAGAAAAATATTTTAACTACTCCTATGAAATTTATATCTGCTAAAGGAAAAGAAATATTAGAAATTACAGATAAAGATTCTGAAGTTTTGTCAAATAATGTACTAGAGAATAAATCAAAATCTATACTAAAATAGAATAAAATTTTCCAGAAAAAAAAAGTTCAACAGCATTCGTCGAACCGAGCTTGACAAAATCAAAGTTATTCATCCAACATAGATAGACGAACACTGAACACAGGAAATGAGAATAACTATTCAGTAAATGGTGGTCTAAGAAATCATTATTATTCGTCGAATATGGCTCGACGAAATCAGAATAATTCGTCGAAACTTAAACTTTTCAAACAAAAAATTTATTTCTTTTCAAAAGAATAATCAAACTCAAAAGTTGATAAATCCTTTTTCTGAGTGGATCATTCCTCCCAGGAGATATCATCCACCTTGATATAAAAATCAACCTGATTATTCTTATATGTCTACTGATTATGACAGAAAACTAGGATCCAAGGTAATCCGTGTCAAGAACACCTAACTTGTTTTCAATACAGGAAAAGAACTATCCTACCACAGAGGGATAGTGGTATTTGGATAGTGGGTGCTCTAAACACATGACAGGAAGAAAAGCTAATCTAAGAGACTTCAAAGCTAAGCTTGGACCAAAAGTCATACTTGGAGACTCTAACTATGGATAGATAAAAAGCTATGACAATGTCAAAGTGGGGGTAGTTACCTTCAAAAAGGTTGCTTATGTGAGAGGTCTTAAGCATAACCTTATCATCATCAGTCAACTATGTGATAAAGGTTATCAGGTATAATTTAATAAGTCTTTATGATTTATTTCATATAATGTAAACAAAATTGTTTTATCTGGGGTTAGACAAGGTAATATCTATTTATTCAATTTTAATTCTGCTAAAACTGAAATATGTTTGTTTAATCAGATAAGTAAATCAAATGAACTTTGACATAAAATATTAGGGCATATAAACCTTAGAACTATTGCTAAGTTATCTAAGAACAACCTTGTTAGAGGACTGCCTTCTGGATCTTACTAGAAGGAAGAACTTTATAGGGCTTGTCAATTAGGTAAGTAAACTAAAAATAGTTTTACATCCATATCTAAGAGTGATTCACCCATAATTTGTATTTGCTACATATGGACCTTTTTGGACCTATTACAATACAAAGTTTCGGAGGAAAGTCATAAACTTTATTAATTGTTGATGATTTCTCCAGATTCACTTGGGTGTTCTTTCTTAGGAATAAGTCTGACAACTTTAAGATTCTTACAGACTTTCTTAGGAACATCAAGGTTAAGTATTCTACTCAGATTATATTGATCAGAAGTGATCATGGCACTGAGTTTTAATCTCTTCTGATGAGAGAATTCAATGAGAAAGAAGGAATCAGGTAGTGTTTCTCTGCTCCTAGAACTGCTCAACAAAATGGGGTGGCAGAAAGGAAAAATAGAACCCTAATTGAATCTGCTAAAATATTACTTGCAGATGCTTACTTGCCCCTATCTTTTTTGGCAGAGGCAGTAAGTACGACAAATTATGTTCTTAATAGAAGTCTCATTCATAAACTCAAGGGTAAGACACCTTATGAATTACTTAAAAATAAGAAACCTAAAGTAAATTATTTAAAAAAATTTGGGTGTAAATGTCATATTCATAATAATAACAAGAAACATTTAGGAAAATTTGAAGTCAAAGATACATATGAAATATTTCTTGGATATTCTCTTATTAGTAAGGCTTATAGGGTTTATAATAAATCTACCCTTAAAATAGAAGAATCCATACATGTATTATTTGGTGAATCTAACATGTTTTATAAGGAGAGGAATGCCTCTACCATAGACTCTTTTCAGGAACCATTTCTGTGTGAGAAACTAGATGAATTAAACCTAAAGCAAGAGGATATATTGCATCCTTCTCAACAGATTGCTTAAGACAGTGATGAAGATAATCCTGAAATTTATGTTGAAAAAGTTGTAGCTAATGAAATTCCATAAGAGGAATTAATAACACAAATCATAGAAGAACCAACTCCACCTGTTGATTTTGTCACTCTTAAAGATCATCCTAGATCTCAAGTGATTGGAGACATATCAGTTGGTGTACAAACAAGGCATCAAATTAATCAAGATCAGATGCATACATGCTTTCTATCTCAGATTGAAACTCAATCAATAAAAGATGCAGAACAAGATCCTCATTGGATCATTGTAATGCAAGAGGAACTCAATTAGTTTGAGAGAAGTAGAGTTTGGGACTTAGTTCCAAGACCCAAAGACTCTCTAGTAATTGGAAACAAATGGGTCTTCAGGAATAAATTGGATGCTCAAGGAGTTATCTTGAGAAATAAAGCTAGACTTGTAGCTCAAGGATATTCACAGGAGGAAGGAATAGACTATGATCAAACATTTACTCCTGTTGTAAGATTGGAAGCTATTAGGATATTTCTTGCTTTTGCTGCATTTAAGAAATTCAAAGTATATCAGATGGATGTAAAGAGTGTATTTCTGAATGGAGAAATCAAAGAGGAAGTCGATGTAGAATAAATCCAGGTTTTATCTCTTCAACTCACTCATCTCATGTATTTAAGCTTAATAAAGCTCTTAATGGTCTTAAACAAGCTCCAAGAGCTTGGTATGAGGCCCTTGCTAATTTTCTATTGGATAATAAATTTTGTAGAGGCAAGGTAGAAAAAAATTTATTTTTTAGACATCATAAAACTGAAATTCTACTAGCTCAAATATATGTTGATGATATAATTTTTGGTTCTACTGATTCCAAACTTTGCAAAAAGTTCTCTGACCTAATGCATTCAAAGTTTGAAATGAGTAGTGTTGAAACCGAAAATTCAGTCTCGATGGAGTTTACCCTTGGGGAAGGGGTGATTGCGCACCTACTTATCTCCTGCAAGAAAAACAACATGGAAAAAGAACAAGGGACTGGACCAAGGGACCAATGTAGAAGACCCACCACACACTCGGAAGATCACTGAGTGCTTCCCCTCCTTAGCCAAATGCCGGGCTAAGGTACCTCAGAAAGCGCTAGAATACTGGGAGACAGGTAAGCATGCCTTCTGAGGTACCCCTTGGGTCCTATTTTTAGATTTCTTAAAATGGCCTGCAAATATCCAACCTTCGCTGTTCTGAACAGCTATGTGCAACGCAACTGGGTATGCCAACAACGTAACTCCATTGTTCTAACTGGATATGGGCAGGCCAGCGGGGGAAGAATGGTAAAAACACCTCACAAATCACTAGGCGAGTAACCCTCAACAAACCCTACTCTGTAAGGGCGGTGAGTGTTCAATGGAGCAGGCACTCGCTGCCTATCTGTGACCTTGGGAAAGTATGGGCCCGGCCTGCCCTACTCACATGTAGCAGGCTTGTAGATTAGTTGGGACTCGGCGAGTTGCTTAGAGCTCGATGAACTTCCCAGAGCTCGGTGAATAGCCCAGAGCTCGACGAACAACCCAGAGAATGACGAATACCCCAGAGCTCGACGATTTGGGCTTAGCGAGTTGGGCTTGGCGAGTACGAGCTCTCCTCCCAAAGGTATCTCACCACACTTGGGCAAGCCGGAGACTGCCGAGCTCTCCCTCCTGCCGAGCTCGTCTAGGGACTCAGACTGTCCGATTTGGCCGTTCTGGCTCCTACTGACCCACTCGCCGGATACGGGGTTGTAAAAGTAGCATGGGTGAATTATCTTATTTTCTTATTTTACAAGTGAAGCAAACATCTGATGGAATCTTCTTATCTCAATCTAAATATGCTAAAAAGCTAATTAAGAGATTTGGGATGTCAGATGCCTCCTCTATGAAAATACCATGCCCTCTAATGCTGTAGTTGATAATGATGAACACGGAAAATCTGTTGATCAGAAAACATATAGAACAATCATTGGGTGTCTATTGTATTGAACAACAAGTAGACCAGATATTATGTTTGCAACCTGTATTTGTGCTAGGTTTCAAGTTAACCCTAAAAAATCTCACCTTATTTTAATAAAAAGAATTTTGAGATATATAAAGGGTTGTCCTAATCTAGGACACTGGTATCCTACTGAGTCAGGATTTGAATTAACTGGATCCACAGATGCTAACTATGCTGGATGTAGAGGTGACAGAAAAAGCACATCAGGAACTTGTCAGTTTCTTGGTGATAGGCTTGTGTCATGGTTTTGTAAGAATCAAACATCTATTTCTACTTCAACTGCTGAAGCTGAATATATTGCAGCAGGTAGTTGTTCACAGATTTTGCAGATTCAGAATCAATTACTAGATTATGGATACAACTTAAATAATTCAATTATATACTGTGACAATACTAATGCAATTTCTATTGCATAGAATCCAGTTCTCCAGAGTAGGACTAAACATTTAGAAATAAGGCACCACTTCATCAGATATAATGTGGATAAAAATAAAATTAGCTTAGTATTTATTTTTACTGATTTACAAAGAGCCGATATTTTCACCAAATCATTGGATGAAAAGAAACATATTTTCTTTTTAAATCAATTAGGGATGATTGATGGAGAGTCATAAAATTGATTTTGAATGGAGATCGACGAATTGTGAACCTTTCGTCGAACGAAGATCGACGAATTGTGAAACCTTTCGTGAAATATTTGTCGAACGGAGATCGATGAATTATTTTTTTTCGTCCTTTCAACTTCTGAAAACTTATATTTTTAGGTTTTCATCGAGCTCCGTCCCTCGCATTCTCCATTTCTCTTGCACTTGATCTTTTTGTTTTGCAGGATAATGGTGGTGTCGCAAGCGATTCTCACTGCGATGAAGTTTGATGCTGGATTCGATATCGATATGGACTCTTTTCGTCATTCGGATCAAATATTTCAGGACATTTTGTAACTATTTGAGGCACAACATCTGCGTGATTTTATGTCCACCCGAATCAAACTCTCGGTCACAGAGATAAATGAATGGGTTCACATTATAAAGGTTCATGATCTTACAACCATTATTGGATTCATCTCAGGTCATCAGGTTTCTCTTACCCCACCAATTTTATCCGAAATTTTTGGTTTGATCAATGGAGAAGATGATCTAGAATTATCAAGTACAAAATTTGATATTATGCTAGATAGAATGGGTCACTCAGAAGGAAAACCTAACCATTTGTTGAAAAAGAATTTTTCTGTGGAATATAAATTTTTACCCGATGTGGTTGGGAAAGTTCTTATGGGCAAACATTCAGCCCATGACTATGTCACCAGGCACCAGTTTCTATTGATGAGTGCTCTGGTTGACCAGAAGAACATTAATTGGTGGACAGTTTTGTTTGATTCAATTAAGAAGAAGATTAGTAAACAGAATGTGTGTTTTGGAAGAATCTTGGGCATTTTTCTCCCGGACAAATGTCCAGAGGTTTTGGTCTCTCAGACTATGCATATTAATACATCTAAGAGTATCACCTCTACTCTATTTGGTAAGTGGGAGAGGGTGATTCCTAAGCCTCCCAGGGTTGAATCCTCTAGGACAGTTTTTGAAAGTACAAGAGCTATCTCAGCTACTCTCCCTACTCCAACAGAAGACTCTCCCCTTATTTCTCCCACTCCACACCAATTTTCACATCATTGCCCCAGACCTTCTACACCACCTTCTCTACAAACTACTTTGTTTGAAGAAGTTCTATCCTCAGCCTTCCATGCAGATTCACCAGCTCATCCGTCACCTCATTTATCTACACCTCACTTATATACACCTCACTCATCTCCACCTAACTTATCTCCACCTCACTTATCTCAAACTCCCTCACCCATTCAGGAGATAGTTCTTGATGGCATTCCCCCTGTGCTCAATGCTTCATCTATGCCACGGTATTACTTTCTCTGTCCAAACTGTGCTACAGAACAACTTCCTCTTCTTCTAATCCATCCTCTGCAACTACTCAGAATCCACCTGAGTTTATGTATATGGATTTCTCATCTATTTCCACTCAACTTCTTGATTTCATCACTCCTACACTTAAGGAGCTCTTGGATTCCTATTTGGCTCCTATTTTGTTTGCTATTTCAGAGCTCTCTTCTAAAGTTTCCTCTTCCCATTTTGTCCCTTCTTCTGGGGCCTAGATTCAGTTCTCCCTAGATCTATGCAGGGAGAGATGCTGAATAAATCTCAAAATGATGAAGCTCCAGTTGTAGCAGCTGATTTTGTTGAAATTCCTGATACAGAAATGACTGAAGTCATCTCAGTGTTAGCTGTTCTAGCTCACTGTAGAAATTTTGTGACAGTTGAGGATGAGTTTTCAGACCCTCCAGAGGTTACTTTCGTTGGTAATTTCATCATTAATCCCACAGTTAACATATATTCTTTGATATCAGAATTTGATTTACTGCACAGTCATATTACTAGCTTACCAAATTTTGGAGAGAATATCTCTAGAGCAATAGTTTGTTACTCTTCTCCTATTGATGCCTCAGCTTTAGAACAACATCTCCGAGATGTTCCTACCAATGTTGATCCGGTCTCACAGACTATAATGAAGGATGCTATATATATTTCTGAGCAGGCTTATTCCCCTCCTACTTTTGTATGGGATGAATCTCCTATGCCTAATTTTGATGATCTGTTTAATAAAGATATGGAAGAGGTAAAAAATAGTTAAACAAATTAATGAATTATATAAACATCCAAGGGAGTAGTCTGATGATCATACAGATTCTAATGAATCAGAAAACTCTATCTAAGAAAAGGAAAACCAGGAAAAAGGCTCAAGCTAAGGTTGCTCCTCAACCTTCTTCTACTGCTGATATCCCTTACTATATTTACCGTTTGATGACTCTTACTCCAGACCATCCAAATTGGATGAGGTACTCTAATAATGAGCAAAAAAGTAAGAAGAAAATGAAAAGGTCTCATTCACATCCAAAGACTTGGGGAGGTCCTCCTCCTCCAACACCAGGATCTATAGATAGTTTACTTTCTTCTCAGAGGCCTATCTCTCATTATTTTAGAACAACTCAGTTCAGCCAAGACAGACCAACAAGCCAAGATAGACCTATAAGGTCTGGGACTTATGGTAGTCAGGACAGTCAGTAATATTCTAGCAAAGACAGGCCTGCCTCTCCTGTGATTGAACCAGAGTTAGATCTTGTATACAGAATGGCTAGGTTCAAGGAATAAACTGCACTTTCTCAGATAAAGAAGTGAAGAATTGAAGGTAAGGATACCTCTCAGTTTACTACTATGTCTTCTTACAGGCAAAAAGAATTAGACAAATATAAGAAGATAAGCTTATTTAATGTTGATGAATATATGAGCTTGCATCCAAAAGCTGTTATTCCTATAGTCTCTTACCAGAAGATTATTGGTTCTTAAGGTCTAAATCTGAGAAAAAGGGAGTCTGATGATCCAACAAGACAACTGATTTTTACCAAGTCTTCTTCAGATCCCTCATCTGATACACCTCAGAAGGATTCCTAACTTTGATTATGTTTCTGAACCTTATTGTTATAACTTTCCCAAAACTTTTTATATCTGCTAAAAAAATTTATGTTTCTACCAGATAATTATTTATGCTTTGTGTTTTTCTTATTTTATAGTATCCTAACCCAAATAGGGGGAGATTGTTATAACTCCTTATTACTAATTTGGGCTAGGATTACTATTCTTTGATTAGGATTGTTATTTTGACCCAACTTGTATAGACTAGGGTCATATTTTATTTCCAAAGTTGTTTTAGAAGGTATTCTAGAGATGCTCAATTTGACGAACTAAGAACTCAGTTCGACTAAATCAGATCTCAACTCTGAGCTTAGTTCGACGAACTTAGAACTCAGTTCAACGAACTCAAAGCTTAGTTCGATGAACTCAGAGCTCAGCTCAATGAAAGTAAAAGCTTAGTTCGTAAAAGATCAGTTCGGTAAAATCCAAGCTCAGTTCGACGAAATCCTTACTGAGTTCGATGATCATACAGTTTCTATATTATAGAAGGCAGAATGATTTCAAATGCTTGATAACTGTCAGTTAAAACTCTGATATTTAATGCTAAATATTCTAACGAATATAGCTATTTAAGACAACATTAAATATGGATTTATCACAGAGGATTTAAATCAAATTAATTCTAAGGCAATTACAATTCTCAAAGGATGCTTCAGACGTTTCAAGAATCGATTATTTCAAATAGACACATCGATTGAATTCTGCCCCATCAGTTTATATATATAGAAGATTGTTGCATCACCAAAGATAGATAGTGATACATACACACATATAGATAGATATATATTCTGCTTTAGACTCATCTAGTGACATTTCTTCAATCTGAGAGACATCTTAATCATATCTGTCTCAAACATCTACTAAAGATAAAAAACATACAAGAAGAACTAGACCCTCAAGAGAGGTCTCCTCTCTTAATCACAATCTCTATTCAAATCAGGGGGAGCTTTTTGCAACATCATCCACTAAGTCTTCTCAGAGATACTTGACAGATAAAATAACATCTAACTCTTTTAGTTTATTCTTAAACTGTGTACATGGTTCTAACTCTCTTCAAAAGTTTACACTTGGTTCATATGTCACCTGATCAAAAGACTTAAGTTTGGTTTTTGGGTACCTGGTCAAAAGCCCAAAGGGTTGCTAGATCTCCCTTAGAAAATAGATCTTCTAGTGACAGGGCACCTGAGCAAAAACCTGTAGTGGATTCCTACTAGGGTGGTAGAAGAGTAGACGTACCCAAATTTATTGGGGAACAACTATAAAATCCTTGTGTAGTCTGTGATTGTTACTGTCTATTTGTGTACTGTGTATCTTATCTATATATATCACTAATTTTTAAAATCGTTATAAAAATAAATTAATGTTTTTTTAAAATACTCTATTCACCCCCTCTAGAGTAATGTTAGATCTATCCCTTACACTTTCACATCAATCCTTTCATTTGGGCTAGGAAGGTGCCTGACATATGATCAGCTTGATGGGATGTGCCTTTATCACAAATTGGTATAGGTTGTTGAACTGGACTGAGATCTTCCCCTGCAGCTGAGTCAGCCACATTAAATTCTGAAGAGTGTTGAGTTTCCATATTATTAGCAGCAGTAGTTCCCTTACCTGATTCTAAAGATTCTATATTATAAATAATGCCTTGAGCAGGGAATTCATGTTGAATCTCCCCCACAATCTCTGCCATGTCCATAGGGACATCCATGGCATCAGCTGTGATGGAGTCTATAGGTTGTTCATTCACAAGAGTAAGCTGAATATCTTCTTGAAAAATCTGTATTTGCTCCTCCTCAGTAAGAGATTCTTCCATTACTTGCTCTAGCAGTTGCTCCCCCTCACTTAGAGGACAGTATTCACCTTATGGAACTAGGCCTAAGGGATCAGTGTCTTCTTCAATAGGAGCTGGGGTTTTAACAGTCTCCACCTCAATCTCTGATGATATTTTATTCATTATTTCTTCAGCAAATTGCTCAACAACCTCAATTGGAGGTATATCCATGGCCTACTCAACAACATGATCTTCAGACTTGGTTCTGCTGACTTAAATCATTGTTGCAGGCTCAAAAGAAAATGACACTTGAGCACTTGTGTCTCTCATTGTATCTTTAGTGGATTGAGAAAGTTGAGGATCACGAGGCTCTTCCTCAGCCTGTTTTGATGACCTTCTATTTATGCTTTCCTCTGGAACTGTGACTGCCTTTTTCTTCTTCTTGGAGGTTGACTATTATTGTGGTTACAGAACTCTTTCCCACCTCTCAAGCATCTTTGAATCCATCCTCCTCATGTGGTGTATTCTTGTTCCTAGCCTTATGTTAAGTATCCTTGGAACACTCCTAAGCAGAAACAGAGAAAGAATTCTACCCAGGTGTGGCTCTGGAAGACATTCTACAATCCTATCAAGAACTACTGTTTCCTAATCAGTCTTTTTAGAAAGGATAATCTTGGCCATCAACTCAAACATTTTCTTAGAAATTTTGTCATGGGAGCCATTTTTGCACAGCAGTCCCTTCCCAATGACATCAGTAAGGAATTTCCCTTTGAGATTTAGCTCTCTTCTCAGGATAAAGCCAGTGGTGTGTCTTGATAGTCCACATCACTTAAGAGCATCTTTAACATCACCTTGATTGAGTTCATCTTCTTCATCAGAAACTCTGAACTTAAGCATCAACAGAGCCTTCATCAATATTTTGGAGGTTATCTTAACCTTGGTACCACTAATGACAGACCTGATTTTGAGGGATGAGGAGTCGACTTTGGCAGTAATGTACAACTCTAGTACTTATCTTTTCCATAGAAGACAGGGTTCAGACAGAACATACTCAAGGTCAGTGACCTGAAGCAAGTGAAGAATAAGCAGAACCTCCTCTAACGCATCTTTGAATCCATTGCGGACCAGTTCTGAACCCTCAAACAAGAAATTCAATCTCGTTGGTGGCATTTCTTCAATAACTTGCAATAGATTTTCCAAGCTCTTCGTCGATTCGTTGCAATGGCAGAGAAGGGCAAGGAATAGTGTATTTTGTCTTACACACATAACCTTCTATTTATAGTATCTTCTATTTTAGAAGGTGGAGAGACACATACCTATTTATGATCACGATGTAATCAACGACTGTGATTGATCCCGACACTTAACCACAAAAATAGACTTGCTGGGAGCACGCGTTAAGTGAACTCGACACACTCAATGCTCTCGACGCCTGTTGTCCTTTCAATGCACTCGACACCAGAGCACATAGACTCAATGCACTCGGATCCTGGACACTTAGTCCTTTTCTCTTTTACTTATCCTGTAAGGATTAAAGCTACCTGCAACAAAGAAATATATGTAGAGCTACTATATTTGAGCTAAATTAAACATACCTAATTCAAATTTGAAGGCGCTGAATTTGGCTTTGTCTAGTGGCTTAGTGAAGATGTCAGCCACTTGCTTGTCTGTGGTGACAAATTCAAGACTGATGAAAGTATTTAACTTCAAGGGCAGCTAAACACCTAGAGGGGGGGGGGGTGAATAGGTTTTCTAGTCTATTATAATTATCTTTAACTTAGTGTGTGGTGAGTGTAACGACCCCATCCGTTACATGACGTATAGTAGAAGGTCCGGCCAGGGCCCCACAGCTCAATTGGTGATGAGAGTTGAAAGAACTCCATAGTTAAGCGTGCTTGGGCGAGAGTAGTACTGGGATGGGACCTCCTGGGAAGTCCCCGTACGGCCCAACTTAACTGTCGAGTTCGCTCATCAAAGGGAGGCTGTGGTCACCAACAACCTGCCTGTGGAGGGAGAGGGGTTAGGGTGCTTGGGCTGCAGCCCGGTAGCGATGCCTGGAGGGCGGAGCCGTAACGCAGTTACGTACGCGCCAGGGTCATTACAAACAGATGGTGAGGTCACAGGATAATACCAAACCATACACGAATCCTAACTCAGAGCATTCTAGCGGAAGCTTTAAGTTGTAATTTGAACTCTAACCAGGAATGTCCAATATATAAACCACCTTTATATATATAGCCACGGAATGTACAACAAATACATAGAGTTTGGCCTTAAGGCCTCACAGTTCTTCTTTCCAAACCGTATGGTTTACAAACCTCGGCGCGCAGGCCGGCCATACATGAGTAAAAGAAAACAAGCAAAAACATTCGTTTAGCCTTGAAGGGCTAGCCGCAGCAGCAGCAGCAACAGCAGTAGGGCTTCATCCCTTCATTTACCACTTGGCTCTCCAGCACCTGCATAGGGACAATCCACCCAAACGGTGGCAAACAATGCAACGGTCAGCATTCAGCTGACCCAATTATAACAATCCTACCCCTTTCTCGGGGCATTAGCATTCTTTCCCTGCATAGCATGGCATCATCATATAGCAACTATGTGCGCGCAGGCACATTCAAGCCATCATAACTATCGGCCACACGGCCCGACAGTCCGTGCACTCAGGGCACATTCTTGGTGTACCGGAATACCAGGGTCAACACCACCGTCTACACGATATTTGAGCATTCTAGTCTTTCCGGCGCGCGGGCCTAAGACTCTCATTAGGCGCTCCAACAAAACCTATAACCAGGCTTCCAAGTCGGACGGACCTAACGCAGGTACGGATAAGCCACCCCCCGTTGCTCAAGTCGCCGTGCCACCTCGAATACAGAAGTATCCATGACAATTTATAGGCGCGGGTCGGTTTCACCTTTCCTGTTCGGCAATCTGCCTTTTCATCGAGTTGCAGCCCAACGGCTCAACCGCTCATAAAGTGGCAACGCACGGACACAAGAGTTGCATCCAACCCTCTTCATTTCCTGGACTTCATCCAGTACTTCCTGCTGCACCAAGCAACAGGTAGGCACAAAGCAACACAAGCCATAATCACAGAGCCTTCTCTGATATGCAAACAAGCATCACCAATCCAGACTAGCATGTCCAGATGGGCTTCACACAGCATGCCTAGATCCGTACACTAATTTCGGACTCTAACAAGGGGGACTTCACATATCTACCCCAAGGGACACCACAACCCACCGCACACTCGCGGGGAAGGGTTTTCCCCATGCAATGCAGAAAAGAAGGACTTCACATGTCCAAGAAGGGAGATCATTACCCTTGTCAATCTCTTGAGAGCCATCGTAAACTAGCCGGTGAGAAAGAACCGCAGCAGCTTTGCCTTCACAACGCTGGCCTCGGATCACGAATCGGACCACGGGAGCTCCGCCGGTGGCTTGATCTCCTCCTCCTTCTTCTTCCTCCTCTCTCTTTCTCTCTTCACTTTACCAAGTGAAGAATGACTCAAGCTTCTGCTGATTTACACCAGCCAGGAATCACCTGAGCCCTTGGATCCAAAGAGAGAAATTCAACGGCCACGATTTTCCCAAAAACACACATTTTTGGCTGACACGGCCTGTGACACGCCCGTGTCACAGGCCGTGTACCCTTAAGCGGCACACGCGGTATTCGTACCGACTGATATTTACCAGAACACGGGCATCGACACGCCCGTGTCGAACCTGACACGCCTGTGTCAGTCATGAGACACGCCCGTGTCCCCCTGCTTCATCGAGCTCCAAACTCAACCAGTAGTACATGGGTAGGCACACGGCATCAGACACGCCCGTGTCCAATCTGACACGCCCGTGTTCAAGGCTTGGTTCCGGGCCGTGTAATCTTCTGACTCAGAACGCATTTTATTTGAGTGACACGCCCTGGGACACGCCCGTGTCCCAGGCCGTGTACCCCCGACACGCCCTGGGACACGCCCGTGTCCCAGGCCGTGTAAAATGACCTGCACCTCAAAACCATTTTTGAGTCTTTTTGGGGTGTTACAATCCTCCCCCCTTAACAAAATTTCATCCCGAAATTTGCACGGCAAGGAAACAAGAACCAACAATGCTATAACGTGATAACTATGTTATAACAAAAGGTACACGGTCTACATTTTATACAAACAGCTCGGGAAATTCAGCTCGCATGGTCTGCTCTCGCTCCCATGTTAGCTCTTCACGGCCACAATTGTCCCACCGGACTTTGACCATCCCGATCACTTTGTTCCGCAACTGTTTCTCGGCTCGATCCTCGACCCGAATGGGTCTAACTCTCGTCGTTAGCCCATACTCGACCGGTACCCGATCATTCTCCACTACTTGAGCTAGATCCTTCACCGCCTTACGAAGGACTGAGATGTGAAATACATCATGTAATCCACCCAAGTCTGCTGAAAGTGCTAGTCGATAAGCAGCTTCCCCAACTCGCTCCACCACCTCAAACGGACCAAGATACCTCGGACTTAGCTTTTTCAAACGCCGAATCCTGGACATGCCTTTGAAGGGTTTGATCTTCAAATATACCCAATCACCCACCGCGAACTCCACGTTCCGGTGTTTGGCATTGTAGTACTTTGCTTGACGATCTTGGGCTATCAATAGCCTCTCCCGAATAGAGCGTATGAGCGAGGTAGCTTCTTCGACTTCCTTTTTCCCACTCAGCTTAGATTCGCCTGCTTCTGCCCAAGCTAATGGTGTACGACATTTACGACCATATAAAGCCTCAAATGGTGCCATACTGATGCTCGCTTGGTAGCTATTATTATAGGCAAATTCGACAAGAAATATATAATCTTCCCAACTCTTACCAAAGTCTAGGGCGCACATGCGGAGCATGTCCTCCATCGTCCTGTTGGTTCGTTCAGTCTGGCCATCCGTTTGGGGATGAAAGGCCGTACTAAATGCTAATTTTGTACCCAACATTTGATGAACGAGCCGCCAATCATTCGATGTGAACCGCCCATCACGGTCACTGACGATGCTCCGAGGAACACCGTGCAGTCGAACAACCTGCTCCACATAAAGCTTGGCCAAGGTTTCCACTGAATCGTCTCTTCTGTTTGGAAGGAAGTGCGCCACTTTTGTCAACCGGTCCACAATCACCCAGATTGAATCATGACCGCGTTGAGATCTCGGCAACCCGTGCACGAAATCCATCGAAATGTCATCAAACTTCCACTCCGGAATAGGTAACGACTTCAGGAAACCGCCAGGCTTCTGGCATTCTGCTTTCACCAACGCACAGGTATTGCATTCCGCCACATAACGTGCGACATCTTTCTTTAGTCCGGGCCACCAGAACAGCTTTTTCAGATCTCTGTACATCTTTGTGCTCCCTGGGTGAACTGAGTACTTTGCAAAGTGAGCTTCGTACATCAACTCTTCCCTCAGTTTACCCACACTCGGGACGCACACTCGACCATTTCTTCGTAACAAACCGTTATCCCAAGAGAATTGGTCATCCGACCCATCTTTTGCATAGCGCTGAAGACTTTCATCAAGCTCCGTTGCTCGCCGAACTCTGTCCGTAAGGTCATATTGCACCTTCGTCCAGTTCAAGCATGCATCAGTCGACGAACCCTTGTCAACACAAGATATCTCCAATGCTTCCAATTCCTGGATTAAACGCTGATCATGCCTCTGCAACCAGCTTGCCCGTAGCGGAGTCTTCCGACTCAAAGTATCAGCGACCACATTTCCCTTCCCGGGAGTATAGTGAATCTCGAAGGTGTAGTCCCCAAGGAACTCCATCCATCTTCGTTGTCGCATATTCAGATCCTTCTGATCCAACAAGTACTTTAGGCTTTTGTGATCTGTATAGATATCCACTTTAACGCCATATAGATAGTTTCGCCACAACTTGAGCGCAAAGATTACCGCCGCCAACTCCAAATCATGGACGGGGTAATTCCGCTCATGCACTTTCAACTGGCGCGAGCCATAAGCAATCACTTTACCAAACAACAGAAGAACGCAGCCTAAGCCGCTCCTGGAAGCATCACTATAGATCTCATACCCATCTGTACCACAAGGCGATGTCAACACAGGCGCCGTGGTCAAACGACTCTTCAAGTCTTCAAAAGCTCGCGCGCACTCCGGCATCCAAATGAACTTTTGATCTTTTCTCGTCAGCGTGGTCAGAGGTAAAGCAATCCGTGAGAAGTTTTCCACAAACCGTCTATAGTAGCCCGCAAGTCCAAGGAAGCTCCTGACCTCGGCCACTGAAGACATCACTGGCCAATCTCGAATAGCACTTATCTTCAACGGATCCACCGCAATACCTTCTCCACTTACCACATGGCCTAAAAAGGCGACTGAAGAGAGCCAGAACTCACACTTTGAGAACTTGGCATAAAGCTTATTCCTCCGCAGGGTATGCAAGACCAACCGCAAATGGTTTGCATGATCCTCTTCCGACTGAGAGTATACTAAGATATCATCGATAAACACAATCACGAACAAATCCAAGTACTTTCGGAACGTTCGATGCATTAGGTCCATAAATACCGAAGGCGCATTACATAGGCCAAACGACATTACCGTGAACTCATAATGACCGTAGCGTGTTCCAAACGCCGTCTTGGGAATGTCACCTTACCGAATCCTCAGTTGATAATATCCCGATTTCAAATCCAACTTGGAATAGACCGTTGATCCTGCCAGTTGATCGAATAGGTCATCAATTCGCGGAATCGGATATTTGTTTTTCTCCGTCAGCTTATTCAATTCGCGGTAGTCAATACATAACCGTAAACTACCGTCTTTCTTTTTCACAAATAGAACAGGCACGCTCCAAGGTGACATACTTGGGCGTATGTATCCCTGCTCCAACAACTCTTGCAATTGGACTTTCAACTCAGCCATCTCTTTTGGCGCGACGCGATATGGTGAGCGGGCCACAGGTTTCGCACCTGGCACCAACTCAATAGAGAAGTCAATCTCCCGCTGGGGTGGTAACCCAGGAAGATCTTTAGGAAACACATCGGCAAACTCTGACATAACCAGTACTTCACCGACACTGGCCTTTGGCTCAACAGCCTGAATTAGCATGAAGAATAACTCCGCGCCCTTCCGAACAGCATTGACGACTTGGAGCGCAGACAACAACGTCCCGCCAACTCCTCGCATACCAGCGAACTTCGTCACAAGTCCGATATTCTGGCCCAGTGTAATCTCCTTGGAGTTGCAATCAATAAAGGCACGTTGCTCCGAGAGCCAATCCATACCAAAGATCACATCAAACTCCGATAACGGTAGCACAACTGCACTCAAACCGAAATCCCGACTTCCTATTTGCATATCCACATCGCAAGCCCTATCCGCAAGCATCACACAGCCATTCGGCAATAGCACCCTTGTACTATCCACCGTCACATGACTCGGTACCCCAATTCGAGATACAAAATCCTCAGACAGAAAAGAATGCGAAGCACCCGTATCAAACAGGGCTCTCGCCAAATTATTCCGAATCAGGACAAAGCCTGCAGCACACACATCATGCACAAGCTATACATAACCAAAAGCAATAACACTTAAGCAAGTAAGCTATATCAACTCGTACTTGTGACGACGTCACTTTGCTTAATCGCCTCCTGCTGGCCAAGCTGATAGATTCGGGGCTGTGCCTGGGACGCAGAGGAATCAACCACCGCTTTGCCCTTCTCAGCATAAGACGCACCCGTCTTCTTTTCCCCTTTGGGCTGAACAACCCGACAGTCACGAGCTATATGCCCCACCCGACCACAGTTATAGCATGTACGAGAATCTGGCCTTGATGTCGCCTCCGACACAACGGTCGTAGTCACTTGCCCAGACGGCTTGGACCTCTTGCCCCCTCTCTTCTGGTAGAACGATTTGCTAGGGTGAGGTGCTTGAACCTCTGGCTTCGACACAATCAAGCCCTTGTTCCCTTGCACCCGACGCATGTTCTTCTCCAACGCACATGCAGTATCAACCAACGCCTGAAACCCTTGGTTCACTGAACTCGAAAGCAGGAACCTCAACTCATCCCGCAATCCTTCATAGAACCGATTCGTTTTCCTTTGGTCATCTGCGAAGATTGTTCCCGCATACCGTCCCAACCTGGTAAACTCGTGCAAGTAGATATCCACGCTATCTTCTCCTTGCTAACCGTTGGAACTCATTTTCCATAGCAATGCGTTGCGCCGCTGGGACATGCTTCGCCAGAAATATTCGAGAGAACTCCTCAATCGATACTTGCGTTAATTGCCTGCCCGCCAAATGGTGTACCTCAACCTCGTCCCACCACAATCGCGCCTCTCCTTCAAGCATGAAGGTGGCCAAGGTGACCTTTAGAGTTTCCTCCGCCCTGATCGCTGTCATTATCCGCTTGACACGCAATAACCCATCCTCTGCCTGCGTTGGGGATCCCATTCCCGTAAACGTAGGCGGACTGAAGCTCATGAATTGCTTCAACTGTCGGTCAGCTGCTCGTGGATCTACAGCCTCAACCGGCTTGGGTCGTACAACAACACGAACTGGTTCTACTGCCGGCTGTGCTTGCCCGGTCGGCTGAATCATGGCAAATAGAGCCTCAGCAACTAAGCGAACAGTTTCCGCAGATGGAGGAGGTGTTGGCACCTCAGCTGGTGCCGCACTCTCATCAGAGCGCTGGGGCTCAGACTGCCCAGCACCACTACGCGTCACCTA
The DNA here is from genome assembly GCA_039513925.1 of Platanthera zijinensis. Taxonomy (NCBI): domain Eukaryota; kingdom Viridiplantae; phylum Streptophyta; class Magnoliopsida; order Asparagales; family Orchidaceae; genus Platanthera; species Platanthera zijinensis. The sequence goes on from CM077082.1 coordinate 177,776,258, forward strand.
TAGGTGGACAAGACACACATTAGCGAACGTATGCAAGCAAAACAACACAAAAAGGAACGCGCAGATTCCTCAAACAAGATTTTGTACATTTCTTAGTGGACATTCCAGAGTTCATTAGCGTTACAGTAGGGCGCATAAACACATGCTCGCCACCCCATAAAAGAATTCGACCACGAATTCGAGAGAGGAAGACCGAACGAAGCTGATACCAAAATGTAACGACCCCATCCGTTACATGACGTATAGTAGAAGGTCCGGCCGGGGCCCCACACTATATGCCACAAACAGACAGTGAGGTCACAGGATAATACCAAATCATACACGAATCCTAACTCAGAGCATTCTAGCGGAAGCTTTAAGTTGTAATTTGAACTCTAACCAGGAATGTCCAATATATAAACCAGCTTTATATATATAGCCACGGAATGTACAACAAATACATAGAGTTTGGCCTTAAGGCCTCAAAGTTCCTCTTTCCAAACTGTATGGTTTACAAACCTCGGCGCGCAGGCCGGCCATACATGAGTAAAAGAAAACAAGCAAAAACATTCGCTTAGCCTTCAAGGGCTAGCCGCAGCAGCAGCAACAACAGCAGTAGGGCTTCAGCCCTTCATTTACCACTTGGCTCTCCAGCACCTGCATAGGGACAATCCACCCAAACGGTGGCAAACAATGCAACGGTCAACATTCAGCTGACCCAATTATAACAATCCTACCCCTTTCTCAGGGCATTAGCATTCTTTCCCTACATAGCATGACATCATCATATAGCAACTATGTGCGCGCAGGCACATTCAAGCCATCACAACTATCGGCCACACGGCCCGACAGTCCGTGCACTCAGGGCACATTCTTGGTGTACCGGAATACCAGGGTCAACACCACCGTCTACACGGTATTTGAGCATTCTAGTCTTTCCGGCGCGCGGGCCTAAGACTCTCATTAGGCGCTCCAACAAAACCTATAACCAGGCTTCCAAGTCGGACGGACCTAAGGCAGGTACGGATCAGCCACCCCCCGTTGCTCAAGTCGCCGTGCCACCTCGAATACGGAAGTATCCATGGCAATTTATAGTCGCGGGTCGGTTTCACCTTTCCTGTTCGGCAATCTGCCTTTTCATCGAGTTGCAGCCCAATGGCTCAACCGCTCATAAAGTGGCAACGCACGACCACAAGAGTTGCATCCAACCCTCTTCATTTCCTGGACTTCATCCAGTACTTCCTGCTACACCAAGCAACAGTTAGGCACAAGGCAACACAAGCTATAATCACGGAGCCTTCTCCGATATGCAAACAAGCATCACCAATCCAGACTAGCATGTCCAGATGGGCTTCACACAACATGCCTAGATCCGTACTCCAATTCCAGACTCTAACAAGGGGGACTTCACATATCTACCCCAAGGGACACCACAACCCACCGCACACTCGCGGGGAAGGGTTTTCCCTATGCAATGCAGAAAAGAAGGACTTCACATGTCCAAGAATGGAGATCGTTACCCTTGTCGATCTCTTGGGAGCCATCATAAACTAGCCGGTGAGAAAGAACCGCAGCAGCTTTGCCTTCACAACGCTGGCCTCGGATCACGAATCGGACCACGGGAGTTCCGCCGGTGGCTTGATCTCCTCCTCCTTCTTCTTCCTCCTCTCTCTTTCTCTCTTCACTTTACCAAGTGAAGAATGACTCAAGCTTCTGCTGATTTACACCAGCCAGGAATCACCTGAGCCCTTGGATCCAAAGAGAGAAATTCAACGGCCACGATTTTCCCAAAAAACACACATTTTTGGCTGACACGGCCTGTGACACGCCCGTGTCACAGGCCGTGTACCCTTAAGCGGCACACGCGGTATTCGTACCGACTGATATTTACCAAAACACGGGCATCGACACGCCCGTGTCGAACCTGACACGCCCGTGTCAGTCATGAGACACGCCCGTGTCCCCCCGCTTCATCGAGCTCCAAACTCAACCAGCAGTACACGGGTAGGCACACGGCATCAGACACGCCCGTGTCCAATCTGACACGCCCGTGTTCAAGGCTTGGTTCCGGGCCGTGTAATCTTCTGACTCAGAATGCATTTTATTTGAGTGACATGCCCTGGGACACGCCCGTTTCCCAGGCCGTGTACCCCCGACACGCCCTGGGACACGCCCGTGTCCCAGGCCGTGTAAAATGACCTGCACCTCAAAACCATTTTTGAGTCTTTTTGGGGTGTTACAGTGAGTTAGTAGTTTTATGCTTTCAATGTTGGGTTTTACTAATCGTCACAACATTTGTGCGCAGCGGAATAAAGAAACATGGAAAACCCAAAAGTAACTTGCAGATCTTGCGATAACCATTAATCAAGAAGTAATGAGCAATAAATAAATTATACCTTTGCGGGATTGAGTCAATACTCAACCTAGGTGCTTTGATTGATTCAACCGAATGGAAAAGGCCGGAGTTCCGAGCGTAGAATAGTGTCCACGCCTCTACGAGTATCCACACGAGCACAAAAAACCCTAGACTCTTGTCGCACAAGATCTAGGTCGAAAAGAGGCTTGCCCTTAACGTCTCTACGGATTACTAGATCCATTCAAGGAGAGGAGGCAACGACGAATATGATGCCTTGGAAACACTTTCTTGCAGCGGCTAAGGATGGCAAACAGCCGACGACGTCAGGCGGCGGTCGACGGAAGCAGCTGCGATAGTCACGGAAACGGAATAGTTCCGTCTCTAGGAAGCATTCCGTCGCTGGATAGGTCTGAATGAACAGTCGCACTTTTCCGGTTCAACAGTAAAACGCTTTTATACAGCAAACCAAGAAGGCCGATACCCGTAGACCGGCCAAAATTAGACTCAGCAGAAATTAACCGGTCGAGACAGTATTCAACGAGTTTCGAACTGATACTTGACGAATCGGCAAGTTGCCAGCCGATACACGACGAATCATGAAGCGGACATAACGATACTCGCCGAATCGGCGAATAAGCATGATGATATTCGACGAATCGGCAGATGCTTCGATGATACTTGCCGAATTTAGACAATTCGTCGAAGCCCTTACCCATACTCGACGAATTTCCCTTAGCATATGCCGACTTCATCCCGACCGACCTTTATTCACAATATGGGTCCCAGAATGAAATTCCACCATTTGCAGATCATCATAGGCTTGGTCCTTCACTAATATCACATATGAGCAGGGCCAACAGAAACCTATCCAACTTAGCCAGAGCTCTAATGTGCTACCCCATAGGCTCATACTGCATTAATAATGAGGCTATATGCTTGATCACTTCCAGATCACCATGGTAGAACCAACCGTCTCCCACTTGATCTTGAAAGTATCAAAAAAAGCTTCATAAATAATGAGCGGCATCTAGCGATGCATCATTGCTCCCCAAACAATAAGAGTTTAAAACTCAAAAGCTATTGTGATCAATGTATCAGTGTTGTCATGTCCCTTCGTCCCTTATGGATAGAATTAGAGGTACAGATCGTGTCACCCTCATAATTGTTCAATCCTAGTTTTCTTGATCTAGAATGGACTTCCAGAAATTGGTGAGTCCAATATCATATACTGACTCAACCAAGCATGTCCATGCATTTCTTAGTCCAATTCCATCAAGGGGCCCATAGATGCAACTCCTGTCATATAGAAGGACAAATCCCATCTCTGCTCACACGCAAACACCCAAATGATTCGTAACATACCAAATAACCACCTTTATCATCCAACTTTCTCAAGACTGGACTTTTGATAGCATCAAAGCACGCTCTTCCTCACTTAATGAGCACTGTGACTTCAGGTCAAAGGACCACAAACACCATTGCCACTTGAGCCATACTTGTGACACGTTCATATAACAATCCACAAAGTATTCTCACGGTGGGTCTGTCCAGTACAACTTGTTCATAACAAGTACCCATGTGATGACTTGATATCACAATATCATGACTTGTGAGGACGGGTCATCAATCAACACACATACTGGTCTTAAAGGTTTCATCATTGCCCTTAGCTTCTAAGATGATACAATGACCAGGGACCTTTAAGAATGAATCTTCTTTAATCATTGGTTCTCACTTCAAGTCACTACTTGACCTATGGAAGCAAACACTCTAAGGACATTTATTAAATTGAACTACTCTATCACAATAGAAATAATTGTATGATAAAAGAACTGGCCAAAATATATAAATGAAATGTATATAGTACTTTTATTCATCAAATGAAATATTACAGCCAACAAAACATACAATCCACAAGACTCAACCTAGAGTTGATCATTCAGGTATCGTTTTCCCATTGATCTAACATGACCATCATGCTTTCTCTGTTCGAGAGGCTTTGTTAGTGGATCCACAATGTTCTCCTCAGTCGGCACTCTGCATATGCTTATATCTCCTTGATCGATAATCTCTCGAATTAGATGGAACCTACGAAGTATGTGCTTGGAGCGCTGATGAGATCTAGGTTCTGAAGCAAGTGCAATTGCACCGTTGTTGTCACAGTAGAGATCTACGGGATGAACAATGCTAGGAACTACATCTAACTCACTGATGAATTTCCTAATCCATACAGCCTCCTTCGCTGCATTTGCAACGGCGATATACTCGGCCTCAGTTGTAGAATCGACAACTGTCTCCTGCTTGGAACTCTTCCAGCTAACATCACCTCCATTTAGGCAAAACACAAACCCTGACTAAGACTTTGAATCATCCCTATCATTTTGGAAGCTAGCATCAGTGTAACCCTTTACAAAGAGCTCTTCCTCCCTGTCGAATACCAAGAACGTATCCTTAGTCCTTCTCAAGTACTTTAGGATGTTCTTGATGGCTATCCAGTGACTTTCACCGGGATCAGACTGATACCTGCTAGTCATGCTCAAGGCATAAGAGACATCAGGTCAAGTACATATCATTGCATACATGATTAACCTAATTGCGGAAGCATATGGAATCAACTTCATGCGATACTTATCTTCACAAGATTTGGGACATTGGTCCTTAGAGAGACTCACACCATGAGATATGGGTAAGAAACCTTTCTTATACTCAAGCATGTTGAACCGTATCAATATATGTACTTTGGTTCAAACCCATCAACTTCCTCGATCTATCTCTATAGATCTTAATACCAAGTATATAAGTCACTTCGCCCAAGTCTTTCATTGAAAACCAGTTCCCTAGGTTGTTCTTAACAACTTGTAGGGTCAGTTTGTCATTCTCGATCAGCAGTATGTCATCTACATACAATATCAGGAAGACAACTATGCTTCCACTAATCCATTTGTAAACACATGGTTCATCCTCATTCTTGATAAAACCACACTCTTTGATCTTTTCATCAAAACGAAGATTCCAACTTCGAGAAGCCCGTTTTAATCCATAAATGGATCTCTGCAGCTTGCATATTTTAGCAGCTTTACCTGGAGATACAATACCCATGGGTTGTGTCATATACACTTCCTTAAGGAGGTTCTCATTAAGCAACAGGGAAAAAGTTTCATCATAGTCAATACTATGAATTTGTTTGAAACCTTTAGCCATAAGTCGCCCTTTGAATGTCAGTACATTCCCATCCATGTCGTTCTTCTTCTTGAAGACCCACTTGCACCTTATGGGTATTAACCCTTCAGGTGGTTCCACCAAAGTCCATACTTGGTTTTCATACATGGAATCCATCTCAGATTTCATGGCCTCAAGCAACTTCTCGGAGTCCGGTCCACACATAGCCTCTTGGCAGGTTGCTGGCTCATCATCATGATCCAAAAGGAACACATTACCTATTTGAGACACAAGAAATCCATATCTCTTAGGCTCAAACCTTGGTCTACCAGATCTACGTGGAACGTGTTTTTCCTGAGCAGGCTCTCTAGCTACAACGACTTGTAGTCCTAACTCAGGTTCAAATTCCGGCTCATTCATTGTTTGTGGTTCTTGAACTTATTCAAGTTCTACCTTAACAGTCTTTCTACTTCAGAACTCTTTCTCAAGAAATACACCAGTCCTTGCGACAAACACTTTTCCCTCATACGGTAGGTAGAAATAGTACCCTTTAGTTTCCTTAGGATACCCCCATAAGATAACACTTATCTGATTTGAGTTCTAGCTTTTCAGGCATTTGACGTCGCATGTATGCCTGACATCCCCAAACCTTAATGAATGACATACCAGGATGCTTCCCAGTCCATATCTCATATTGTGTCTTTAGAACCGCTTTCGTTGGAGTACGATTTAGTGTAAAAGCAGCAGTTTCTAGAGCAAAAACCCAAAAGGAAATAGACAGATCTGTATGACTCATCATCGATCGCACCATGTCTAACAAAGTACGATTCCTCTGGTAAGACACACCATTATGTTATGGTGTTCTAGGTGGAGTGAGCTATGATACAATACCACACTCTTTTAAATGATCACGAAACTCATGACTTAGGTATTCGCCACCTCGATCAGATCAGAGCGCTTTAACCTTTTTACCTAATTGGTTCTCTACTTCATTCTTAAACTCTTTGAACTTTTCAAAGGTTTTGAATTTGCACTTCATAAGATACATATATTCGTATCTACTGAAATCATCAGTAAATGTAACAAAGTAGAAGTACCCACCTTTAGCCATAGAACTCATGGGTCCACATACATCACTATGTATTATACCCAAGAGATAATCATCCTTCTCATTGAAGCCAGTGAAAGGGACCTTAGTCATCTTGCCTAACAAATAAGATTCGCATCTCTTAAATGATTCATAATCAAATGAGTCCTGTAGTCCATCTTTATGGAGCTTGGATATACGTTTCTCATTTATATGGCCTAAAAGACAATGCCAAAGGTACGTAGGGTTCGAGTCATTCGTTCTTAGTCGTTTAGTATTTTCTATATTATAGATCTGATGGTCTAAGTTCAAAATATATAAACCATTAAGCTTTTGGGATACAACATAACAAACATCATTCTTAAATATAGAACAATAATTATTCTTAATAATAAAAGAAAATCAAATCATGTCCAAATATGAAATAAAAATAATATTTCTAGTAATTACAGGAACATAATAACAGTTATCAAGTTCCAAAATAATCCCACTGGGCAAATAAAGACGATAAACCCCCACAGCGATGCAGGTCCACCTCTCCATTACTCAACAATCTTCTCCTTCCCAGTTGCTGCACATTTATACAAATGTTAGAACCACATCCAGTATCTAATACCCATGAGGAAGGAGTAGAAAGGTTTATCTCTATAAAATAAATACCTGAAGCGGAAGTCATACCTCAACTTTTGTAGACCCTCAATGTACGAAGGACAGTTCCTTCTCCAATGACCAGCCTTGCCACAGTGGTGGCACTTTCCCTCTTTCCCTAAACCTTTCTTTTTTAGTGTAGAAGACTTGGGCTCTAAAGCAGACTTAAGTCCTACCTTTGTCTTCTTAAAGCCCTTGGCCTTGCCCTTGCCTTTATGCACCATTAGTATGGGGCTAACAGGCTTAGCCTTCTTCATATTTATCTCGGCAGTTCGCAACATGCCTAGGAGCTCAGGCAGTGTCTTGTCTATTTCATTCATGTTATAGTTTAAGACAAACTGCTAATAACTGTCTGACAACGATTGTAGGATCAAGTCTGTGGACAACTATTGGCCAGAGGGAACCCTAGTATTTCAAGGTTCTCGATATACCCAATCATCTTGAGTGCGTGAGTCCCTACTAGGACCCGAGCTCCCATCTTGCACTGAAACAATTCCTTGGTGACATCAAATCTCTCTTGATAAGCTTGCCTTTGAAACATTTTCTTGAGATGCTCGTCAATTTCCTTGCAACCCATGCTCTCGTGTTGCTTCTGAAGCTCAGAGTTCATGGATGCAAGCATGAGACATTCGACGTTTAAGGAGTCATCGAGATACTTCTTGTAAGCATCTTTATCAGCACGGGACACATTCCCTACATGCTCATCAGGGGATACCACTTCCAAAATATAGAGCTTGCGCTCTTTCCTGAGAATAATTCTCAGGTTCCTGAACCAGTCCAAATTATTTGTTCCACTAAGCTTTTCCTTCTCAAGGATCATTCTGAGGGACAGGGTGGAGTGTGAGCCACTTGCCATGGATATTCTACAAGGATACAAGTAAAGTAAATTAGTACTACATTTGAAAATATAATTTTCTTTCTCGATTAGGACTTTAATAAAAATAACTCCCACTATTTTTATCAAATTGATAACCCTTGATATCAATTTGAAGAGTTCATGCGAGTAACTCTCTTAGTGGACAAGATCCATATTTCACTAATACTATGAGTCAGCTTTGGCTTTTATCTCACAATGCAGCTATTTAGGTAGGCAACGCTTGCCAATTGCATCATTATGCAACTCTTGTATGACTGGTGAATAACTCTTTATTTGCATCCATCAAATAGTGTATGCCAACCCTATGCCTCTGGGTACTCAACCTTTGAGGTCAGCTAGTTAAAGTTAACCCGATGTCGATAGTGGGATATCATAATTATCCGCTCACACCCTTACCAAGATAGATTAATGCACCTTGCTTTGGCAAGCCCACACTTCATCGATCGAGGCAGGAAGAGTGTCGTCCATCGGAAGGCATCTGAATACTTAATATTGCTTATGGGTTTTTTGATATTCGATTAACTCTTTAATCATGGTTAACATTAAACCAATGTGTGCACATCCGCAAACATTCAACAACATACATAATCCAAATGCATCCCAGATATGCACGAGAAGATCATCAACACTTGATGAACTAGGCTAAATCTGAACATCTAGAACACTTCTAAATCTTCAGATTTACATGCACTGAACATGAGCAATACCAAATCCACTTACACAGTAGATAAGATCGTCTCTCAGTGTGAGATTCAAAATCTAACACACTTAGTTTCACAAACCAACTAGAGGGACGGTTACTGTTAAGGAGTAACAAAGAAATCACATACATTCTTGGTAGAGATTCCAAGAATAGATTTAGGCATTTTAGAACACTTCTAAATTCTCCAAATCTACATGCCATGGATTTAAAAACTTCTGAAACAATGATCATCGCACAACCTCCCTCTGATACCACTGTTGGGTTTTGCTAATCTTCACAACATTTGTGCGCAGCGGAATAAAGAAATAAGGAAAACCCAAAAGTAACTTGCGGATCTTGCGATAACCATTAATCAAGAAGTAATGAGCAATAAATAAATTATACCTTTGCGGGATTGAGTCAATACTCAACCTAGGTGCTCCGATTGATTCCAACAAATGGCAATGGCTGGAGTTCTAAGCGTAGAATAGTGTCCACGCCTCTACAGGTATCCACACGAGCACAGACAACCCTAGACTCTTGTCGCACAAGATCTAGGTCGGAAAGTGGCTTTCCCTCAACGTCTCCACGGATTACTAGATCCGTTCAAGGAGAGGCGGCAACGATGAAGACGAATCCTTAGAAACACTTTCCTACAACGCCTAAGGACGGCAGATAGCCGACGATGTCATGCGGCAGTCAATGGAAGCAGCGAAGACGGTCGCAAAAACGGAATAGTTCTGTCGCTGGGAAGCACACCATCGCGAGATTATGTCTGAATGAACAGTCGCACATTTCCGGTTCAACAGTAAAACACTTTTATACAGCGAATCAAGAAGGCCGATACCCGCAGACCGGCTAAAATTAGACTTACAGAAATTAACCGGTCGAGATAGTATTCGGCGAGTATCTAACTGATACTCGACAAATCAGCAAGTGGCCAACCAATACACAACGAATCGTGAAGTGGACATAACGATACTCGTCGAATCAGTGAATAAGTATGACAATACTCGACGAATCGGCAGAGGCTTTGATGATACTCACCGAATTAAGACATTTCGTCAAAACCCCTTACCCATACTGACGAATTTCCCTTAACATATGCCGACTTCATCCCGGCCGACCTATATTCACAATACGGGTCCCGGAATGAAATTCCACCATGTACAGATCGTCATAGGCTTGGTCCTTCACTGATATCACATATGAGCAGTGCCAACACAAACATATCCAACTTATCCAGAGCACTTATATGCGACCCCATAGGCTCATACTGCATTGGCAGTGAGCCTACATGCTTGATCACTTCCAAATCACCATGGTAGAACCAATATTCAAGACACACCACAAAGAACACACATAAAATTTATAGTGGTTCCCCAAATTATGGGTGAGTCCACTATCCCTCCCACCTTTCTAACTGCTTATTAGATAAGGAACTTCTCCAAAAACTCAGCTCCTTAGAGCTTACAATACAGATCCTGTAGAATCTCTCAGTATACTCCAAGACTTACAACTCAGGCACAAAGCCTTACCTCAGAGAAAATCTGCTCCTACAACTCAGTGATCAAATGATCACATACCTCATACTTGAACCCAAGTCCTACAGCTCAGGTTATGGAGGTTAGCCATACCTCAGAGAGAATGAATCCCGTACAGCTTAGGAACAAGGCCCTACCTCAGATCCAAAGATGGATCCTACCTCAGACCCTAAGGTCCTACACTGAGAGAGAATGTTTCTCCTATAATTTAGGAAAACTGCCCTACCTCAGGCACAAAGTACCTATAACTCAGATCCACACAGGATCCTACCTCAGGCCTAAAGGTCTTACAACTCAGACCCAAAACTGGATCCTACAACTTAGATCCAAAAACTGGATCCTACCTCAAGCAAATCTGCCCTACCTCAGATCCAAACCTGGATCCTATTTTAGTCTTTATAAATCAGGCCTACACTCAGATAAAAAATGATCATACAAAAAAGAAATGGGTTTGGTTGGTGTAGATTTGATACCAGAGAAATTTCTCTGTGTCTGCTTTCTTAGCTGAGTTATATCAGATCTAACTACTTTACAACACCAAGAAACTGATCTTCAATAAACTGCTGCTAGTGCTAGAAGTATCTTAGAAATTAAGTCTCGAAACATTGCTGTTGTTTTGCCCTTCAAACAATGTACTCTGACTGCATAAATATGAAGGCTCTACTCAGTCTTCTTTTTCAGAAAGCTTTTCTGATCTTGTTATAGCTGATGCAGATTGCTACAACTAACTGGAAGAACTTTTAGTTTTACTGGACTTTCTTCTACTTCAAGCTTGACAGCAATGGTGAGGAAGATGAGGTTCATACGCAACTGTTTGAAATGAATAAAACCCTAAAAGTTAAAGCTCTTTTAGTCCATCTTGTCCCTTTTATCTTCCGCTAATTAACGGCTCCAAAAAGTAGTGGGGAGCACCTGTGGTTGATAGCTGCACCTTGCTTTAGCGGAAGAATACGTATAATAGACCTCCGGTGCTATTTGTCATGTTCTGTAGCTTTACCGCAACTAATTAGAACTCTGTTAACTTTGGCTGACTTTAGCATTTGTTGACTTAGCCAAATTCTCAGATTCAACTCCATGCGTTGAGTGCGTTGAGTGAATGGCCTTCACTCAACGAATCTGGACTTAGTCAAATTCTCTACACCATCAGGCATTGAGTGCGTTGAGTGAACTGGCTTCACTCAATACCTCTGGACTTAGCCAATCATTCTGCCTTGCTTAGGCTTGAGTGCGTTGAGTGAACTGGCTTCACTCAATGCCTCTTGACTTGGACAATCTCTTTTGCACTGTCAGACATTGAGTGCGTTGAGTGAATCTTCATCACTCAATGCCCCCAGACTTAGCTGCAACTTTCTTTATCTGCTAAGCATTGAGATTGTTGAGTGAGCCTTCATCACTCAACGCTTTTGTACTAAGATGCTTCTCTGAAATCTGCCAGCTTGATGAGGCATTGAGTGCATTGAGTGAGCTATCCTCACTCAATGCCCCTAGACTTAGATAGATTTTTCTATCTCTCTTCTTAAGCTTTAACATCACACGACGCTTTCTTCTCTGGCGTCAAGTGAGCTATATTCACTCGATGCTTCTGGACTTAGTCGATTTTCTGCTTACCATAGTTGAAGCTTTGATAGACTGTGCTGTACTCGACACCTCTTGTTATATGGCATTGAGTGATCTGGCTTCACTCAACGCCTGTGGACTTAGCCACAGAATTGCTTTCTACAACCTGCTGGGCTTTGACTATCTTGTCTTTACTAAGCTCTTTTGCTCTCTGGCGTTGAGTGAACTGCTTCACTCAACGCCCGTGGACTTGGTCACTTTTTTGTCTTTGTTAGTATTCTTTCTTGATAACTGGCATTAAGTGAGCTTGCTTCACTCACGCCTGTGGACTTTGATGAATATCGATACTTGGCATTGAGTGAGCTTGCTTCACTCAACTCCTATGGACTTATGCAAATTCCTTCCTTTCCAGACAGCTTCTTTGTGTCCACCTATAACAATCACTTAGAATACCTGTCCAATCATTTTGACAAGGACCAATCTGCATGCATGAACTTGAACATACAATAAATACAACTATGTGTATACCATTGACTTGTTTGACTTCTAAAAATCTAGGATATTGTGAGCAATGGACCCAACAACTGATGTCTTTACTTTCCACACGCTCTCTAATAAAATGATACCTAATCTCTATGTGCTTAGTCATGCGGTGAGAGATAGGATTACTAGCAATTGAGATTGCACTAGTTGAATCACAATATAATGGAGTGTTACTTAGCTTTAGGTTGTAGTCCTAAAGCTAGTGTTGGATCCACAACAACTGTGCACAGTAACTTCCTGCTAAAATATACTTTGACTCAACTGTTGATACTGCAACACTAGTATTCTACTTGCTGCTCCATGACACAAGTCTTCCACCTAAGAATTGATAGGAGCCTAAAGTGCTTTTTCTGTCCTCTCTACAACCTGCAAAGTCTGCATCTGAATACCCATTTAGTTCAAAATCACTTTTCCTAGGGTACCATAGGCCAAAATCTAGTGTGCCCTTAAGATATGTCAGAATTCTTTTAGTTGCAGAATAGTGAGACTCCCTAGTGCTAGCATGGTATCTAGCACAAACACATGTAGCATACACGATGTCTGGCCTATTAGCAGTAAGATAGAGGAGGGAGCCAATTATGCCTCTATACATGGTTTCATCAATAGGATTCCCTATTTCATCCTTGTCTATTGACACATTTGACCCCATGGGAGTTTTCAATGTGGAGGCACTCTCCATACTAAATTTTCTAATTAACTCCCTAATGAACTTAGATTTAGAGATGGACAATCCATCCTCAGTCTGTCTTACTTGGAGGCCCAAGAAGTACTTAAGCTCACCCATTCTGCTTATCTCAAACTTCCCTTGCATAAGTTTGACAAACTTCTTGCAAAGGTTATCATCAGTACACCCAAAAATTATGTCATCTACATAAATTTGGACTTGTATGATCTTGCCCTTGGATTCCTGTAGGAATAGAGTCTTGTCTATCTTTCCCCTTGAGAATTTGTTCTCAATGAGAAAGCTAGACATGGTTTCATACCAAGCCCTAGGGGCTTGCTTCAATCCATACAAAACTTTCCTAAGTCTATAAACATAATCAGGAGACTTAGAATTAACAAAACCTGATGGTTGCTCAACATAGACTTCTTCCCTTAAGTCACCATTGAGAAAGGCTGACTTCAAATCCATCTAGTTGACTTTGACTCCATTGTGGGCAACATATGCAAGAAATAGTCTGATGGCTTCTAGCCTAGCTACTGGGGCAAAAGTTTTATCAAAATCAATACCTTCTTCTTATCTATATCCCTTAGCCACCAACCTAGCCTTATCTTAATTATAACACCATTTTCATCAAGATTGTTCCTATAGATCAAGTTGGTTCCAATGATATAATGTCCTTGTGGTCTGGAACCAGCTTCTAGACCTTACACCTCTTAAACTGGTTCAGTTCTTCTTGCATTTCCACAATCCAATGTTGGTCTATGTTGGCTTCTTCAAATCTCTTGGGCTCAATTTAAGACAGAAAGCTAGAGTACATAGCTATTTTTAGGCTTCTGCTCCTTGTCGTGACCCCTTGACTGGCATCTCCAATTATCTGATGTATGGGATGATCTCTCAGATGTCTAACTATGGGAGGCAATCTCTCTTCAGCATCATTATCTTCAATTGTTGGGTCCTATTAATCCTCATCCACATCATGTGTGTTTTGTCCTTCTTCAGGAACATACACATCACTGTCTTCATGTTTAGAAGCTGGAGGAGCATCCTTGATGGATAGATTGTCCATCAACTATTATATACCTGTAGGTCTCGATGAGGAGCAAGACATCTCACTGTTATCATAGAAGATTCATCAAAGACTACATTTACAAATTCTTCTACAACTTGATATTTCAAGTTGTAGATCCTTTATGCCTTTCTCTAGTTGTTGTGCCCAACAAATATCCTCTCATAGGATTTGGTAGCAAACTTAGTCAGGTATGACTTCCCATTGTTGAGCACATAATATTTGCTACAAAAGATCCCGAAATATGCAATGTTTGGTTTTCTGCTCTTCATGATCTCATAGGTAGTCTTCTTGTGATATTGGTTGACAGAAGCCCTATTAAGGACATGATATGCAGTATTAACTACCTCAGCCCAAAAATATTCTAGAAGAGATGTGTCACTTAAAAGTGTCCTTTCAGCTTCTATGAGATTTCTATTTTTCCTCTCAACAATCCCATTTTGCTGAGGTGTTCTTGGAGAAGAAAATTCTGGGTGAATCCCTTGTTATTCACAGAACATTATCATGCCTTCAGATTGGAATTCAGTGCCATGGTCACTTCTGATTTTGACCATAATACTGTTTAATTCATTCTGAATTTGCTTGACAAAGGCCCTGAAGATATCAAGGGTTTCAGACTTTTCTTAAGAAAGAAAACCAAAGCAAACCTAGAGAAGTCATCAACAACCACAAGGGTATAGACTTTCTTACCTAAACTATAAAATGGAATAGGACCAAACAAGTTCATATGCAGAAGGTATAAACACCTCACAGAGTCTTTGGCCCTAATGCAATTAAAAGAAGCTTTGGTCTGCTTGACTTTTTGGCATGCAGAGCAAATTCCTTCGTTAGTGCATTTCATTTTGGGACCATTCCTGACTAGCTCTTCACTGAAGAGGTTACTTATAGTCTTATAGTTCAAGTGAGCTAGTCTCTTATGCCATGTTACACAATATGAGACTTTCTCATTTGCAACTAGACATATAGGAGAGTCTTTACTTAAACATAAAAAGTTTAAACAATAAACATTTCCACTCATAGTGCCTGTCAAGATGACCACCTGGTCACTTGATCTCTAAATTTGACACTCATCCTTGAGGAATATAATTATATAGCTAAGATCACATAGTTGGCTTATGCTTATCAGGTTATGTTGCAACCCTTCCACATAAGCCACTTTTGAGATTGTGACTATGCCATTGGTAATCATACCAAAACCCTTTTTGACTCCTCTATCTGAACCACCAAAGATTACTTTAGGTCCATTCTTCACAGGTGTGAGGTCCTTCAGGTTGCTTCTTGTTCCAATCATGTTCCTGGAACAACCACTGTCCAAGTACCATATAGGAGTATGGACACTTGGAATATCCTACAAAACATAATTTATGTTACCTTAGGACCCCAATTTGTATTTGGTCCTTAGTGCATGTTAGTCTAAAATTGAACATGTCTTCCTACAGTTTTTCTGATAGGAAGACTAACTCTTGCCCTAGGCATAGTTGGATTATGCCAGCAATATATGGCAAAGTGACCCACTTTACCGCAACACCAACACTCATTGATATTGTATCTCCTCTTCTGAACTGTACTTATGGTCATGCTAACAACAATCTGTTCAGAAGAGAGAACAGCGACCTTCTTCATGTTTTCTCAGCAAGGATCTGACTGAAGATAATCCTTTCAGTAGATGAATTTGGCTTTCTATGATTACTACCAATAGTTGTCTTCTTTACAGTAGATGTGCTATTGATATCATCAGAGATGGCTAAGTCACACTTACTGATAGACTTGCCTTTGATCTGGGATTTAGCTAGAAGAACTTGACTATTGGCCACTGCCATATTCTTGAGTGAGGGGGCTGGGGTACCAAAGATAAATGGTCCATGATGGGCCATCTGAATTTTCTTATGCGGGGCCTTAAAATCACTCATTCCTTTGCCATATCTTCCACCATAGCTGTGAATATTTTTGTTCACACTTGTGGATCTTTCATTCAACCAGTGACCATAGATACTTTCTTGGTCATATTTGTTTGATGGTAACACTACTTTCTCAAATGAGATGGGAGGTTGAATTGGAGCTTTGCCTTTCCTTTTGGAATGGCCAATCCTAAGATTCCCTTTGAATCCCAAACCCTTCTTACCCTTTTGAGAGCAGAAGGAGTCTATTATGGGTAGCATAGTATTGGGCTTTGAATAAGTAGCCACAATCCTTTTCTCCCTTTAGAGCTTCTCTTCAAGATCCATGATGATCTTATTCTTATTGTTGATGGTCCCAATTTGGATGATTGAAATGGCCTTTAGTTGGCTGACTTCCCTCATTTTCTGATACAGCAAAGATGCTGACTCAGACTGTTGGAAAGCAGCTAGCTGTAGGGAGATAATCTCCTCAGCCTATTTCTTGGCCAATTTATTGCTTTTTTTTCAAAGCATTCAGAAGGACACCATACTTGTCAATCAATTGATTGGCATCTTCCTTAGATTCTGACCCATCTTTATCACAGGATGATGATTCATCAGAATTTGGACTAGTCTCATAGAATGAATCAGAGGAAGAACTAGACAGTGAATATACCTTATCTGGACCAGTTTGATCCTTGCTGGATTCTTCATTTGTCATGGCTATGAGACCATAAATGCTGTTAATATCTTCATCCTCCTCAGTTTCACTGTCTGAATATAACAGAGGGCCCTGATTCCTATCCTTGCTGCAGGATAGTCTTCTTCTTCATCAACAACAACAGTAAACAACCCAATATAGACTTCTTCTTCTTCTTCAGAATCTGAAGAAGATGAGTCACTCTGACTTCAACTCTTTTCATTATTTACAATGAAGTTCTTTTCCTTCTTGCCCTTGTATTGGTGGTACTTTTTCTCTCCGGTCTCCTTTCTCTTGATAAGACAATCAGCTATGACATGTCCTGTCTTGCTGCAATAATAACAAACAATTTTAGAAGAAAACTATTTACTAGGTTTAGAATTGTACATGTCTCCTTTAGATAATTTCTTGTCAGACTGATGGTGATCCTTCTTGTGATGAGAGGAGGAGGATGGTCTGTTCCTCAATTTTTTCCTCTTCATCATCTTCTGTAATTGCCTAGGGAAGGTAACAAACTCTCCATCAGACATGTTGCTGTCTGAGGAGCTTGGTTCAGTGCTGTATTAGTCAGCAACTCTTCTTGGAGGAGAGGCAATCCTATGCTTGTTCTTCTTGGAGCCCTCAGCCTTGAAGGCCACTGCCTTCTCCTTGGCATGTGATTTGCTGATGGTCCCCTCCTCCTTTCTGGTAGATAGCTGCATCTAATTGGAGAGAAACTTTCAAAATAATGTGTGAGGGGGATATTTAGCTAACTGTGCTACCTACCTGATGGCATAGATTGTGGTGTCCCAATCTCTGGTTAGAGATCTAAAGAACTTGTCATTCAGCTCATAATTGCTGAAGACCCTCCCATAGTTCCTCAGCTCATTCATTATTCTGAAGAATTTTTCATAGCATTCAGCTATGCTGTTCTTCTTGGCCTGCCTCAAGGCTTCATACTCCTAATTAAGAAGGGATTTCCTATCATCCCTGACTTCTTCAGTCCCTACAATGTAGACCACCAATGTATCCCACATATCCTTGGAGGTCCTGCGGTGGACAAGGTTCTGGAAGGTTGTGTCACTAATGACACTCACTATTATGTTCCATTCCCTCTTGTCCATGGTTGCTAATATGACCTCATCCTTGGTCATCTCAGAGTATTTCTTAGGTGTTTGGATAGTTACATCCAGAACTGAGACCTTCATGGGGATGAAAGGTCCCTTTTGAACTATTATTAAGATTCTAGAATTAGATGCCTCCATAAACAGTCTGACCCTTTCCTTCTAGATCCCAAAGCTCTCCTTCTTGTAGATAGGAAGCTTCATGGAGCCCAACTCCTTATGGTTCTCTCCTGAAACCATAAGGATAAACTTATGCTACTCTTGGAGATCAACTCAGACTGTTAAGTCCTTTTTGAGTAACCTCCCTCTGATACTACTTGAAAGTCTTTAGTTTCAAGAGTAGCTAAACACCTAGAGGGGGGGGGGGGTGAATAAGTATTTAAGTATTTTTTAAACTTTAACTGTTCTTTGGTGTGTTGTTATTTATTTAACCTTAGCATTCAAGACAATCACAAACAGCACACAATAAATTTATAGTGGTTCCCCAAATTATGGGTACTTCCACTGTCCCTCCCACCTTTCTAATAGTTTGTTAGACAAGGAAAATTCTCCAACTCGACTCAAAAGAGCTTACAACTCAGATCCCTCAGGATCTCTCAGACTTCTTCAAGTCCTACCTCAGGCACAAAGCCCTACCACTCAGAGATATAATCTCCTACCACTCAGGCACAAAGGCCCTACCTCAGACTTTTACTCAAAGTCCTACAACTTAGATCCAAACCTGGATCCTACCTCATATTCACCACTTGAATTCTACAACTCAAATCTACTTAAAGATCCTACACTCAGCCTTTATAAGTTTAGGCTTACACTCAAATCAAAATGATCCTATAGAAGAATTGGGGTGGTTGATGATGTTTGCCACCAGAGCATAGTCTTTGTGTCTTCCTTCTTTGAACATAGATTTTCTCTATCCTTTCTCCTTCACAGCTTTAAGAATGGTTCTTCAGGAAAGTTCAGCTTGAGCTGTGAAATCACTGTAGCTGGGGTTTGCCTTTACTATAACTTGCTGTTGAAGAACAACAACTAACTGTTTGCACTTTCAGATCAGTGACTTGAACAACTTCTTCAAAATCTGTAACTTAGTCGAGAGGAATAAGATGAAGTTCAGATCTTTCCAAAAGTTAAGTTTAATTTCCCTGATCTGATTCCTTTTCTATTCAGCCATCTAATGGATATATGAGCATTGGGACAACCAGTAGTTGGTAACTGCAACCTTGCTTTTGTATTAAATGCAGTAAAATAGGCAAGCGACGCCTTTTGTCGTGTACTGTTCACTTCCCGCAACATTTGAATTACTGCTGACGCCAGCACCCGTGGACTTAGAAAAATTCAGACAATTCACAATAGGCATTGAGTGAAGACATGTCACTCAACGCCAAAACACTTAGTCAGTTATCTACAAACATCAGGCATTGAGTGATCAGTTATCACTCAATGAGTATAAACATTTTTAGTCTTAAATGATTAGGCGTTGAGTGAACCTTAATCACTCAATGCATTTGGACTTAGCTGATTTTCTCTATATGGAGGCGTTGAGTGAGTTGTCTTCAATCAACACTTTCTGTCTTAGTTTGCCATCTTTCTGAGGCGTTGAGTGAACAACCTTCACTCAACGCTTCAGTACTTGGTTTAATTTTCTCTTGAGTTAGCGTTGAGTGAAATGCCTTGACTCAACGGTTCTTGACTTAGATAGTTTTTCTGTCTACATCTTTTGTGGCTTTGACATCATGAGCTATACTCAATGCCTTGCTTATCTAGCATCGAATGAGCTGTCCTCACTCAACGCTTCTGCACTTAGCCAGAATTCTTGGCAGATTCTTCTGTAGCTTTGTCATCTAGAGCTTTACTAAATGCTTCTAGCTCTGGGCATTGAGTGAACTGCCTTCACTCAACGCTTCTAGACTTAGCTAGAATTCTTGGCAGATCCTTCTATGGCTTTGACATCTAGTGCTTTACTCAACGCTTCTGGCACTGGGCGTTTTGTGAACTGCCTTCACTCAACGCTTCTGAACTTAGCCAGAATTCTGCCTTGGCAATATCGAGGCTTTGACTCTCTAATCTTTACTCAACTCTTAAGGCTATCTGGCGTTGAGTGAATTGTTTTCACTCAATGCCTGTGGACTTAGACAGATTTCTGTCTTGCCAACATTCTTCCATATGTCCACCTGTCATTGTTACTTAGACAACCTGTCTAATCAGTGTAATAAGTAACCACGTACATACATGGAACTTAAGGTACACATCAAATATAAATATGTGTATACCATTGTCCTGTAGGCATTCTTCAAATCTGGGACATTGTGATCAATTGACCCAATAAGTGCGATAATATAGGTACAAGCAACATTGCACGATTAAGTATAAACTAGTATACGAGAAAAGATCGCGCACAATGGGGACTCAACCTCTCCGTGCCTATAAGCCTAAGGAGTATCATCGACAAGCGAGTATGCGAACAAGAAAGTGAACATGAAAGAATAAAGTACACTAATCTTTTTTTATATATGACGAGCACTACAACACAAAAAGGGCAATGACGCCATGAATAAAGGTTCATCTAAAAAGTTTTTTATGTTAAATTTCTATTATGAAAAGAGCTAAATAAAGGAAATTTGTTTTGCTCTAAAAAGATAATCATTACATAGGTATGCCCCCTTATTTATAGAAAATGGGGGAAATGAGAGAATACAACAAGCAATGTGGGACTAAATATAAGCCGCACAGGCTGAGCAGTTTGACATAGTCAAACCGCCAAACTATACAGAATTTATAAACAACAACCCCTGAACCCTTGCGGTGGCTAACACCAAGACCGCAGATGTGGCTACCTCAAGACTGCTGTGTCTACCTCCAGACCACTACAACTAACATCCAATCTACTTCTATGGCTCTCTCCAGACTTGTTTTGAATACCACCAGACCACTGTGGCTAACATCCAGTTTGCTGCTGCGGCTATCTCCAGACCATCTGCATCTACCTCTAGACAGCTGTGGCTAACATCCATACTGCTGCTATGGTTAATCTCTAGACCATTGCTATGGCTAATGGCCAGACTGCTGCTGCAGTTAATCACTAGATCGTTGTTGGGCTAATAGCCAGACCACTGCTGCAGTTAATCACACGGCCGCTGCTGTGACTATCCCTGAGACTGCCACTGCTTCTCCTGACCGTTAGTTGAGATCTACCACCAGACTATTGAGCCAAACCGCCATACCGCTAGGAGAAGAAGACCACTATGGCTAGATATAAAACCTCCCGATTTATTCATGCTCCAACACTCCCCCTCAAGCTGGAGCATATATATCTACCATGCCCAGCTTGCTATAAATCTCCCCAAAAGGTGTAACTGGCTTAGTGAAGAAATCAGCTTGTTCTCTCTCTGAGGTAACAAACGGAGTGCAGATCTGATTCTTCAAAATCTCTTCTCTAATGAAGTGGCAATCAACCTCGATATGCTTTATCCTCTCATGAAAACCAGGATTCCTCGAAATATATATGGCTGCCTTATTATCACAGAACATTGGAAGAGGATGATTATAAACCTCTCCAAAATCAAGCATTAGTGTTCGTAACCACTTCATCTCTCAAGTATTCAGAGCCATGCTTCTATACTCGGATTTTGCACTTGACCTGGAGACAACAGCTTGTTTCTTGCTCTTCCAGCTGACCATATTTCCTCCAACAAAAGTACAGAACCCTAACGTAGACTTCCTATCTTCCTTATCATCTGCATAGCTAGCATCAGAGTATTCCACAACCTTCAAATGTCCAGTTTTTTGAAACAGAAGTCCTTTCCCTAGAGCACCTTTCACATACTCTAGAATATTCATTATTGACTGAAGATGACACTCCTTAGGAGCTTGCTTAAACTGGCTCACTCTTCCCACTGCATAACAAATATCCAGTCTAATGACTATTAGATAAATGAGTTTCCTAACAAGCCGTCTGTACCTGGTGAAATCTTCAAGAAGAGGTGAGTCCTTACTCCAACACTTGTCATCTCTAACAGACATCAGATATCGCGTAGGTTTAGCCCTAAGGAGACCTGCCTATTTTAAGAGGTCCAAGGCATACTTCTGCTATGATAGAAAAATAGATTCTGGTTTCCTGGATATTTTAATTCCCAAGAAATATTTTGGAGACCCCATATCTTTAGTAACAAAATGCTGAAGAAGATGCTTCTTTTTCATATTCACACCTTCTCTATCATCCCCTGTAAGAAGAATATCATCCATATAAACTGTAGGGATAACAAGACCAGCCGATGTTTTACGAATGAACAAGGCATGATCTGCAGCACTTCGAGTAAATCCAACCACAGAAATTGTTGGGTCCATTGATCTCAATGTCCCAGATTTGAAGAAGGACTACTTGACAATGGTATACATATGTGTGTAATCTTATAGTTGTCACAAGCTTTATTTGTGCAGGATGTTCCTTGGAACAAGTTTAGAAAGGTTGTCTAAGTGTTTGTGACAACTGGTCACAAGGTAGAAATGTGGAGAGACAAAAATCTATCTAAGTCCACAGATATTGAGTGAAGCCAGTTCACTCAATGCCATATGCTAAGGAAAGATGCTAGAAAGACTGAAAATCATCCAAGTCCATAGGCATCGAGTGAAGCTAGTTCACTAAACGCCAGATTCCAAAAAGCATCGAGTAAAGGGGTAGACAGTCAAAGCCTAATAATTTGCAAGATAGAAATGCGGCTAAGTCCACAGGAATTGAGTGAAGGCAGTTCACTCAACGCTATATATCAAGAGGCGTCGTGTACAACACAGTTTATCAAAGCTTCTGTATTGGCAAGCTGAAAAATCGACTAAGTCCATAATCGTTGAGTGAGGACAGCTCACTCAATGCCAAAGAAGAAGGCGTCGACAGAGCAATGATCAGTCAAAGCCTAAAGAGAGATATACATGAAAATCTGTCTAAGTCTAGATGCGTTGAGTGAGGACAGCTCACTCAAGACAAGCTGTTGGAACCCTAGTTCTGATTTGGCAAGGATTACTATTAGGATGATTAGATTGACCAATCTTGTAAAGTCAAGGGTCATAGGATTATTTCCAGGGCCATTCCTTCAGAAGACTTAGAGATAGAAGATTCCAGAGAGATTCAGATTTGGCAAAGGCAGCAATTTAGTTCGACGATAGTCGAACTCAGCTCGATGATCGTTGATCTCAGATTGATGAACTCAGAGCTCCTTCTCTGAGTTGAGCTCGATGAAAGCTGAGCTTAGTTCGATGATCTTCAACCTCAGCTCTGCCAACTCAGGTCGACGACAGCCAAGCTAAGCTCGACGATCTCCGAGCTTAGCTCGACAAAATTTGAACTCAGGTCGTAGAATATGAAGAATTAAGCTCGACGATCTCCAGGATCTGGTTGACGATCTATAGGCTGAGCTTGACGTTTTTCTGTACAACTATTTTAGGCAGTTATGTATTTACAGAAGGAAAATTAATCTCAAGATAATCTCTTTGAAGGCAATATATTCAAATGAGATTAAATTCAGGCAGTTATGGATCCAGCATTTAATACAATATATTCCAATGAATATAGCCGTTTATAGGCAGCATTAAATGTGGTTTATTTCCCAAGGAAAGTTTTCTTTCTCAAGGAATGCTCCAGCTATTGATTTCATAGATGTGAAATCTATCCATCCATTCAGATGCAGAGAAGAAGTTTTTCAATCTCAAGGATACACATCAAGGCTATATTGTTATAGAGATTCTAATAGAGTTTTTCACCATCAGCTTCAGGCTTTCAAGGGACAACCATTCAATATCAGTCCAAAATGCTTCTGAAGATCAAAGAAATCTAAAGGCTTACACCCTGAAGCAAAGCTTCCACTCCTGAACAATTCTACATCTCAAAGGGAGCTTTGAAACCATCAAAAAAATCCACTAGTCTTCTCTCAGATTGTTGACAGAGAAGAACAACATATTTATTTTCCATTTCTTGTGTACAGGGTTTTTAACTCCCTTCAAAAGTTTTCATTTGGTTGTCAAGTCTCATGATCAAAAGACTTGGTTTGGTTTTTGGGCACCTGATAAAAAGCTCAAAGGGTTGCTAGATCTCCCTTGAAAATAGATCTTGTGGTGATAGGGCACCTAAGAAAAAACCTGTGATGGCAGAGCACCTGATCAAAAACCTGTAGTGTATTCCTACCAGGGTGATAGAAGAGTGGATGTACCCAAGTTTTAGGGGAACCACTATAAACTCCTTGTGTCATCTGGTTTGCTTTTTGCTTTCTATTTCTGCGCTGAATGTTTCCTTTATATATATATATAAACTCTAGAGTAAAGATAAGATCTATCCCTCACTTTCACAAGCTCATCAAAAAAATTGGCTAAGTACAGAAGCGTTGAGTGAAGGCAGTTCACTCAACGCCTCATCAACAAGAAGCCAAGCAAAGGCAGAAGCGTTGAGTGATAAAGGCTCACTCAATGCATTCATAAAGAAAGTTGCGGATAAGTACAAAAGCATTGAGTGAAGCCAGTTAACTCAACACCTCAGCATAAAGGCAGGTAGTCAGTGAAATGGCTAAGCTCAGAATTATTGAGTGATGAAAGCTCACTCAATACACTCAACGATTAAACAACAGAAAGATTATCCAAGGATAAAAGAGTTGAGGTAAGGCTATTCACTCAACCCCTAGCAGTGCTGTTTATTTGGCTAAGTGTTTTTGCGTTGAGTGAAGGCTGTCACTCAACACACTCAACGCACTTAACACATGCAATGAAATTGAGAATTTGGCCAAGTCCATAGATGTTGTTGTCAGCAAAAGTAAACAAAATTCAAATTAGTAGCAGGAAAGCTATAGTACATGACAATTGGTGCAGTAGACCTACTGTACATCTTTTATTGTTAAAGCAAGTTGCAGCCAACAACTATAAGTGGGCCCCACGGGTAAAATAGCCGTCGGATGGCGGAAGCTAATAAAATAATTCAGATAAGTTCAAGTAAAATAATTTTTGGGATTATTGTGAAAAGAAAGAACTTCATCTTCTTCCTCACCATTGTTGTAGAGCTTTGAAGAAAGAAGTTTAAATCAACTGATCCAAAAGTTCATCAAGCTAGCTATTGTGATCAACACCATCAATAATAAGTTCAGAGATATTTCTCTGAGAAAGAAGATGCAGCCAAGGCTAACCCTAGCTACAACAGATCTGTTGATACATGTAAGCTGTTGCCATTTCTCACTTGAAACAACAAGATCAGAAAGCTTTGTTTTTGATCTCTAAGAAGTTGCAGAGCTTGATAAACTCACTCTATAATTAGTCTGTGATTTACAGACAATTGGCTGTTAAAGAATAAAAAGATCTGCCTACTCTTCTATCTTCAACAATATGGTCAGAAGCTTAACTTTCAGAGTTACTTCCAGCACAAGTAGCAGTTTACTGAAGATCAAATTTCTTATTGTTGAGAAGAGGTTAGGGTTGAGTTAACTAAGATCAGGAAGCAGTTGACTCAGAGAACTTCTCTAGAGTCAAATCAACACCAACCAAAACACTTTATTTTCTGTAGGATCTTAATAGATCTGAGTGTAGGCCTGCTTTATAAAGGTTGAGGTAGGATCCTGCTTTGGATCTGAGTTATAGGGACTTTGGGCTTGAGGTAGGTTCCTATGTGGATCTGAGTTGTATGGCCGTTGTGCTTGAGGTAGGTGTTGGATCCCTAGTTGGATTTGGGCTAGGTTCACTAAATTAGGTTAAAGTCTGACCCACATTATATAGCCAAGGTCAAGTCTGGTAGTCTTAGAGTTTAGGCTAGTAATTAGGTTCAACCTTCATGGACCAGCCAGTAGAGGATATCAGTAGTCTTAAGACTTAGAAGATTCAGAGAACAGAATGATCAGTTCGAAGTTCTTCAAACTCAGCTCGACGATCGTCGATCTCAGATCGACGAACTCAGAGTTATTTCTCTGAGCTGAGCTCGACGATATTTGAGCTCAGGTCGACGATTGATTCTTTCAGACAGATTCTCAGCTCGACGAACTCAGAGCACAGAATTGGCAAGTTATTCTCTGAATGCAGTTCACAGAGCTCAGGTTGAAGAATAGGAATCTTCAGGTCAACAAACTTGGAGCTTCGGTCGACAAATTC
Source organism: Platanthera zijinensis (assembly GCA_039513925.1). NCBI lineage: Eukaryota > Viridiplantae > Streptophyta > Magnoliopsida > Asparagales > Orchidaceae > Platanthera > Platanthera zijinensis. The sequence continues at coordinate 177,802,206 of CM077082.1, forward strand.
CGTTCAAAGGTCGACGAATTCTGTCCCGTGCAAGAATGAGAATTTTTCCATTCTTCTGTCCCTTACTTTCTATATTATTTAGCAGTAATATTCTTGAGTAATTAATGCTTATATTCCCCTGAATATAACCGTTATTGGCAGCATTAATTATGGTCTTCATCAGGTTACTTACTTGCTTATTTTATTAGGGACAGTTGGGGAAACTCATTTAAGAAAATATTCCAGCCGTTTCTTTCTCCAGGGCAATCAACAATTAATGCCAGGAATTCAAATTTCAAAGGAGAAATTATTGACTGTAGAATATAAAAGTGTTTTTCTCTTTTCAGTCGACTTCATTTAGTCAGGCATCATCAGAGAACATACAACACACAAGAATACTGATAGACACAGATTGAACATTCAGATCTCTCTTCCAGTGCAGAAAACATTCTATTTTCTTCCTTGTCCATTCTAAAGACTGAAGAAGAACATCCATCACTATCAAGAGTTTTCTTCAACCTTCTCCTCCAGGAACATTCAAGGACAACTCATCTTGATTCAGTCAGAAAGTTCCAGGATTGTTTTCAGACAAGGCTGAAGAACTACACCCTGAGCAAGGCTCCATCTTTCTAAACCAATTCTACATTTCAGAAGAAGTGTTGATAACTATAGAATCCACAAGTCTTCTCTGGTGTTTAGAGAAAAAGCGAAGACCTCATCACCACTCCTCTCACCTCCTTTACAAAGGGTTTATTAACTCCCTTCAGAAGTTTATTTTGGTTTTTGGGCACCTGATCAAAAGCCTAAAGGGTTGTGAGATCTCCCTGGAAATAGATCTTGTGGTGGAATTCACCTGATCAAGAATCTGTTAGTGGATTCCTACCAAGGTGGTAGAAGAGTGGATATACCCAGGTTGTGGAACCACTATAAAATTTCTTGTGTTGTCTGGTTGTGTTCATTTTCTTTCTATTCTTACTGTACTGTGATAGATAGATTAGTTTAACCAGTCTTTTATTTACTTTTATATTATTATTGGTATCACCTATTTTAAACTCTGATATATAACAGAAAAACAACAAAAGTTTTAAATACTCTATTCACCCCTCGCTCTAGAGTAAATTAGATCTAACCCCCATCTTTAAGTAGGGCAGTTTACCTGTGGTAGGAGAGTCATTCTCCCTGAGTGTAGGCCCTTTGGGTCTGAGGTAGGATCCAACTTTAGATCTGAGGTAGGGCATTTGTGTCTGATCTGTAGGAGAGTAATTCTCTCTGAGGTAGGGCTATCCTCCATAGCCTGAGCTGTAGGACTATTATTTAGTCTGAGATAGGTGATCTGCTGATCATTAAGCTATAGGAGCAGTTTTCTCTTAGGTAGTGCCTTATGCGTGAGGTAAGTCTTGGCGGAGACTGAGAGATCCTGAGGGATCTGTGTTGTAAGCTTTAAGGAGCCAAGATTGGAGAAGTGCCTTGTCTAACAAGCTATTAGAAAGGCGGGAGGGACATTAGATGTACCCATAATATGTGGAACCACTATAAATCTTGTGTGTGTTGTGTGGCTGTCTTGAAAATAAGCTAACTAAGCTAACTCACAACACACTTTGTAAAAGACAATCTTAAAAAGACTAGAAAACCTATTCACCCCCTATAGGTGTTTAGCTATCCTTGAAACTAAAGACTTTCAATTGGTATCAGAGGTAGGTTGCTTAAAAAGGACTCCACAGTTTAAGTAGATCTTAAAGGATAGCTAAAAGTTTTGTACTTATGGGTTCAGGAGTGAACCATAAGGATTCTAGGTTGTTTGCTACTGCTGAAGCAGATGAAGACTATCTAGCTGTTTGGATAGGAATCAGAGCCCCACTGTCTTTTATGTTCAGTGATAGTGATGATGATAATGTCAATCTAGATGCAAGGATAGGGATCAAGGCCCCACTATCACATTCAGATAGTGACTCAGAGGAGGATGATGATGAGGATGAAGATGCCAACAACTACTATGGGCTGATGGCCATGTCAGATGAAGAATCCTTCCAGGATCAGCCTGGTCCAAACAAGGTACATTCTCTATCTAGTTCTTCCTCTAAGACTGGCTATGATACTAGTCCAGATTCTGATTCATCTTTATCCACTGATGAAGATGACACACCATCTAAGGAATTTGTCAATCAATTGATTGACAAATATGGTGCCCTTTTGGATGCTTTCAAAAGAAGCAAGAAGTTGGCCAAGAAGTAGGCTGAGGAGATTATCTCCCTACAGCTAGCTTCCTCCCTACAGTCAGAGTCAACATCCTTACTAGATCAGAAAGTTAGGGAAGTCAACCAACTACATGCAATCTCAATCATCCAGATTGAGACCATAAGCCAGAAGGACAAGATAATCTTGGATCTTGAAGAGAAACTCCTAAAGGAGAAAAAGGTTGTGGTTAGTTTTTCAAAGCCCAAAATAGTATTACCATTGATTGACTTCTTCACCTCTCAAAAAGATAAGAGGGGTTTAGAGTTCAAGTGGAATTCTAAAGTTGCCCATTCCAAAGGGAAAGACAAAGCTTCTGTAGTGCCTCAGGCCACCCTTCACAAGGTAATACTCCCTTCCAACAGGTATGGCCAAGACTGCTTGTATGGTCACTAGAAGAATGAGAATTCTCCTTGTATGAGTACAAGTATATCTTGATGAGTTGGAAGAAAAGCTTGCGGTGGAGATAAAACTCGTTGAGAGCTACTCCAAGACGAAGACTGTTCTCCCTCTCATTGATGGGTTTTCAGCTCAGAAGAAGGGTAGTGGTCTTGGCCACATAGGTGGAAAGGGTAAGGCTGCCAGGAAGGCTAGTGCCAAGGAAAAGGGGAAGACACCCATGGACCAACTCTCATTTAGGAAGGCAATCTTCCCATGAAGAAGTCCAAATGGTCCATCATGGACAATTTGTATTTGGTTCTCCAGCCCCTACACTCAAGGAGAAGGCTATGGGCTATTCTCAAGCTCTTCCAACAATAACCCAGACCAAGGGTAAGTCAGTCAGTAAGGCTGACTTGGCTAGCTATAAGGCCATTAATAACATGTTAACTACAAAGAAGACTACTATTGATGAAACTTAGAGTAAGCCAAGTACTTCTACTAACAGACTCACCTTTAGTCTGATTCTTGCTAAGAGAAACCAGAAGAAGGTTACAACACTCCCCTTTGAACAGGAAGCTAGTGATGGCTTGAACTCTTCAAAGACTATTTAGAAGAGGAGATATAACATCCTTGAATGTTGGTGTTATTGTAAAGTGGGCCACCTTGTCATAGATTGTTGGTAAAACCCTAGTGTGCCAAGGGCAAGGGTGAGTCTTCCTGGCAGGACTGTTGTAGGTAGACATGTGCATTTTCATGTTAACAAGAACCTAGGACCCAATAAAAATTGGGGTCCTAAGGTATACTAATCTGTTTTGCAGGATAGTCTAAGTGGCCATACCCCCATGTGATACTTGGACAAAAGTTGTTCCAGGCATAAGACTGAAACAAGGTGCTATCTTAAGGATTATACTCCAGTGAGGAATAGATATAAGATCTGCAGTTATGAAGGTGTATATGGATATAGACCATCAAGGATACACCTTCTACTACCTAAGAGGAAAAGTATGTTGTGTGAAATCCTGAAGAAGGATAAAGTACACAAGTCCTTGGTAAAGACCTTCAAGTGGCATATGACTGGTTAATCAGACTAACAAAATCCAGCCATTGAAGCTCTATGATGTCTGATTGGTGGGACATAGTGCTGCTGCCACCTCAGTAGAATTGTGAGGAGAAGAACAAACAGGCTTTACCCATCATAGAGTAAAGCACAGGACGCATCTCTTCTAAGAGTAGTAAGAAAGAGGCACATGGTCATTAGCTGATGAGTCTTTCAAATGGTATCCTCAGCTGAAATGACTTTCAAGTTGTATCAGCTGTCTAAAGAAATAAGAAGAGAGATGTGTGCTCAGGTTTCATTTTCATCTGAACCTGCAATAAAGAATGCCCAAGATTTGTGCAAATACTGAGGGGGAGACTAACAAGCTAGATGCTCCTATTGAGGGAGAGCTAGTATAGTCTGTGAAAGTTAGGGTTAGATCTGATATACTCTAGAGGGGGGGGGGGGGGAGGGGGGTGAATAGAGTATGTCTGTGTGTTTTTAAAATTTTCTTCTTTAACAATATACTATCTTTACCTTTAACAACTATATCTAACTATCACAGATTAAAGTAAATCAAAGATCACAAAATATCTAACTAACACAACCACATCAAGAACAGAAAAGTAAGAGCAACCAGACAACACAAGAAATTTATAGTGGTTCCCCAAACTGGGTACATCCACTCTTCTACCACCCTTGGTAGGAATCCACTACAGGTTTTGATCAGGTGACTGCCACCAATGAGCTTTTGATCAGGTGCTCAAAAAAACAAAACCTCAAGTCTTTTGGAAGGAGACTTGCAACCAAAATAATTTTGATGGGAATTAAAACCTTTTACAGAGGTGGGAATGAGAGAGTGATGTAAGTCTTCTTTTCTCAAGTCAAAATGAGAAGACTGTGTGGATTCTTATTTGTTGTCAAAGCTCCCCCTGAGATCTTGAATGGTTCAGGAGTGGAAGCTTTGTTCAAGGGTGTAGGCCTTCAGCTTTGATGATTGCTCGACAACAGGCTTCTAGACTGATAAGTATGTTTGTCTCTTGGAAAGCCTTGGAGAAAATTGAGGACAGATGAAGAAGATCAAGATTTTTTGTCTCTGTATATTGTTGATTGATTAATCTCTGCTCTTGTGTGTTGTTGTTTTTTTTGGTAGGGAGATGTATGTGTATGATGACTGCAACTCCGTCGAATTCAAAAAGAAAACTCTGTAATAAATGTTTAGCCGAAATCTTGGGAACGAAAAACGGCAAGAATGCTGTCAATTATTCTATTCTATGTCTGTCCTGAGATATAAGCAATTAATTCCATGGAGGATGTTAGCAATCAATGCTGCCAGTAACGGCTCTATTAAGAGAATATAAGTGCATTGATTTGCAAGGGAATTAATAGCCTATAATAGATATAAAATGATGAGATAAAAAGAGAAAGAATAAATAACAAAATGTCTTACAGTTTTCATCGACCTTAGATCAGCTTTTGTCGACCTCTAATCACATTTCATCGACCTGAGATTTTGTCGACCTCTGATTAGCCTTCGTCGAACTGAGATCTGCTTTCGTCGACCTGAGCTCTGTGAATCAACTGCTGTGCATAAACTGACTAATTCTGTGCTCTATGTTCGTCGACCTGAGACTGTGAAGTTAGTCGACCTAAGAACTTGGTCAATCTGTCGGCATTGAGTGATCTTTGTCTCTAAGTTAGCCTTGGATTTGAGTGAATTATTACGCTGAGTGTGGAATAGTTAGTCGATCTGAGAACGGAGTTCGTCGAGCTCAGCTCAGAGATTTTAGCTCTGAGTTTGTCGAGCTGAGCACAACTATCGTCGACCTGAGATCGACGAACGTAGATCTCTTTCTCTAAATCTTGATTTCTCTAAGTCTTGAGTCTCTGGCAGTGATGGAGACTGGTCCTTTGTACTGTTGACTCTAAGAACATGGCCTAGACTCTAGAAACACATAAGATTTGACCCTTCTATACATTATGGGTCACAACCTAAGAAGAGAACCTATCCCAAATCACCTAGGGGTTCCAACAATCTCCCCCTATTTGGGTGAGGTTACTTCAAATAAACAAAAAAGGATCACAAAACAAAATGAAGTAAACATAGCATGAAAACTGAGATTACTGATAGAACAAATAAGCTATCAGTACCTTTATAAAGATATGTACCCAGATTGTTCACAGAAAACACAGAAAATAAATAGTTTAAATGTTCTTGTGAAGGTTAGAAGACTTAGCAAATATGATTTTTCCTGTTTTGGTCTTGAGCTTGTCTCATACTCATGGTCATGTCAGCATCACCAATAATCTTTTGTGAGGTAGTTCTTGGAACCACTGCTTCAGGATGTAGACTTGTATATTCCTTAGCATTGAACAGCTTTCCTACATGGTATATTTCAAACTCTTTCTTTCTGTAGTTAGACATAGTAGAGAATTGAGATGGATCTTGGCCTTTTTCCTGGCTTGCCTGATTTGAGAAAGAGCCACAGATTCCTTGAATCTAGCCATTCTTGTAGTTGGACTAGCTTCAGGATCATAAGCTGGAGTTGGAAGTTCTTCAGGGCTATTATCTTTGCTAGGAGATGGAGGAGGGGAAAAAGTTGGCTGAGGGATAGGCTTTTGAGCTGACTGATGTCTGGAATAAGACTGATGTCTCTTTTTATGATGACTGTCTCCATAAGAATGAGAAGGTCTTCCATATCTCTGATAAGTTTTAGTGAGAGTAGGTTTAGTTAATCCTTCTGAGCTCTGAGATAAGGTTCCTGAGGCACCTACAGCTTGAGGAGGAGGAGGATCTCTTCTGAACTTTTGTGGAGAAGGAGAATACCTCCTACTTTTCTTCCTTGCTTTCTGTTCATTTTTAGATAGCCACATCCATGCTGGCATACCCTTGTATGGAGTTATGTTTTGTAGGATATAATATGGTGTATCATTGGTATTCCCAGGTTTTGGGAGCAGGAGGAGGTGGAGCTTTTCTTTTCTTTGAGGCTTGCTTCCTCTTAGGAGCATCATTAGAATCATCATCATCATCATCAGATTGTTGTTGAGGATTGTCATACAATGCATCTATCTCTTTTAATAGCTCTGCAAAAATGGAAGATTCTTTATGCTGTAAAGGAGCTAGAGTGGGAACAACTTCAGCTTTTGCTGCTTCAGCTTCCACAGTAATGTCCTGATTTATTAGATCATCCAAACTAGGAATAAGGCTATCATCTATGATATAAGTTGGCCCAGGAGGGCTAGATATTTGTTCATATAATACTACTGGAGGAGCTATCAGACTTTCCTTTATAATGTCTAGTACTTCTGAACTTGCAGGGAAGGTGTAGCATACAATTGCTCTGGATGATTGAGTGGGAAAGGAGAGGCAGAACTGAATATAAGATCCAAAGATCTTCAGCAGAGTATGTAAATTTACTTTAGATTTAATGAAGTAGATCCTTCCAGGCAGAACTTCTGGCAAGTTGGTCTCTTGAGTATTGGATACTATAATATCTGTACATTGATTATCTACATCTACTACTGAGTCAGTTATCTCTATATCCTCTGATTCCTTATCAGTATTAAGAAAATTCAGAAAATCTGTTTCCATGTCAACATTTGTTCCTGCTGCTGCAGCTGGTACTGCTGTTGCTACTACATCATTAAGTATAATATCAACATTTGTTCCCGCTGCTGCTATTGGTGTTGGTGTTGCTACTTCATCATTAAGTATCTCCCCCTGCCTGGTTTCAATATGTACTGAAGCCAGGCCCCCAGATGAAGAGAAGGTAGAGGTGAGGGTAGAGATTTGAGTAGAAAGAGATGATATGGAGATAGATAGAGGGGAAATAGCCTCTGCAATGATGGTTTGGAGGATAGGCTTGAGGAGCTCAAGAAGTGGTTGGATGATAGAGGGATTCAAAGATATGGAGTCATATGTTTGGGCAGGAGGTGGTTGAGAAGGTATAGAGGTAGTGATGATAGTTGCTGGAGGAGATGGTTGATTGGAGGTGTTTGGAAGGGGGTCCTGTGGAGGAGATTGTTGAGGAGAAGGAGTGTTCAGAGGATATAAGAGTAAATTGAAGGATGGGATTGAAGAGAGAGTGGAGAGGGGGATATCAACAAGATGAGATGGAAGAGGAGATTGGGGAGGAGTAGGGATGGATGTATTGGTCCTAGGAGAGGGAGAATTGGATGGAATATGGGTAGGGGAAGAAGGAATTGGAGAAGCTGGTGGTGTAGGGGTATGTATTAGAATAGAAGTGGAGGCTGGGGTTTGTTGAACTTGAGGCTGAGATGGAGCTTTAGAATCAGGAGGTGGTGGAGGGGTGGATGGAATCTCTGCAGAGGGGTGAGGAGTGGCTGATGTAGCCCTTATACTTTCAGAAGTTCTGATTGAAGAGGAAGGAGCCTTGGTTGGCTTTGTAATGGTCCTCTCCCACTTGCCAAAAAGAGCACAGGTGAGTGTATTTGAGGCATTAATGGATATGGTTGGGGAGACCATGGATCCGGCAACCTTTTCATTGAGGAAGTTCCCTAGGATCCTTCCAAAACATACCTCCTTTTTATTGTTCTTCTTTTTGATAAGATTAAACAAAACTTGAGCCCAGTTAATGGCTTTCTTATTTACTATTGCACACATAACCAGGAATTGATGCCTGGTAATGTAATCATGTGCAGAGTGCTTTCCTAGCAGCACTTTCCCTACAATATCTACAAGGAACTTATATTCAGCAGATAAATGCTTTTTAAGCAGTTTCTGTGGGGTTTCTCCTGAATAACCCATGAGTCTCAGCATCATATCAAACTCTTCAGTTTCAATTTCTAATTCCTCCTCACCATTATGCAATCCAAATATTTCAGTTAAAATTGCGGGAGTGAGGGAGATGGCATTACCAGTGATAGTCCCTATCATCACATTCTCCTCCGTGGTAGATGTATAGACCCATTCCCTGATCTCTGTTCCACAGATTTTGATGCATGTTGATAGCAGAGTATTGAGATGTTGGTCTTCTAGAGTTTGCAGAATGTTCACGAATACAGGGTCAGAGTATTGGAAGGATTCGAAATCCAGATCAAATCCTATATCAAACTTCATCGCTGCAAGATAACCTGCGGGGATCGCCATGAGAATACCTGCAAGAAAAGTCGAAGATCAAGTGCAAGAGAACTGAAAGCGCGGGACGGAGGTCGAAGAAAACCTAAATATAGTGTTTTCCTGAATATGAACCGATAGACTCTGTTCAACGAAAAATGAATAGATCTTCGATCTGAGGTCGACGAAATAATTTGGACTTAAATGATTCGTCGATCTTAGTCTGAAGGGTTGAAGACATATCGTCGATCTTCATTTGACGAAAGTTTTCTGAAGTAGGTTCGTCGATCTCAGTTCGACAAAACTAACTTCACACAGAGAGTTCGTCAATCTCCATTTAACGAATATCTCACAAACTTCCCCCAGTTCATCGATCTCCGTTCGACGAACTTTGAAAAATTCGTCGAGTACAGACAGAAATTAAACTAATTCTTCTCCATTTATCATTCCAAGCTGATTTATGAAGAACAAATGATTTCTTTCATCCAAAGGTTTGGTGAAGATATCATCTCTTTGTAAATCAGTGTAGATATAGACAAGATTAATTTTATTTTTGTCTACACACTCTCTAATGAAATGATGCCTAATGTCTATATGCTTAGTTATGCTGTGATGAACTGGATTTTGTGCTATGGCTATAACACTTGTGTTATCACATAGTAATGTTAAATTATTTAAGTTGAAACCGTAGTCCAGTAGTTGGTTTTGAATCCACAGCATTTGGGAACAGCAACTTCCAGCTGCAATATATTCTGCTTCAGCAATTGATGTAGACACAGATGACTGCTTCTTGCAAAACCAAGACACTAATCTCATACCAAGGAACTGACAAGTTCCTGAGGTACTTTTTCTGTCCACTCTGCATCCAGCAAAGTCAGCATCTGAGTATCTAGTTAACTCAAACTCTGACTCAGTAGGATACCAGAGACCTAGACTAGGATAACCCTTTATATATCTCAAAATTATTTTTTGAAAAACTAGATGAGATTCTTTAGGGTTCACCTGGAACCTAACACAAAGGCATGTAGCAAACATAATATCAGGTCTGCTTGCTGTAAGGTATAGTAGGGATCCAACAATGCCCCTATATAGTTTCTGATCCACAGGTTTCCCATGTGCATCAAAGTCTAGTACAACATTTGTAGGCATGGGTGTTTTCTTTGCTGAGGCATCAGCCATCCCAAACTTCTTTATAAGCTCTTTAGCATATTTAGCCTAGGAAATGAAGATGCCATCAGGGAGCTGCTTCACTTGGAGACCAAGGAAGTAGGAAAGCTCACCCATGCTACTCATTTCAAATTTTGAATGCATTAGATCAGAAAATCTCTTGCATAATTTGGGATCAGTAGAGCCAAATATTATATCATCTATATATTTTTGTAATAACAGTATTTTATCATGATGCAATTTTGTAAACAATGCCCTATCAACTATTCCTCTTCAAAAACCATGCTCTAATAGAAAGCTGGCTAAGGTCTCATACCAAGCTCTTGGAGCTTGCTTTAAATGTAACACCCCGAAACTCAAAAGAGGGACGGGTGACGTTTTAAGCCTAGTCTGAATTTTGGAGCAGGTGTCACGGGGGTGACACGGGCGTGTCACGGGAGTGACACGGGCGTGACACGGGCATGTTCGGCCACGGGTCATGTGGTCGACGTTTCGACGATTGTCGAGTTGAGGCACACGGCCTGGGACACGGGCGTGTCCCAGGGCATGTCACGCTAGGGAGTTCTCTGAGTCATGCACACGGGCCATGACACGGTCACAGACACGGGGGTGTCACATGTGACACGGGCGTGTCGGGTGCCGTGTCGCAGGCCGTGTCCTCCTCGGGAAGCAAGTGTTGGCAGTTGCACACGGGGCGTGACACGGGTCGTGACACGACCGTGTCGCATGCGACACAGGCGTGTTGGAGGCCGTGTCAAATGCCGTGTGCTGGTTATCGCGTCGGTCGAGACGGCGAATGGGCGACACGGCCCTGGACACGGGCGTGTCGTAGGCCATGTTCGACCAAGATTTTGTAAATTTGGGCTGAATCGCAGCCGTTTGATTTCCTTGGCTTGGGATCCGACGGCTGGGGGTGGATGCTGGCGGTTTAAACCCAGAAATAGGGTTTGCAATCCCTAATTTCATCCCCTTGGTTCTCTTTCTAAAGTCTAGAGAGAGGGGAGAGCAAGGAGGAGGAGGAAGGCCAAGATCCGGCCGCCGGTGGAGCTTCGGAGCTCCGAATCGCGATCCGAATTATGATCCGCGAAGGCGACGCTGTTGCGGTGCTTTCCAACTATGTAGTTTTTCATGGCGCCGTGGAAGAACGCAAGGGTAACGATTTCTCATCCTAGGGCATGTGAAACCCTCTTTTCCTTTGCATAGGAAGCCCGCTCTCGCGAGTGAGCGAAGAGTTGGAGCGTTCCTTGGGGTAGATATGTGAAGTCCCCCTTGTATAGAGTCCGTATGCGAAAACGGGCGTAGGCATTGTGTGTGAAGCCAATCCAGACAAGTAGAGCCGGATCGGTGATGTTACATTGCATATGAACCGGGGAAAAGTCCGGGTGCTTGGGCATTTTTCGGGTTTTCTACGTGGTAGATTGCAGTAGGGAGCCTTGGGGAGTAACTCCAAGGTGCACCCGGAAAACTGGGCAAAAGCGGGTTTTGCCAACACGATGGCCGGGGAGCCAACGTGAACATAACCGGGTTATGTGATTGTTGTGGCAGAAACGGGACTCGGTGAGTCTTGACCTGCGCATATGGCTTAAATTATCATTACGGATTGAGCACGGGTCAGGCGGAACCGTACCCGATCTATGTCGTTCGGTGGGACCGTTGGCATGGATGAGAGTCTTCGGCGGTCTATGGCTTAAATTGTCGTGACCAAGGCCATGAAGACAAAATGCTCATATGATTGGCCGTCCAAGGGGCGGTGGTGGAACAGGAACGTCTATGGCTTGAATTGACGTGACGTTGGCCGGTTCGTCGTGAATGTGCCCTGTGTGTACGAGGTGTGTAGGCGTGCGAGCCTACGCCTGTGATGGACTGTGTTTACACTATTTTTTATGGCCTATACTAATAAAGTGCAGGGAAAGAGCATCGCCGCCCCGATTTTGGGGGCGGGATCGTTATAATTGGTCAGCATAGCTGACCGTTGCTTTTGTTTACCACCGGGCGGTGGATTGTTGCTTGCAGGTGCTGTGGAGCCGAGCGGGAAATAACGGGCTAAAGCCCAAGTTGCTGAGCCGGCCCTCGAAGGCCTAATTTTGAGTGTTTCATTGTAATCATGTGTGGCCGGCCTGCGAGCCGAAGTATGAAAACACTTTTATGTCAAGCAAACTGTGTAAGGCCTTAAGGCCATTTCTATTTCTGTGTATTGAAACATTCCTACGGGTGTTATTGTAGTGGACATTCATGCTTTTGGATGGGTTCTTTCATCTTGCAACTTAATTTTAATGCTTCCGCTAGGTGTTTGTGTAGGACGTGCAATTGGTTGAATGGTTTCAACGCGTAACCAACCGGTCTGTCCGTAGTATATAGCGTCGGGCCCCGGCCGGACCTACTACAATATGCTATGTGACGGATAGGGGTGTTACATTAAACTATAGAGAGCCTTGTGCAACTTAAACACAAAAGAGGGATGAGTTGGAGAAATAAAACCCTGAGGCTGTTCAACATAAACCTCTTCTTTAAGTTCCCCATTCAAGAAGGCACTCTTCACATCCATTTTATAGACTTTGAACTTTTTGAATGAAGCATAGGCCAGAAATATCCTTATTGCTTCTAGCCTGGCAACTGGAGCAAAGGTTTGATCATAGTAAATCCCTTCCTCTTGTCTATACCCTTGAGCAACAAGCCTTGCCTTATTCCTCACAATCACACCTTGAGCATCAAGCTTATTTCTGAATACCCATTTGTTTCCAATGACTGGGTAGTCTTTTGGTCTTGGAACCAAATCCCAAACCCTGCATCTCTCAAACTGATTGAGCTCTTCATGCATTGCAATGATCAAGTGAGGATCTTGCTCTGCATCAAATATGGATTGAGGCTCAATTTGAGAGAGGAAACATGCATGCATCAAGTCCTGATTAAGTTGATGCCTTATCTGTACACCTACTATTATGTCTCCAATCACTTGGGATCTGGGATGATCCCTCAGCGTGACTAGATCAGTGGGTGGAGTTGGTTCATCAACAACATTTGGGAAGGATTCCTCTTGTTGAAATACTTCTGTTTTGGTGAGGGGGGGGGGGGGGTTCAACTGCATCTAGATTTTCTTCATCACTTTCTTCATTGGCTTGTTGAGAAGACTGGGATGTAAATTTCAATTCATCCAATTTCTTACACAAGTTGTTTACCTGCAAGGAATTTCTGGTAGAAATTTCTTTCTCCTCGTAAAACATGTTAGTCTCATCAAATATAACATGCATGGATTCTTCTATTTTCAATGTGGATTTATTAAAAACCCTATAAGCTTTGCTGACTTGGGAATATCCTAGAAAAATTCCCACTGCAGCCTTTGCTTCAAACTTTCTAATGTGCTTTTTGTCATTATTATGAATATAACATACACAACCAAAAACTTTAAAATAGTAAATTATTGGTTTCTTCCCTTTGAGCAATTCATAGGGGATCTTATGTTTTAGTTTTTGTATCAAGCTTCTATTCAGGACATAGTTTGCTGTGCTCACTGCCTCTGCCCAATAGGATAGGGACATGTAAGCATCTGCAAGTAATGTGCCTGCAGCTTCAATGAGTGTTCTATTTTTCCTTTCAGCTACCCAATTTTGTTGAGGAGTTCTAGGAGCTGAGAAGCAGTGTCTTATACCTTCTTTCCTACAGAACTCTAGCATAAGAAGAGACTTAAACTCAGTGCCATGATCACTTCTGATCAATGCAACTTGACTAGAATACTCAATCTGTATGTTTTTGAGAAAATGTGTAAGAACTTGAAAAGTATCTGACTTTTCTCTCAAAAATAAAAACCAAATGAATCTGGAGAAGTCATCTACAACCACTAAGGTATAAGACTTCCCTCCTAGGCTTTGTACAACAACATGGACAAAAAGGTCCATATGTAGTAAGTACAAAATCCTAGGTGAATCACTCTTATTAATAGATTTAAAACTAGATTTTGTTTGCTTGCCTAGTTGACAAGCCCTGCAGAGGCCTTCCTTCTTGTAGGGGCCAGAAGATAAACTTCTCACAAGGTTGTCCTTAGATAGCCTAGCAATGTTTTTCAGATTTACATGTCCTAATCTCTTATGCCATAAGTCATTTTGACTACTAACTAAGTTAAGCAGACATATATCTGAAGTAATAGACTGGAAATTAACTAAATATATGTTTCCTTGTCTACTGCAAATTAAAACTTGTTTGTTTTCTCTTGAGGTAATAGTACATGATTCAGAGTTGAATGATACCTGATAACCTTCATTATAGAGTTGGCTTATGGAGATGAGATTGTGCATCAGTCCACTCACATATGCAACTTTCTTGAAAGTTACAGCTCTAATCCTGATTTTGCCATAGCCCTCTGTTTGGCCACAATTTGAATCACCAAAGATGACCTTTGGTCCCAGCTTGGACTTATAGTCAATTAAGTTGTCCTTGCTGCCTGTCATGTGCTTGGAGCAGCCACTATCCGATACCAGTGTTGATTATATGCTAGATAGGTCTTCATCTGCAAGTATAACACTTAGTTGTTCTTGACCCAGGTGACCTTGGGTCCTTGTTGATTTACATAGGAATAACTGGAGATATATGAGCATTCAGGTTTATCTTTATAGCCTTTGGGATGATATCTTCTGGGGTGGTATTATCCATATGCTAAAGGGATTAAAGTTGCTCTTAGAATTTTGATTCATGTTGTTAAAATCTGGGATCAACAATTTCTGGTTGGATCGTCGAACTGAGCTCGACGATGTTGGATGAGATCGTCGATCTCTACTTGAAGAATGAGAGTATTCATTCTTGAAGTAACAAAATCGTCGATCTCTGTTCGACGAACCATACTGATGTCGTCGATCATAGATCGAAGAATGATTATTGCTCAAGTTTGCGTTCAGAGATCGTCGTTCTGAGTTCGACGATCTGTTCATATATCGTCGATCTGCGTTCGACGATAATTGCTGAACATTGTTATTTTTGTTTTTTTGGTTATTGATGTTATTTTTAATTTCAATCTGTTCAAGAACTTTATTAACCCTATTGACCTGTTAAGTATTTTTCTTTCCTTTGTCGGATATAAACTTTACTGGTTTGGAAAGATTATTTTTCTGAATTATAGGTTGATTACTAGGGGAGGCACCTAATCCTAGTTTACGATTGTTGATCCTAGCATTTACAGTACTAGTGATATCTAATAATTGTATACTTCTCCCATTTAAGGATTCTTCTAATATCTTGGCCTTGCTAAGTTCAGATTTCAAAAAGGATATTTGTTGATTAGCAGAAATAAGTTCATTTGTTAGGTTAGCATTCTCTGCAGTAGTTTTATCTAGGTCATTTAATTTTTCTCTGAGGAGTTTGATTTCCTTCTCAGAGCTAATTAAGTCTAAGAACAAATTTTTAAATTCAAGTTTAAATTCCTCTGATTCAAAATAATAAGAGGCTATTACCTGATCCTCAGCTGATAAGAGTTCTTCATCATCAGACTCATCAACATCTGATCTACTACTGCCTGTCTCAATAGCCATGAGGCAAACTTCTTTGGCCTTCTGCTCTTCTTCATCCTCACTAGAGCTGGAGGAGGTTGACTCTTATTCAGTGTCACTCCATGACTCAGCAATAAAGCCCTTGTCCTTCCTCTTGTGCTTGCTTGAGGAAGGCTTGCTGTAGTGACCCTTCCTCGAGTCACCCTCCTTTCTTCTATCCTTCTTCTGAACTTCTGGGCACTCAGATATGAAATGCCCAGGTTTCCTGCAGCCAAAACACACTACTTCTTTAGATGGTATTTTGTCATACCTTGGCTTGTCTTCATACTTGGATGGTTTCCTTCTGAAATCTTTTCTAGCCATCTTAAAGAATCTCTTGGCAAAGAGACTCATCAATTCTTCATTCACAGGAATGACTTCAAAGTCTCCTGCAGCTTTAAAAGCTATGTTGTACTCTTTCCTAGTTGGTGTAGGAGTCTTAACTTCAGCTACTACTTCCCTTGATTTTATCAGCTGCTCATAGGACTTTAGCTTTCCTAGTAGAGCTTCAGTTGAGATCTCTATTGTGCTTCTGGCTTCTCTGATAGGCCAGATTCTTGAGTCCCATGTGTTGGGGAAGTACATGAGGATCTTGTCATTCACTTCAGTCAAAGTGATTTCCTTATCTAGAGTCCTTAGCTCACTGATAATGGAGCTGAGTCTGTTGTACATCACTTCCACTATTTCAGCTTCATCCTTTTTGAAGTTTTCATATTGAGTGATGAGGTTGGATCTTCTATCCTTCCTCTCATCTACTGATCAAGCCACCATCTGGTTCAGGGAGTCCCAAATGGCCTTGGCTGATGGGCACTCAGCAACCTTTTGAAATATCTCATCTGACATTGTTTGAGCCAATATGTTCATGGCTCTGGCATCAGCTATCTTGGCCTTTCTCTGTGCATCTGTCCATCCAGGGGGTGGAACTGCACTCATGTCTGTTGAAGTTGATGGGGTTGAAGCCACTGGAGCTGGTGGTCCTATTCAGATGGAATTAAATATATCCTCATCAATAGAATTCATGTAGAGTCTGATTCTTGCCTTCCAGAGTGTGAACTTGGACAAGTTACACACTGGAGGTTTGGTGCTTACATAATCTTTGTTCTGTGCCATGCTGTATAGATCTAGAAGATGGAAGAGAACAGATCTAACTTAGGATCTTTGGTTCAAGGGTTAGCTTGTACAACCAAAAGAACCACCTCTGATACCAATTGAAAGTTAGGGTTAGATCTGATATACTCTAGAGGGGGGGGGGGGGTGAATAGAGTATGTCTGTATGTTTTTAAAATTTTATTCTTTAACAATATACTATCTTTACCTTTAAAAACTATATATAACTATCACATATTAAAGTAAATAAAAGATCACAGAATATCTAACTAACACAGCCACAACAAAAACAAAAAAGAAAGAGCAGCCAGACAACACATGAAATTTATAGTGGTTCCCCAAACTTGGTAAATCCACTCTTCTACAACCCTTGGTAGGAATCCACAACATGTTATGATTAGGTGACTGCCACCAATGAGCTTTTGATCAGGTGCTCAAAAAAAACAAACCTCAAGTCTTTTCGAAGGAGACTTGCAACCAGAATTATTTTGAAGGGAATTAAAACCCTGTACAGAGGTGGGAATGGGAGAGTGATGTAAGTCTTCTTTTCTCAAGTCAAAATGAGAAGACTGTGTTGATTCTTATTTGTTGTCAAAGCTCCCCCTTAGATCTTAAATGGTTCAGGAGTGGAAGCTTTGTTCAAGGGTGTAGGCCTTCAGCTTTGATGATTGCTCGACAGCAGGCTTCTAGATGGATAAGTATGTTTGTCTCTTGGAAAGCCTTGGAGCAGACTGAGGACAGATGAAGAAGATCAAGATTTTCTATCTCTGTATATTGTTGATTGATTAATCTCTGCTCTTGTGTGTTGTTGTTTTTTTGGCAGGGAGATGTATGTGTATGATGACTGCAACTCCGTCGAATTCAAAAAGAAAACTCTACAATAAATGTTCAGCCGAAATCTTGGGAATGAAAAACGGCAATAATGCTGTCAATTATTCTATTCTATGTCTGTCTCGAGATATAAGCAATTAATTCCATGGAGGATGTTAGCAATCAATGCTTCCAGTAACGGCTCTATTCAGAGAATATAAGTGCATTAATTTATAAGGGAATTAATAGCCTATAATATATATAAAATGATGAGACAGAAAGAGAAAGAATAAATAACAAAATGTCTTACAGTTTTCGTCGACCTTAGATCAGCTTTCGTCGACCTCTAATCAACTTTCGTCGACCTGAGACATCTTTGACCTCTGATCATCCTTTGTCGAACTAAGATCTGCTTTCGTCGACCTGAGATCTGCTTTCGTCGACCTGAGCTCTGTGAATCAACTGCTATGCATAAACTGACTAATTCTGCGCTTTATGTTCGTCGACCTGAGACTGTGAAGTTAGTTGACCTAAGAACTTGCTCAATCTGTCGGCGTTGAGTGATCTTTGTCTCTAAGTCAGCCTTAGCTTTGAGTGAATTATGACGCTGAGTGTTGAAGAGTTTGTCGATCTGAGAACGGAGTTCGTCGAGCTCAGCTCAAAGATTTTAGCTCTGAGTTAGTCAAGCTGAGAACGACTATCGTCGCCCTGAGATTGACGAACGTAGATCTCTTTCTCTAAATCTTGATTTCTCTAAGTCTTGAGTCTCTGACAGTGATGCAGGCTGGTCCTTTGTACTGTTGACTCTAAGAACATGGCCTAGACTCTAAAAACACATAAGATTTGACCATTCTATACATTATGGGTCACAACCTAAGAAGAGAACCTAACATAAATCACCTAGGGGTTCCAACAGTCTGGTATGCTTGACAAGCTTGAGTCTTACCTAGAGAATTGGTGTCAGGAAATCTCCAGCACCAAATAGATCAGAAGTATACTGCTGCTGATCAGATAGCTAGAGCTAAAGGGAAATCTGTTACTGAAAAGGAGGAAAAGATCTGGCTCAGCAAGAAGAGACTTTGCAGGGTGCAAGGAAGTTGCTGTGCACAGCTGTTGTGGATCCAACATCAGCTCCAGGTATATAATATAAAGATAAGTAGTCCATCTTTGTATTGTGAGTCAACTATTGCAATCTCTATTATTAGGAATCCTGCCTCTTATAGTAGGACTAAGCATATTGAGATAAGGTATCATTTTATTAGAGAGCAGGTGGAGAAGGTAGACATTAGTCTTAAAAGACAAATAAGTGGCTCACTTACTAATCCACTAGATGAAGCTAAATTCAACACCATCAAATTTGAATTGGGAATATTTAATTCAGTCCAGCTTTAGTAGGTCTCTATACTATATTTTATTCATTTTGTTGCAGGTTAATCTAATCCCTACAGGACAGGATAGTCAAATTAGACTAAGTATAAAAGATTGTCTGTCTGTGGCTAAGTGTCGGGATTTAATCCCAGCCGTTGATCAAAGTCTTAATATCAAATAGGTACGCGTCTCTCCACCTTCTAAAAGTAAAATCACTATAAATAGAAGGATAGGTACATATAACAAAATACACTGTTCCTCTCCCCTCACCGCCCGATTCCACCGAATCGACGGAATTGCTTTGCGAAACTTCAAAAATTTCCGAGAGAAATGGCTCCGAAAGGTCAGGATTTCTTGTTTGAAGGCTGCAAACTAGTTCATCATGGCTTAAATGATGCTCCATAAGAAGTGCAACTCGTTCAACATTTGCTCCAGCTCTCAGACCTAGATTTTCTTATATTGGAACCCTGCCTCCTCTAGAAGAGGGAAGTTCTAGAGTTATTCTTTAGTGCTAAGGTCAACACCTCAACTAGCAAGATAAAGTCTGTTATCAGTGGCAATAAGATAAAGATAACTCCAAGGAGACTAACCAAGGTGCTGTAGTTGCCCAAGTTCATAGAATCAGATGAGCAAGAGGATATGGATCAGTCTGATGTCAGGTCAGCACTAAAGTGGTGTGGATTATCTAAACACACAACTAGCTTAATTCTAAGGAAGGAACTAAATAAAAAAGGTAAGTTGCTTGTTGATAGCATTGGGAAAGCCCTACTGTGCAAAACAGGGTCCCATGATAAGATTTCTAAAAAGATGTTTGAGCTAATGGTCAGAGTAATCCTTTCCAAAAGGACAGATTAGGGGAGTGTCCTGTTTGACAGGATAGTAGAGTGTATTGCTAAACCCAACCTGGGAAGAATACTATCTCTATTTTTGCTTATAAGTGTTCCAGGGATCCGGAACACCAGGTTAGGAACCAAAATCCATCACATGAGGAAGATTGATGTGAAGATGCTGGACAGATGGGACAGAGTCCTTCATCCCCATGGTCAGACAGCCTCCACCAAGAAGAAGAAGGAACCGATTCTATTGCTAGAGAAACGTACTGATATCAGTTCATCTCAAAAACCAGAAGAAGAGCCTCATGATCCCAATTTAAGTGAATCTTCAGATGAAACCAGAAAGGACATGTGCACCCAAGTGTCCCTCTCCTCTGATCCTGCAGTAAGGACTCAGGCCAGTGGGACTTTGAAAGTGAGGGATAGATCTGTCTTAACTCTAGAGGGGGGTGAATAGAGTATTTAAAAAAAGCTTTGATTAATTTTTACAGCGGATTAAAATAAGTGATAAGTATATGTATAAAGAGAAATAAAAACAAAGACAATCACCGCACATAGAAATAAACAATAGAGCAATCCAGACGACATAAAGAATTTATAGTGGTTCCCCTAAACTTGGGTACATCCACTCTACAACCCTGGTAGGAATCCACTAACAGCTTTTTGATGAGGTTCCCTGCCACCACATGTTTTTGCTCAGGTGCACTGTCACCACAAGATCTATTTCAAGAGAGATCTCACAACCCTTTGATCTTTTGACCAGGTGCCCAAAAACCAAATCAAGTCTTTGATCAAGAGACTTGATAACCAAAATGAGTAACTTTTGAAGGGAGTTAATGTAACACCCCTATCCATCACATAACATATAGAAGTAGGTCCGTCCGGGGCCCGACGCCATATACTACGGACAGGCCGGTTAGTTACTTATTGAAACCATTTAACCAATCACAACGTCCTACACAGAGCACCTAGCAGAAGCAATTTATTAAGTTACAAGATAAAAAAACCCAGCCAAAGCATGAATGTCCACTACAAAAGACCCATAGGAATGTATAATACAATAATCAATGGCCTTATGGACTTACAAGAGTTTGCTTTGTAAAAGTGTCTTCCAAACCTCGGCACGCAGGCCGGTCATACATGAGTACAAAAGAAAAACAATCAAAACTTGGACTTCGAGGGCCAACATAGCAACTTGGGCTTTAGCCCGCTATTTGCCACTCGGCTCCGCAGCACCTGCAAGCAACAATCCACCACACGGTGGTAAACAAAAGCAACGGTCAACCATGCTGACCAAATTATAATGACCCCGCCCCCAACTCGGGGCGGCGATGCTCTTCCTTGCATTTTGTTAGCATAAGCAAGCGGTATAGTGTAAACACATACTACAATACAGGTGCAGGCAAGCACGACCACACACCCCGTGCACTCAGAGCACATTCACGGCGAATCGACCAATGTCACATCAATTAATGCCATAGACGTTTTCGTCTCACCACCGTCCCTTGGACGGCCAACCATATGAGCATTTTGTCTCCCTTGCATTGGTCATGTCAATTTAAGCCATAGTCCGCCGAAGACCCTCATCTATGCCAATGGTTTCGCCGAACGATATAGATCGGGTACGGTTTCGCCTGACCCGTGCTCATACCGTAATGACAATTTAAGCCATATGCGCAGGTCAAGACTCCCCGAGTCCCGTTTCCATCACACAATACACATAACCCGGTTATGTTCAAGTTGGCTCCCCGGACACCATGTTGGATACATCCCGCATTTGCACAGTTTTCCGGGTATACCTTGGAGTTAGTCCCCAAGTCTCCCTGTTGCAATCAACCTCGTAGAAAACCCGAAAAACAAACATTCACCCAGAGTCTTCTCCGGTTATTATGCAATTCAACATGACCGATCCAGACAAACATGTCTGGATAGGCTTCACATAACATGCCTATGTCCGTTTTCGCATACGGACTCTACACAAGGGGGGAATTTACATATCTACCCCAAGGAACGCCTCAACTCATCGCACACTTGCGTGAGAGGGCCTCCTATGCAAAAGAAAAGAGGACTTCACATGTCCTAGGATGAGAATCGTTACCCTAGCGTTCTTCCTTGGTGCCATGGAAATCTATGCAAATGGAAAGCACCGCAATCTCCTTGCCTCCGCGGATCCGAAGTCGGCTCGCGATTTGGAGCTCCGTAGCTCTGCCGGTGACCGGATCTAGCCCTTCTTCCTCCTCCTTGCTCTCTCCTCTCTCTAGCTTTAGAAAGAGAATCACTCAAGAGAAATGAGGGTTTATAAACCCTATTACTGAGTTTAAACCCTCAGACCCAACCCCCTACCGTCGGATCCCATAGCAAAGAAATGAACGGCCACGATAGGGGCCTGAAATACAAAAACTAGGCCGAACACGGGTTGCAACACGACCGTGTACATCGCCGTGTCACTCATTCACCATCACCAGATATTCTCGACCAGGACACGACCTCTGACACGGCCACTGACACGCCTGTGTCATTTGTGACATGCCCGTGTCAGGGCCCATGTCACGGCCCGTGTGCAAAATCCACGTTTCCCTCGAGAAGGAGACGGCCATGTGACACGCCCATGTCACATGCCTTGTGCTAGACACGCCCTGGGACACGCTCGTGTCCCAGGCCGTGTAACCTCCTTAGCACAAAATGCCGCATGACCCGAGGAGGACACAGGCATTCGACATGCCCGTGTCGAATTGAACACGCCCGTGTTGGACCCGAACATGCCTGGGCTCAGGCTGTGCGCCCCTCACTCAATGATCGTTGAGTGTAAGGCTCTGAGTGGCTGACATGCCCTGGGACACGCCCGTGTCCCAGGCCGTGTTCACCCCCCGATGACCGTTGATTCCAAAGTCGTCGACCACATGACCAACACCGACCCGAGCACGACACACCCTGGGACACGCCCGTGTCCCAGGCCGTGTCACCTCTAGCAAAACCAAGATTTGGCTAAAAATGTCACCCGTCCCTCTTTTGGG
The DNA here is from genome assembly GCA_039513925.1 of Platanthera zijinensis. Taxonomy (NCBI): domain Eukaryota; kingdom Viridiplantae; phylum Streptophyta; class Magnoliopsida; order Asparagales; family Orchidaceae; genus Platanthera; species Platanthera zijinensis. The sequence continues at coordinate 177,824,723 of CM077082.1, forward strand.
TTTCAGGGCATTACAATTCTCTCCCTCTTAATAGAATTTCGTCCACAAAATTACCAAAGGAAAGATAACGGAAAACTTTAAGCAGTACCTGAGCGGAATAACTCCGGGTACTCCTCTAGCATGGTTTGCTCCCGTTCCCAAGAGAGCTCCTCCCGACCGCAATTGTCCCACCGGACCTTGACCATCCGGATCTCCTTGTTATGGAGTCGTTTAACTTCAAAGTCCTCAATACGAACGGGCTTGACCTTAGTCATCAACCCTTCGTCCACCGGCACATGATCCACTATGATCACCTACAAAGGCTCTTGCACCGCCTTCCGCAACACTGAGATGTGTAACACATCGTGTAGTCCACTCAACTCCACCGATAGCTTCAAACGATAGGCTGCTTTGCCGATCCACTCCAGAATCTCAAAGGGTCCAAGGTATCTTGGGCTCAGCTTCTTCAAGCTTCTCACCCGCAAAACACCCTTGAACGGCTTTATCTTCAAGTACACCCAATCGCCGACCGGAAACTCCACATTCTTGTGCTTGGCATTGTAGTACTTAGCTTGCCTGTCCTGAGCGATCAACAAATGCTCTCGAATGATCCGCACCAAAGATGTAGCATTCTCCATCTCCTGCTTCTTGTACAACCTTGCCTCACCCGTTTCTAGCCACGATAACGGCGTGCGACACTTCCTACCACAGGGCCTCAAAGGGCGCCATTTGAATACTCGTCTGGTAGCTGTTGTTGTATGCAAACTCCACCAAATACAGGTGGTCTTCCCAATACTTCCCTAAGTCTAGAACACACATGCAGAGCATGCCTTCTATAGTTCTGTTGGCCCTGTCGGTCTGCCCATCTGTCTGCGGATAGAAGGCTGTGCTGAACTTCAATTTAGTCCTCAGCATCTGTTGCACCAACCTCCAATCATTGGACGTAAAACGCCCATCGCGATCACTCACGATGCTACGAGGCACACCGTGCAATATGACTATATTATCCACATATAGTTTCGCCAGTCTCTCCACTGAATCATCCTTCCTATGAGGAATAAAGTGCGACACCTTTGTTAACCGGTCTACGATCACCCAGATGGTGTCGTTTCCTTTCTGCGACCTTGGCAAGCCATGCACTAAGTCCATAGATATGTCGTCGAACTTCCATTCTGGAATAGGCAAGGATTTCAAGAATCCTCCAGGCTTTTGGCACTCTGCTTTTACCAAGGTGCAGGTTTGACACTTAGCCACAAACAGTGCCACATCCTTCTTGAGCCCTGGACACCAAAACAGCTTCTTTAGGTCCCGGTACGTCTTCATGCTCCCTGAGTGGATTGAGTACTTGGTATTATGAGCCTAGTACATCAACTCCGCCCGAATATTTCCCCCGCTTGGGACGCACAAACGATGGTCCTTCCTTAAGAACCCATCCTCGACTTAAAACTGGGAATTTGACCCATCCAATGCCGCATCCATAAGCTCCTTCATGCTACCATCCAACTCCAATGCCTGCCGAACACGATCAGCTAGGTCATACTAAACTTCCGTCCAGTTCAACAATGCTTTAGCGCTAGACTGCTTGTCCACGCAACAGATCTCTAACGCCTCCAACTCCCGAATTAGCCTCTCATCGTGCACCGACAACCAGTTGGATTGGGCAGGAGCCCTGCGACTCAACGCATCTGCAACTGCATTGCCCTTGCCGGGTACATAATGAATCTTGAACGTATAGTACCCCAGGAACTCCATCCATCTCCGCTGTCTCATGTTCAGATCCTTATGATCCAATAGGTACTTCAGGCTCTTATGGTCGGTATAAATATCGAACTTAACGCCGTACATGTAGTGTCTCCACAGCTTAAGCGCAAATATCACGACCGCCAACTCCAAGTCATGGACCGGATAATTCCTTTCGTGCACTTTTAGCTGACGCGATCCATACGCTATAACATTACCATGCTGCAGCAGCACACAACCCAAACCACTACCTGAGGCATCACTATAAATTTCGAAGCCCTCGGTCCCACTCGGCGAAATTAGCACTGTCGCTGTGGTCAACCGTCCCTTCAGCTCCTCAAACACTTGCACGCACTCCTGCGTCCACAAGAACATCTGATCCTTCCTTGTAAACTTCGTGAGAGGTAACGCTATCCTTGAGAAGTTCTCTACTAAGCGCGTGTAATAGCCCGCAAGCCCAAGAAAACTACGGAATTCCGCTACCGAAGATAACATAGGCCACTCCCGTATCGCAACAATCTTTGCCGGATCCACCGCTATACCTTCCCCACGTACAATATGACCAAAGAATGCTACTGAGGGTAGCCAGAACTCGCATTTGGAGAATATTGCATAGAGTTCATTCCTTCTCAGCGTCTCTAAGACTAGATGTAGATGCTTGAAGTGATCTTCTTCGCACTACGAGTACACCAATATGTCGTCAATGAAGACGATCAAAAAACGGTCTAGGTACTCTCGGAACGTCCTGTTCAACAAATCCATGAACACCGATGGCACATTCGTCAGTCCAAATGATATGACCGTGAACTCGAAGTGCCCATACCTTGTGCTGAATGCTGTTGTTGATGCGCGAAATGCGGTTCCAACCAGTTAACGGGTGTTCGATCTCACAAGCTAAGGATGAAGGAAGAAGGGTCGCGGGGATAGAGGAGAAGGCTTGCTCGAGCAGAGAGAAAGAGCTTGCTTGAGCAGAGAGGGAGCTTGATCTGGTACTGTCGAGCAGACAGCTACCTGAATGGTTAGCTTTGCAGGTTGACGCCGAGAGAGGAGAGAAGAAGAGAGGAGGCCGCTAGCAGCGGCAACAGCAGACTTCGCCCGCTGCGGCTTGAATGCCACTCTTGCGACGGGCTTTTCCTTTAATCAAAAAGAGTTACAACTTGCTATTGTACCATTACATAAAGAGCAGTAAAGGGTACAATGGGGAAAGCTGGCGGCTGAGGAAGGAGATGCCAAAAACTAAGTAAAAGAGGCTGCAGAGGACTGGAGAACTGAAGCTACAGACGCTGCCCAAGCTGCCTGCTGGTGGCAGAAAAAACTAAGTCCACAGCCCTTGACGACCTGGGCGGACTGGAGATTTGAGTCCACCGACCTTGCTTGATCAACCTTGACGGACTGAGAATTTGGAGGCTGCAGACCTTGCCCGATCAACCTTGACGGACTGAGAAAACTGAGTCCGCAGCCTTTGATCAAGGTGGCAGTTCTCCTCCTCCTGATCCAGAATGAGAGGTCTTGGGGGGTATTTATAGGCCCGGGGAGAATCTGGTCCAGTGACGTCATCCTTGACGACCTCGGCGACCTCGACGGACTGAGAAGATGAGGTCGACGACCTCGGCGGACTCCGCGGACTGGACCTTCCTCTGCTGGGGCAGTCTTCCTGTTGGCGGCTAGGAGAGGGCAGGCAAGCTGCGCGACCTGAGGAGCAAGCAGGCGGATCTGGAGCAGGCAACTCCGGGCTAATTGGGGGGACTCCAGGAGGAGTCCTCCCTTGCCGGAGCGGAGGCCGCCCCCTAGCGGGCGGCCTGGGCGGACTCCGGGTGGAGTCCGCCCGGCTGGGCCAGGCCGTCCCCTTGCGGGCGGCCTGGGCGGACTCCGGGTGGAGTCCGCCCGGCTGGGCCAGGCCGCCCCCTTGCGGGCGGCCTGGGCGGACTCCGGGTGGAGTCCGCCCGGCTGGGCCAGGCCGCCCCCTAGCGGGCGGCCTGGGCGGACTCCGGGTGGAGTCCGCCCGGCTGGGCCAGGCCGCCCCCTTGCGGGCTGCCTGGGCGGACTCCGGGTGGAGTCCGCCCGGCTGGGCCAGGCCGCCCCCTAGCGGGCGGCCTGGGCGGACTCCGGGTGGAGTCCGCCCGGCTGGGCCAGGCCGCCCCCTTGCGGGCGGCCTGGGCGGACTCCGGGTGGAGTCCGCCCGGCTGGGCCAGGCCGCCCCCTTGCGGGCGGCCCGCGGAGGCGAGCGGAGGTCGCTCCTGGCAAGCGGCTGGCGGAGCATCCATCCTTTATTTTTGGGATCGACAGTCCGACTTGCGCGAACTTGGTGGACATCATGGGTATCCTGCTCCTTGCTGGTGGGAACCTGTAGGAGAAGAAAAATGGGCACCTTGGAGAGGATTGCCGATTTTGGGGTTAACATAATCCCCGCACTTTTTTAAGTTCCGCAGGGAACTTCGAAAAAGTAAGAAACCCACGAAAATCGTGATCCTCCCCTTGAGAAGCAAGAAAGAACCAATTTAGAGATCAGGAGAGAAAGAACCTGATGCCTCTCTTAGGAAAGATCTGTCAGTGCCTATATTTTACCTGTAAAGAAAAAAGTTAATATAGGTAAAAGGAGGTACATCTTGCGTGTACCTGAGTTGGAAAGGATTTGTTGGTGTCTGTTGATCTCTGCAAAGGAAGGGTAAGCAACAAAATAGGGTAGGAGAGTAAGGTGCAAGTACCTGAGAAGGTCTTGTCACTACCTGCTAGTCTCTGCAAAAAGAAGAGTAAGCAAGCAAGTAGAAGAAGAAAATAGGCTGCAAGTACCTGAGAGGAACTTGCCGCTACCTGCTAGTCTCTGCAAAAAGAAGAGTAAGCAAGCAAGTAGAAGAAGAAAATAGGCTGCAAGTACCTGAGAGGAACTTGCCGCTACCTGCTAGTCTCTGCAAAAAGAAGAGTAAGCAAGCAGGTAGAAGAAGAAAATGCGCTGCAAGTACCTGAGAGGAACTTGCCACTACCTGCTAGTCTCTGCAAAAAGAAGAGCAAGCAAACATGTAGAAGAAGAAAATATGCTGCAAGTACCTGAGAGGAACTTGCCGCTACCTGTTAGTCTCTACAAAAAGAAGAGTAAGCAAGCAGGTATGATAGGAAAGAAAACTAAATTCGCAAGTACCTGGGCGGAACCTGCGAATGTTGGCTGTTAACTGTTGGTATGATAAGACATAATTGGATAACAGAATAGATACCTGCCGCACTCTGCTATCAATTGAGTAATGATCAAACTGCGACGATGATCGTCTTGCGTGATCAAGGTATAATATCGACATGAAAACCTAGATCAGCGAGATGAGAAAATCTAAAATCAGATTCACGATGGCACGGTTTTTGTCAATCAAGAAGATCCATATGCCTTGAGTGATGTGTGATTAACATCTGATAGGAGAACTTTTTGACCGTCATCTGATAAGAGCTTATACAGGTAGTGTATATAGGATGATCATAAACCAAGAGAAATATTGCAGATCTTTAGAATAGGTTGTATTCAACCTGCTAACCTGCAAGAAGGTAAAAAAGGAGAGAAGAGGGGCTACATCCCGAGGATGAACTAAAAGGTTGAATGCTGCCACAGGTGTTCCCCGTGGGCATTATGCATCACTTGCCAAAGTCATCCTGGGTGTAGTCCTAACCAAAGCGGGCTAGCCGCGCATCCTTTAGAAGGGCATAAATAAACAAGGAAAAATCCCAAGAAGGATCGACAGATGCACTGCTCTCTTGCCTCGGGTTACAAGCATCGCTGATCAATTAGACTAGTTGCGCCAAGTGGCCTATTGCTTGTCTGCGGATTGATCAGCGGAGTTGTGAGTCCCGCGGAGGCACGGATTGAGAGTACCATAGAGTGTTCGGCCGTCACAGTTGTGAGATGATCGAGGAGACAAGGCTACACTTGATTGCCATTGCTTGTCATGCAAAGATCATCGTAACTGTAACGTATCCCTAACAAAGCACGATAGAACTATCACAGGAGGCCTCCCCTAGGCACTCACACTGCTCTAGACATCGGCCGGGATCCGAAGCCCCGTCATCCTCTGCATGAGAGTTGAACGGCCCCCACTACACACATATGAGAAAACTCCTCATCATATGTGGTCACTGTGGTTTTACGCCAGAGGACAATCTCGAGGGGGCACTGAGCAAGACTTGGCGATATCTCGTTGGTTTTAGTGATCTCTTTGGCAAAGAGAAAAGTATGGAGAAGAAGCATCACAAAAAGGGAACTGTGTCAGTATGAGATCTCTGACGTAAGCTTTATTGAATGAAAAAATGAAACAGTCAGAAGTGCTGAAAAATAGAATGTTTGAAGAGTAAAGTAAAGGCAACCAGTTACGATCGTGAGGGGCTTTGAGGAACTGCGATTTGTCATAGCTGATGACGCAAGAACTGTGTCCTCTTTGCTTCAAAACAGCCTTCCAAGGGGACCTTCGTCAACGACATCTATGCACTCACTTTGAATATCAACGAGTCCCTGCCGGCCCTCATCATGTATCTCTATGCACTCCCGCTGACCCTCAGCCACCTCCTTGCCCTTGGAGGTGGAAGGTTTTGCAGAATCAATTTTCTTGACCAGGTCGTTGATCTTGCCCTCGATGAGCAATCTTTCAACCAATCGCCGAAGGGCCTTGCAATCTTCAGTTAAATGACCTTTCTCTTTGTGGAATTCACAGAAAGGGTCTGAATTTCTTGATCTCTGATTCGCCGGTTGGTAGGGCCTTTTGGGATATGCCTTATCCTTCATGATTTGGCTCACTTCTTGCATGAACTCATCTAGTTCAGAGTTAGGCGAGCCATCATCTTGCTGATGAATCGACGCTGCTAGCGGAGATGATGCTGACAATGGTAGCAGCCGTTCTTGGGCACGATCATGGCCTTGGAAGGGGGGTTGACGATGCGGAAATCTTCTTGCTTTCCTAGAGAGAGATGGAAAGTCTTTCCGAGGGGACCTCGGAGGCTGCCTGTAAGAAGAAGAGTTTTTCTCCGATACAAGTCTGGAGACGAAGCTGGGGTTGCTCTTTTCACCGCGGATGTATGAGTTGGCTAAACCAATCAACTCTTGATAAGTTCTTGGTGCTCGGACGTTAGCTTCAAACTTTAGAGGGCCTTCGCGCAAGCCGTGGATGAGAGCCACTCGGTACATTTCTTGATCAACGATCTCAATATCTAGGATTTCTTTCTGAAAACGATCCACAAAATGAGACCAAGTCTCATTGTCTCGCTGCCTGATCTCAAAGAGGGCTTCTGGGCCTCCCTTCCTCTTTGAAGAGGTAGAAAACCTGAGCAGGAACTCCCTTCGCAAATCCGTAAAGGAAGAGATTGACTGAGGTCGCAGTCCATAGAACCAGTCTCTTACTTGACCATCAAAGGTCGTTACGAGGAGCTTGCTCTTAGTAGCATCGGAGAGGGTCTTGAGAGCAACGGCTGATTCAAAAGCTTGAAGATGCTTGACAGGATCTGTCTCCCCGGTGTAAATGGGCAACCGTGGCTCTCGAAAGTTGACTGGAGTTGGTTCATATCGAACGCTCTCTGTAAACGGCGATGGCTCTTCTGGCTCTACTGCATAAGGAAAGTAAGGAGCATGAGCAGTAGTTGCAAAAGGAGCAGGAGGATAGGAGTAAAAGGTTGCTGCGGGAGGAGCAAAGGCAGGAGCTGAAGAGGAGGGGTGACTTCCCTGAAAGTTCAAAAATCTAGCTGGACTTCCCCGGGCAGCTTCCCGGAAGAAGTTTTGACGAGCTGCAAACTCATCATCTTGAGATCGCAAAGGAGCTGCAGGTCCTTGCGAAAAAGTTGGAGTATAAAGAGGAGGATAGACCGGCGGATAAGCCGGTGGGTAAACTTGAGGAGTCTCTAATGCTGGTGCTGGATTGATTGGAGGGATTGGCGCTGCTGAAGATTGAGCGGCCAATTACTGCGTGAGAGCTGCTAGAGTTCGGTTGATGGCTTGAAACTGTTGGGCAGTTTCTCTGCGAGATTGCTCTAAGGCCTCCCAAAGAGAATCATCACTGGGACTTGGAGAAAGACTCTCGGCTGGTTGATGGTCTGTCATGAGTAACCACTGCTTTCACTGCCTGATCGAGATCTGAAGGTCGCGTGTTAACTGTTGATGCGCAAAATGCGGTTCCAACCAGTTAACGGGTGTTCGATCTCACAAGCTAAGGATGAAGGAAGAAGGGTCGCGGGGATAGAGGAGAAGGCTTGCTCGAGCAGAGAGAAAGAGCTTGCTTGAGCAGAGAGGGAGCTTGATCTGGTACTGTCGAGCAGACAGCTACCTGAATGGTTAGCTTTGCAGGTTGACGCCGAGAGAGGAGAGAAGAAGAGAGGAGGCCGCTAGCAGCGGCAACAGCAGACTTCGCCCGCCGCGGCTTGAATGCCACTCTTGCGACGGGCTTTTCCTTTAATCAAAAAGAGTTACAACTTGCTATTGTACCATTACATAAAGAGCAGTAAAGGGTACAATGGGGGAAGCTGGCGGCTGAGGAAGGAGATGCCAAAAACTAAGTAAAAGAGGCTGCAGAGGACTGGAGAACTGAAGCTACAGACGCTGCCCAAGCTGCCTGCTGGTGGCAGAAAAAACTAAGTCCACAGCCCTTGACGACCTGGGCGGACTGGAGATTTGAGTCCGCCGACCTTGCTTGATCAACCTTGACGGACTGAGAATTTGGAGGCTGCAGACCTTGCCTGATCAACCTTGACGGACTGAGAAAACTGAGTCCGCAGCCTTTGATCAAGGTGGCAGTTCTCCTCCTCCTGATCCAGAATGAGAGGTCTTGGGGGGTATTTATAGGCCCGGGGAGAATCTGGTCCAGTGACGTCATCCTTGACGACCTCGGCGACCTCGGCGGACTGAGAAGATGAGGTCGACGACCTCGGCGGACTCCGCGGACTGGACCTTCCTCTGCAGGGGCAGTCTTCCTGTTGGCGGCTAGGAGAGGGCAGGCAAGCTGCGCGACCTGAGGAGCAAGCAAGCGGATCTGGAGCAGGCAACTCCGGGCTAATTGGGGGGACTCCAGGAGGAGTCCTCCCTTGCCGGAGCGGAGGCCGCCCCCTAGCGGGCGGCCTGGGCGGACTCCGGGTGGAGTCCGCCCGGCTGGGCCAGGCCGCCCCCTTGCGGGCGGCCTGGGAGGACTCCGGGTGGAGTCCGCCCGGCTGGGCCAGGCCGCCCCCTTGCGGGCGGCCTGGGCGGACTCCGGGTGGAGTCCGCCCGGCTGGGCCAGGCCGCCCCCTAGCGGGCGGCCTGGGCGGACTCCGGGTGGAGTCCGCCCGGCTGGGCCAGGCCGCCCCCTTGCGGGCGGCCTGGGCGGACTCCGGGTGGAGTCCGCCCGGCTGGGCCAGGCCGCCCCCTAGCGGGCGGCCTGGGCGGACTCCGGGTGGAGTCCGCCCGGCTGGGCCAGGCCGCCCCCTTGCGGGCGGCCTGGGCGGACTCTGGGTGGAGTCCGCCCGGCTGGGCCAGGCCGCCCCCTTGCGGGCGGCCCGCGGAGGCGAGCGGAGGTCGCTCCTGGCAAGCGGCTAGCGGAGCATCCATCCTTTATTTTTGGGCTCGACAGTCCGACTTGCGCGAACTTGGTGGACATCATGGGTATCCTGCTCCTTGCTGGTGGGAACCTGTAGGAGAAGAAAAATGGGCACCTTGGAGAGGATTGCCAATTTTGGGGTTAACAGCTGTCTTCGGGATATCACACTCCCTTATCCTCAGCTGATAATACCCAGACTTCAAGTCCAACTTGGAATATACCGACGATCTGACTAACTGATCGAAGAGATCATCAATTCTTGGGATCGGGTATTTATTCTTCCCCGTTAGCTTGTTCAACTCCATATAGTCGATACATAGCCGCAAACTCCCGTCCTTCTTCTTAACGAAGAGGACCGGTGCGCACCAAGGCGATGAGCTCGGACGCACATACCCTTGCTCCATCAACTCCTCTAGTTGAACCTTCAACTCCGCCATCTCCTTAGGCGCCAACCTATAAGGAGAACGTGACACAGGTTTTGCACCTGACACTAGCTCGATAGTGAAATCAATTTCTCGCTGCGGTGGGGCTCCAGGAAGATCGCCCGGGAATACGTCGGGGTACTCACACACCATTGGGATACTATCCAAAGTGGCCTTAGGCTTTACAGCCTCCACTAACATGAAGAACAACTCTGCTCCAGCACGAACCGCCTTCACCACCTAAAGAACAGACATCAACGTCTTGCTCGACCCCTTCAGTCCCGCAAACGTCGTCTCCTGCCCAACACCCAGCTTGACCTCCTTACGGTTGCAATCGATACAAGCCTTCTGCTCCGAAAGCCAATCCATAACAAAGATGACATCGAACTCTGCTAGCGGTAGCAATGACGCTTGCAAGTCGAACTCTTGGCTTCCAATATAAACCTTTACGACGTATACTCTGTCCGCACACATCGAACACCCATTCGGTAGAAACACATCCAATTTGTCCTTCACCATCGAAGAAGGGACTCCGATGCGCGTTACGAAACTTTTGAACAAAAAGGAGTGTGAGGCTCCCGTATCAAAAAGTGCTCGTGCCGGACTACCGCCAATCAGAACAAAGCCTATACAACAGTATTAAGCTAACAAGCATTGGGTAACAGTATTTAAAGCTAACTTGCTATAAATTAAACCGTACCTGTCACCACGTCGGCCTGTTTGATGGCCTCCTACTGGCCCAAGTTATAGACTCTTAGTTGAGTCGGAGCATAGTGGGACGCAGTTGACTCCACCGCCTTGCCCTTCTCTTCATAAGTGGCTCCTTGCTTTCTCTCAGACTTCGGACGTCCGCTCCAACAATCGCGGGCAAACTGCCCCGTTTTTCCACAAGTATAACAAGCGCCAGGGGTTCGGTTGGTTGATGCCCCCGAGGCACCTGAAGAAGGGGCTGGACCCGAGGTCTTAGCCTTCTTGTAGAACCTGCGATATCCAGACTTCGAAGTAGTCGGCACTTTAAACTCCGATTTCTTGCCAACGGATTCCTTCTTCGCTTGAACATTCTTCATGTCCTTTTCCAAGGACCGGGCCGAGTTGACCAAGGTCATGAAACCCTACACCATAGGCCCTGAAAGTAACAATCTCAGATCCTCTCTTAACCCTTCATAGAAACGGTTCATCTTGCACTCCTCATCAGCAAAGGCAGCGCTTGCGTATCGTCCCAAACGAGTGAACTTGTGGAGATACTCGTCCACGGTGCTATCTCCTTGCACCAGCTTTTGAAACTCGTTTTCCAACGCGATCCTCTGCGCTGAGGGGAGGTATCGAGCCATAAACAACCTCGAAAATTCCTCCATAGAGACATCAGCCAACTGTCTTGGTGTAGCTCCAGCCCTTCCCACCATAACCTCGCATCCCCGTCCAACAAGAACGTCGCAATCGTGGTCTTTTGACACTCTTCAGTTTCCGTTGCTATCAGCACTCTCTTGACTCTCGATAGCCAATCCTCAGCCTGAGTCGGGGTTCCCGTTCCTGAGAACACTAGCGGATGGAAACCCATCACATGCTTAAGTTGTTTCTCAATTGCTCTCCGTGGCAACTCCGGTTCCACCATCACCTGTTCCACCCTCCTAGGCTCTGCCGCTTAGGAGCGGTACTTGCTCAATAGTAGGAGCAGGCTGCTGCACCTGCCTCGTAGGCTGCACATTGATCATTGCAAGTACATCTTCTTCCACCAATCTAATGGTCTCGGATGAAGGAGGTGTTGTAGGCGCATCATTTGGTGCGCTGCTTGCCTCAAAACCTGGCCGTTTCGACGGTCCAGCACCACTTCTGGTCACCTATAATCGTGCAAAACACCGATAAGCGACCAAACAATATTGCAAAAAACAATTATAGGAACACGCAGGTTCCTCAAACATGTGTATTTTCATTCCTAAGTGGATATTCATGGGTTCTTTTCATGTTATAACGATGACACACACACATGTGCTCACTACCCCTTAAATTGAATTCACCCACGAATTCATTTAAGCTAGACCGAAACCGGTAGTCTGATACCAATTTATAACACCACTATCCGTCACATAGCATATAACAATAGGTCCGGCCGGGGCCCGACGCCATATACTACGAACAAACTGGTTGGTTACTTATTGAAACCATTCAACCAATCACAACGTCCTACACAGAGCACCTAGCAGAAGCAAATTATTAAGTTGCAAGATAAAAGAACCCAGCCAAAGCATGAATGTCCACTACAAAAGACCCATAGGAATGTATAATACAACAATCAATGGACTTATGGCCTTACAAGAGTTTGCTTAGTAAAAGTGTCTTCCAAACCTCGACATGCAGGCCGGCCATACATGAGTACAAAAGAAAAACACTCAAAACTTGGCCTTCGAGGGCCGGCACAGCAACTTGGGCTTTAGCCCGCTATTTGCCACTCGGCTCTGCAGCACCTACAAGCAACAATCCACCGCACGGTGGTAAGCAAAAGCAACGGTCAACTATGCTGACCAAATTATAATGACCCCGCCCCCAACTCGGGGCGGTGATGCTCTTCTTTGCATTTTGTTAGCATAAACAAGCGGTATAGTGTAAACGCACACTACAACATAGGTGAAGGCATGCACGGCCACACACACAGTGCACTCAGGGCACATTCACGGCGAACCGACCAACGTCACGTCAATTTAAGCCATAGACGTTCCCATCTCACCGCCGTCCCTTGGACGGCCAACCATATGAGCATTTTGTTTCCCTGGCATTGGTCACGTCAATTTAAGCCATAGACCGCCAAAGACCCTCATCTATGCCAACGGTTCCGCAGAATGACATAGATCGGGTACGGTTCCGCCTGACCCATGCTCATACCGCAACGACAATTTAAGCCATATGCGTAGGTCAAGACTCCCCGAGTCCCGTTTCCATCACACAATACACATAACCCGGTTATGTTCAAGTTGGATCCCCAACCACCATGTTGGCAACATCCCGCATTTGCCCAGTTTTCTGGGTGCACCTTGGAGTTAGTCCCCAAGGCTCCCTGTTGCAATCAACCTCGTAGAAAACCCGAAAAACAAACATTCACCCGGAGTCTTCTCCGGTTATTATGCAATGCAACATCACCGATCCAGACCAACATGTCCGGATAGGCTTCACATAACATGCCTATGTTCGTTTTCGCATACGGACTCTACACAAGGGGGGACTTTACATATCTACCCCAAGGAATGCCTCAACTCATCGCACACTCGCGTAAGAGGGCCTCCTATGCAAAGGAAAAGAGGACTTCACATGTCCTAGGATGAGAATCGTTACCTTAGCGTTCTTCCTTGGCGCCATGGAAATCTATGTGGATGGAAAGCACCGCAATCTCCTTGCCTCCGCTGATCCGAAGTCGGCTCGAAATTTGGAGCTCCGAAGCTCCGCTGGTGACTAGATCTAGCCCTTCTTCCTCCTCCTTGCTCTCTCCTCTCTCTAGCTTTAGAAAGAGAACCACTCAAGAGAAATGCGGGTTTCTAAACCCTATTACCGAGTTTAAACCCTCAGACCCAACCCCCAGCCGTCGGATCCCATAACAAAGAAACAAACGACCACGATCGCGGCCTGAAATACAAAAACTAGGCCGAACACGGGTCGCAACACGGCCGTGTGCATGGCCGTGTCACTCATTCTCCGTCACCAGAAATTCCCGACCAGGACACGACCTCTAAAACGGCCACTGACATGCCCGTGTCACATGTGACACGCCTGTGTCAGGGCCTGTGTCACGACCCGTGTGCAAAATCCACATTTCCCCCGAGAAGGACACGGCCATGTGACATGCCCGTGTCACATGCCGTGTGCTAGACATGCCCTGGGACACGCCCGTGTCCCAGGCCGTGTAATCTCCTTAGCACAAAATGCCGCACGACCCAAGGAGCACACGGGCATTCGACACGCCAGTGTCGAATTGAACACGCCCGTGTCAGACTCGAACACGCCTGGGATCAGGCCGTGCACCCCTCACTCAACGATCGTTGAGTGTAAGGCTCTGAGTAGCTGACACGCCCTAGGACACGCCCGTGTCCCAGGCCGTGTTCACCCCCCGACGACCATTGACTCCAAAATCGTCGACCACGAGACCAACACCGACCCGAGCACGACGCGCCCTGGGACACGCCCGTGTCCCAGGCCGTGTCACCTCTAGCAAAACCCAGATTTGGCTAAAAATGTCACCTGTCCCTCTTTTGAGTTTCAGGGCATTACAGTTAAGAAACCCTTTTACAGTGGTGAAAGAAAAATAAAGATGATGTCTTCTCTGTCAACAATCAGAGAGAAGAATAGTGGATGTTGCTGTTGTCAAAGCTCCCCCTGAGATGAAGAAGAATTCAGGAGAATGAGAGCTTTTCTCAGGGTGTAGGCCTTCAGATTGAAGATTGATCTTCAGGAAACTTTTTGACTGATGAATATTGATTGTCTTTTGAAAAGTCCTGAAGCAAAACTAAAGAAGACTAAAATTATATGAGAGTTGTTCTTCTTCTTTCAATTTTCTGTATGTACAATTCAATAGCTTATGTATTCTGTCTATGCTCTATATCTAATCTTCTAAAAGAAAGTCTTTTATATTCCTTGAAGAAAACTGGCTTTTGAATTTTGAATCCAATTCTTGATTGACTGCAGAAAATTTGGAAGACTGAACGGCTAGAATTATCTTAAATGAATTCCCTAACTGTCTCTGGAAATAAGCTAAGTAATAACTCTGTGAAATATCATAATTAATGTTGCCATGGAATGACTATATTCTTGAGAATATAAGCTTTAATTATCAGAGTATTATTGCTTAAATATAATCAAATTATTTGATAGTCGAACTGAGAAACTGAAGTGGAAAAATGTCGAACAAAACCTAATAATTTCCCAATCTAAACTCCATGTTCATCGACGAGAGAAAGACTTTCGTCGAGCAGAACTTCTGATATGAGATCAAAAATCTTCGACCTCAGCTGGACTTTCGTCGAGCTTAACTCAGAGAAGGAACTCTGAGTTCATCAATCGGAGATTGACGATCGTCGAGCTGAGTTCAGATATCGTCAAGCAGAAAATCTGAAGTCTTTAAAACTGCTTGTGTCTAAGTTCTTGAGTCTTTGAATTCTTCTGAAGGCAGATTCAAAGGCTAACCTAATAAGACTAACCTTAACCTAAGAAAAACAATTGAACCTAGGCTATACATGATGGGTAAACAAACCTAATAGTGAGCCTAGCACAAATAAACCCTAAATAAGGTGGGATTCAACAATCTCTCCCTATTTGGGTGAGGTCACTATGAACAGCAAAAAGAGAGAAAAGAAAATCACAAAGCATAAAATAATATCTGGCAGAATCATAAAGTTTCAGCAGATATAAACAAAAGTGCCTTGTGAGAAATATACAACAAATAATAGTTAAGATTAAAAGCAAAAAATGAAGAACTGTCAAGCTTTCTTTGAAGTATCCTATGAAGTTCTAGTAGAAGGTTTTGTGAAGATAATTTCTCTGTTAGGATCAACTGCTTGCTGCTTTGACATCTTTAAATCTTCAGCTCCAAGAATTATGATAGAGGCAGCTCTTGGTACAACTGCTTCAGGATGTAGAGACATATATGTATACACATTAAAAAGATTTTGTACCTGCTACTTTTCAAGTTCTTCCTTCCTGTAAGAGGACATTGTCGTAAATTGAGAAGTATCTTGTCCTTTTTCTTTGGATTTCCTGATTTGAGATAGTCCTATCAGTTCTTTAAACCTGGCCATCCTTGAGTTAGGATCCATCTCTGGATCACACACGGGGGACAAAGGCCTTTCAGGACTAGATTTGTCTTGCTGATTTGATTCAGATGATTTCATCTATCTGCTTTGATTTTGGTACTATTGCTGTCTGCTACTGCTGGAATTGTGCTGCTGTCTACTATAAGAAGATTTGGACTGCTGAGAAGATGTAGACTTTGGAGCTTGAGAAACACTTCCATAGGATCCAGCTGTTGGAGGAGGAGGAGGAGGGCCTCTCCTGAATGGAGGTGGAGGAGAGTACCTCCTGCTCTTCTTCCTTGCTTTCAATTCATTTTTAGAATATCTCATCCAGTTAGGGCAGTATGGAGTGAGCTTTATATTATGCAAATATAATATGGAGTATCAACAGATGGATTGGGCTTTGGAGCAGCCTTAGGAGGAGCCTTTTTCTTAGCCTTTCTTTTCTTAGATCTTGTATCCTCAGAATCATCAGAGTCTTCATCATCATCATTAGAAGAATTTGCTGGATTATCATATAGAGCATGAATCTATTTCTGCATATCATCAGTGAGAATTGGATGAGCCTGAGGCTATTCTTGAATTACTGGCTCTGCAAAAACTTCTATAATAGCTTGATCCTGAATAGAAACACTTTCCTCTTCCATATTTGCAAACATTATCTCATCCATGTCTGGCATGGGAGACTCAGCCAATCTAAAGGTTGGAGGGGAAAAAGCCTTTGGCTCTGAATCAATTGTTGGCTCTATAATAGTATAAGAAGCGAAAAAGCTTTTCCTAAGTTGTTCCAAAACTTCAGGACTTGTAGAAGATGAATAACAAATAATAGCTTTATACAAATCTGGTACTGAATCAGCAAAAACTGGTAGGATGTTGCTATATACTGAATCAAAAGAATGTAGTAAAAAAACTAAATCAACTGTGGGATTTATGATGAAATCACCAATAGTAGATATTTTAGTATCTTCAAAAGTAATCATTTCTATATCTGTATCTTCATCAAGAATATCAATAACCTCTACTGAAATTTCTATATCTAGAACTGCTGCTGCTGGAGGAGCTAGAGCTGCTACTAGAGCTTCTTCATCGAACATCTCCCCTTGCCTGGTTTCAGAAAGTCCTGAAGCCAGGTCCCCAGAAGAAGGGACAGAGGAGAGAGCGATAGTTTGGGTAGAAAGAGTGGAGATAGAAGCAGAGAGAGGAGCAATAGCCTCAGCTATTAGCTATTTAAGAGTTGGAGAGATAAATTTGAGGAGATCTTTTGCTATGTCAGAAAAGTTGAGGTAGAGAGGTTCAGGAGAATAAGGGGTATATGTGGATTGATGACCACAATTAGAATAGATAGACATGGCTTGAGGGAAATCTAATTGTTGGAATTCTAGAAATGATGATGGAGTGTTTGATGGAATGTTGGTAGGGATATCTTCCTGGATGGGGGGGGGACGAATTGGAGAGTGATGTGGAGATGGTTGAGGAGATAGTAGACTGAAGTTTGGTTGAGTGGAGGTGGAATGAATGTCATCAATGTGAGGTGGAATAGGAGATTGAGGAGGTGGAGATGGTGGTGTATCCTCATAGATATGATTAGGTGATGAGGATTGACATGGAGATACTGGATGAATGGAAGTGCTAGTTTGTTGGAGGGTTGTTGATGAAGGAAATGTTGAAGGAGGTGGAGATGGAGGATTTACAGGAGAGAGCAAGAGGTTCTTCATGAGGTGGGGGAGTGGCTTAATCATCCCTTGTGTTCTCAGAAGCTATTCTGGAAGAGTAGGCCTTGGAGGGCTTGGGAATAGTCCTCTCCCATTTGCCAAACATGGCAGAAGTAAGCCTCTTTGAGGCATTGATAAATATTGTCTGAGAGACCAACAGATTTGGAGCCTTTGCCTCCAGAAATATTCCTAGTATCCTTCCAAAACATACATTATTTTTACTAATTTTCTTCTTTATCAAATCAAACAAAATACTTCCCAGTTTTCTGACTTCTGATTAACTAGGGTACACATTAAGTTGAACTGGAGCCTAGTGATTTGATTATTGTAGAGTGCTTTCCTAACAACACTTTGCCTACAATATCAGCCAAAAATCTATATTCTATAAATAAATTTTTCTTCAGAAGATGGTTAGGGTTTCCTGCAGAGTGACCTAACCTATCTAGCATCTTATCAAATTCTCTGCTAGACAATTCTATCTCATCTTCTCCATTCACAAAACCAAAAATTTCAGTCAAAATCTCGGGAGAAAGAGGAATCGGGTTACCAGAAATCGAGCCGATAACAACATGAGAATCCTGAGTCTATGCCGAGAAAATCCATTCCTTAATCTCTTGTACTGGTAACTTGATTCTGGTTGTCATGAGAAATTGCAGATTTTAACTTTCAAAAAGTTTCAGAATATCTTGAAAAATCTGGTCAGTATGAGAAAATGATTCCATGTCTATGTCGAATCCTGCATCGAACTTCATGCTTGCAAGAAGTGCTGGAGAAATTGCCATTGCTCTGCAAAAACAAACAACAAAAGATCAAGTCAGAAGGGAATTAAAAAGCGTAGGATGGAGTTCGATGAGAACCTAGCTATAAGGTTTTAGAAGGTGAAGCGACAAACTCGATCCAGCGAAAAGAAAAACTTCAAGCTCAGGTCGACCAAAATACCCATAAAGAGAAAAAAGTTATCGACATAAGGTAGAAGAGCGGGAAAACAGATCATCGATCTCCGTTCGACGAAATATTTTCAAAAATAAATTCGTCGATCTCCGTTAGAAGAAAAAATTTAACAAAGAGATTTCGTCGATCTCCGGTCGACGAAAAACTATAGAATATTTCACAGGTCGTCGATCTCCGTTCGACGAAAAGTGATCAATTCTTAAGACCTTAGAAATAAATCAAATTTGGCCTTCTCCATTAATCATACCTAGTTGATTTAGGAAGAACAGATGTTTCTTCTCATCTAATGGTTTAGTGAAGATGTCTGCTCTTTGTAAATATGTAGAGATAAAGACAAGGTTAATTTTCTTTTTCTCCACACAATCTCTAATGAAATGATGTCTAATTTCTATATGCTTGGTCCTACTATGATGCACTGGATTTTGTGCAATGGAAATTGCACTGGAACTATCAAAAAATATAGTTGAATTATTTAGATTGTAACCATAATCTAGGAGTTGGTTTTGAATCCACAAGATTTGTGAACAATAACTGCCAGCTATAATGTGTTCAACTTCTGCAGTTGAAGTTGACACAAATGTCTGTTTCTTACAAAACCAATACACAACACAAGCCTATCACCAAGGACCCATTGCACAAGGGCAACACAAGTTGTTGACTATACTCTAGACAAATTGGATGAGTTTGGCAACACTACGAACATAATAATAGAAAATAAAAAAAATTAATGTTGGCAACATGATTGCTGTTCATAATGCAAACAAGGTAGTGCTGGAATCACAAAAGACTACTATTTTTACCAAGATAGATGCTTGTATAAAGCTCTTAGATGATCACATATTAGAGGCAAAGAACCAGGTTACTATAGGAGTAAACTATCTGGAATATGAAAGAAATAAAGTCAGCATCTCTTAGACTGAGACAATTTGTGTAGAAGTCAAAAAGGGGGAGAAGGAGACAATAAGAACAAACACAAAAAATGTCGTCTGAGCAACAAATGTTATAAGGAGATCATTTGGTATAGATCCATTCTCTTATGAAAACATTCCCATATTCCCCATTCAAGTTCAAGAGGCACTACATCAGGGACATATGATCTTGCAAGATGATCAAATACATTATGGTAGCCAGTACCAGGATGATCAAGGTACATAACAGACCAATGCTTAGTATACAAAAGCTGGTGTACAGTGGGGTGAACAATCTATAGCTGCAGAAATTCCTACATTCAGCCCCACTGCTGACCTAGTTCTGAAATCAAAAGGAAAATCTGCTGTTGAAGAGGAGGAAGCTGTCAGATTAAGTAAGAAAAGGTATATAAAGCAGATTGAAGCTAGACCTGACTTTGAATAATGGAGCCCTGAGTCCAGGACTATCATTTTGTCAGCTTGGTACCCGATCAAGTCCAATAAGACTAAAAGGGGAAACATTTACAGCTCCCAAGAGTGGGACAAGATGGAAAAGAGTGAAGCCAGTAGAAGGAGATTCAGGAGAGACTTAAAGGCAGGTGCATTGCCACCTGATGATGTGGAACCTATAAAGTATATTCCAAAGCCATTCAGCTACTTCCTGAGGCAGAAAGAAAAGAAGAAAGAAGCTAAAGCTGACTGTGCTGCAAAGAAGCCCAGGAGCAGTGGAATAGTTATAAGTGAACCTGATACATAAAAGTGTTTCTTGTTCATCTTTAGGGCTGAAGGATGTGTAGTTTTGTTTCATGCACATAAACAATTCATCCTTCTGTTAATGAATATCTTTTTAATTAAATGGGTGTTCATTATTTCTTAGTTATGTATGTTGTTAACATTATATTTATGCTGCATTTGTGTGTTTGTGCATATCATTATCTTAGGTTTTGACTTTTTCAAATAGGGGAAGATTGTTGGGTCCATTGATCTCAATATTCTAAATTTGAAGAAGGCCAACTTGACCATGGTGTACACAGGTGTGTAATCTAATAGTTGTCACAAACTCTATTTGTGCAGGATGTTCCTTGGAAAAGGTTTAGACAGGTTGTCTAAGTGTTTGTGATAGGTGGTCACAAAGTAGAAATGTGGAGAGATAGAAATCTGTCTAAGTCCATAGGCGTAGAGTGAATTCAGTTCACTCAACGCCAGATACCAAGGAAGGATGCTGGAAAGATAGAAAATCATCTAAGTCCACAGGCGCTGAGTGAAGCAAGTTCACTCAATGCTAGATTCCAAAAAGCGTAGAGTAAAGGGGTGGAAAGTCAAAGCCCAGCAATTTGCAAGATAGAAATGCGGCTAAGTCCACAGGCGTTGAGTGAGGCAGTTCACTCAATGCCATATATCAAGAGGCGTCATGTACAACACATTCTGTCAAAGCTTCAGCATTGGCAAGCTGAAAAATCGACTAAGTCCAAAATTATTGAGTGAGGACAGCTCACTCAACGCCAAAGAAGAAGGTATCGATAGAGCAATGATTAGTCAAAGACTAAAGAGAGATAGACAGGAAAATCTATCTAAGTCCAGATGCATTGAGTGAGGAAAGCTCACTCAACGCAAGCTCATCAAAAAAATTGGCTAAGTACAGAAGCGTTGAGTGAAAGCAGTTAACTCAATGCCTCATCAACAAGAAGCCAGGAAAAGGCAGAAGCGTTGAGTTATGAAGGCTCACTCAATGTATTCATAAAGAAAGTTGCGGATAAGTATAGAAGCATTGAGTGAAGCCAGTTCACTCAACGCCTCAGCATAAAGACGGGTAGTCAGTGAAATGGCTAAGTTTAGAAATATTGAGTGATGAAAGCACACTCAACTCACTCAATGCTTAAACAGCAGAAAGATTGTCCAAGTACAAAAGCATTGAGTGAAGGCTATTAACTCAACGCACTCAACGCCTAGCAGTGCAGTTTATTTGTGTCACACCCCAAAAATCCCTAAGTCCCAAAATGGGTCAGGCTGGGTGACACGGCCTGGGACACGGGCGTGTCCCAGGGCGTGTCCAGTGCACACGGCCTTGGATACGGGCGTGTCCCAGGGCGTGTCCTGCTCGGGTGAATACTCGGGTGGCGTTGAGTAGAATGTCGTTGAGTGGTGGGCCCATAACCCACAGGTCGGAGGATCAAAACCTCCCTCTGATACCAAATTGTAACACCTCTACCCGTCAAATGGGATATAATAGAGGGTCCGGCCGGGGCCCCACATCATATTCCATAAACAGGTGGAGACGTCACGAAATAATACCACGAATCATCGCACCCTAACACAGAGCATTCTAGCGGAAGCTTCAGGGTTGAAAACATGAACTCAATAATAATAGAAATGTAACACCCCAAAAAGACCCTAAAAAGACTCAACATAAAGTTTGAGGTGCAGGCTGTTTGACACGGCCTGGGACACGGGCGTGTCCCAGGGCGTGTCGGGGGTACACGGCCTGGGACACGGGCGTGTCCCAGGGCGTGTTCAGGTTAGTCGACGATTGATAGTCGACGATCGTCGAGCCTGGGACACGGCCTTCGACACGGGCGTGTCCCAAGGCGTGTCCGAATTAAAATTCGAAAATAGCCTATTCGAGTCAGAAAAGTACACAGCCTTGAACACGGTCGTGAACACGTGCGTGTCAGGTTGGACACGGGCGTGTCAGATGCCGTGTTCCGACCCGTGTACTGGTTGCAGCTCGATGAGGCAGGTTTGACACGGGCGTGTCTCAGGATGACACGGGCGTGTCAGGTTCGACACGGGCATGTCGATGCCCGTGTTGTTCAGTCGGTTCAAATACCGCGTGTGCCACTTAAGGGTACACGGCCTGTGACACGGGCGTGTCACAGGCCGTGTCAGCCAAAAATTGGGTTTTTTGGGCAGATCGTGGCCGTTCAGATTCTCTCTTTGGATCCAAGGGCTCAGGTGATTCCTGGCTGGATTAAATTCGTCAAGGGGTGATGAAGAAGGCATTCTTCATTTTGCTTAAGGAAGAGAGAAAGAGAGAGGAGGAAGAAGAAGGAGGAGGAGAGCAAGCCACCGGCGGAGTTCCCGAGGTCCGATTCGTGATCCGAAGCCGGCATTGTGAAGGTAAGGCTGCTGCGGTTCTTTCTCACCGGCTAGTTTTCGATGGCTCCGAAGAGATCGACAAGGGTAACGATCTCCCTCCTTGGACATATGAAGTCCTTCTTTTCTGCATTGCATAGGGAAAACCCTTCCCCGCGAGTGTGCGGTGGGTTGTGGTGTCCCTTGGGGTAGATATGTGAAGTCCCCCTTGTTAGAGGCCGGAATTGGAGTACGGCTCTAGGCATGCTGTGTGAAGCCCATCTGGACATGGTCTGGATTGGTGATGCTTGTTTGCATATCGGAGAAGGCTCCGTGATTATGGCTTATGTTGCCTTGTGCCTACCTGTTGCTTGGTGCAGCAGGAAGTACTGGATGATGTCCAGGAAATGAAGAGGGTTGGATGCAACTCTTGTGGCCGTGCGTTGCCACTTTATGAGCGGTTGAGCCGTTGGGCTGCAACTCGATGAAAAGGCAGATTGCCGAACAGGAAAGGTGAAACCAACCCGCGCCTATAAATAGCCATGGATACTTCCGTATTCGAGGTGGCACGGCGACTTGAGCAACGGGGGGTGGCTGATCCGTACCTGCGTTAGGTCCATCCGACTTGGAAGCCTGGTTATAGGTTTTGTTGGAGCGCCTAATGAGAGTCTTAGGCCCGCGCGCCGGAAAGACTAGAATGCTCAAATACCGTGTAGACGGTGGTGTTGACCCTGGTATTCCGGTACACCAAGAATGTGCCCTGAGTGCACGGACTGTCGGGCCGTGTGGCCGATAGTTGTGATGGCTTGAATGTGCCTGCGCGCACATAGTTGCTATTTGATGATGCCATGCTTTGCAGGGAAAGAATGCTCATGCCCCGAGAAAGGGGTAGGATTGTTATAATTGGGTCAGCTGAATGCTGACCGTTGCATTGTTTGCCACCGGTTGGGTGGATTGTTCCCGTGCAGGTGCTGGAGAGCCAAGTGGTAAGTGATGGGCTGAAGCCCTACTGCTGTTGCTGCTGCTGCTGCGGCTAGCCCTTGAAGGCTAAGCGAATGTTTTGGTTGTTCTCTTTTACTCATGTATGGCCGGCCTGCGCGCCGAGGTTTGTAAATCATGTTGTATGGAAGAGGAACTGTAAGGCCTTAAGGCCAAACCCTTTGTTGTACATTCCATGGTTATATATATAAAGGTGGTTTATATATGGGACATTCCTGTTTAGAGTTCAAATTTGTAACTTAAAGCTTCCGCTAAAATGCTCTGAGTTAGGATTCGTATGGTTTGGTATTATCCTGTGACCTCACCGTCTGTTTGTGGCATATAGTGTGGGGCCCCGGCCGGACCTTCTATTATACATCATTTAACGGATGGGGTCGTTACATTTTGGTATCAGCTTTTGTCGGTCTTCCTCTTTCGAATTCGTGGTCGAATTCTTTTGTGGGGTGGCGAGCACGTGTTTGTGCGACCTGCTGTAACGCTAATGAGCTCTGGAATGTCCATTAAGGAATGTACAAAATCTTGTTTGCGGAATCTGCGCGTTCCTTTTTGTGTTGTTTTGCTTGCATACGTTCGCTAATGTGTGTCTTGTCCACCTATAGGTGACACGTAGTGGTGCTGGGCAGTCTGAGCCCCAGCGCTCTGATGAGAGTGCAGCACCAGCTGAGGTGCCAACACCTCCTCCATCTGCGGAAACTGTTCGCTTAGTTGCTGAGGCGCTATTTGCCATGATTCAGCCGACCGGGCAAGCGCAGCCGGCAGTAGTGCCAGTTCGTGTTGATGTAAGACCCGAGCCGGTTGAGGCTGTAGATCCACGAGCAGCTGACCGATAGTTGAAGCAATTCATGAGCTTCAGTCCTCCTACGTTTACGGGCATGGGATCCCCAACGCAGGCAGAGGATTGGTTATCGCGTGTCAAGCGGATAATGACAGCGATCAGGGCGGAGGAAACTCTAAAGGTCACCTTGGCCACTTTCATGCTTGAAGGAGAGGCGCGGTTGTGGTGGGACGAGGTTGAGGTACACCATTTGGCGGGCAGGCAATTAACGCAAGTGTCGATTGAGGAGTTCTCTTGGATATTTCTGGCAAAACATGTCCCAGCAGCGCAACGCATTGCTATGGAAAATGAGTTCCAACGGTTAAAGCAAGGGGAAGATAGTGTGGATATCTACTTGCATGAGTTTACCAGGTTGGGATGATATGCGGGTACAATCTTCGCGGATGACCAAAGGAAAACGAATCGGTTCTATGAAGGATTGCGGGATGAGTTGCGATTCCTGCTTTCGAGTTCAGTGAACCAAGGGTTTCAGGCGTTGGTTGGTACTGCGTGCGCGTTGGATAAGGACATGCGGCGAGTGCAAGGGAACAAGGGCTTGGTTGTGTCAAAACCAGAGTTTCAAGCACCTCGCCCGAACAAGTCATTTTACCAGAAGAAAGGGGGCAAGAGGTCCAAGCCATCTGGGCAAGTAACTACGACCGTTGTGTCGGGAGCGACATCAAGGCCGGATTCTCGTACATGCTATAACTGTGGCCGGGTGGGGCATATAGCTCGTGACTGTCGGGTTGTGCAGCCCAAAGGGGAAAAGAAGACGGATGCGTCTTATGCTGAGAAGGGCAAAGCGGTGGTTGATTCCTCTGCGTCTCAGGCACAGCCCCGAATCTATCAGCTTGGCCAACAGGAAGCGATTAAGCAAAGTGACGTCGTCACAGGTACGAGTTGATTTAGTTTACTTGCTGGTGCTATTGTTTTTGGTTATGTATAGCTTGTGCATGATGTGTGTGCTGCAGGCTTTGTCCTGATTCGGAATAATTTAGCGAGAGCCCTGTTTGATACGGGTGCTTCGCATTCTTTTCTGTTTGAGGATTTCATATCTCGCATTGGGGTACCAAGTCATGTGACGGTGGATAGTACAAGGGTGCTGTTGCCGAATGGCTATGTGATGCTTGCGGATAGGGCTTGCGATGTGGATGTGCAAATAGGAAGTCGGGATTTCGGTCTGAGTGCAGCTGTGCTACCGTTATCGGAGTTTGATGTGATCTTTGGTATGGACTGGCTCTCGGAGCAGCGTGCCTTTATTGATTGCAACTCCAAGGAGATTACACTGGGCCAGAATACCGGACTTGTGACGAAGTTCGCTGGTATGCGAGGAGTTGGCGGGACTCTGTTGTCTGCACTCCAAGTCGTCAATGCTGTTCGGAAGGGCGCGGAGTTATTCTTCACGATAATTCAGGCTGTTGAGCCAAAGGCCAGTGTCGGTGAAGTACTAGTTGTGTCAGAGTTTGCCGACGTGTTTCCTAAAGATCTTCCTAGGTTACCACCCCAGCGGGAGATTGACTTCTCTATTAAGTTGGTGCCAGGTGCGAAACCTGTGGCCCGCTCTCCATATCGCGTCGCGCCAAAAGAGATGGCTGAGTTGAAAGTCCAATTGCAAGAGTTGTTGGAGCAGGGATATATACGCCCAAGTATGTCACCTTGGAGCGCTCCTGTTCTCTTTGTGAAAAAGAAAGACGGTAGCTTACGGTTGTGTATTGACTACCGCGAGTTGAATAAGCTGACGGAGAAAAATAAATATCCGATCCCGCAGATTGATGACCTCTTTGATCAGCTGGCGGGATCAACGGTCTATTCCAAGTTGGATTTGAAATCGGGATATTATCAGCTAAGGATTAGGGAAGGTGACATTCCCAAGACGGCGTTTGGAACACGCTACGGTCATTATGAGTTCACGGTAATGCCGTTTGGCCTATGTAATGCGCCTTCGGTATTTATGGACCTAATGCATCGAACTTTCCGAGAGTACTTGGATTTGTTTGTTATTGTGTTTATCGATGACATCTTAGTATACTCTCAGTCGGAAGAGGATCATGCAAACCATTTGCGGTTGGTTTTGCATACCCTGCGGAGGAATAAGCTTTATGCCAAGTTCTCAAAGTGTGAGTTCTGGCTCTCTTCAGTAGCCTTTTTAGGCCATGTGGTAAGCGGAGAAGGTATCACGGTGGATCCGTTGAAGATAAGTGCCATTCGAGATTGGCCAGTGATGTCTTCAGTGGCCGAGGTCAGGAGCTTCCTTGGACTTGCGGGCTACTATAGACGGTTTGTGGAAAACTTCTCACGGATTGCTTTACCTCTGACCACGCTGACAAGGAAAGATCAAAAGTTCATTTGGACGCCGGAGTGCGCGCGAGCTTTTGAAGACTTGAAGAGTCGTTTGACCACGGCGCCTGTGTTGACATCGCCATGTGGTACCGATGGGTATGAGATCTATAGTGATGCATCAGGGAGCGGCTTAGGCTGCGTTCTTCTGCAGTTTGGTAAAGTGATTGCTTATGGCTCGCGTCAGTTGAAAGTGCATGAGCGGAATTACCCCGTCCATGATTTGGAGTTGGCGGCAGTAATCTTTGCACTCAAGTTGTGGCGGCACTATCTATATGGCGTTAAAGTGGATATCTATACGGATCACAAGAGCCTAAAGTATTTGTTGGATCAGAAGGATCTGAATATGCGACAACGAAGATGGATGGAGTTCCTCGGGGACTACACCTTCGAGATTCACTATACTCCCGGGAAGGGAAATGTGGTCGCTGATGCTTTGAGTCGAAAGACTCCGGTACGGGCAAGCTGGTTGCAGAGGCATGATCAGCGTTTGATCCAAGAATTGGAAGTATTGGAGATATCGTGTGTTGACAAGGGTTCGTCAACAGACGCATGCTTGAACTGGACGGAGGTGCAATATGACCTTACGGACAGAGTTCGGCGAGCAACGGAGCTTGATGAAAGTTTCCAGCGCTATGCAAAAGATGGGCCGGATGAACAATTCTCTTGGGATAACGGTTTGTTACGAAGAAATGGTCGAGTGTGCGTCCCAAGTGTGGGTAAATTGAGGGAAGAGTTGATGCACGAAGCTCACTTTGCAAAGTACTCAGTTCACCCAGGGAGCACAAAGATGTACAGAGATCTGAAAAAGCTGTTCTGGTGGCCCGGACTAAAGAAAGATGTCGCACGTTATGTGGCTGAATGCAATACCTGTGCGTTAGTGAAAGCAGAATGCCAGAAGCCTGGCGGTTTCCTGAAGTCGTTACCTATTCCGGAGTGGAAGTTCGATGACATTTCGATGGATTTCGTGCACGGGTTGCCGAGATCTCAACGCGGTCATGATTCAATCTGGGTGATTGTGGACCGGTTGACAAAAGTGGCGCACTTCCTTCCAAACAGAAGAGACGATTCAGTGGAAACCTTGGCCAAGCTTTATGTGGAGCAGGTTGTTCGACTGCACGGTGTTCCTCGGAGCATCATTAGTGACCGTGATGGGCGGTTCACATCGAATGATTGGCGGCTCGTTCATCAAATGTTGGGTACAAAATTGGCGTTTAGTACGGCCTTTCATCCCTAAACGGATGGTCAGACGAAACGAACCAACAGGACGATGGAGGATATGCTCCGCATGTGCGCCCTAGACTTTGGTAAGAGATGGGAAGATTATATATTTCTTGTCGAATTTGCCTATAATAATAGCTACCAAGCGAGTATTGGTATGGCACCATTTGAGGCGTTGTATGGTCGTAAATGCCGTACACCGTTAGCTTGGGCAGAAGCAGGCGAATCTAATCTGAGTGGGAAAAAGGAAGTCGAAGAAGCTATCTCGCTCATACGCTCTATTCGGGAGAGGCTATTGATAGCCCAAGATCGTCAAGCAAAGTACTACAATGCCAAACATCGGAACGTGGAGTTCGCGGTGGGTGATTGGGTATATTTGAAGATCAAACCCTTCAAAGGTGTGTCCAGGATTCGGCGTTTGAAAAAGCTAAGTCCGAGGTATCTTGGTCCGTTTGAGGTGGTGGAGCGAGTTGGGGAAGCTGCTTATCGACTAGCACTTTCAGCAGACTTGGGTGGATTACATGATGTATTTCACATCTCAGTCCTTCGTAAGGCGGTAAAGGATCCAGCTCAAGTGGTGGAGAATGATCGGGTACCGGTCGAGTATGGGCTAACGACGAGAGTTAGACCCATTCGGATCGAGGATCGAGCCGAGAAACAGTTGCGGAACAAAGTGATCGGGATGGTCAAGGTCCGATGGGACAATTGTGGCCGTGAAGAGCTAACATGGGAGCGAGAGCAGACCATGCGAGCTGAATTTCCCGAACTGTTTGTATAAACTGTAGACCGTGTACTTTTTGTTATAACAGAGTTATAGCATTGCTGGTTCTTGTTTCCTTACCGTGCAAATTTCAGGACGAAATTTTGTTAAGGGGGGGGGGGGGGGAGGGTTGTAACACCCCAAAAAGACCCCAAAAAGACTCAACATGAAGTTTGAGGTGCAGGCTGTTTGACACGGCCTGGGACACGGGCGTGTCCCAGGGCGTGTCGGGGGTACACGGCCTGGGACACGGGCGTGTCCCAGGGCGTGTTCAGGTTAGTCGACGATTGATAGTCGACGATCGTCGAGCCTGGGACACGGCCTTCGACACGGGCGTGTCCCAGGGCGTGTCCGAATTAAAATTCGAAAATAGCCTATTCGAGTCAGAAAAGTACATGGCCTTGAACACGGCCGTGAACACGGGCGTGTCAGGTTGGACACGGGCGTGTCAGATGCCGTGTTCCGACCCGTGTACTGGTTGCAGCTCGATGAGGCAGGTTTGACACGGGCGTGTCTCAGGATGACACGGGCGTGTCAGGTTCGACACGGGCATGTCGATGCCCGTGTTGTTCAGTCGGTTCAAATACCGCGTGTGCCGCTTAAGGGTACACGGCCTGTGACACGGGCGTGTCACAGGCCGTGTCAGCCAAAAATTGGGTTTTTTGGGCAGATCGCGGCCGTTCAGATTCTCTCTTTGGATCCAAGGGCTCAGGTGATTCCTGGCTGGATTAAATTCGTCAAGGGGTGATGAAGAAGGAATTCTTCATTTTGCTTAAGGAAGAGAGAAAGAGAGAGGAGGAAGAAGAAGGAGGAGGAGAGCAAGCCACCGGCGGAGTTCCCGTGGTCCGATTCGTGATCCGAAGCCGGCGTTGTGAAGGCAAGGCTGCTGCGGTTCTTTCTCACCGGCTAGTTTTCGATGGCTCCGAAGAGATCGACAAGGGTAACGATCTCCCTCCTTGGACATGTGAAGTCCTTCTTTTCTGCATTGCATAGGGAAAACCCTTCCCCGCGAGTGTGCGGTGGGTTGTGGTGTCCCTTGGGGTAGATATGTGAAGTCCCCCTTGTTAGAGGCCGGAATTGGAGTACGGCTCTAGGCATGCTGTGTGAAGCCCATCTGGACATGGTTTGGATTGGTGATGCTTGTTTGCATATCGGAGAAGGCTCCGTGATTATGGCTTGTGTTGCCTTGTGCCAACCTGTTGCTTGGTGCAGCAGGAAGTACTGGATGATGTCCAGGAAATGAAGAGGGTTGGATGCAACTCTTGTGGCCGTGCGTTGCCACTTTATGAGCGGTTGAGCCGTTGGGCTGCAACTCGATGAAAAGGCAGATTGCCGAACAGGAAAGGTGAAACCGACCCGCGCCTATAAATAGCCATGGATACTTCCGTATTCGAGGTGGCACGGCGACTTGAGCAACGGGGGGTGGCTGATCCGTACCTGCGTTAGGTCCGTCCGACTTGGAAGCCTAGTTATAGGTTTTGTTGGAGCGCCTAATGAGAGTCTTAGGCCCGCGCGCCGGAAAGACTAGAATGCTCAAATACCGTGTAGACGGTGGTGTTGACCCTGGTATTCCGGTACACCAAGAATGTTCCCTGAGTGCACGGACTGTCGGGCCGTGTGGCCGATAGTTGTGATGGCTTGAATGTGCCTGCGCGCACATAGTTGCTATTTGATGATGCCATGCTTTGCAGGGAAAGAATGCTCATGCCCCGAGAAAGGGGTAGGATTGTTATAATTGGGTCAGCTGAATGTTGACCGTTGCATTGTTTGCCACCGGTTGGGTGGATTGTTCCCATGCAGGTGCTAGAGAGCCAAGTGGTAAGTGATGGGCTGAAGCCCTACTACTGTTGCTGCTGCTGCTGCGGCTAGCCCTTGAAGGCTAAGCGAATGTTTTGGTTGTTCTCTTTTACTCATGTATGGCCGACCTGCGCGCCGAGGTTTGTAAATCATGTTGTATGGAAGAGGAACTATAAGGCCTTAAGGCCAAACCCTTTGTTGTACATTCCATGGTTATATATATAAAGGTGGTTTATATATGGGACATTCCTGTTTAGAGTTCAAATTTGTAACTTAAAGCTTCCGCTAGAATGCTCTGAGTTAGGATTCGTATGGTTTGGTATTATCCTGTGACCTCACCGTCTATTTGTGGCATATAGTATGGGGCCCCAGCCGGACCTTCTACTATACGTCATTTAACGGATGGGGTCGTTACAAGAAATGTCCACTTCTATTACAAAATAGGAATGTATACAACCATACACAACAGGTACACAACCTTATGGCGTTTACAAGTTTCTCTAAACATAAGGTGTGGTTTACAGACATCGGCACGCAGGCCGGCCACATATGAACAAGACTAAGCAAAACAAAGCCTTCGAGGGTAGCAACACAACTTGGGATTCAACCCGCTAAGTCTCGCTTGGACCACCACCACCTGCACCTGCAAGAACAAATCCACCAACCGGTGGCAAATAGGGCAACGATCAACATTCAGCTGACCTATTATAACAACCCTGCCCCTGGCACGGGGCAGCGGAATTCCTATCCTGCATAGCAATTTACATCACACAAGTATATTTTCTGCCACTAAGGAAATACATATCACAAATGCCGGCCCGACGACACGACATTCCGTGCACTTAGGGCACATTCAGGTGTACCGGAAACACCGGATCCCACCACCGTTCAGAGGTCCAAGACATGACGGTAAAACTTGAGCATTCCTAGTCTTTATAACGCCCAGGCCAAAGACTCTCATTATGTGATGTAGGGAATATCCTTGAGATTCGTCACGGAGGCCACGATGACGCTTATGACACGATCTATGCTCTCTAACCCGCACGCTAACGAAAACGCAGCCACAACAATTATTTTTATTTATCGTTCGCGCTAACAATACGGATCGCCGTTCCGCAAATAGATCGAATGTTGGCTATAGGCCAAATTCTTTCCGGCTAAATGGGATAATATTGATCCCGAGCGAGCTTTGGGGTTGTACCAAAATAGATCCACCAAGAACAAAATGATTCGAAAGATGGTAGGATCTATCCCAACAAAAGAAAAGCGAGGATTGCCAATCCTCTTACGAATCTTTCGGAAATCCAAACAAAAAATACCGATCTATTATTTGATTAACCGCGAAGAAAAACAAATCGGAAAAATAACGCAAAATCCGTCCACCACAAGAACTATCTAGAGAAAGAAAACTCTTGGTATAAAGTTTCGTTACCCCTCTCGGATTTGTAGATCCGTGATGCGTGGATCTACCAAGTTTGATCGCTCCTCCTTTGAACGTCCACGGGAAACGCGCTACGGATGATGAACGCGCTAATCTCCTTCACTTCACGCCGTGGAGGAAAACACCTATCTTCTTCCTTGCAAGCAACCTCTCTTGCATGGGCCGAAGTATCCTTGGAAGAGAGGATCTCGGGTGGCCGTGAACAAGAGGGGAACGAGAGTAGCCGAGCACAATAGAGAGGGTGCGGCCGAGAGGAAGAGGGGGGAGAGGTGGTGGCCGAACTCGAGGAGGAGAGAGCCTTGAGGCCAGCGGCTTGGAGGAAGAAGGAAGAGGGGGGCGGCGGCTAAGAGAAGAAGAGAGGGAAATTAGGTTTAGGCAATTTCAAAATTTGATTTCAATTATAGTCTACCACAAAATGAAGAGTTCAAGGCCTTATATAGGCTTACATCTCAAAGCAAATATCATGTGGCTAAAGGCACACCACATAAAGAAAAATGTAGAAATTAAATAATGTTTTTAAAGAGCCAACATGAAACGGCTATTAGCACACCAAAACAAAAAAATATCAAATATGATTTTTGTTGCGAGGGCGAAGCCTGTAGCCATGACCGCTACGTCGTCGCACGTCCTTTGCCGGTACATCTTCAACATAGTCATGCTCTAGTTGGCCGTCCTGGTGGCCGTCGCCATCACCGTCGCCATCAATCCTCCGCCGCTCAAAAGGACTCATCTCCGATGTGTGGGCTGACATATAACAGCGAACGAGGTCCGCGTCAAGAAGATCCATCTGTGCAGCAGAGAGCCAAGAGTCGTCCGAAGTCGGACGACCACGCCAACGAACCAAAAACCTGTGAATATTGCCGTCGGGGGTGGGAAACATATCATCCTGCAAAATCCTGTCAGGCAAGAAATCTGTCCGTGGAAACCTCGGAAAAGCGTTAGGTGAAGCAGAAAAACATGTTTCATTATCAATAGATGGCATACCTCCCATAGAATTCGAAGGAGAGAACGATCCAGAATTGAGCTCACCCCCCACCCCATTAGATTGTATAGTGGAATTATTAAACGGAGAGACAGACAGTTCAGGTGGTGGAGCAACAAAAAGCGTTAAATCCGAAATGTTAAACACAGGGGAGATTCCCCAATCAACGGGTAATTCTAATAAATAAGCATTTTCGCCTAATTTCTTCGAAATTCGAAAAGGACCGGCTTTCTTGTTCGCTAATTTTTTTATGGTGCCCGAAGGCATCCGTTCAGGGATAAGACGAACCATAACCAAATCGCCAATGTTCAAGGAGACTGCTCGCCTATGTACGTTAGCATTCGATTGATAGATAGAATATTGCTTAGCTAACGTCTTGCCAATGTGCTCATAGAGAGTGTGAACGTGTGAAGCGAAGTCCTGTGCAAATTGACTTGACTTAAAAGAAGGCGGTAACGGAACCAAGTCAAGAGGCACTGGGGCCTTATAACCATGCACTATCTCATTCGGAGACAACCCAGTGGACCTGTTCTTAGAATTATTGTACGCTAGTTGAGCATGCGGAAGAATAAGATCCCACATACCTTTATGTTCGCCCACTAAACAACGAAGTAACCCGCCCAAGCTACGGTTGACAACTTCCGTTTGCCCATCCGTTTGGGGATGATAGGCCGACGAAAACATTAGTTTAGTGCCCATGAGTTTACAGAGTGTCTTCCAAAAATAACTTGTAAATTTTACATCCCTATCACTCACGATCGTTTTGGGAACACCCCGATGTTCCACGACCTCCTTGAAATATAATTTTGCGACATTTGAGGCATCGTAGGTATTATTACTAGCGATGAAATAGGCCATTTTAGAGAAACGGTCTACTACGACAAGAATAGAATCGTGACGCCTAAATGTCATGGGTAACCCCAAAATAAAATCCATGCTGACATCTTCCCATGGTACCGATGTAATCGGGAGTGGAGTGTAAAGACCCGTGTTGCTCTTGTTCCCCTTGGCTAGTTGACAAATACGACAACTTCCTACCACTTTGTTAACCATGGGTCTGAGGCCCGGCCAAAAGAATTTATCCTCTACGAGTGTTATCGTTTTGTCTCTACCAAAATGTTCGCCTAGCCCTCCGCTATGCAACTCCCATATGATAAAATGTCGTAATGACGAGCGGGGAATACATAGTTGCAAATGTTTAAATAAATATCCGTCACAGATATAGTACGCCGATATGGTGGTAGGGGAGCTGTCCTGAGTGGCGAGATAAATTTCCCTAAAGTCTGGGCATTGGACATATTCATCTTTAATCCTCTCAAATCCTATAACTGATACTTCCATGGTAGTTAGTAATAAGGTGACCCTACTCAACGCGTCTGCCACACGATTTAATGTACCCTTCAGATGCTTGATAATGAAGGCGTATTCCTGTAGGTATGAAATCCATTTAGCGTGCCGTGGGCTAATATTATTTTGAGAATTAACAAATTTGAGGGCCTCATGGTCCGATAATATCACGAATTCTTTTGATATAAGGTAATGTCGCCAATGTTGGAGACAACGAATCACGACATAGAATTCGCGATCATAATTCGAATAGTTTAACTTTGGGCCGGATAGTTTCTCACTAAAATATCCTAGCGGATGTCCCTCTTGACTTAATACTCCTCCGATTCCTATCCCCGATGCGTCGCATGATAGTTCAAACACTTTACTAAAATCCGGTAATCGTAGTAAGGGGGCTTCAGACATCCGTTCCTTAATCGTTTGGAAAGCACTAGTGGCCGCTTTAGTCCAACTAAATTCTCCTTTCTTCATACATTCAGTGATGGGTGCCAAAATACTACTAAAATTCCGAATAAATCTTCAGTAAAACGTGGCCAACCCGTGGAAACTTCGAACTTCCCTTATATTCTTGGGTTCCGGCCACTCTTTAATTGCATGAACCTTCTTTGGATCCACATGAATGCCATCTGAGCTCACGATGTATCCTAAGAACTCTACGGAAGACACACCGAATGCGCATTTTTTAGATTAATAAATAAATTCTCTTTGCGCAATGTGGTAAGGATTGTTCTTAGGTGAGTTTCATGATCCCCCGGAGAGATGCTAAACACCAAAATGTCGTCGAAATAGACCACTACAAAATTTCCCATGTAAGGTTTAAAGACTTGGGTCATCAATCGCGAAAACGTACTCGGTCCATTGGTAAGTCCTTCTCCAAGCACTAGCCATTCATATAGTCCATCCTTAGACTTGAATGCCGTCTTCCATTCGTCCCCCTCCCGTATTCGTATTTGATGATAACCGCTCTTAAGATCCAATTTAGAGAACACGGCGGCTCCTGATAACATATCTAGTAAATCATCCAAGCGGGGAATGTGGAACTGATACTTGACAGTTATTTTATTTATAGCCCGATAGTCGACACACAATCGCCACGTCTTATCTTTCTTCGGGACTAACAAGGCAGGGACGACACAAGGACTTTTACTATGACGTATAAATCCTTTCGCTAACAAATCTGAAATAAATTTTTGCAACTCCTCATGTGAGGAGGGATTGAGGCGGTAATGGGGCTGATTCGGCAACGAAGAACCCGGGACAAAATCTATCTCATGCTGGATATCACGCATAGGTGGCAACTGAGGTGGTAAGTCCACCGGGTAGACATCCTTATACTCTTCTAAGAGAGTTCGAAGAGATAACGGGAGGCTCGCTAATGAGGGTGCATCCTCCTTAGCTTGTAGACAAACTAGAGCGTAGATAACGCCATCCATGAAAGTCTCTCGCTCTAACTCTTTCCTACTTATTAGACTTATCATTTTCTTTTCTACCGGCACAATGGTATCTTTGGACGCAGGTGACGGATCCTTGGGCGGTGATGGTTTCAAAACAATGGTCTTACCATTGAATTTGAACTCATAAGTGTTGGCTCGTCCAAAATGAGTCACGTCATAATCATAAAGCCAAAGTCGTCCTAGTAAAACATGACACACGTCCATGGGGATTACGTCGCACCATACTTTATCAACGTAGTTTTTTAATGTTAGTGGCACCAAGCATCGCTTAGAGACCGCTATTGACGTCTTGTTTACCCACGCGATTTTATAAGTATGTGGGTGCGGCTCGGTGACTAAATGCATGCGTGCGATAGCATTTTCTGACACGACGTTCATGCAACTACCGCTATCAATAATTAGTTTGCACCATTTTTCACCGCACTTAAAATTTAAGGTAAATATATTTGTCCGGTTATACTCGTCCAACGCTCGCGGTGTGGCCAAAATACATCTCATCACAATCATGTAAGAATCGTCCTCCATGTCACTCGGTTCGCGATCAGATTCTGCCCCATAGTCGATATCGACAGGCTCAGTCGTGGAGTCTAATAGGGCTAACGGTTTGCTCTTCGTGGGACACTCACTAGCATAGTGCCCTTGGATTCCGCAGGAATAACACGTGGCGTTAGTCTTGCTAATCTGTCCTATCGGCACTCGCTTGCCGGTGGGATTTCTATTATTCCTAGCGGTAATGATAATGGACTCCGAATCCGTGGATCGATACTTTCCCTTATCTCGCGTGGAGGAAGATGGATGCGGTCCTAAGAGGGACTTTCCCTCCTGAAAGTTTCGCCCTTTGACCTTGTAGGCGTTGTGTTTTTCAATATCCAAGGCGGTATTGAAGGTGGTGTTAAGGTCCGTGTGACCATAACGCAAGATCTTGCCTTGAATGTCCGAGTTGAGTCCCTTACGAAATCGGGAGAGTGTGACTTCGGGCATCTCACGAACATCACAACGCACCAACATATCCTTAAGTTGTCCCATGTATTCTGCTACCGAAGAGTTACCTTGACGAAGGGAGGCTAAGTCATCGAACATTTGTGTCCGGTGATAAGTGGGAACATATTGGTCGTGGAGAAGTGCTTTCATGGCAGCCCACCCAATTGGGGGTGCTCCATTAACCGTACCTAATCGTCTCTCTTCGTTCAACCAGTATGTCTTAGCCCTTCCTAGTAGTTTCATCCACGCAACCTTCACTTTCTCAATGTCTGTCAGGTCGTGCCATTCAAAATAACACTCGATTCCCATAATCCAGTCTAGGAATAACTGGGGCTCTCCCATGCCATCATATGATGGTGAGTCTATTTTTACGGCCCTAGTTACGTCGAACTCATAATGACCTCGAGGTGGGTACTCATCGTCCAGATCACGTGGGTGATTTTGTCTTTCCTCTCGCTGGTTGGCGGCCGGGGGTTGGGGACCCGGTCAGTTTCTGCCAACGCCGTTGTTTCGGGGCGCCGCTTGGTTTACAGCGAGCCCTTCAATTAACTGTGTCAGTGCGTCAAACCTAGCATTAAACTCTTCTCGTAGCCCGGCAATCATGGCCGGAGCATGCTCATCACCTTGGTTGTTTGCCATGTGTGAGGTGGAGGGAAGATATTCCGTGCCCAGCCTAGTGCGCATGAACGAACGAGACAAACAACAATTTGACCTGATTTAAATTACGCGTTTGAATTTTTTTGACACAAAACTATTGAGCAACAGGAAAAACTTTTCAGACTTTTTTTCTTAGAAAAATGAGGAGAAAATTCAGAATTTTTTTTGTAATTTTCTGCAGATTTTTTTTTTGTGTTTTTACTAATTGCAGCCCAACTATGTAAAATTCAGATTTGACGTGATTCGTAACGGAAGTGCGCACCCTAGTGAACGAGGATATCCCTAGGTAAAATGAAAGGATGGTGTCGATTGGGAAATCAACACAACCTCCCTCTGATACCAAATTGATGTAGGGAATATCCTTGAGATTCGTCACGGAGGCCACGACGACGCTTATGACACGATCTACGCTCTCTAACCCGCACGCTAACGAAAACGCAGCCACAACAATTATTTTTATTTATCATTCGCGCTAACAATACGGATCACCATTCCACAAATAGATCGAATGTTGGCTATAGGCCAAATTCTTTCCGGCTAAATGGGATAATATTGATCCCGAGCGAGCTTTGGGGTTGTACCAAAATAGATCCACCAAGAACAAAATGATTCGAAAGATGGTAGGATCTATCCCAACAAAAGAAAAGCGAGGATTGCCAATCCTCTTACGAATCTTTCGGAAATCCAAACGAAAAATACCGATCTATTATTTGATTAACCGCGAAGAAAAACAAATCGGAAAAATAACGCAAAATCCGTCCACCACAAGAACTATCTAGAGAAAGAAAACTCTTGGTAGAAAGTTTCGTTACCCCTCTCGGATTTGTAGATCCGTGATGCGTGGATCTACCAAGTTTGATCGCTCCTCCTTTGAACATCCACGGGAAACGCGCTACGGATGATGAACGCGCTAATCTCCTTCACTTCACGCCGTGGAGGAAAACACCTATCTTCTTCCTTGCAAGCAACCTCTCTTGCATGGGCCGAAGTATCCTTGGAAGAGAGGATCTCGGGTGGCCGTGAACAAGAGGGGAACGAGAGTAGCCGAGCACAATAGAGAGGGTGCGGCCGAGAGGAAGAGGGGGGAGAGGTGGTGGCCTAACTCGAGGAGGAGAGAGCCTTGAGGCCGGCGGCTTGGAGGAAGAAGGAAGAGGGGGGCGGCGGCTAAGAGAAGAAGAGAGGGAAATTAGGTTTAGGCAATTTCAAAATTTGATTTCAATTGTAGTCTACCACAAAATGAAGAGTTCAAGGCCTTATATAGGCTTACATCTCAAAGCAAATATCATGTGGCTAAAGGCACACCACATAAAGAAAAATGCAGAAATTAAATAATGTTTTTAAAGAGCCAACATGAAACGGCTATTAGCACACCAAAACAAAAAAAATATCAAATATGATTTTTGTTGCGAGGGCGAAGCCTGTAGCCATGACCGCTACGACGTCGCACGTCCTTTGCCGGTACATCTTCAACATAGTCATGCTCCAGTTGGCCGTCCTGGTGGCCGTCGCCATCACCGTCGTCATCATTATGCCCCTGACGAAAGCCCAATGCCTTGACGCTCTCTTATACAGCTGGCATAACGCAGGTACAGATCAGCCACCCCCCGTTGCTCAAACCGCCTTACCACAAAGGAATACCGAAGTACTCATGGTCAACTTACAGGCGCGGGTTGGTTTCACCTTTCCTGTTCGGCACTAAGTCCTTTATACCACATGGCACTCACGGCCACAAGAGTTGATCCCAACTCTCACCATACTTCTTGAGGCACCAAGCCACAGACATCCACCACATATTTCAAGCATACTAGCAATAATCACGGAGTCTTCTCCGATGTGCAAACAAGCATCACCAATCCAGACCAACATATCCGGATGGGCTTCACACAGCATGCCTAACGGTACTCACACTTCCGGTTCTAATGTACTACAACAAGGGATGAACCACCAATCCCAAGGGAATCTCTTCGCCATCCACCTTTTGGTGGAGGATTCCTATGCAAATATAGGAAAGAAGGACTTCACATGTCCAAGAAGGGAATCATTACCCTTAGAAGATGCTTCAGAGACATGGGGAGAAAAGCAAACGGATGAACATCCTCGCAGCAGCCTTGCCTTCACAAATCCGAACTCAGCACGCGATTTGAACCACCGTAGCACCACCGGCAGCCGGCTTCCTCTTCTTCTTCCTTCTCTCTCTTACTTAAGAAAAGCAAGACATAACTCACACATGAGTTTCCTCCTTCTCAAGGCCGGCCTTATCACCCCAGGGATGAGCCTAGACCATTAGATCTTAGTTAAAGAAAATGAACGGATCAGATAAGCCCTTAAACTAATTTCCTGGACTGAACACGGGTTGTGACACGCCCTGAAAGTGAGAGTACGATCAACCCTTCAACAAAGAGAATAAAAAACAACCAGAAGACACAAGGATCTATAGTGGTTTCCCAAAACTTGGGTACATCCACTCTTCTACCACCCTTGGTAGGAATCCACCGCAGGATGAGTTGATCAGATGTCCTGGCACCAATGAGCTTTTGATAAGGTGCTCAAAAACTAAACCAGATTTTTTGATCAGGTATCTTGCCACCACTGAGTTTTGATCAGGTCTCAGGAACCAAAACAAGAACTTTTGAAGGGAGTTCAAAAACCCTTTTACAGTAATGAAAAGGAAAAAGAAACGAGTTGTCTTCTCTGTCAACTATCAAAGAGAAGCACAAGTGGATGCTATTGTCAAAGCTCCCCCTGAGATTAGTAAAGGATCAGGAAGAGAAGATTTGCAAGGGTGATAAGTCTTCAAAAGAGATGGCTCCAGCAAAGGATGATTCAGCAAGAACTGAATTATGTGTGTCTGGAGAATGAAGAATGAAGACCAAAAAATGAAAAACTTGATTGCTGATCACAAAAGCTTCTTCTATTTCTCTATCTGTGTATTGTTGTTGATCAGACTAATAATAATAATATATATTTTCTTCTTGTCTGAAATCTAATGTTGCAATCATCCTTGGAGCCGTTAGAAAAGTCATAAAGGAAATCCCTTATCTGTCAACTTCTCTGGAAGGAATGAATTAAAGAGAATAAATATATTCCTTATTTTTTCCCTTGAAACT
This sequence comes from Platanthera zijinensis, assembly GCA_039513925.1. NCBI lineage: Eukaryota > Viridiplantae > Streptophyta > Magnoliopsida > Asparagales > Orchidaceae > Platanthera > Platanthera zijinensis. Next base: position 177,864,701 of record CM077082.1, read on the forward strand.
TACTCCAGATGTGATAAAACGGCTAAAAATCTTCATCATTAAATGCTCTGATTTGAAATCATTTGAAAGTCTTAACAAAGTAATAGAATTCTCAGAAACGTCGACCTAAAACAGTTATCGTCGATCTGAGCTCAACTATCGTTGAACTGGGCTCAGATATATTGAAAATGGTCTTGGACAGAGATCGCTGAACGGAGTTCTGAGATAGTCGACCTGAGCTCAGAGATCGTCGAACTGGATTTGACGACCTCGTTGAGTTGAGTTCGACTATCATCGAGTTGGGTTCGATGACATGTAAATCCTTACTAGAATTCTGGCTTCTCATCAGAGCTTAGAGATCTTTAGGAAAACTTCAAACCTAAGTCCTAAACCTTGAAACTAATTGACCTTTACTCTATACAACTAGGTCAATGCAACATTCCTAACAAACATAGTGATCCTGACCCAAATAAGTAATAGGGTGTTCCAATAATCTCCCCGTATTTGGGTTAGGATTACTATTTACATGAATTGATGGAATAAAATACATCATAAAACAAAAACACATAAAAAACATACAGAACCACAGATATATATATATATATATATATATATCTCAGCATATGTATAAGATGCTATAGTTCAGGAGAGATATGAGAAAGTTTCAGCTTACACTCAGATTAATGCTGATCATCAGTACTTTTCTTAAAAAGGATTTCTCTGTTGGGATTTTTTGAGTCTTTCTTTGACCTGAAGTCATCTGCATCACCAAGAGTCTTCTGGCTTTTGCTTCTAGGGACTACATCTTCAGGGTGCAACTGCATGTACTTGTCAGCATCAAAGAGCTTCTTGGAACTATATCTTTAAAGCTCTTGTCTTCTTTGATCTTTAAGAGTTGTGATGTTAGAAGTGTCTAGGCCTCTTTCTCTTACTTTCTTCAACTGATCTAAGCTAGCAAGTTCTTTTAGTCTAGCAGTTCTTGAGACTGGATTATTTTCTGGATCCTCACATGGAATTGAAGGTTCACATTTGTTGATGGTATCAGTTGGAGGGGCTTTCTCATAGTAACCTTCTTTTAGCTTGTAAGGATAAGGACTAGGTTTAGTATCACTTGGACCTTGTCCTCGCTTATGATAAGGTTGATGTCTGGATTGACCTCTGGAATAAACTTGATAACCTCTTTGATTACCTCTATACTGACTACCTCTTTGATTTCCTTTAGATAGAGAGCTTCCCTAAAAAGTTTGCTGGGATTGAGAGGATCTTTGAGATGTAACATTTGAGGATTGAGGAGCTGAGTTTCCACTAGATCCTGCAATTGGAGAAGGAGAAGGATCATAGTGAGAAGTTCTTTCATTATATTTCCTTTTCTTCCTCAAGGCCTTCAACTGATTCTTAGAATACTGCATCCAGTGCTCAATAATGGGGCAGTTGTGCAGAATATAGTATAAGATATCATGATCAGAAGTATCCTTTGAAATTGGAACTCTTTTCATAGCTTTGATTCTTGCTTTCCTCTTCTTTGCAATGGTTGCAGAGGAGCCATCAGAATCTGTTCTAAATTCATCATCAGAGCTTTGAGGATCACCATATAAGGCATCTATTTGCTTCAAAGCTTCTTTTGATATGGAAATAGGAATAGGAGCAGAAGTAGAAGGTGCAATAGAGATAGCAGGAGCAACAACTGAAGAAGTAGAGATAGCATCAGTAGCAGGAATATTCATAGGAACACTATCCATAGGCTTAACAGAACTGTCTTCATCAATATTTAGCTCAGGAGAAACATCAAGAGGTGTTGTAACTTCAGCATAGGCTTCAAGCTCAAGAGCATTCTCAACAGAAATAACTGAATTTACATAAAACTGAAGCAGATTTTGATCACAACTGTTAAAGGGAACTATAGCCCTTATTAAGTCTTCAGCTGGTAGAGGTGCTGGAAGATAGCTGCTATAAAATGAATCAAATAAGGATAACAATGTGGTGAGATCTACTGATGGCCTGATGATATGTGCTGGAGGTGTAACTAGAGCTGGAGCTATAACTGTACTTATATCATCTGTCATTATATCATCTGAGACTGTAATTGGAGGTGCATCTGGAATTGTCTCTGAAGGCTGAGCTTCTTCATCTGGCATCTCCCCCTACCTAGATTCAATGAACACTGAACCTAGGCCCCCAGAAGAAGGGATTGCCCGAAGGGAGAAGGAAAAGAGATCGTAGCAGAAAAATCATTCAATGTCTTAACTAAGGGAGCCAAGGCGGCATCCAATAAGAGAGTTTGCCTAGGTGCCAACAACTCATATAGTTTATCTGCTAGAGGAATAAGATCTACTTGCTCAAGATTAACCTGAGTAGAGATAGAGGGAGGAGATGCAGAGATGGATGGAATAGATGCAGATGGAAGTGGAATGGATGGCTGAGAGACTGCAATGGAGGCAATGAATGGTGCTGGAATAGTGATTGTTGGAATGAAAGTGGAGATAGGAAGGGGAAAGGATGGTTGACAGATGGTATCAATAAGGAGTTGTTGAAGAGATGTTGAGGAGGATGGAAATTCTTGTGGTGAAGAGGGAAAGCAAGCCATATAGGAGTCATCTAGCAGATTAAAGGATGGAATCTGAGGAGATGAGTGTATATCTATGGGTGAAAAGTAGTGCAATGGATGGAAAACCTCAGGTTGAGTAATTTGAGAAGGTGAAGATGTTACAGGAGGTGTAGGCATGGATGAATTCACTGGAGGTGGAAGAGTTGAAGGGGAAGAGGATGGTATTTCTTCTACTGGGGCAGTAGAGTGAGGGAGAGTGACTACAATAGTCATTGTGCCTAAAGTTGTCTTGACCGGAGGAGTTCTGCTGGGCCTGACAATCTGTCTCTCCCATTTGCCAAAGAGAGCAGAAGAGAGTCTTTTGGAAGCATTAATATGCATTCCATTGGAAACCAAGAGCTGTGGGCACCTATTCTGAAGGAATAGTCCCAATATTCTTCCAAAATTCACAAACGTTTTGTTGATCTTCTTCTTGAGCAAGTCAAATAAGATTTCTCCCCAATTTAAATGCTTCTTGTCCACTAGGGAAGCCATCAGACAAAACTGATATCTAGAAATGCTATTATGTGCAGAGTGTTTTGCCAGATTTACCTTCCCTACTATATCAGCTAAGAATCTATATTCAAGTGAAAGATTCTTTTTCAGAAGCTTATTAGGGTTCTCATTATTGTGTCCCATTCTATCTAACATTTCATTGAATTCTACTCCAGACAGTTCAATGCTATCATCACCAATACTTAATTCAAAAATTTCAGTAAGTACCGTTGGTGTTAGGGATACCTGATTCCTTGCATTGGTTCCAACAATGGTATTCTGATCAAAACTGTGAGCTTTGTATACCCATTCCTTTATTTCATCAACAGCCAGCTTGATTCTTATTGTCATGACTTTCACTAAGTATTGCTCCTTGAATAGGTCCAGAATATCTTTGAACATTTGATCTGTACCCTCAAACGACTCCATGTCAATATCAAACCCGGTGTCAAACCTCATGGAGGTGAGAACTGCGGTTGGGACAGACATTTTCCTGCAAAAATAAAAGATCAAGTGTAGAGGAACTTGGAGGGAAAGAGATTCTTGCAGAAAATCTGAAAGCGCAAGAGAGAATGACGCCTCAAAAATGATTTTAAATTGGGGTTCGACGTAGAAAAGGAAAGATCGTTGAACTCAGTTCGACAATCGACGGTACTGACGGAAGACGAAAAGATTCCAACATCATCGATCTCTGTTCGACGATCTCTACCCGGAGAAAGATAGTTGAACACTATTTGGAAATGACGAGCTCCGTTCGACGATCTTCAAGAAAACTGTCGACCGCAGCTCAGAGTACAGAGAAAACCTACAGATACTTAGAAAAACAGATTTTTAGCCTAGTCTTTGTCATTTTTGGGGTTTTAAGATCTTGGGAATTAATTAAGACTTCCTCCATCTAACATTCCTAACTGATTAAGGAAGAAATTGTGTTTCTTCTCATCCAAGGGTTTGGTGAGAATATCTCCCCTTTGTAAGTCAGTTGGGATGAATTCCAGTTCAATTTTATTTTTCTCTACATTATCCCTTAAGAAATGATGCCTAATCTCTGTGTTTGGTCCTACTATGGAGGACTGGATTTTGGGCTATGGAAATAGCACCTGTATTGTCACAAAATATTTTGGACTTCTCTAAGTTGTAGCCATAGTCCAGGAGCTGATTTTGAATCCACAATATATGTAAGAAACAACTACCTGTTGCCATGTATTCAGCTTCAGCAGTTGATGTGGACACAAATGTTTGTTTCTTGCAAAAATAGGAGACAAGTCTGTCACTAAGGAATTGACAAGTTCCACTAGTGCTTTTCCTATCAATTCTACATCCAGCATAATTAGTATCTGAAAATCCGGTTAAATAAAATCCTGAATCAGCTGGATACCAGAGACCTAGATTTGGACAACCTTTCACATACCTAAGAATTCTCTTGAATAATGTGAGGTGTGACTCTGTAGGGATAACTTGGAATCTAGCACATATACATGTAGCAAACATTATATCTGGTCTACTAGCTGTAAGATACAATAAGGAGCCAATCATTGCTCTATATGTGGTCTGGTCAATAGGTTTTCCATGTTCATCAACATCTAATACAGCATTAGTAGGCATGGGTGTTTTCATAGAAGTTGCTTCAGACATTCCAAATTTCTTAACCAATTCTTTTGCATATTTGATTTGAGAGATAAAGATGCTATCAACATGTTGTTTGACTTGCAATTCTAGGAAGAAGGATAGCTCACCCATGCTACTAATTTCAAACTTGGAATGCATGAGGTTGGAGAACCTTTTACACAAATTTGAATCAGTAGAACCAAAGATAATATCATCTACATAGATTTGCACTAGTAGGAGGTTGGCCTTATGGGTTCTAATAAAAAGAGTTTGGTCTACTCTACCCCTTTTAAAATCATTTTTTAAGAGTAAGCTAGTTAGGGTCTCATACCATGATCTAGGAGCTTGTTTGAGACCATATAAAGCTTTGTGTAACTTATAAACAAAATCAGGGTGAGTTGAGGAGATAAAACCTGGAGGTTGTTTTACATAGACCTCTTCCTTGATATCACCATTTAGTAAAGCACTTTTGACATCTATCTGATATACTTTGAATTTCTTGTGAGCTGCATATGCTAGAAAAATTCTTATGGCCTCTAACCTTACAACTGGTGCAAAGGTTTGGTCATAATCTATGCCTTCTTCTTGAGAATATCCTTGAGCAACCAGCCTTGCCTTGTTTCTCACAATAATTCCTTGATCATCCAGCTTGTTTCTGAATACCCATTTAGTTCCAACAATTTGATGATTCTTTTGGCCTTGGCACTAGCTCCCAAACTTTGTTTCTTTCAAATTGGTTTAATTCCAATTGCATTGCAATGATCTAGTTTGGATCTTGTTCTGCATCTTGTATGGATTGAGGCTCAATTTGAGAAAGAAAGTAGGTGTGCATCAGCTGTTGATTGATCTGATTCCTGGTTTGCACACTAGCTGAGATGTCTCCAATCACTTGAGAGATTGGATGATCTTTTGTTGTTACTAAATCAACAATGGGTGTTGATTGTTCACCAACCTGTGTTGTTGTTTCCTCTTGTGGAACAACAACTGGCTCTTCATTTTGATTGTCACCATGATTTGCTAAGATCTGAATGTCATCTTCATTTTCACTACTTTCAGCTTCTTGTTGGGTGGATGAAGGTGATGGATCACCTTCCATGATATTTAGTCTGTCCAAATTTTCTGATAGAGAAAGTACCTGCAAAGGATCTTTGGTAGAAGTGCTCTTCTTCTTGTAAAACATATTAGTTTCATCAAAAGATACATGCACTGTTTCTTCAATTTTTAGAGATGATTTGTTATAAACCCTATAGGACTTACTGATCATGGAGTATCCCAGAAACACTCCTTCATCAGCTTTGGCTTCAAATTTTGCTATGTATTTCTTGTCATTGTTATGAATAAAGCAAATTCAACCAAAAATTCTAAAATAATCAACTTTAGGTTTATTCCCTTTGAGTAATTCATAGGGAGTCTTGCCTTTTAGTTTATGTATCAAACTCCTATTCAAAACATAATTTGAAGTGTTCATAGCCTCTGCCCAAAATGATAGAGGAAGGTGAGCATCTGTCAATAATGTTGTGGCAGATTCAATAAGGGTTCTATTTTTCCTTTCAGCTACCCCATTCTGTTGAGGAGTTCTAGGAGCTGAGAAAGTGTGCCCGATTCCTTCCTTCTGACAGAACTCTTGCATAAGAAGAGAATCAAACCCAGTCCCATGATCACTTCATATTACGGCTATGTGAGTATTGAACTTAATCTGTATACATTTGAGAAACTCTGTCAAACAATTGAAGTTATCATACTTTTTCCTCAGAAAGAACACCCATGTGAATCTTGAGAAGTCATCTACAACTACTAAAGTATAAGATTTCCCTCCCAGGCTTTTTACAGTAATGGGTCCAAACAGATTCATATGTAACAAGTACAATATTCTAGGTGAATCACTCTTATTAAGTGACTTAAAGCTGTTTTTTAGTTTGCTTACCTAATTGACAAGCCCTGCAGAGTCCTTCCTTCTTATAGGGGCCAGAAGGTAGTCCTCTAACAAGGTTGTCCTTGGACAGCCTAGCAATGGTTCTAAGGTAAACATGTCCTAATCTCTTATGCCATAGTTCATTAGGTTTGCTAAGAGAAAATAAGCAGATATCTACCTTGGTTGAATGAAAATTTACTAGATAGATGTTACCTCTTCTGTTACCTGTCAACACAGTTTTGTGATTTTCTGATTTGATGAAGCATGAAGATTTGTTGAATGTGACTTTGTAGCCTTCATCACATAACTGACTGATACTAATAAGGTTGTGCTTCAGTCCTTCCACATATGCTACCTTTTTGAATGTCACTGACCCAATTTTGACTGCACCATATCCTTTGCTCTGTCCATAGTTTGAATCTCCAAACATCACTTTGGGTCCATGCTTAGCCTTGAAGGATATTAGGTTACCCTTGCTTCCAGTCATGTGCCTGGAGAACCCACTATCCAAATATCATTGCTAGTCCATGGTTGGACAGATCTTTCCCTGTACAAATAACAATTCATTTGTTTTTGACCCAACTTACCTTGGGTCTAGCTTGATAACCTTTGAATTCAGAATTGAAATACATCTCTGGTTGACTCTTATATCCTTCAGGATGATATCTCCTAGGGGGGATTATCCATTCAGTATAAGGGTTGAACCTTTGAGATGTAGGATATCTAGAATTAATTTTTGATGTACCCCTTATGAACTGGTCAGATCTCTTAGCTCCTTTCAATGATCGTCGACCTAAGTTCGACGATCTTGGGTCAGATCGTCGAACTCCGTTCAGAGATCGATCTTTTTTGTGTTCAGAGTTCAGAGATCGTTGCCCTAAGTTCGACGATTCAGCATGAAAAAGCTGAGCTCCGTTCGGAGATCGTCGAGCTCTGTTCGACAATTTCTGTTGAACTTTGTTCTCTTTGGGTAGATCAGAATTCTTCTTATCTACCTCCACAACTCCTTTTCCTTTATCTGAGATAAACTTAATAGGAGTTGTTAGCACAATAGGTTGGCTGGATGAAGCACCCAAGCCCAGTTTACTATTGAGTCTAGAGTTAACTGTGCGTGTTATGTTCATCAGTTTGATACTTCTCACATTAAGGGATTCTTCAAACTTTTTGGCCTCAGATAGTTCACTTTTTAGTGAAGCTATCTGCTCCCTGCAACACTCTAACTCATCTGAGAATTTGAGATTATCTGAAGTTAAGGTGCTGTATTCAGATAACTGCTTTCTGAGAGAGATTATTTCTTTCTTAGACTTAAGTAAATCCAAACACAATGCTTTAAATTCAAATTTGAAATCTTCAGAATTAAAATCAAAAGAATCAATTACCTGATCTTCTCCTTGTTCTGGTTCAGATTCAGATTCAGATCCATGTTCTGAATCAGTGTTGTTCTGTGATGCATTGATTGCCATCATACAGAATTCCCTGTCCTGAGCATCATCCTCATCATCACTTGAACTTGATGATATTTCAGATTCCTCTTCTGTTTCACTCCATGTTTCTGTAATAAATCCCTTCCCTTTGTGTTTGTTTTTGCTGGAAGATGATCTGTAATTGTGATTCCTTCTGGAATCTTTATCTTTCCTCTTCTCTCTCTTGTCCTTCTTGTCCTTATTTTGACTCTCTGGACAATCAGGCAGTATGTGGCCTAGTTTCCTGCATCCAAAATAAATAATCTCCTTATTATTTGATTTGTCATACCTTGGCTTTTCTTGTCCTCTGAATGATCTTTTTCTGAAATCCTTCCTAGCCATTTTGTAGAATCTCTTGGCTAGGAGGCTCTTCAACTCTTCATTGCCTGTGACTTTATCTTCAGACTGTTCTTCTGTTGCCTTGAATACAATGGACTTCTCCTTTCTAACTGTTGGAGAAGATGTTGTCTACTCTTCTTCTCTATTCTTAATGAGCTGCTCATAAGATTTGAGTTTGCCCACAAGTGCTTCTGTGGTGATTTCATTCATACTTCTTGCATCCTTGATGGGCCAGATCCTTGAATCCCAAGTGTTGGAAAAGCATGTTAGGATTTTATCATTGATCTCTGTGAGAAAGATCTCCTTATCCAAAGTCCTGAGTTCACTGACAATCAGACTTAATCTGTTGTACATGTCAACTACTGATTCATTCTCTGCCTTCTTGAAGTTCTCATATTGGGTAATGTGATGTGATATCCTATCTTTTCTCTCATCTGCTGATCCTAACACAATCTCAGATAGCTTGTCCCAAATTTCTTTGGCTGAGTTGCATTCAGCTACTTTCTGGAAGATGTCATAAAACATTATCTGAGCAAGTATGTTCATAGCTTTGCATCTGCAACCTTCCATTTCTTTATCTCAGCATCTGTTCCTGATGGAGGTGGAACAACATTTGTAGTGCTTGTGGCTGCAGAGGCTTGGGGCAATTTGTCAAAAGAGAATTAAAAAAGTCTTCATCAATAGAGTTCATATATAATTTGATCCTTGCCTTTCAAAGTTCAAACTTAGAAAGGTTACACACTGGAGGTCTGGTGCTAGCATAATCTTTATTCTGTGCCATGAGTGTAGATTAAAATAAATATAACTAAAATAACCCTCTATTAAGGATGGATCTTATCAGAGATCTTTTGGATCAGGTGTTAGCCTGTATGAGCAACCAACCTCCCTCTGATACCAATTGAAAGTGAGAGTAAGATCAACCCTTCACTCTAGAGGGGGGGGGGGGGGGGTGAATAGAGTGTATTAAAATAATTTTGTAACTAAGAATATTTTGGCAGTGGAAGACTTATGATTTACTTAATGTAGTGTGATTTTAAAAAAGAGTTTTTAAATAAAGTAACACAAACACAAATTCACAGCACACAACAAAGAGAATAAAGAACAACCAGAAGGCACAAGGATCTATAGTGGTTCCCCAAAATCTGGGTACATCCACTCTTTTACCACCCTTAGTTGGAATCCACCGCAGGATGAGTTGATCAGGTGTCCTGACACCAATGAGCTTTTGATAAGGTGCTCAAAAAGCAAACCAGATTTTTTGATCAGGTGTCTTGCCACCACTGAGTTTTGATCAGGTCTCAGGAACCAAAACAAGAACTTTTGAAGGGAGTTCAAAAACCCTTTTACGGTAATGAAAAGGAAAAAGAAACGAGTTGTCTTCTCTTTCAACTATCAAAGAGAAGCACAAGTGGATGCTGTTGTCAAAGCTCCCCCTGAGATTAGTAAAGGATCAGGAAGAGAAGCTTTGCAAGGGTGATAGGCCTTCAAAAGAGATTGCTCTAGCAAAGGATGATTCAGCAAGAACTGAATTATGTGTGTCTGGAGAATGAAGATCAGAAAATGAAAAACTTGATTGCTGATCACAAAAGCTTCTTCTATTTCTCTGTCTGTGTGTTGTTGTTGATCAGAATTATAATAATAATATATATTCTCTTCTTATCTGAAATCTAATACTACAATCGTCCTTGGAGCCGTTATAAAAGTCATAAAGGAAATCCCTTATCTGTCAACTGTCTCTGGAAGGAATGAATTAAAGAGAATAAATATATTCCTTATTTCTTCCCTTGAAACTTGCTCCAGATGTGATAAAACGGCTACAAATCTTCATCATTAAATGCTCTGATTTGAAATCATTTGAAAGTCTTAACAAATTAATAGAATTCTCAGAAATGTCGACCTCAAACAGTTATCGTCAATCTGAGCTCAACTATCGTTGAACTGGGCTCAGAGATATTGAAAATGGTCTTGGACAGAGATCTCTGAATGGAGTTCTGAGATAGTCGACCTGAGCTCAGAGATAGTCAAACTGGATTTGACGACCTCGTTGAGCTAAGTTCGACTATCGTCGAGCTGGGTTCGACGACTTGTCAATCCTTACTAGAATTCTGGCTTCTCATCAGAGCTTTGAGATCTTGAGGAAAACTTCAAACCTAAGTCCTAAACCTTGAAACTAATTGACCTTTACTCTATACAACTAGGTCAATGTAACATTAGTAACAGACATAGTGATACTGACCCAAATAAGTAATAGGGTGTTCCAATACGCCCATGTCACATGCCGTGTTCCTGAAGCGGCTACAGAACTGACTCACCCAGTCCAGAACACGGGCTTAGACACGCCCGTGTCAAACCCCTGACACGCCCGTGTCAGAAAGCACATGACCGTGTGACTAGCCGTGTCAATCTTTCAACATAAGACCAGATCACCCGAGAAGGACACGATTAAGGAACATGCCTGTGTCCTTAGCCGTGTGCCAAACATGTCCCTGTGACACGCCCGTGTCACAGGCCGTGCTCCACGTGTCAGTGCTGCCGTTATAATGCATATATTGAATTCACTAATGTCCACTTAGGAATGTAAATACACTTGTTTGGTGAACCTGTGTGTTCATTTTTGGTTTGTTTCCCATTTGTTTAGTCCCTAAACTATGTTTCTACACATATATATGACTAGAAGTGTTGCGGGTCAGTCGGAACCTCAGCACTCTTTTGAAAGTGCGGCACCGGCTGAGGTGCCCACACCTCCTCCATCTGCTGAAACTGTCCATTTGATTACGGAGACAGTGATTGTGGTTATGAATGCTCAGCAAGCTAGGTAGGCTCGGCCTGCAGTGGTGCCAATTCATGCTGAGATAAGACAAGAACCAGTAGAGGCTGTAGTTGATCCGCGGGCGACAGATCAACAATTGAAGCAATTCATGAGCTTTAATGCTCCTCAATTTACTGGGGAGGGTTCCCCAGCCCAAGCAGAGGATTGGCTCTCAAGGATTAAGAGGATCTTGATCGCTATCAGAGTAGAGGAGGAACACAAAGTCACACTAACCACTTTCCTGCTTGAGGGAGAGGCTCGGTTGTGGTGGGACGAGGTCGAACTGCATCACTTGGCGGGTAGACGTTTGACAGGAGTCTCGATGGATGAGTTCTCTCGATTATTTTTAGCAAAGCATCTCCCGATGCAGCAAAGAATTTCCATGGAGTTGGAGTTCCAACGTTTAGCTCAAGGGGAGCATAGTGTGGATGAGTATCTGCATGAATTTACACGTTTGGGATGGTACGCGGGCAATATCTTCACCGAAGAGGAGCGTAAGACCAGTCAGTTTTATGGGGGACTGCGAGATGAGCTGCGGTATTTGCTCTCGAGTTCTGTGAATCAGGGATTCCAAATGTTGGTCTGTACGACTCAGTCATTAGAAAATGATATAAAAAGGGGACAATCAAGGGGGACCTTGGCTATTACGAAACCAGAGTTTAAGCCGCCGCGTCCGGAGAAGTCTGGATACGGAAGGAGATGGAATAAGAAGTCCAAAGCTACTGGACATGCTCCTTCAGCGACTGTGATAGAAGCATCTTCTGGGTATGGATCTCGCGCTTGTTTTACGTGTGGGAAGGTGGGACACTTTGCACGTGATTGCCGAGTTGGCCCTCCGAAGGGTGAAAAGAAGACAGGAGCGTCTTATACGGAGAAAGGGAAGACTGTGGTGGAGTCTTCTGCATCGCACACGCAGCCCCGAGTCTTCAACCTTGGGCAACAGGAGGCCATTAAGCAGGCCGATGTCGTCACAGGTGCACGTAGTTTTAAATTTTATTGTATGTTGTGTGCTGTGCTTGTTTTAATATTGGTATTTTAGGTTTTGTCCTTATACGGGACTCTCCGACACGAGCACTGTTCGATACAGGTGCTTCACATTCGTTTCTATCGGAAGATTTCATCTTGCGAATCGGGGTGCCTATACGGACCGCAACAGACAGTCTAAAGGTGTCACTACCTAACAGATGTTTGATGTGTGCAGATTAGTCTTGTTGTGTTGAGGTCAAGATGGGGAGGTTGGATTTCAAGGTGGAAACGTTAGTATTGCCGATATCAAAGTTTGATATAATCTTTAGTATGGACTGCCTATCAGAGCAGCATGCATATATAGATTGCACCTCAAAAGAGGTTACACTGGGGAAAAATACTGAACAAGAGGCCAAGTTCAGTGGCATGCGAGGGATGAGTAGGGTATTGATATATGCTCTCCAAGTCGTTAAGGCAGTCCGGAAGGGTGCGGAGTTATTCTTCACACTCATTGAGGCGGTGGAGCCGAAGGCCAGTGCAAGTGAGGTGCCAATTGTATCGGAATACGCTGATGTGTTTCCAAAAGACCTTCCGGGGTTACCACCCCCAAAGGGAAATCGACTTCGCTATCGAGCTGGTGCCAGGTGCGAAACCTGTAGCCTGCTCGCCTTATCGAGTAGCGCCAAAGGAGATGGTGGAACTAAAGGTTCAGTTGCATGAATTGCTGGAGCAAGGCTATATAAGCCCTAGTCACTTGCCTTGGTGCGCACCGGTTCTCTTTGTGAAAAAGAAGGACGGCAGCTTGCGTCTATGTAATTATTATAGAGAACTTAACAAACTAACAGAATAGAACAAGTATCCAATTCCATGGATCAACGACTTGTTTGATCAGTTAGTTGGCTCGACTGTATACTCCAAGTTGGATTTGAAGTCAGACTATTATCAGTTGAGAGTTCGTGAAAGTGACATACCCAAAATAGCGTTTGGAACACACTATGGTCACTATGAGTTCACGGTAATGCCGTTTTGGTTGTCTAATGCGCCATCAGTATTCATGGACTTGATGCATCAAACATTTAGGGAATACTTGGACCTCTTTGTGATCGTATTTATTGACGATATCCTCGTATATTCCCAATCCAAAGAAGATCATGCAAATAACTTGCGGATGGTGTTGCACACTCTGAGGAAGAATAAGCTCTACGCTAAGTTCTCTAAGTGTGTGTTTTGGCTGTCGTAAGTGGCTTTCCTTGGCCATGTGGTTAGTGGAGAGGGCATTGCGGTGAATCCTTCCAAGATAGTTGCTATACGGGAGTGGCCTGTTCTCTCTTTAATAGCAGCAATCAGGAGTTTTCTTGGGCTTGCGGGCTACTACAGGCGCTTCGTAGAGAATTTCTCGAGAATAGCTTTGCCTCTCACCACACTGACGAGAAAGGATCAGAAGTTTATTTGGACGCCAGAGTGCGCTCGAGCTTTTGAAGAGTTAAAGAGTCGTTTGACCATGATGCAAATCTTAACATCGCCATGTGGTCAAGACGGCTTTAAGGTCTATAGTGATGCATCAGGGAGAGGCTTAGACTGCATTCTTTTGCAATTCAGAAAGTCATGAACGGAATTACCCCGTCCATGATTTGGAATTGGCGGCGGTTATATTTGCACTCAAACTGTGGCGTCATTATTTTTATGGCGTGAAAGTGGATATATTCACGGACCATAAGAGCCTGAAATATCTGTTGGATCAGAAAGATCTTAATATGCGATAGAGAAGGTGGATGGAGTTTCTTGGTGACTACACCTTCCAGATTCATTATACTCCCGGTAAAGGGAATGTAGTCGCGGATGCCTTGAGTCGTCGGACTCTGGCAAGGGAAAGTTGGCTTTTAAGGCATGATGAAAGCCTAATTCGAGAACTGGAGGCATTAAATATTTCTTGTGTTGAAAGGAATGCCACTGCAGATGCGTGCTTAAACTGGACGGAGGTACAGTGTGACCTAGCAGACAGAGTTTGACAAGCAACAGAACTTGATGAAAGTCTACAACGCTATGCAACGGAAAGTGCGGACTCTAGATTTTCATTTATTGACGGTCTTTTTCGGAAGGATGGTCGTCTGTGTGTCCCAAGTAAGGGTAAGCTTCGTGAAGAGGTGATGTATGAAGGCCACTTCACCAAATATTCAGTTCACCCCTGGAGCACGAAGATGTATAAAGATATGAAGAAGCTATTCTGGTGGCCTGGAATGAAGAAGTACATAGCGCACTATGTCGCTAAGTGTCAAATGTGTGCTTTGGTAAAGGCGGAATACCAAAAACCGGGTGGTTTACTAAAGCCATTATCTATTCCCGAATGGAAATTTGACGATATTACCTTGGATTTTGTGCATGGATTGCCGAGATCACATCATGGAAATGATGCGGTATGGGTGATTGTTGACCGGTTAACCATGGTGTCACACTTCATCCCGAACTATAAGGATGATTCAGTTGAGAAGTTGGCAAAGATGCATGTGGATACTATTGTACGATTGCACGGTGTGCCCCGTAGCATCGTTAGTGATCGAGATGGGCATTTCACTTCGGGTGATTGGAGATTAGTCCACAAACTGTTGGGTACAAAATTACATTTTAGTATGGCCTTCCACCCTCAAACGGATGGTCAGACCGAGAGGACCAACAAGACGTTGGAGGATATGCTCCGAATGTGTGCGCTAGATTTCGGGAAGAATTGGGAAGATCATCTCGGTGTGGTTGAGTTCGCCTACAACAACTACCAAGCAAGTATCCAGATGGCTGCCTTTGAGGCTTTATTCGGTAGAAAATGTCGTACATCTTTGGCTTGGGCGGAGACTGGTGAAATGAAGTTGTATCGGCAAAAAGAGTTAGATGATGCCAACTCAATTATACGGTTGATATGTGAAAGACTGATGGTGGCTCAAGACAGACAAGCTAAGTATTACAATGCTAAGCACCACAACGTGGAGTTTGCGGTGGGCGATTGGGTGTACTTGAAAATCAAACCATTCAAAGGTGTGTCCAGGATACGGCGTCTGAAAAAGTTGAGCCCGAGGTATCTGGGACCGTTTAAAGTGGTTGAGCGTATTGGTGAAGCTACTTATCGGTTAGCACTTTCATAAGAGCTGAGCGGTTTACATAATGTGTTTCATGTCTCGGTGTTGCGGAAGGTGCCAAGAGAGCAAGTCCAAGTGGTTGTTGCAGATCAAGTATCGGTCGATAGTGGGCTAACGACGAAAGTTAGTCCTATTCGAATCGAGGATCGAGCTGAAAGAAGTTGCAGAATAAGATGATTGGGATGGTCAAAGTCCGGTGGGGCAATTGTGGCCATGAGGAGCTAACATGGGAGCGAGAGCAGACCATGCGAGCTGAATTTCTCGAGTTTTTTGTGAAAATTATTGACCGTGTACTTTCTGTTGTAGCAAAACTATTATTCGTATAGCATTGTAATGTTTGTTATCTTACTGCGTACAAGTTTTGGGATGAAATTTATTTAAAGGGGGGGGGGGAGGATTATAACACCCCAAAAATCTCTAAGTCCCAAAATGGGTCAGGCTGGGTGACACGGCCTGGGATACGGGCGTGTCCCAGGGCATTGTCATTGCACATGGCCTGGGACACGGGCGTGTCCCAGGGCATTTCCTGCTCGGGTTAATACCCGGGTGGCGTTGAGTGGCGTTGAGTAGAATGGCATTGAGTGGCGTTAAGTATAATTACGTTGAGTGGCGTTAAGTAGAATGGCGCTGAGTGTGGAGCAAAGCCTGTGGCACGGGCGTGTCACTGGGGCGTGTTTGGCACACGGCTAAGGACACGGGCGTGTGCCTTAGCCGTGTCCTTCTCAGGTGATCTGGTCTTGTGTTGAAAGAGTGACACGACTAGTCACATGGCCGTGTGCTTTCTGACACGGGCGTGTTAGGGGTTTGACATGGGCGTGTCTAAGCCCGTATTCTGGACTGGGTGAGTCGGTTCTGTAGCCGCTTCAGGAACACGGCCTGTGACACGGGCGTGTCACAACCCGTGTTCAATCCAAGAAATTAGTTTAAGGGCTGATCTGATCCGTTCATTTTCTTTAACCAAGATCCAATGGTATAGGCTCATCCCTGGGGTGATAAGGCAGGCCTTGAGAAGGAGGAAACTCATGTTTGAGTTGTGTCTTGCTTTTATTAAGTAAGAGAGAGGAGGAAGAAGAAGAGGAAGTCGGCTGCCGGTGGTGCTATGGTGGTTCAAATCGCGAGCCGAGTTCGGATTTGCGAAGGCAAGGCTGCTGCGAGGACATTCATCCGTTTGCTTTTCTCCCCATGGCTCTGAAGCGTCTTCCAAGGGTAACGATTCCCTTCTTGGACAAGTGAAGTCCTTATTTCCTGCATTTCCATAGGAATCCTCCACCAATAGGTGGATGACGAAGCGATTCCCTTGGGATTGGTGGTTCATCCCTTATTGTAGTGCATTAGAACCGGAAGTGTGAGTACGGTTAGGCATGCTGTGTGAAGCCCATCAGGATATGTTGGTCTGGATTGGTGATGCTTGTTTGCACATCGGAGAAGACTCCGTGATTATTGCTAGTATGCTTGAAATATGCGGTGGATGTCTGTGGCTTGGTGCCGCAGGAAGTATGGTGAGAGTTGGGATCAACTCTTGTGGCCATGAGTTCCATGTGGTATAAAGGACTTAGTGCCGAACAGGAAAGGTAAAACTAACCCACGCCTGTAAGTTGACCATGAGTACTTCAGTATTACTTTGTGGCAATGCGATTTGAGCAATGGGGGGTGGCTGATCTATACCAGCGTTATTCCAGCTGTACAAGAGAGCATCAAGGCATTGGGCTTTCGTCAGGGGCATAATGCGAGTCTTTGGCCTGGGCACCATAAAGACTAGGAATGCTGAAGTTTGACCGTCATGTATGGGACCTTTGAACGGTGGCGGGATCCGGTGTTTCCTGTACACCTGAATGTGCCCTGAGTGCACAGAATGTCGGGCCGTCGTGCCGGCGTTTTTGATATGTATTGCCTTGGTGGCTGAAAATATACTTGTGTGATGTAAATTGCTATGCAGGGAAGGAATTTCGCTGCCCCGTACCAGGGGCAGGGTCATTATAATTGGTCAGCTGAATACTGACATGCCCTGTTAGCCACCGGTTGGTGGATTGGTTCTTGCAGGTGCAGGTGGTGCTGGTCCAAGCGGGATTTAGCGGGCTGAAGCCCAAGCTGCGTTGCTGCCCTCGAAGGCTTTGTTTTGCTTAGTCTTGTTCATGTGTGGCCGGCCTGCGTGCCAATGTCTGTAAACCACACCTTATGTTCAGATAAACTTATAAACGCCATAAGGCTGTGTACCTGTTGTGTATGGTTGTATACATTCTTATTTTGTAATAGAAGTGAACATTTCTGTTATTATTGAGTTCATGTTTTCAACCATGAAGCTTCCGCCAGAATGCTCTGTGTTAGGGTGCGGTGATTTGTGGTATTATTTCATGATGTCTCCGCCTGTTTGTGGAATATGGTGTGGGGCCCCGGCCGGACCCTCTATTATATCCCATTTGACGGGTAGAGGTGTTATAATTTGGCTAAGTGTTTTTTGCATTGAGTGAAGGCTGTTCACTCAAAACACTCAATGCATAGAATGAAACTGAGAATTTGGCTAAGTCCATAGATGCTGACGTCAACAAAAGTTAACGAAAGTCAACAGAATTCAAATTAGTAGCGGGAAAGCTACAGTACACAACAAATGGCACCGCAGGCCTACTGTACGTGTTTTACTGTTAAAGAAAGTTGCTGTCAACAACTACAGGTGGGCCCCATGGGAAAAATAGCCGTTGGAAGGTGAAAGCTAATAAAAGAATTCAAATTAGTTCGAGTAAATTAATTTTTGGGATTATTGTGGAAAGAAAGAACTTCATCTTCTTCCTCGCCATTGTTAAAGAGTTTTGAAGAAAGAAATTCAAATCAATTGATCCAAAAGTTCATCAAGCTAGCTTTTGTGATCAACACCATCAACAACAAGTTCAGAGATATTTCTTCGAGAAAGAAGAAGCAGCCAAGGATAACTCTAGCTGTAGCAGATTTGTTGATACATGATAGCTATTGCCATTTCTCAACTGGAACAACCCGATAAAAAAGCTTTTTTTTTGAGCTCCAAGTAGTTGCAGAGCTTAATAAAATCACTCTATAGATAGTCTGTGATTTACAGACAGTTTGCTATTTGAGGAATAAAAAGATTTGTGTACTCTTCTGTCTTCAAAAACATGGTCAGAAGCTTAAATTTAGAAATTACTTCCGGCACATACAGAAGTTTACTGAAGATCAAATTTTTTGTTGCTGAGAAGAGGTTAGGGCTGAGGTAACTCAGCTCAGGAAGCAGTTGACTCAGATAACTTCTCTGGAGTCTAATCAACACCAACAAAAACACTTTCTTTTCTGTAGGATTTTAACAGATCTGAGTGTAGGCCTAATTTGTAAAGGCTGAGGTAGGATCCAGTTTTGGATCTGAGTTGTAGGGCCTTTGGGCCTGAGGTAGGATACTGTGTGGATCTGAGTTATAGGGCCTTTATTCTTGAGGTAGGGTAGTTTGCCTGGGGTAGGAGAGTCATTCTCTCTGAGTGTAGGACCTTTGGGTCTAAGGTAGGATCCAACTTTGGATCTGAGGTAGGGCCTTTATGCCTGAGCTGTAGGAGAGTCATTCACTCTGAGGTAGGGATATCCTCTATAGCCTGAGCTATAGGACTATTGATTTAGTCTGAGGTAGGTGATCTGCTGATCACTGAGCTGTAGGAGCAGTTTGCTCTGAGGTAGGGCCTTATGTCTGAGGTAAGTCTTGGAGGAGACTGAGAGATCCCGAGGGATCTGGGTTATAAGCTCTAAGAAGCCGAGATTGGAGAAGTGCCTTGTCTAACAATCTATTAGAAAGGCAAGAGGGACAGTGGACGTACCCATAATCTGGGGAATCACTATAAATCTTGAGTGTCTTGTGTGATTGTCTTGAAAGCAAGCTAACTAAGCTAACTCATAACACACTAAGTTAAAGACAGTCTTAAAAAGACTAGAAAACCTATTCATCCCCCTCTAGGTGTTTAGCTATCCTTGAAACTAAAGACTTTCAGAAATAACTTTGGTGAACTCGTCAAACTAAGGCCTGGGACTCTACTTAAGACACTAGATCTCCTTTCGCAGTTTACATACTTGAGACTCCCCCTGAGCAACATACCTAGAAGGTTGCTCAATATAGGCAGTTTCCTACAAATCATCATAAAGAAAGGCATTTTTCACATCTAACTGAGATATTTCCCTGTTGATAGCCACCAAAAAGGGAACACGGATTGTAGTAATCCTAGCCACAAGAGAGAAAGTATCAAAGAAATCCGCACCATAGGTCTGCGTAAAACCTTTGGCAACAAGTTGAGGCTCGTAACAATCAATAGAACCATAAGGAAGAAACTTGATGACAAAGACCCATCGACAGCCAACCACATCAGCTCTTGAAGGAGTAGGAACAAGAGTCCAAGTACCCCGTTCAGTAAGAGTGTGCATCTCTTCATCCATAGTAGCCTTCCAATGAGGAATAGCAAGAGCATCTTGATACGAGGATGAAACAACATTTGCCGAGAGGGAAAGAGAAAATCTCCTAGACAAAGGATAGAGCCGAGCATAAGGGACAACAACCTGAATAGGATGTTGAGTGCAGGAGCAAACACCTTTCCGAAGAGCGATCAGAAGATCAAGATCTATCTTGTCTACTATATCAGCCCCATCCAAAGAAGAGACTACTGGACCGGGAGCTGGTGGCAGCGGCTCAGGAGAAGAATCAGGGACAATATAAGAATCAAAAATAGGAGGAGGAGAAAGAAGGGTAGGCGCAGGAAGAGATGCCGATATATTGGGAATAGAAGAAGAATCATCAAAAGCAGGAAGAAGAGAGGGAGAAGAAAAGAATAGAGCATCCTCAAAGAAAGTAACATCCGCCGAGACATAATGTCTCCAAAGAATAGGATCAAAACACCAATATCCTTTCTATGTCAGATAATAACCCCAAAAGATGCACTCTTAGAATGAGGAGAATGTTTGTAACGTCCAGAAGTAGGAGAATGGACAAACGCAGTGCATCCGAAGACTCGAGGAGGTAACGGAAACGGTGTCCCATCAGGATATAGAATAAAAAAGGAGTCTTGCCATTGAGAACCGAAGACGGAACTCGATTAATAAGAAAACATGAAAGAAGAACCGCATTACCCCAATAAGACTAGGGAACATGCATATGAGTGAGAAGACTACGAGCCACATCCAGAAGATTGCGATTTTTACGTTCAACAACACCATTCTATTGTAAAGTGTAAGGGCAAGAAGTTTAATGGACAATGCCATGATCCAAACAAAATGATATAAACTGATGACTAAGGTATTCCTTAGCTTTATCAGTGCGAAGAGTTTTAATAGGGGTATCAAATTGTGTAAGAATTTCATTAGAAAATACAAAAAAATTTGAGAAAATCTTAGAGCATTCTAGTAACAAATACAACCATGTACATTGAAAAAAATCATCTATGAATGTAACAAAATACAAACTACCCCTACCAATAGTTTGAAGGGGAGCATGACCCCAAATATCTGAATGAACCAGGTCATAGGGACAAGAAGAACTGCAGCCATGCTTAGCCGGAAAAGTAAACCGGTGATGCTTGCCAAACTGACAAGCTTCACAATAAAGAGCAGGGTTACCACTAGGTAGATCAGACATAAGCTGATAAAGAATCCGAGGAGGGGGATGCCCAAGGCGAAGATGCCACTGAAGTAGATAAGAAGATGCAGAAAACGTAGAAGCAGTATCAAGATAGAACAAGCCACCACTCTCCATCCCAGTAGCAATCTTCTCCTTAGAATGAGGAATCTGAAAAGTACAAGTAGAGGCAGTAAAATCGCTTCACAATTCAACTGTTTGGAAAGAGCAGTAAAAAAAGAAGGTTGCACAAAAAATTTGGGACATAAAGAGTGTCCTGCAGCTGAAGAGAGTGAGTAATGTGCACGATACTAGAATCACGAACTAGGAGATGGAGAACCATCTGCAATACTAACCAGAGGTAACAATTTCTCTTATCAAGATAAGAGAAAAGGCGAGCATTGCCTGTAATATGATTAGTAGCACCATAATCAATGAGCCACCTACCCATTGTAGCCAACTGAATAGCACAAGAAGTAGCTAGAGAAGAAGTAGGCTGCTTGGAGGAATCATCCGATGTTGGATGAAGATGAGGATGTTTGGTCCAACAACGATCAACCAAGTGACCAAGTCAGCCACATTGAGAACAGATATGCTTAAAATAACCAAGACCACCACCATAGCCACCAGTACGGCCTCCACGACCACCAGATGTGTAATGATGAGCAAGATGAGCAACAAGATCAGGAGACGAAGATGGAAGCAACGGACTCTGAAGAAGAGTAGTAATAGTAGAAATTCTAGCAGCAGTAGCATCCAGAGTTGGAGTATCTGCCTCTCCAAGAATTTGCTGGAAGATCATATCATAAGAGTCCGGTACACGAATAAGATATCAAACAATAAGAAGCTCCTGAAAATGCTTGTGTTGCTCAGCCAGATCAGCAGAAAAAGGTCTATGCTAAAGAAGTTCAGCACCAAGAGCCTAAACCTCCTAATATGTAGAAGCAGGAGTCATGACTGGTCGAGCAAAGAGATCAGCATACAGAGTATAAATGGGCGAAGTTTCCCCTTGGAATAAAAAGCGGCAAGATGATTCCAGGCAGCCTTGACCGTCGGATCATGTCGAATGACAGGAAGGCACTCATCAGACAAAAAATTGGCCAACCATGTATGCACCATGGCATCAGAGGCATCCCAATCATCAAAAGCAATAGAGCCAGAAGACGGGGGATCATAACTAAAATGATGACTCTTGTGCTAATAACACAAGAGAAAAATGAAGGACACACTCCAGTTTGGGTAATTGGGACCTGTAAGCTTCGAAGCAGTACGCAGATTGCCAGAAGTAGAGAAAGAAGAAGTAGAAAGACAAGAAGGGGCAGAGATAGTAGATGATGAAGATAGAGCAGGAGTGCCCATAGAAAACAAGGAGAAACTGCATGGGTATATCAAAAAACCCGTGCGAACACAACAAGTCACAAGGAAAGCCGCGAGAATAGAAATATCCGCAAAGAAAACCACACGTCTAGAACAGAAGCCGTGCAAACATAACGTGCAAGGGAGGGCAGGGAGGGAAACCACACGAACAGAAAAGAAGGCAGCGAATAGGAGCAATGGACCGATTAGCTCTGATACCATGTGAAAAAGAGCAAAATAAATTAAAATTTTATTTCTCCAAAAAGATAATCATTATATAGGTATGCCTCCTTATTTGTACAAAATAAGGGAGATTAGACAATACAACAAGCGATGTGGGACTAATTACAAGCCACGCGGGCTGAGTAGTTTGAAACAATCAAGCCGCCAAACAATACAGAATATATAAACAACAACCCTTGAACCCTTACGACCGCTAACACCAAGACCGCAGCTGTGGCTACCACCAAACCGCTGTGGCCACCTCCAGACCGCTGCGGTAAACATCCAGTCTGCTGCTACGGCTCTCTCCAGACCAGCTACGACTACCTCTAGAGTACTGCAACTAACATCTAGTCTGCTACTGCGGCTATCTACAGACCAGCTGCAGCTACCTCCAGACACATGTGGCTAACATCCAGACTTCTTTTGCAGCTAATCTCCAGACCGCTACTGCAGCTAATGGCCAGACCACTACTATGGTTAATCACCAGATCGCTGCTGGGATATTAGCCAGACCGTTGCTACGGTTAATCACCAAACCACTGGTGCGAATAATTGCTAGACCGCTGCTGCGGTTAATAAAAAGGTCATTGCTGCGACTATCCCTCAGACCGCCACTGCTACTCATGATGGCTAGCTTAGATACACCACCAGACTGCCAAGCCAAACTGCCAGACCGCTGAGAGAAGCAGACCGCTGCAGTTAGATATAAAACCACCCAGTCTCTTCATGCTCCAACATCTATATATTCATGTTCGTGCGTAGGAGGCCGCCGACTGACTATAATTTGTTATTATCGGTATCAGAATGGTACTCCTCGTCCTGATGGCTACATCTTCTTTGTCACCAACATCTTTCTCGCAAACCTCATCATCATCATTGTTGTCACCGCTCTCTCCGCTGTTGCTATCTTCATTATTGCTGGAATCAGTTGCGAAGGACAGGATGCGATCTGGTGAGTTAGACTCTTCAACAAGCATGCCAGGAATAAGGTTCGCCACATTCAAGTGGTTGGCCTCCGGACCAAGGAAGCCATCCATCCTCAACTTAACGAGAATGACATCTACTATTGCTCGTGTGATCCCACGATGAATCGCGGGCATCTCATCCCTGTGGAAGTGGATCTTCTTCCCCATCCTATGAGGACTCGCCTTTAGCTGCTGCTCAGCTGGGCGAATATCCGAGGGCCCAGGGCCCACTTCAATAACTATCGAGTGCGTTTCCAGCTCAGTAACCCGGACATGGGCGATCTCCATCTCATTCTTGGTGTTAACAAGCTCTTGCTCGAGCTCGAAGATTTTCTTTGTCGTCTCAATCTCGACAGCCTCCGAGTATCAACAACAAATTATGAGAAGATCAATCAAGTGAAATGGCGACTAAGGAAAAGTCGCACATAAAAGTAAAAGCTACCTCGTAGTCCATCCACTGGATGTACTGCATCCCCATATTGATAGCCTTCTTCGAGATGATCTTTAGAGCCTCCAGTGACTCGAGGAGCCTCCTCGCCAAATGATGGCCCAACTTAGTAGCTCGTAAGAGCGCACGAGCAGTTTTATGGGTGAGCACCTCTACGTTGAGGTCTTGGCAGTGACTTGGCGTCAGCTCTCCCATAAAGCCCGAAGGCGACATCGTAAGCCTCCACCTTATCCTCCTAGTCTTCCAACCAATCTGGTAGGTTTGTGCTTAGAGTCACCCTATGCTCGCTCTTTGCCAAAGATACCAGCGGGCATCCAAAGGCGTCCATACCACTGTGCCCGAGGTTGAAGTTATGATGGAAGTACGACGCCCCGACATCCACTGGCGACTCCCTACCATCTAAGAGTTCATAAGAGATCTTTGCACGCTTCTTAGCATGATCAGGGGACTTGGCTTTCCCTTCCCCTTGTCTGGTTTCCCCTGCGAGTAACCTTCCTTATCGCCAGCTTGTGGATGGCCCTTAAAATAGGCAGGAGGCGGAATCTCCTCAACATCAGCAGGAAGGTTCACCAAACCCTGGTGCGATGATGCAGCTTCCTTCGCCAGAGGATCTGATTCTTGCTTAAGAATGCGAGTAGCTGCAAAAGTGGTAGAAAAGTTAGTTAAGTCGCAGCATTTAGCAGAATCAACTCGGGACAAAGTTAGCGAGTACAGTAAGATCTTGCTAAGGTATGTACCTTTGCTTGGGAAGACCTCATTAAGCGAGTTGACATTCAGATTCCAGTGGATGACGTCAAACCGGGGTCCGTGGTGTAATGCCCCGAAACTTAATATTGAAACGGGCGGTGTTCGAACCAAGTTCGGGTCTTAGTAGGGTGAACACGGCCTGTGACACAGGCGTGTCACAGGGCGTGTCGTGCTCGGGTAGTCGAGTTGAGGTCGACGAGCATTGAGTACTCGAACATGGCCTGTGACACAGGCGTGTCACAGGGCGTGTTAGGCACACGGCATGTGACACGGGCGTGTCACATGGCCGTGCACTCCTCTGGAAGTTTGGTCCTGTGACGACTGAGGGACACGGCCCGGAACACGGGCGTGTACTGTATGATACGGGCGTGTCAGTTTCGACACAGGCATGTGGTCACCCGTGTCCACCAAGGGACGTGACGGTTGGCGTGGCGGTTATTCATGACACGCCACTAGTCACGGGCGTGTCGATGACCCTACACGGGCGTGTCCTTACACGTGTCCTTTTTTGTCCTCGACAATCGTGTCTTTATTGAGGCATATGGCCTGGGACACGGCCGTGTGCAAAGCTATGTTCGGCCCAGGGTTTGGAGATTTTAGGCAAATCTGAGCCGTTCATTTTCTTTAAATACGATCTGACGGCCCCAGTGAGTTCCTGCTGAGTTAAGTTCTGGAATTGAGGGTTAATTCCTCATTTCATCCTAAACTCTCTCTTTCTATGAGTTAGAGAGAGGAGAGAGCAAGGAAGAAGGAAGGGAGGAATCCGGCCGCCGGCGAAGTATCGAAGCACAAAAGTGAGAACCGAGACCAGATCCTTGGAGAGAATTCCCTTGCGAAGCCTTTCATCCGGCTAGTTTTTCATGGCGCCTAAGCAGACTTCAAGGGTAATGATTCTCAACTTGAGCATGTGAAGCTCTTCTTCCTTTTCATAGGAAAACCCTCTCCCGCGAGTGTGCGTGAGTTTGTGGTGTTCCTTGGGGTAGATATGTGATGTCCCCCTTTTTTAGAGTCCGGAGTACGGACATAGGCATTGTGTGTGAAGCCTACCCAGACGTGTTTGTCTGGATCAGTGATGTTGCATTACATGAGTGGCCGGAGAAGACTCTGTGCCTTTGATTGTTTTTGGGTTTCTACGCGGTAGATTGCAACAGGGAGCCTTGGGGATTAACTCCAAGGCGCACCCAGAAAACTGGGCGGAAGCGTGATCCCGCTAACTTGGCGGCCGGGGTGCCTGCCTTGAACATAACTGGGTTATGTGATGTTTGGGAATGTTTTAGGATCCGGGTGAAGCTTGGCCCGTGCGTACGTCTTAAAGTGACTAGGCGGCGTGAGGAACAGGTGGGTGGAAACGGACCTGGGCTTTGCGGTTCGATGCTAGAGTCCCTAAAGTGGAACTGGCCGTTGGCATAGTCGGGAGTCTTGTACTGCGGTCGAAAAGACTAAAAAATGCTCACAATGTTTGCTATCCTAAGGGTGGTGGTGAAGCCACGAAATTGATTGGATTCAACGAGAATGTGCCTTGAGTGCACGAGGTGTTTGGCCGAGCGAGCCTACACCTGTGGCGAAATATATATATTTGCACTTTACTATTTCGCTTGGCTAATGAAATGCAGGGAAGGAGCACCGCCGTCCCGAGTAAGGGGAGGAATCGTTATATTTTGGTCAGCCTTAGCTGACCGTTGCTGTGTTTGCCACCATGCGGTGGAATGTTGCTTGCAGGTGCAGCGGAACCAAGCGCCAAATAGCGGGCCGAAGCCCAAGCTGCCTAGCTAGCCCTCGAATGCCAAGCGAACCGTTGTTTTACTTTTGTCATGTGTGGCCGGCCTGTGAGCCGATGTATGTAAAACATTATATTATCAAGTGAATATTTGTAAGGCCTTAAGGCCATGTACCCCTTTTGTGTATTTGTTGTATTTCATTCCTGTGATGTATAGTGGACATTCATGCAAGCGTTGTGCAAATTTTGGGTTCTCTTAAACTTTTTAAAAAGCTTCCGCTAGAATGCTCTGTGTTAGGGCGAGTAGTTGAGTATTTTTTGTCTTATTTTGTAACCCTTCCAACTGTCCGTGGTATATGGCATCGGGTTCCAGCTGAACCTTCATTTATATGTCATACGACGGATGGGGGTTTTATAATTTAGTATCAGACTAAGGTGTCGGTCGTCTGTATTTGAATTCGTGGGCAAATTCTTTTAAGGGGAGGTGAGCACATGTATGTGTGTTATCGTTATAACATAAAAGAACCCATGAATGTGCACTTAGGAATGAAAAAATACACTTGTTTTGAGGAATCTGAGTGTTCAAATGATTGCTTTTAGCAATTAGTGTGTCTCCTAAGAAAGGGTTTATGATATTATAGGTAATTAGGAGCGGTGCTGGGCAATCGGAACATCCGTAATCGGCGAAAAGTAGTGCACCGAGTGACGTGCCTATAATACCTCCTTCAGTAGAAACCATCAGATTGGTGGTTGAAGCAGTCTTTGCTATGATCAATGCCCAATAAGTGCAGTACGCACCACCTGCTAATGAGCAATAACCGATTAGAGTGGCAGAGCCGGGAGTGGTAGAATGCATGGCAGTTGATCCGATAGCACCAAGGAGAGCCACAGAGAAACAATGCAAAGCATGTGATGAGCTTTAATCCTCTGGTGTTCGACGGGATGGGAACGCCAAATCAAGCTGAGGATTGGCTCTCTACGATAAAGAGGGTCATGACCGCCACAGAAACTGTGGAGTGGCAGAAGACCATAATATCGACTTTCCTATTGGCTGGTGAGGCAAGGATGTGGTAGGACGAGTTGGAGGTTCATCTCTTAGTGGGAAGGCCACTTGCCAAAGTACCGATGGAGGAATTCTCAAGGTTGTTCTTGGCCAGATACCTACCTTCTGCCTAGAAGCTTGAGATGAAGAATAAGTACCTTGGTTTGACTCAGGGAGCGAGTAGCGTGGATAAGTATCTCCACGAGTTTACTCGATTAGGTCGTTATGCTGGTGCTATGTTTACTGAAGAAGTGCGGAAGACCAACCGATTTTATGAGGGCCTACGGGGCGACCTACAGCTACTCCTCGCTGGGCCTAAAGCACAGGGCTTCCTAGCCTTGGTTAATGCGGCTCGGTCTTTGGAAAGGGTCGCGAAGAAAGTTCAAGAGAAGAAGGAGCCAGGGGAAAAGAGGTCAGAGTTCAAAATGCCGAGTTCAAATTCTGGTTTCCGTAGATGGAATAAGAAGAAGAAGACTTCAAGTTCAGCCCCTTCGTCTGGTACGACAGGGGCAAACTCAAGTCGAGTCCCTGGAGCGTGCTACAACTGTGGAAAAGTGGGGCATTTTTCACGTCATTGTTGGAGCGGACGTGCAAAGTTCGAGAAGAGACATGGAGCAACTTATGAAGAAAAAGGGAAGGCGGAGGAATCAACTGCATCCCACCAAGCTCCAGCCCAGCCTAGAGTTTACAACCTCTGTCAGCAAGAGGACATTAAGCAAGCTGACGTGGTGACAGGTATGAGTTAAATATTTACCGTTTAGCTTTTGTAACCGTTACCTTTTTACATGTTAGCTTTTAAATCTTGGTGCTAGGCTTTGTTTTAGTTTTTGATAGTCCGGCGAGAGCCTTGTTTGATATGGGAGTTTCGCATTCCTTCTTGTCCGAAAGATTTGTATCGCGCATCGGAGTTCCTTCCTCGATGGCAAAAGACAAGTTGGATGTGTTGTTGCCCAATGGGTGCTCAATGCGTGCGAATAGAGTTTGTGTGGTAAAGTTGCGGATCAGGGATCGAGAGTTTGATTTGCAAGCGTCAGTGCTACCGTTAGTGGAGTTCGATGTAATCTTTGGAATGGACTGGCTCTCGGAGAAGCGAGCATGCATTGATTGCAACCGAAAGGAGGTTAAGCTGGGACTGAGTACCGATCGGGAGACTACATTTGCAGGCATGAAAGGGTCGAGCAAGATTTTGATGTTGGCTCTTCAGGTGATTAAGGTAGTTCGGTCTGGAGCAGAACTGTTTGTCTCATTAGTGAAGGCTTCAGTGCCTAAACCTTGTCTTGACAGTATTGTAGTTGTGTTCGAGTATCCCGATGTATTCCTAGACAATCTCCCGGGAGCCCCTCCTCAGCGGGAGGCTGATTTTAAAATTGAGCTGGTGCCGGGTTCCAAACCGGTGTCACGCTCTCCGTATCAGAGAGCTCCTAAGGAGATGGCGGATTTGAAGGCACAACTACAAGAATTATTAGAGCAAGGGTATGTGCGTCCAAGTTCGTTGCCTTGGAGCGCACCGGTCCTCTTCGTTAAGAAGAAAGATGGGAGGTTGCGAATCTGTATCGACTATCGAGAGTTGAACAAGCTCACGAAAAAGAATAAGTATCTGATCCCAAGGATTGACGATCTATTTGATCAGTTGGTTGGGTCAACGGTATATTCGAAGCTAGATCTGAAATCCGGATACTACCAGCTAAGGATAAGGGAAAGTGACATCCCAAAGACAGCGTTCAACATGCGGTTTGGGCATTACGAGTTTACGGTCATGCCATTTGGGTTGACCAATGCGCCATCCGTGTTTATGGATTTGATGAATAGGACGTTCAGAGAGTACCTGAACCATTTCGTGATAGTATTTATCGACGACATCTTGGTGTACTCGCGGTGTGAGGATGATCACTACAAACATCTGTATATGATATTCGAGACGTTGAGGAAGAATCAGTTGTATGCTAAGTTCTCCAAGTGTGAGTTCTGGTTATCCTTAATCGCGTTCCTTGGTCATACTGTTAGTTGTGAAGGCATAACGGTGGATCCGGCGAAGGTAGCGGCGATTCAGGAGTGGCCACTATTAACTACGGTGGCGGAAGTCCGGATCTTTCTGGGGCTTGCCGGCTACTGTAGGCGCTTCATAGAGAACTTCTCGTGGATAGCGCTACCACTCACGACATTGACAAGGAAGGATCAAAAGTTTTTATGGACGCTGGAGTGCGCACAGGCTTTCGAAGAATTGAAGAGGCGGTTGGTCACGACGCCTATTTTGCGTTCGCTGAGTGGGTCCGAAGGGTTTGAAATTTATAGTGATGCTTCGGGCAGTGGTTTGGGTTGTGTTCTGCTACAGCATGGGAGTGTAATAGCCTATGGATCACGAAAGTTGAAGGTTCATGAGAGAAATTATCCGGTCCATGACTTGGAGCTAGCGGCCGTGATATTTGCTCTAAAGCAATGGAGGCACTATCTTTACGGTGTGAAGGTCGATATCTATACTGATCATAAAAGCCTGAAGTATTTGCTAGATCAGAAGGACCTGAACATGAGGCATCAAAGGTGGATGGAGTTCCTAGGGGACTACACTTTCAAAATACATTATGTGCCCGGGAAAGGAATTGTAGTGGCGGATGCATTGAGTCGTAGGGCACCTGCGCAAGCCAACTGGTTGGTGGTGCATGATGAGAGTTTGATCCGTGATTTGGAGGCTTTGGAGATCTCCTGCGTTGACAAGCAGGCTAGTGCCGAGGCAATATTGTGTTGGACGGAGGTGCAGTATGACCTAGCTGATAGGATTCGGCGGGCTTTTATTCAGGATAGCAGTATGAAGCAGATCTTGAATGAATCGTTGGATGGGTAAAATTCACAATTTGCAGTTGAAGATGGACTGCTAAGGAAGGACGATCGCCTATACATCCCTAGTGCGGATAGTCTTCGGGAGGAGTTGATGTATGAGGCTCATCATACCAAGTACTCAATCCACCCGGGGAGCACGAAGATGTATAGGGACATGAGGAAGTTATTATGGTGGCCAGGGTTGAAGAAGGATGTAGAACTTTATGTGACGAAGTGCCAAACTTGTACCCTGGTGAAGGCGGAGTGCTAGAAGCCCGGGGGTTTCTTGAAGTCCTTGCCTATCCTGGAGTGGAAGTTCGACCATATTCCTATGGATTTTGTGTATGGTTTGCCAAGGTCGCAGAAGGAAAACGACGCCATCTGGGTGGTCATAGATAGATTGACAAAGGTGTCACACTTCATCCCGAATAGGAAGGAAGATCTGGTGGAAACGTTAGCCAAGCTCTATGTGGATAATATTGTACGGTTGCATGGTGTGCCACGCAGTATTGTTAGTGACCGAGACAGACGCTTCACGTCTAATGACTAGAGGCTGGTGCATAAGTTGTTGGGAACTAAACTGAGTTTCAGCATAGCCTTTCATCCGTAGACGGATGGTCAGACTGAAAGGGTCAAAAGGACGATGGAGGACATGCTTCGTATGTGCGTCTTGGATTTTGGAAGATAGTGGGAAGATCACCTGTACATGGTAGAGTTTGCTTACAATAACAGTTTTCAAGCGAGTATTGGAATGACACCGTTTGAGGCCCTGTATGGGAGAAAGTGTTGCACGTCGTTGTCTTGGTTGGAGATAGGCGAGTCAAAGTTATATAAATGTCAGGAAGTGGAAGACGTCACTTCAATGGTACGTACGATTCAGGAACGGTTAAAGATCACTCAGGACAGGCAGGCAAAATACTATAATGCCAAGCATAGGAATGTGGAGTTCAATGTTGGCGATTGGGTGTACTTGAAAATCAAGCCGTTCAAGGGTGTCTCGCGGATTCGACGCTTGAAAAAGCTGAGTCCGAGATACCTTGGACCATTTGAGATCCTAGAGCGGATTGGCGAAGCAGCGTATTGACTGAATTTATCGATGGAATTGAGTGGGCTACACGATGTATTCCACGTTTGGTGTTGTAGAAGGTAGTACAAGAGCCTTCTAAGGTTGTTGTGATCGATCAAGTGCCGATTGATAGTGGGTTGATGACCAAGGTCAAGCCAGTTCGCATTGAAGACTTTGAAGTCAAACGGCTCCGCAATAAGGAAATTCGAATGGTTAAAGTCCGATGGGATAACTGCGGACATGAGGAGCTTTCTTGGGAGCGAGAGAAGACTATGTTGAAAGCATACCCCGAATTATTCCACGCAGGTAATCTTTAAGTTGTTTTGTGTACCTTTACATAATTTCGTGGACGAAATTCTTTAAGGGGGGAGATTTGTAATGCCCCGAAACTTAAAAGTGAAACAGGCTGTGTTCGAACCAAGTTTGGGTCTTGGTAGGGTGAACACGGCCTGTGACATGGGCGTGTCACAGGGAATGTCGTGCTCGGGTAGTCGAGTTGAGGTCGACGAGCATTGAGTACTCGAACACGGACTGTGACACTGTCGTGTCACAGGGCATGTCAGGCACACAGCATGTGACACAGGCGTGTCACATAGCCGTGTACTCTAGAAGTTTGGTCCTGTGTTGACTGAGGGACACGGCCCGGAACACGGGCGTGTACTGTATGACACGGGCGTGTCAGTTTCGGCATGGGCGTGTGGTCACCCGTGTCCACCAATGGATGTGATGGTTGGCGTGGCGGTTATTCGTGACATGCCACTGGTCACGGGCGTGTCGATGACCCGATACAGGCGTTTCATGTTGGGACACGGGCGTGTCCCAACCCATGTCCTTTTCTGTCCTCGACAATCGTGTCTGGATAGAGGCACACGAGCTGGGACACGACCGTATGCAAAGCTGTGTTCGGCCTAGGGTTTGGAGATTTTAGGCAAATCTGAGCCATTCGTTTTCTTTAAATACGATCCGACGGACCCGGTGAGTTCCTGCTGAGTTAAGTTCGGGAATTGAGAGTTAATTCCTCATTTCATCCTAAACTCTCTCTTTCAAAGAAGTTAGAGAGAGGAGAGGGCAAGGAAGAAGGAAGGGAGGAATTCGGCCGCCGACGGATCATCGGAGCACGAAAGTGAGAACCGAGACCAGATCCGTAGAGAGAATTCCCTTGCAAAGCCTTTCATCCGGCTAGTTTTTCATGGCGCCTAAGCAGACTTCAAGGGTAACGATTCTCAACTTGAGCATGTGAAGCTCTTGTTCCTTTTCATAGAAAACCCTCTTCCACGAGTGTGCGGTGAGTTTGCGGTGTTCCTTGGGGTAGATATGTGAAGTCCCCCTTATTTAGAGTTCGAAATCGTAGTACGAACATAGGCATTGTGCGTGAAGCCTACCCGGACGTGTTTGTCTGGATCGGTGATGTTACATTGCATGAGTGGCCGGAGAATACTCCGTGCCTTTGATGTTGCAAGCACCATAGTCCCGAGTAAGGGACGGGGTCATTATATTTTGGTAAGCCTTAGCTGACCGTTGCTATGTTTGCCACCATGCGGTGAAATGTTTCTTGCAGGTGCTGCGGAACCAAGAGCCAAATAGCGGGCTGAAGCCCAAGCTGCTGAGCTATCCCTCGAAGGCCAAGCGAACCGTTATTTTACTTTTGTGATGTGTGGCCGGCCGGTGAGCCGATGTATGTAAAACATTATATTGTCAAGTGAACATTTGTAAGGACTTAAGGCCATGTACCCCTTTTGTGTATTTGCTGTATTTCATTCCTGTGATGTATAGTGGACATTCATGCCAGTGTTGTGCAAATTTTGGGTTCTCTTAAACTTTTTAAAAAGCCTCCGCTAGAATGCTCTATGTTAGGACGTGTAGTTGAGTATTTTTGGTATTATTCTGTAACACTTCCGACTGTCCGTGTTATATGGCGTCGGGTTCTAGCTGGACCTTCTGTTATATACCATACGATGGATGGGGGTGTTACACGTGGAAGGCTTCAATCAGCTTCTCATGCGGGCCCTACAGAATGGGTGGTAGGAAGGTGACTTCGAGATGCTGGTGCGACTGATGAGTCCAGGTTATATACATATTTTTGGACTCATTTGGGCTAGTTTTCTTGATGATGCACTACACTTGAGAGCTATAATTGTTCATATTTGTTATTATGTCCATTCCATGTTAAGTGAACTTTAGGCCCGTCTTTAGTGTGATTTCCTAGTCATTATACTTTTGCCCTATTCTTGGTGTTTTTCTGTGTCTAGAGAATGTGGAATGCCCATTTCGGTGGCTCTTTGATTTTTGCTACAGTTACAAAGGTTGTGTGAGTGTTCCAGGATTGTTTGGGAATTTTTTTTCACCTAAGGGCCCACTGATCATGCATTTTTACACGCGCACAGTCAGTGGAATCCTTAGCACATGACCGCTGGTCATGCGCGCTCAGTTCATCGAACCCCAAATGGTACAGGAACACTGCGCACGATCATTTGATCTATTGCGCACGACCATTGGTTATGAGCCACTGATCGTGAACGCTATTCTCCATTTTCCAAGTTCTGTTTTGGGAAATCACACGACCATTGGACTTAGTGCGCACGACCTCTAGTCGTGCGCCACTATTCGTGCACGTTTAACCCATTTTTCTGGAGTTCTGCCATTGCTAATCGCATGATCTTGGGATCAAGTGTGCACGGACTCTGGTTGTGCGCCACTGATCGTGCGCATATATATTAATTTTTTTGTCCAGTTATAGGTTTCTCTAGAGCAGTGCGCACGATCATCAACTATCAGTGGGCATGATCACCGGTTGTGCGCCACTGATCGTGCACTCTAATTATCTGCTGACCATATTTAAACCCGTGCTCCCGCGAATTAGGGCACGCTTTTTCATTTTCCGGCTCGCTGCTATGCGCGGAGCGCCATTTCTCTCCCCCACAGGTCCTCCACTCATCTCCACCCTCCGGTAAGCTTTCTCCGGCAATCCGAAGTCATCTTCAACCCTTTGGAGAGTTCCCGGCCTCCAGCAGTGTGCAACCGAGATCTTTCGGTACTACTCATTTGGGCAAAAGGGAGAAAAGACTGAAGGAAAGGGAAAGATACTGAGGAAGACAAGTGGATTGACAACCCATTTACATCCGGACGCAACCACGGTCTGAGACGAGAAGTGGACTGACAACCCACCACTCCGACCAAGAATAACGTCTAGGCTTTCCCCCTTTCGGTTTAATCAACCTCTTCTCCATAGTGAATTATATTATTAAGCTTGTAATGAACCTGAACTTGCTTTTATTTGTCTATGAATGAAGTTTGCTTGGGTTAGTTACATCCTCTTATGTTAGCTGTGATGCACTCGCCTCCATTCACATCCACTCCACTCGCGCACTAGAACCACTCTAGCAAAGGCTAGTGCTGGTGGTTGAAGAGGTGATTATGACCCTCACTCTCCACATGTATGTTAATTCCATCCGCTTGCTCTCCGTCCATTTGCCTCACGAAGCACGACATAACAGCCTGCACTAGTT
This sequence comes from Platanthera zijinensis, assembly GCA_039513925.1. NCBI lineage: Eukaryota > Viridiplantae > Streptophyta > Magnoliopsida > Asparagales > Orchidaceae > Platanthera > Platanthera zijinensis. The sequence continues at coordinate 177,899,451 of CM077082.1, forward strand.
CCATCCACCAAGCGAAGCGGTGCTTACGTCCCACTTTGTTTCGTTTAACTCTTAGTAACAAACTTTCTATGATGCTATCAAGATACCCAACCTACATTCCCTCGAGATCGACATTCGGGGAAGCTATTCCCAAAATTATTAATTGACAGTGACTGGTGCACTTGCCGACTGATACGTTTTAACGGCAAGTGTACCGGTCGCCCAAGTAATATAAAATGGGCGAGTTTTCCCAAGTATCGATCTCGAGGGAACACAGAAAGGTGGAGTTAATTTTGAGGAGGACTTGAGATTGAAGTCCTTAGGTCGGAGTTAACGATGGGGGGGGGGGGGTTTGATAGTTGCGGAAAATAAAGTAAAATGCTAACAAACGACTCCTATGTAATGCCACTATGCATCGCTTCGCCAGGTGGGATGGAAGACAACACGGGCCGCTATGCACTGAATCGCTTAGCGGATGGACGAGTAGGCAAGCATAAGAACCAGAATTTGAGGGTCGTAAGCGCCTCTTCGCTACGCATGCCACTAGCAATTGCTAGTGCGTCAAAGGGAATTTTGTGGTGGATGGATGGATAATGGCGCACCTCAAGCAACTTAAGTAGTAAAGCAATACAAAATCACATAGACATGAATCTAATAATGTTTACAACTAAGAGCACATCATCTATAAATAAAGTTCTGACAGCACATAAACAACAATAAAGGAAGAACAAGGCAAGAGATCGACCGAATCCAAAATCTTGCTGAGGGTTCACGGAAGGAATCGCCGGGTTGTCAATCCGCCTCCTAGCTCGGTCCTCAACTGCATTCGGGGAAGAGAAGGACTGTCACTACCTTCCAATTTACCCATCTTCTTCGTGTCACGATTGCGGAAGAAAGTTGCAAGCTTCCATTTGCTTGATGGATACGGTTCCAAAACTTTGAAATCAAGCTCAAGAGATGATGGAGGAGGCCGAGAGGAAGCTCCGGCATAGATTTGGCGTTGAAAGCTTGCCCGGAGCACCTCCCTACAGTGGAAGATGAAGGAGGACGGTGGAATCCCTCCTCAGAGACAAAAAATGGCGGAAAAATTGCGGATCCCTAAATTAGGGTGGAACCTGCATATTTATAGAAAGCATAATATAACAATGCGCACGATCACGGGCGCACGACCAGTGGTCGTGCGCACTATGTCCAGTGATAGTGCGCACTGGCATGACAGAACTAGAAGATGAACTGGGATAACGCACACGAGCAGTGGCACACGACAGATGGTTGTGCGCACTATGTCCAGTGGTCGTGCGCTTACCCCAGACAAAACTCCAGGAAAAGTGGAATCAAAGCACATGATCAGTTGCGTACAACCGGTGGTCATGCACACTGTGTCCACTGGTCACGCGTTGGCCCCAGACAGATCGTGGAAAAACGGAGAATAGTGCGCACGATCAGGGGCGCACGACCATTGGTCATGGGTACTAGACCCGATGATCGTGCGTAGTATACCTGTTTCCAAATGGTCCCGGAATACGCACACGGCCCCTGTACCAACACTGATATGTGCAGACATTCCAGACAATCACAAAAAAGGAGTACAATCAATAAAAGTACAAAAATACACAACCACCGGCCAAAAGTGCACTTCCTATGTAAATGAAGATAAGATGAAATATAAACGATAACGAACTAAAAGTGAAGTGCATGCGTAAGAAAACTAGCGAAGATGAGTCCGAAAATCACTATATAAATAGGACTCATCACAGACACATAAGTTTTTGGCGCCGTTGCCGGGGAATTCAGGTGCTTATTTTGAATTTATTTTATCCCAGACTATTTTTGCTTTTTATGTTGGATGGAATTGTTAGTTTTTTATTGAGAATCTATGCAAGGTAGTTTAATCATGAAAATTAGTGATCTCTGCAATGTGGTCCAGTTTTAATATCCGTTTTCGCTGGTGTGGAGATATATCTCATGCAAGTGGTAGATGTCCTAAGGAGTATGGTAGCCAAGACACTCAAGGATCTACATATGGAGAACCAACCTCATTTGGTACTCAATATGGTAGATATAAGCTAGTTAGCTACTCATCCACGCTTCTATTGCTGCACTAATTTCTTTCGGCATCAGTACCCATTGTACCGACAAAGCCGCCTAAGCAGTGTTTATTTTGTCGGAGTTGGGATCACTCTTTAAAGGAGTGTGCTTCTTACTTGGCACAGTTGGAGGAGGATGATGAACCAGATTTTCGGATTGTCTCCACTCTGACAACTTTCAGCACTCCTTCGGTATCTGGGTACGTACTAGTTCCACCTTCAGATTTTGAAAGGAGAAATACTAGTATTTTAACAAATACATGTGTCGATCTAAACCCTGACACATATGTTTTTACTCCTAAAGTACATATATCATCTTGTATCGAGTCTGTTAGTTATGAGGAGCCTGTGCTTGACTTTTTAGCGAGCACCGCTCTTCTATCCTCTACTTTTCAAAGAATTCTTTCTGTTTCTGACACTGTTGTGGAGGTTGATTCGCAGGGAGAAGCTGGTGTTTGTAGCATTTTGCTAGATCCAGTCGAGGAGTACATCTGCATGGACGAGGTTGCTGCCTCAGTCCCATGTAAGGAAGTCCAATGCACGAATGAGGAGGATGCAGCTCCAGCACATTCTTGCACCAACCTAGACAATTGTGTATATCTACCCACAATTCCGCCGATGGGAGATGACAATGGGATCATCCCCAAGACTGAGGTTACTTTTTGTCATTCTTCTAATTTATTTCCTAACCCCGCTCTCGTGCCTGCTTCTCTGCAGGACCACATCGTGGAACCGGTCCACTTAGTGCAAGGGCCTATAATGCGGCCTAGCATTGATGGAGACCGGGTGAAGGTGGAGTCAGATTCGTCGAGCTTCACAATATTTATTCTACCCATGCCTGATGTTCAAGACAGGTATAACTACATATGAACGTGGGTATTTGTTATGTCGCCATTTCGGTACCCGCTACCAAAACGTGAACTTGAACAACTGCCCGAGCACTTCAAATTTCATATGCCCATCAGTTAAGAGAGTGCATGGTACTTGAATAAGCCCTGTTGGGAGACAATAAACCCATCAGTTATCTAGATTAGCATTTCTATTTTTTTAAATGTATTGTACTTTATTTAGCAGGTTCGGACATGGAATAATTTTTTTTTTGTGGGCGCCCATCTGGTGCCGAATGTTATTTTTATATATCATGCTTAATACAGGTATTTAGTCCACCTCAAGGACGGTAAACAAAAGGGCTCTTGGGAGATAACCCAAGTAGGACCACTTGGTCCTGTTTTGTGTGCTAAGTTTCTTTTTATATGTGTATTTCTATTTTCTTATTTTGCGAGGGATCTCTAATTCGCAGGTGCGGGAAATTTTTGAACCGTGGCAAACCAGCCGCTAATGGACAACCTCACAGCACGACTGGTATGCTCAATTTTGAGCATAGGTACTTCTTACCCCTAACTCTTTATATTATTTGGAATGTTTATTTTTATGAGTTGTCGCATTAAAGTCTGGGGGAGAGCATGCCTGTGGTCACTACACGAGCACACATTTGATAGCATACAAGTTTGTTATTTATTTATTTCAAAATCACTGTAACACACACTGAATCACCCACTTGAGCGCGATCTTATCCATGCGAGCGGCTCAAGTCAAATGTATTTCTTGGGTGTAAACTTAAAATAGTGTGTGAAACTCATGTAGTGCTCCTAATCAAGTACTCATGGTCAGTGTAGAAATAATATAGATTTAATTTTTATTTATGCTCGTAGATTTATACTTTTATGCAGATGTAAATATTGTTTGTACTACTCAAAAATGTTGAATCTGGTGAAATCGAACAGTAGTGTAGGAATGGGTGTAGCCGTCATTAGACTCATTTTGCTCGAGTTGAGAGGAAGGATCATCTTCCTCGGTGGCTAAGAAATTTTCCCAAGATACTCTCGAAGTATTGGTGCATGGTTAGTCAAGAGTGAGCGTGACGTAGGCCATCAATTTGGCTAGTTTGAGCCTTGTTTTCCTTGTCCTAGCTGCTAACCGTTGCAAGCCAAGTTTGTGCCTACCCCTCCTTTGATTATGCTCCACCTTCATTTACCAAAGCCTAAAGCCAATCCTCCTATCACAACAAAATCCATTAGCTCCTGTGATTTTAATATTTTGACGAGGTGTGATGTGTGGAATTAAAGTTATGTGGTGGATGAATGCATGAAATGCTACTTGCTAAAAATTGGGGATTGCAAAAGAAAAAAGAAAAAGGAGAGAATTTAAAAAGAAAATCTAAGAAGAATTACAATGAGAAATAGAATCCCCATCAAGTTTATCATGATATTGGCTGGGTTAGGTCGTGTACACACCCAGTTTTCAAGCTAAGTCTGGAGGTGTGTCATATCTACAATTATGAGGGGCTGTATTGGTTTAGCTTGTTGTTTGCTCGCTTGGGTTGCGTGTAGCCTCTATGTTTATCTTTGACTACCAAACCTTAGCCCTAGCCCCATTTGATCCTACAAGTCCTACAGATTCACTTTGGAGTCCAACTAGTACTGTGGAGAGAGTGTGAACGGGCAAGCGTATGGTCCCCGATATTGATGGATTTCTTTGGAGGTGATCCTGAGCCCCGGTCATTGGCAATGCTCACTTGAGTGGCCTGCATACATTCTTCCTATTTATGACCGAACGATTCTCCAGAATTCCAAATTTTGAGTTGATACAATATCTATTTACGCCTGTCGAAAAGTATAAATTCTGTAGTATAATTAAAAAGTTTGTCTATTATATTTTCTATGCCCATGATATATTTGATTTCTCTCAATACTATATTTGGAAATTACAAAGCCAACTATCTATTTTCTAGTCCACGGAGTGATGATTTTCTCGGGACGAGCAAATGTTTAAGTCTGGGGGTGTGATGAGTCCAAGTTATATATTTATTTTTGGACTCATCTGGGCCAGTTTTCTCGATGGTGCACTACACTTGAGAGCCATAATTGTTCATATTTGTTATTATGTCCATTCCATGTTAAGTGCACTCTAGGCCCGTCTTCAGTGTGATTTCGTAGTCATTGTACTTTTGCCCTATTCTTGGTGTTTTTCTGTGTCTGGAGAATGTGGAATGCCCATTTCAGTGGCTCTTGTATTTTTGCTGTCGTTACAACAGTTGTGTGAGTGTTCAGGGATTTTTTGGGAATGTTTTATCGCCTAAGGGGCCACTGATCGTGCATTTTTACACACGCATGGTCAGTGGACTCCTTAGCGCACGACTGCTGGTCGTGCATGCTCAGTTCATCGAACCCCAAATGGTACAGGAATACTGCACACGATCATTTGATCTATTGCGCACGACCACTGGTTATGAGCCACTGATCGTGCGCGCTATTCTCTATTTCCAAGTTCTGTCTGGAGAAATCGCATGACCATTTGTCACAACCCGCATTTTTCCCAACAATTTAATTATATCAGAGCAAGGGGAAAATACGCGTCGTGATGCCACGCCGTACAGGGGATAACTGCAGACGTTCAGGCAAAACTCCAAACTCTACAATTCTAATAGAAAACATAGATGTTTATGAATAAAATCCAGTTTAAGTTATGATGGTAGCCGTATCCCTCGGCTTAGTGAATCATCTAGTTCACGATTTAAAAATATAAATTCTACGCTTGCGGAAAATACTTATTTAAATTGACTCTCATATCCTACATAAGTATAAATGTCCCCGAGGAACAACTCATACAATGCAAACTCTAGATTTATAATACGGGTAGGAAAGTCTTTACGCTAAATAGAAAATAGTGGCTTAGTTTTGAAGGAGATGATAAGTATGCTTTACTAATAGTAGGGTTTTATAGGTCAAAATACCTAACATGCAGTCCTAGCAAGGAATCATCCCAGAGAGCAAGTAATGTAAACCAAACATAAGAAAACCACATCAGCTAGCAAGTGTCAAAAGAAATCAACAATCCTGTGGGCGTCAACAATCTAACACGAACCCACAGTATGAATAGGTCTGAAACTAGGCAAAGAAAACAAAACAACGAACTACCTCGCTGCGGCGAGGGAAAAAAAAACCACAGCCCACCTGCTGCTGCAAGGGCTCCCAAAACCGGCTCCGCTACTTGCTAATGCTCCGATCCTGAGGCATTCCAAAGACAGAACACCTCAGCAAGAGGGTACAAATGGTGTCAAAAAAAAAATAAGTCAAAATAATTAAAGGTCAAAAGGGGTACCAACCCAAGACCAAAACCATTGAAGTAAGGTTCATAAATAAAACTCGAGAAATAAATCAGAAGAAAAGAACTCTCGTGAATCATCACGTATAACAAATCATGCAGGATACCCGAAGCAAGGGGATAGCATGATTGAATCATAAGAAAGAATATACCAAAACTTTATTAGTAACCTGTAGTCAACTCTACTCATAAACACGGGCAGGGTGGTCACTTCTCTAGATACACCCCTCACAGATGTTGAAATCCGTCTAACCGCGGGGGAGACTTGCACACTCCACCAATCACCGCAGATGCCCAAAACCCAGTAGAGTCCCATGGGGTACTAATGAAGGAAACAATCTTGCGGTCGGTGGATTTGCCCACTAACTCCCACAAATTTTAGAAACCCAAAGAAACCACAACACAAATATATCTCGAGGTTTGGCTCATCAGATTCTACTTGACACTTCTAGTTTCAAGACATGGTTGATCAACCCCTATGAACGATCTACAAACCTAGACAAACTCGAATACGCTCAAAACGATAGGTATGATATTTAGAGCCACCATTAAGACACTTCAAGAACAAATAAATATATATAGACAAGATCACGTTCACCATGACAAAATCTTACAACATCGAGTGATCCTCCAAAAAAGGTTAATCGTAATAATAACTTGGAAGAAAAAGTGCAGAAAAATTTTAAAGAACAAAAAGACTAAACCGTTACCATCAAATCGGACAAGGAGAAATGAGGGGAGACCACCACTTGCCTTGATTTTACCGGAAAAGTTCTCCAAATCAGTCCACGTCACAGATCGGGGCAAAAGAGGACGGAGGAAGTTGAAATCTAGACAAAAATGGTCGAAAAGGGGGTTAGGGCTGAAAAACCCTAACGAGAAAACTCAAAGAAAGGGACAAAATTTACCATGATGGCGTAGCTCTCGATGAGAGCTTTCCAGATCTACGCTCGGTTGAGGATTTCGAGCACCGGAGCTCCGTCGGCGGCCACCGGAAGGTTCACGGAGTATTTTCTCTCTCACGCTCACGCCGCTCTGGTTCGGGAGGAAAAGAATCGGAGAAGATGAAGTTCTGATCAAACCTAAGTCCATATATATATATATATTATGTAAAAGTACTTATAAATTTTTTTGTCTAAATACAAAAAAAACGTGTAATTTATGAGTGGCTACGGGAAAACCGATAATAGAGGTCTAAGATGACATCAAATTGAAAAGTGTCCAACATGAAAGTTGTAGATCTCGTCGAAACGAACAAATTTCATGCTGACCGTTTTTTCGCACGACACCGTTTTGACCCTCAAAACGGTGCCCGAACTCTAACTGTACAGAACCACTCGAGTGGAATGAAGGATACTCGAGTATGAGAGCAAAATACTCGAGAGGAACGAAGGATACTCGAGTATGAGAGCAAAATACTCGAGAGGAACGAAGGATACTCGAGTATGAGAGCAAAATACTCGAGAGGAACGTAACATACTCGAGATAGTACAATAATACTCGAGTAGATCAAGTCTACCCGAGCTGGACATGAGCAGCTTCGGGAAAATCGAAAATAGGGGTCCAAGATGGCTTCTAATCGAAAAGTGGTCAACATGAAAGTTGTAGATCTCGTCGAGACGAACAAATTTGATGTTGACCATTTTTCTATACGATGCATATTTGACCCTCAAAAATTCGCCCGAACGTAGACTGTACATGACTACTCGAGAGGAATGAAGGATACTCGTGTATAAGAGCAAAATACTCGAGTGGAATGAAGGATACTCGTGTATAAGAGCAAATACTCGAGTGGAATGAAGGTTACTCGTGTATAAGAGCAAAATACTCGAGTGAAATGAAAGATACTCGTGTATAAGAGCAAATACTCGAGTGGAATAAAAAAAAAGGCTTATTTACGAGCAGTTTTGGGAAAATCAAAAATAGAAGTCTAAGATGGCTTCAAATCAAAAAGTGGTCAACATAAAAGTTGTAGCTATCGTCAAGACGAACAAACTTGATGTTTACTATATTTTGATACGACACCGTTTTGACCCCCAAAACGGCATCCGATCGAAATCTGAAACGGGCTACTCGAGATAACAAAGCGCAAATTCTTGAAATGAAATTTTTTTGAACAAAGGGACACGAGTTCAGAACAGAGGCCCATACACGCACCGAATTAAGCGAAACTCACACCATAGGCAAAAACTGGCGCTACGATTCTAACGGCGAAGCCAAAACCTAAATCCGACGAGCCATTCCTGAGATAAAAATTTCCAAATACAATGACATAAATACTCAAAACTTCAATCGCGCGCCGAGACTCCAAAAATGCTCGGATTGCGACGAAACTTGACGAGCAAGTTTAAAATTACTCAACCTAAACCTCATAGAAATATTTTCTGATTTCGACAAAAATCCAAGAAATTGGCCGACTCGACCGAACGGACGCGAAAATGCCTTATCGGCGATGCGCCGTCAACCCGACGTTAAAAGTAACGCCATGACATCAAAAATATGACGATACCAAAACCAAACAAAATCATCGAAAAATCAGGGGCGTTACAGTCACTCCCCCTAAAAAGAAGTTTCGTCCCGAAACTTAATACAAATCCAAAATCTAACAAAAGCGAAGAAATCAAACACAACCTAAAACATATAAACATACCAGAACTAGGCGAAGAGGCGCGGATGAGATTCTCTCATTGCTGATTCCAATTCCCACGTCGCGCTCTCGACATCTTGATTCCTCCAAAGGATCTTAACCATTGGGATGGTCTTTCTTCGCAATACACGCTCTTGAGATTCCAAAACGCGGACAGGCTCTTCCACATACGACAGATTGGGCTGAATTTGGGGCACCGAGCTGAGAATTTGACGATTACTACGAACACACTTCCGCAACTGGCTCACATGGAACACCTCGTGGACACCAGGGAAGTTAACAGGTAAATCCAGTCGATAAGCTGACACTCCGATGCGCTCCAGAATCTGAAAAGGTCCCACATACCGGGGGTCTAACTTGTGGTTCCTTCCAAATCTTTTTACTCCTGGCATCGGAGAAACTTTAAGAAAAACCAAGTCCCCAACAGCAAACTCCAAGTCAACCCTTCGTCGATTAGCATATTTCTCATAACGCTCTTGTGCTACACGAAGCTTCTCTCGAATATGAGTTACAGCACAATTCATCTCCTCAAGGGCTTCCGGACCTAGCAACGGCCTCTCACCAACTTCAGCCCAAAACAAGGGTGTTCTACAACGCCTCCCATATAAGGCCTCAAACGGGGCCATCTGCAGACTCTCTTGATAGCTATTATTGTAAGCAAATTCCATGAGTCTGAGACGCTCATCCCAAGCACCACCATGATCCAAAATATAACATCTAATCATGTCCTCCACGATCTGATTTACTCTTTCTGTTTGTCCATTCATCTGCGGATGATAGGCGGTTGAATACCTCAAGTCGGTACCCAACCCCTCTTGCAAGCTCTTCCAAAAGCGAGACGTAAATCTGGAGTCCCGATCTGATACAATGCTAACAGGCACTCCATGTAACCTGATGACCTCTTCAACATAAAGCTCAGCTATCTTCTTCATCGAATACCCAATCTTAAACGGAATAAAGTGGGCACACTTTGTCAATCTGTCGACTATCACCCAAACTGAGTCATGCCCACGGGGGGATTTTGGAAGACCGGTGATAAAATCCATCGAAATACTCTCCCATTTCCAACTTGGAATATCAAGCGGTGTCAATTTACCACCAGGCCTTCTATGATCAGCCTTGACACGCTGACACGTAAAACATTCTGATACAAACTTTGCGATATCGCCCTTCATCCCTACCCACCAAACAATTTGTTTTAGATCTTTATACATTTTGGTGGAACCAGGATGATAGGAAACACTGGAACCATGAGCTTCTTTACAAATTTTAGCCCGGATGTCACCCATGTCGGGAATACAGAATCTACCCCGATATTTCAGAGTACCTAGCTCGTCCAAAGAAAAATCAGGTAACTCTCCTTTCTCAGTCCTATTCCAGAGGTGCAACAATTCCGGATCATCCTTTTGGTGCACCCTTGTAAGGGAAATCCAAGAGGGCGCTTCTGTTTCCAAACTAGCAGGCGTAGAACTACTCCCAATCTCGATGTTCATCAACAAGAATTCTTCTACTAAGGACTGTACCGATAGATTAAAAATTTTAGCGGTCTTCCTACTCAAGGCATCAGCTACTACATTAGCCTTTCCTGGATGATAAAGAATTTCTACTTCATAATCCGCCACATATTCTAACCACCGACGCTGGCGCAGATTCAGTTCCTTCTGAGTGAAGACGTACTTCAAACTCTTATGGTCCGTATAGATCTTGCACAGCGCGCCATACAATAAGTGTCGCCACAGCTTCAGTGCATAAATTACGGCAGCAAACTCCAAATCGTGCGTAGGATAGTTTCTCTCGTGAATCTTTAGTTGCCTTGATCCATACGCGATCACCTTACCATCTTGCATTAAAACACAACCGAGTCCGATGTGTGACGCATCAACATACACAGCATACTCGACTCCTTCAGTAGGTAAGGTTAAAATTGGGGCAGTGCACAGTCTCTTCTTCAACTCTTGGAAAGCCTCTTCACACTTATCGCTCCAAATGAATGCAGTATTCTTCTGAGTAAGTCTAGTTAAAGGGGCAGACAACACCGAAAATCCTTCCACGAATCTTCTATAATAGCCAGCGAGGCCTAAGAAGCTCCTAATCTCCTTAGGTGTAGAAGGTCTTTCCCATTCCATCACGGCAGAAATCTTGGTCGGGTCTACAGAAATACCGTCCTTGCTTACAACATGACCCAGAAAGGACACCTGGGGTAGCCAGAACTCACATTTGCTCAGCTTCGCATATAGCTTATGCTCCCTCAAGGTCGACAAAACCAAACGCAAATGCTGAGTATGCTCCTCAACATTGTGGGAATACACCAGGACATCATCTATAAACACAATAACGAATCGGTCCAAGAAATCCTTAAACACCCTATTCATCAAATCCATGAAAGCAGAGGGTGCATTGGTTAAACCGAAGGACATCACCAAAAACTCATAATGTCCATGCCGTGAACGGAATGCGGTTCGGGGAATATCTTCTTCACGAATCCTCAACTGGTGGTAGCCTGAGCGAAGATCGATTTTTGAAAATACAGAGCTACCACGCAACTGATCGAACAGATCATCGATCCTTGGCAGGGGATATCTATTCTTAACGGTCACCTTATTTAATTCCCTATAATCGATGCAAAGTCTCATCGATCCATCCTTCTTCTTTACAAATAAAACCGGAGCACCCCACGGAGAAGAACTTGGTCTAATAAAACCACACCTCAGCAACTCATCGAGCTGAGTACGCAACTCGTCCAACTCACGGGGAGCCATACGGTACGGTGCTTTGGCGATGGGACGAGTGCCTGGCTCGAGGTCAATCACGAACTCAATCTCCCTCTCAGGAGGAAGCCCTGGAAGACTATCAGGAAAGACGTCTGGAAACTCTCGCACCACCGAGACATCCTCAAGACGTGGTATAACAAAAGCTGTTTCCAGAGCAGAAATAGAAACTAAAAATGCCTCGCAACCAGACGCTATAGCACGTACCGCAGAAACTACACACTTCCTTACCTTTCTTCTTCGAAGAAGGGCCAGATGCCCTGGAGCTACCATCCTCAACACCCTTCCTTTTCTCTTTCCTCGCCGCAGCACCGCGGTTCTTGGCATTTTCAATCGCTTTTACTTTTAGTGCAGCTTCCACTGCCACAGCATAACTGTCAGCTCCATAAGCGCTTGCCCACTGCTGGACATCACTTCTTAGTCCTCCCAGGAAACGTTTCACTCTTCCCTCCTCCGAAGCTACCAAATCGGGAGCAAATCTACTCAACTTGCTAAACTCAATCTCATATTCGCTCACCGTGAGCTGTCTCTGCTTCAAATGCAGGAAGTTATTCATGAGACGGTCCTGCTCGACCGAGGGCAGAAACTTCTTCAGCAACATTCCCTTAAAAGAGTCCCAGGAACAGCCTTCCTTCAGACTCTTCTTTTCACGAATCCACCAACTCCTTGCTAGGCCTTTTAACTGATAGGCTGCAATCATAACCTTCTGGGCTTCTAGAATCCCGGAATATGAAAACATCTCCTCGATAGAGATGATCCAATCATCCAAAACCATAAAGTCTGCACTTCCGTCATAGGTAGGAGGCCCCAGCCGCTGGAAGTGTGAAATAAAATTCATCTCTGGTGGTAGAGTCACCGGGGGCACTAGAGGAGCAGGGGTATCGGGTACCACTCGATCCACAATAGGGTCTTGCACTAAGGGTTGCTGCACAGGGGCGGCAGACAAAAAGGATTCCATTTGCGATTGCATCGCAAGCACTTGCCTTGACAGAGCCTCGTTGCTCTGGCGCAAACTCTCGATCAACGCATCACTCTGCGCTCCTGACGACTCACCCTCCGACTGGGGAGTCGACCTCGTTGCAGGACGCTTAGGCGGCATTTCTAAAAGGCAAACCAACAACCCAATTAACATCCTAGACTACGCCTAGGGCAAACAAATCTAGTTCAGACCATACATGAAAGACACTTGCTAAAGCTGTCACTTGCTCTGGGATTATATGATGATGATATGCCCTACTCAGGATGATATCTTATCATCCTATTGACTCATGTGCCTATGATATGAATGCATGAATCCTTTACTCTTATTTAAAATCATGTGTGTACATATGTCATCAAGTAAATCTTTAGCTTGGCATGTTGTGCTTATGTTATGTTATGCTATGCATGTGGTGCTATGAATTCTATAAAAGGCCCTAATGCATGTTATGAGCGGCGTACACATGCAATGTTATGCATCCCATACTACATAATATTGCATGCAACGAAAAGAAAACGTGCTAATGAGCATTCATGTGGTGAGGTTATGCATCCCATACTACATAACCCTCACATGTTGCCGTCTATGGTGGATCCATATACAAACACATATTATGCATCCCATACTACATAATATGCCCCGTATACTTCTAATCATGCTTATGAGTGTAGTGTTCATGCTTCAGCCAAGACATATTGATGACACATCGGTGTGTGTATGACATGACACTAAACAACTAACACTAACAAGGGAAGGTTGCCCGACCAATTGTCAAGCAACCTCCCTCTGATACCAACTGTCACAACCCGCATTTTTCCCAACAATTTAATTATATCAGAGCAAGGGGAAAATACGCGTCGTGATGCCACGCCGTACAGGGGATAACTGCAGACGTTCAGGCAAAACTCCAAACTCTACAATTCTAATAGAAAACATAGATGTTTATGAATAAAATCCAGTTTAAGTTATGATGGTAGCCGTATCCCTCGGCTTAGTGAATCATCTAGTTCACGATTTAAAAATATAAATTCTACGCTTGCGGAAAATACTTATTTAAATTGACTCTCATATCCTACATAAGTATAAATGTCCCCGAGGAACAACTCATACAATGCAAACTCTAGATTTATAATACGGGTAGGAAAGTCTTTACGCTAAATAGAAAATAGTGGCTTAGTTTTGAAGGAGATGATAAGTATGCTTTACTAATAGTAGGGTTTTATAGGTCAAAATACCTAACATGCAGTCCTAGCAAGGAATCATCCCAGAGAGCAAGTAATGTAAACCAAACATAAGAAAACCACATCAGCTAGCAAGTGTCAAAAGAAATCAACAATCCTGTGGGCGTCAACAATCTAACACGAACCCACAGTATGAATAGGTCTGAAACTAGGCAAAGAAAACAAAACAACGAACTACCTCGCTGCGGCGAGGGAAAAAAAAACCACAGCCCACCTGCTGCTGCAAGGGCTCCCAAAACCGGCTCCGCTACTTGCTAATGCTCCGATCCTGAGGCATTCCAAAGACAGAACACCTCAGCAAGAGGGTACAAATGGTGTCAAAAAAAAAATAAGTCAAAATAATTAAAGGTCAAAAGGGGTACCAACCCAAGACCAAAACCATTGAAGTAAGGTTCATAAATAAAACTCGAGAAATAAATCAGAAGAAAAGAACTCTCGTGAATCATCACGTATAACAAATCATGCAGGATACCCGAAGCAAGGGGATAGCATGATTGAATCATAAGAAAGAATATACCAAAACTTTATTAGTAACCTGTAGTCAACTCTACTCATAAACACGGGCAGGGTGGTCACTTCTCTAGATACACCCCTCACAGATGTTGAAATCCGTCTAACCGCGGGGGAGACTTGCACACTCCACCAATCACCGCAGATGCCCAAAACCCAGTAGAGTCCCATGGGGTACTAATGAAGGAAACAATCTTGCGGTCGGTGGATTTGCCCACTAACTCCCACAAATTTTAGAAACCCAAAGAAACCACAACACAAATATATCTCGAGGTTTGGCTCATCAGATTCTACTTGACACTTCTAGTTTCAAGACATGGTTGATCAACCCCTATGAACGATCTACAAACCTAGACAAACTCGAATACGCTCAAAACGATAGGTATGATATTTAGAGCCACCATTAAGACACTTCAAGAACAAATAAATATATATAGACAAGATCACGTTCACCATGACAAAATCTTACAACATCGAGTGATCCTCCAAAAAAGGTTAATCGTAATAATAACTTGGAAGAAAAAGTGCAGAAAAATTTTAAAGAACAAAAAGACTAAACCGTTACCATCAAATCGGACAAGGAGAAATGAGGGGAGACCACCACTTGCCTTGATTTTACCGGAAAAGTTCTCCAAATCAGTCCACGTCACAGATCGGGGCAAAAGAGGACGGAGGAAGTTGAAATCTAGACAAAAATGGTCGAAAAGGGGGTTAGGGCTGAAAAACCCTAACGAGAAAACTCAAAGAAAGGGACAAAATTTACCATGATGGCGTAGCTCTCGATGAGAGCTTTCCAGATCTACGCTCGGTTGAGGATTTCGAGCACCGGAGCTCCGTCGGCGGCCACCGGAAGGTTCACGGAGTATTTTCTCTCTCACGCTCACGCCGCTCTGGTTCGGGAGGAAAAGAATCGGAGAAGATGAAGTTCTGATCAAACCTAAGTCCATATATATATATATATTATGTAAAAGTACTTATAAATTTTTTTGTCTAAATACAAAAAAAACGTGTAATTTATGAGTGGCTACGGGAAAACCGATAATAGAGGTCTAAGATGACATCAAATTGAAAAGTGTCCAACATGAAAGTTGTAGATCTCGTCGAAACGAACAAATTTCATGCTGACCGTTTTTTCGCACGACACCGTTTTGACCCTCAAAACGGTGCCCGAACTCTAACTGTACAGAACCACTCGAGTGGAATGAAGGATACTCGAGTATGAGAGCAAAATACTCGAGAGGAACGAAGGATACTCGAGTATGAGAGCAAAATACTCGAGAGGAACGAAGGATACTCGAGTATGAGAGCAAAATACTCGAGAGGAACGTAACATACTCGAGATAGTACAATAATACTCGAGTAGATCAAGTCTACCCGAGCTGGACATGAGCAGCTTCGGGAAAATCGAAAATAGGGGTCCAAGATGGCTTCTAATCGAAAAGTGGTCAACATGAAAGTTGTAGATCTCGTCGAGACGAACAAATTTGATGTTGACCATTTTTCTATACGATGCATATTTGACCCTCAAAAATTCGCCCGAACGTAGACTGTACATGACTACTCGAGAGGAATGAAGGATACTCGTGTATAAGAGCAAAATACTCGAGTGGAATGAAGGATACTCGTGTATAAGAGCAAATACTCGAGTGGAATGAAGGTTACTCGTGTATAAGAGCAAAATACTCGAGTGAAATGAAAGATACTCGTGTATAAGAGCAAATACTCGAGTGGAATAAAAAAAAAGGCTTATTTACGAGCAGTTTTGGGAAAATCAAAAATAGAAGTCTAAGATGGCTTCAAATCAAAAAGTGGTCAACATAAAAGTTGTAGCTATCGTCAAGACGAACAAACTTGATGTTTACTATATTTTGATACGACACCGTTTTGACCCCCAAAACGGCATCCGATCGAAATCTGAAACGGGCTACTCGAGATAACAAAGCGCAAATTCTTGAAATGAAATTTTTTTGAACAAAGGGACACGAGTTCAGAACAGAGGCCCATACACGCACCGAATTAAGCGAAACTCACACCATAGGCAAAAACTGGCGCTACGATTCTAACGGCGAAGCCAAAACCTAAATCCGACGAGCCATTCCTGAGATAAAAATTTCCAAATACAATGACATAAATACTCAAAACTTCAATCGCGCGCCGAGACTCCAAAAATGCTCGGATTGCGACGAAACTTGACGAGCAAGTTTAAAATTACTCAACCTAAACCTCATAGAAATATTTTCTGATTTCGACAAAAATCCAAGAAATTGGCCGACTCGACCGAACGGACGCGAAAATGCCTTATCGGCGATGCGCCGTCAACCCGACGTTAAAAGTAACGCCATGACATCAAAAATATGACGATACCAAAACCAAACAAAATCATCGAAAAATCAGGGGCGTTACACCATTGGACTTAGTGGGCACGACATCTGGTCTGCGCCACTGCTCGTACGTATTTAACCCATTTTTCTAGAGTTCTGCCATTGCTAATCGCACGATCATGGGATCCAGTGCGCATGACCTCTCATCGTGCGCCACTAATCATGCACATATATATTAATTTTTTCTGTCCATCTACAAGTTTCTCTAGAGCAGTGCGCACGATCATCAACCGTCACTGCGCACGACCACCAGTCGTGCGCCACTGATCGTGCGCTCTGATTATCTGCTGACCGTATTTAAGTCTGTGATCCCGCAAATTAGAGCACATCTTTTCATTTTCCAGCCCGCTGCTGTGCGCGGAGCGCCGTTTCTCTACCCCTACAGGTCCTCCACTCATATCCACCCTCCTGTAAGCTTTCTAAGGTAATTCGAAGTCATCTTCAACCCTTCGGAGAGTTCCCGACCACCAGCAGTATGCAATTGAGATCTTTCGGTACTACTCATTTGGGCAAAAGGGAGAAAAGACTGAAGGAAATGGAAGAAGACGGAGGAAGACAAGTGGATTGACAACCCATTTACCTCCGGACGCAACCACGGTCTGAGACGATAAGTGGATTGACAACTCACCATTCCGGCCAAGAACCATGGCTAGGATTTCCCCCTTTCGGTTTAATCTACCTCTTCTCCATAGTGAATTGTATTCTTAAGCTTGTAATGAACCTGAACTTGCTTTTATTTGTCTATGAATGAAGTTTGCTTGGGTTAGTTACATCCTCTTCTGTTAGCTGTGATCCACTCGCCTCCATTCACATCCACTCCACTCACACACTAGAACCACTCTAGCAAAGGCTAGTGTGGGTGGTTGAAGAGGTGATTACGACCCTCACTCTCCGCACGTGTGTTCATTCCATCCGTATGCTCTCCACCGCCATCACATTGTCCCCTCAACGCAGCTAGTTCTCCATCCTCACTAGACGCCCCGTTGTGCCCATGCTTGCCCGTATTTCTCACTAGCTCCTCGTGATGAAGCTTAAGCGATGATCAGTCATAAATTATTGCCGCTCCAACTCATTGATCATGTGGAAGCAGGCCACGTAAGCCGCAATCCTGTTCTGCAACTCTTCCATCATCGCCATCCTCACCTCGAGTACCGAGATCCGGCGATGAGGCTCATAGATGGCGATTTGGTAGAAATTCTCCTCCAACTCAATGTATGCGCGGGTCGTAGCCTGGCAATACTTGTGAGCGGAAATCCTGAGGTGAAAGTGGAAAGTTGTCAACCTAAATCACCTACTGGGGGTGAATAGGTGAATCGTGTGTCTATTTACGGGAATTTTTTTTAGCAATCTTGCACAAGCAATAAAGCAATCACAGAAAGACAAGAAGATTTATAGTGGTTCCCCAAACTTGGGTACGTCCACTTTAGCTCACCGATCTAGCAAATCACTAGACTCGGCTACTCAACTATATCGGATTGAAAACAATCTTATGCCTCGGAACCAAGTTCCTACAAACTCGATCCAAATGGATCTACACTCGGAATATAAAAACTTCCTACCACTCGGAGAACAACACTCCTACACTCGGAGAATAATCTCCTACAAGATTTACAAATAGAGTTTGAAAATACAAACAGAGATATTCTCAGATCTAAAAGAATTTGCCTCTAGGTCTTCTTCTTGAACGTTGCGGCTCTTTTAGAATTTATAGAAGCAGATCGTTTGAAAATTTGACCTAAGAAAGCATGAATCTACTCGATCAAGGAGAGGAAGACGATTCCTTAATCAGCAGATCGTCTAGATCGAATGCAGAGAGAACATCTTGACGAGATCGACGGCTTCAGAATGTCGTGCTTGAGAATAGTCGGTCAAACCAGTAACTTTGGAAAGTACGGAGTCCGCTCTTAAAAGATTTTTTTTTCTTTTCTGCTTAGGGTTATGTCTTAATGAAAAGACTTTATATAGGATTACCCTTAACAATTAGAAAAGATATTAATGACGACACGTGGACCAATCACGTCGAGTTATTTGAAATTTCTGTCGTTTTGGACTTAAGAAATTTTTTCCTGGAAAGTCGACTTAGTTCTCGAGAAGTGGCTATAGTTCTCGAGAACTAGGAACTGAGTTCTCGAGAACTTTCATGACTTCTCGAGAACTAAATTCTTTAGAAGAGGTTTGGACTTCTCGAGAACACAAGGTTTAGTTCTCGAGAACTAATTGACTTCTCGAGAATAAACACTTAGAAACTTTTCTAAACTTCTCGAGAACAAGCACTTAGAAACTTTTCTGAACTTCTCGAGAACTGAAGTAGGACTTCTCGAGAACTGAAGGAAGACTTCTCGAGAACTTAACTTAGAAAAATTTCTGAGGCAAATCCTGACTATTCATGAAATTGAGCTGCCAGTTCTCGAGAACTGAAGCCAAGCTTCTCGATAACAAGTAAGACTTCTCGAGAACTATACCTTAGGCTTCTCGAGAACTGACCAAGACTTCTCGAGAACAAAGAGGACTTCTCGAGAACTATAACTTAGAAAAAAATTCTTAAATCTGTCAAGACTTCTCGAGACCTCGAACCTGCGCTTCTCGTGAACTTTGTAGTTAAGCTTCTCGAGAACTATGAGAGCTTCTCAAGAACTAAACTACACTTCTCGAGAACTCTGAAGTTACTTCTCGAGAACTGGACTTAGATATTTTTTCAAGAATTTTAGAGAATGTTTTCTTCTGGTCCTGTCTTCATCCTATGCTCCCAATGTTTGAACATGAAGTGTATCCCAATTGAGAGGCTACACATGAGTCAACACTTTGGATCACACAGTGAGGGATTACACTGTATGGTCCTGTGTTCCTGACCCACTGTAGACTGACATTAGTCTTCACTTAGCACTAAGAATCTGCAAACATTTAACTAGAACAGGAAATCAAATACAACTTAATTCATCTTAGTTCAAGGGTGACTTCATGCAAATCTGGGTTATTGTGGATGCAATACCCAACAATCTCCCCCTATTTGTAGAAGTTAGAACCCTCTACACTAAGGTGAATTATCATAATAAAGAAAGAACTGGAAGAAAGGAAGTTGAATATAAATGCAAAGACAGATTAATTAAAGGCACAATTATGCAAAACTAGGAATTGTATATATAAGTAATGTTTTAGAATCAATCAACATCCATTTCCTAAAAAATTCTCAAAAACAAAACATCATGAATCATTCTTTACTGTTGCCTGTCTTGCTTTTCCTTCTGCCCCCTCTGATAACTTAAATGCTTAGGATAGTACCTTGGGGGCTTTGGAGGAGCTTTAGGATTATTCTTTCCATATTCTCTATCATATATCCTCCTTTTGGTCATTGACTTTTCATATAATTCCCACTCAACTGAGCTGTAGTGAAGATTTCTATTCTCATTAAAGTCCATTACTAGTTTAAGAGTTTCAAGAATTAGAGCTTTGGAAGTAGGGCTCCAAACTTCAGTAAATTCCTTTGCTTTTCTTCTTTCTGCCTCTGGCTGGGGAACAGATCTGCTAGCAGAAGGACCTTCCCCATACTTCCTCTTCTTGGGGATGTGAACCTCTGGTAGATCTTGAGGAATAATATCATCCCAAACTTGGGAATAGGAAGCTGGAGGAGGTTCCTGATCTTCTGGTCTAGGAGAGAATATAGGCATTTGAGGTTGAGGCACTTGGCTGGACTCACCTTGAGCAAGAGGATTTAAGTGATGAGGAGTAATGTTGGGGTCAGCCTGAAAATCTGGAAAGATCTGGTTATGCATCCAGACAGCTGTATCATATGTATGGAATTTTACTGATTGAATTTGTTCTAAAACATCCTTACTGATTTAAGTTAATTTCTCATTCCAGATAGTTTTGGCATCTGCAGTAAGCTTTTCTACCTGTTCTTTCACTATGATCTCCCCCTTTCTGATTTCTATATATAGCTGGTCTATGGTGTCTTCTTTGAAAGTACCAACTTCATTGCATACTTTCATGACTTTCTCTTCAGCTCTCTTGTCCAACTAGATTTGATTGTTTGCCAGGGTGACAGATTGTTCCATGACTTGACCAATGCTGGTGATGGTGTGATCTATGGATTTGCCTCCAATTCTGAACAATTCTTGGTGAGAATCTATGTTGGCTTGAATCTCTGCAAAGCCTCTGCTCCTTTCTTTCTCAAGGGCATTTACCCTATCTTTAACAGTCTGAAGAGATTCATCAAAATATTTCCTCTGGTTAGCTAACATTTCTTCAATCTTTGACATAATATCTGAATTTGCAATTACAGCAGCAGCAGCAGGAGCAGGGGGGGTATAATCAATCTGAGGTGGAGGAGGAGCTTTCTATGGGGGGATTTCTTCTAGTATTACATAGCTTTGGGCTCTTATAGTATGAGATACTATATCACCCTCCTCATCAACAAATTTGGGAAGGGAGAAATCAAGATTCCTGAGAGGGGCTTCCACCTCTTCAAGGGCTTGCACATCCTCTTCAGATAGAAGGATGGTCTCTAGTGGAGTTGATGCTTTTCTTAGAGAGGGAGAAGGAGTAGCTTGGGGTGAGGGTCGGGGAGATGGTTCTCTGGATGGTTCTGAGGTGAGCTCTTCTATCATCTTGTCTATAGCTTCATTTGTGTCTTTGAGAATATCTTGGGCTGGAACATCTGATAGGTTTGGCACTGGAGAGACTGCCATAGGGCTCCTGACTAAAGATCTCACTGGGTTTCTTAGAGGAGATCTGGCTGGAGGAGGAGTTCCGATAACTGAGGCAGAGTGTGTAGTCTCCCCCTCAGTTGCTGCACCCGATGGTTCAACAATATGATGTAGAAGAGGAGATTGGGTCCTGACCTCTGAGACAGAAGCTCCAACTTCTTTAGCAAACTGCCATGGGTTTTTCAGCTTTAATTCCCATCTCTGGATGGAAGCTAAGGAAATTTTCTTAAGGTGGTGAATCGGTGTACCTTTGGAGGTTTTGAAGGTAACATGATTAATCTCTCGCAAAATTAATGAGATTATCCTTGCAAATTTTGGAGCTTGAATGCTGTCCCTGAGCAATTCAAATACCATCATGCCAAACTGAAATTTCTTCCTACAAATTATAACTGTCATTACTCCAAATAGATAATTAGTAATGAAACTAATCGACCCTATTTTGCACCATAAGATTTTTCCAATAATGTCTGCCAGAAGTTTCCCTACATCATTGAAAAGGTTTCTTCTTAAGGAGTTGAATTCCTCAAAAATTCCACAGAAGGAGTAGGTCCTGTCATAATCTTCCATAGTTAGGTCGTCTTCCTCATCTACAATGGGCATTCTCAGAATCTTGTAAATTATCGTCTTGTTCAACTTTATCTTGAACCCTCTGACTTGAGTTTTCAGAATCTTACCATTCATTTTCACGTTAGCATTCTTGAAGAACTCCTCGATATCAGGAAAGAGAATCTTACAGGGTTCGGTCCAAATGAACATGAGGCCGGTGGTTTCGAGAAGAATGAGGAGGTTTTGGAAATCGTCGGAAATCTCTGCAATTCCTGCGACTACCAGTTCGCTGCCGACTTCAATCTTGGAAACCTGCGCCATGGAAGCTGATGGTGGTGACAGACTGAGCGCGAGATAGCGGCGGAGACGGAGGTTTCTTACGGTGAAAGACGAAGAGTTTTGAGAGAAATGATTTTGAAATGGCGGTTGATTAAAGATTTCTAAAATATTATATATATATACAACCCTAGTAATGTCAATTATGTGTCTAATTAACCTTGGATTAGGATAGAAATCAAGAGGTTTTCGAAATAAAAGAGTTAGCAGAAATCGACAAAATGATGGGCCATTTCTCGAGAGGAAGGCTTTAGTTCTCGAGAAGTGGCATATAGTTCTTGAGAAGTAAGGATGGTTCTCGAGAACTGGCAGATAGTTCTCGGGAAGTAAGTACGGTTCTCGAGAACTGGCAGATAGTTCTCGGGAAGTAAGTATGGTTCTCGAGAACTATCCTTCTACTTGAGAAATTCTAACCTTTTTGGAGTTTGCAAGATTCTTGAGCCTTTGAACTGATCACTTTGGCCTAATCTTCCTTGTTTAGCAGCCCAAGTTCAGTTTTGAAGAAATTGAACTTGGTCTCGTCCAGCGGCTTTGTGAAAATATCTGCAACCTACCGATCTGTTGTCACGTACTACAGATCCACATCCCCTTGCTCCACATGCTCCCAGATGAAGTGGTATCTCAGCTCGATGTGCTTTGTCCGGCTATGTGAGACTGGGTTGTTTGCGATTGCGATTGCACTTGAGGAGTCCCAGAACAATGGAATCTCCTTGACCTTCATATTGTAATCCTTTAGCTGGTTCTTTAGCCAAAGCAACTGTGCACATAACTACCGGCAGAAATGTATTCTGCCTCGGCCGTTGAGATTGCGACACAGTTTTGTTTTTTGCTACTCCATGAGATAAGCCTTCTTCCAAGGAACTGACACGTCCCGGAAGTGCTTTTCCTATCATCTTTGCTACCTGTAAAGTCTGCATCTGAGAAATTAATGAGTTCGCTGTCATTACTTCTTGGGTACCATAAGCCAAGATTCGGTGTACCTTTAAGGTATCTCAAGATCCGCTTTGCAGCAGCATAGTGAGATTCCTTACAGTTCACGTGGAATCTAGCACAGACACATGTGGAGAACATTATGTCTGGTCTACTTGCAGCAAGGTAGAGCAAGGATCCAACTATGCTTCTGTATTTGGTTTCATCAAAAGGTTTCCCTTTCTCATCCTTGTCCAGAGACATAGCTAAGGCCATTGGAGTCCTCATAGAGGTTGCACTCTCCATTCCAAATTTCTTAATCAACTCCTTGGTGAACTTCGTCTGTGAGATGAAACTTCCATCTTTAGATTGTTTCACCTGAAGTCCTAAGAAATATTTCAGCTCTCTCATACTACTCATTTCAAACTTCCCTGGCATAAGTTTAGAGAACCTTTTGCAGAGGTTATCGTCTGTAGAGCCAAAAATAATGTCGTCGACATTGATTTGCATTAGCAAAATCTTTCCTTTAATTTCCCTAAGAAATAATGTCTTATCTATCTTTACCCTTGTTAACTTGTTCTCGAGGAGAAAGCTAGATAGCATTTTGTACCAAGCTCGAGGAGCTTGTTTCAAACCGTACATCGCTTTAGATAATAAATAAATGTACTCGGGTAAGTTAGGATCAACAAAACCTGGGGGCTGTTCCACATACACCTCTTCCTTTATGTCACCATTTAGGAAGGCGGACTTCACGTCCATTTGATAGACGGTGAAGCCCTTCAGTGTAGCATAAGCCAGGAACAGTCTGATGGCCTTCAGCTTTACCACTGGAGCGTATGTCTGGTCAAAGTCGATCCCTTCTTCTTGACCATATCCTTTGGCGACGAGTCTGGCCTTGTTCTTTATGATAGTTCCATCCTCGTCAAACTTGTTCCGGTAGACCCATTTCGTTCCGATTACATTTTTACCTTTGGGTCTTGGAACAAGCGTCCAAACTTTGCAGCGCTTGAACTGATTCAGTTCTTCTTCCATGGCCAAGATCCACGATGCATCTGAGTTTGCTTCCTCAAACTTCTTTGGTTCAACCTGCGAGAGAAAACTTAAATAGAGATTCTCGTTAGTTGTACCTCAACGAGTTCTGACACCATCCCGGGGATCTCCTATGATCTGGTCCATTGGGTGATCCTTTAGATGTTTGCGCTCTAGATTCCTCGTATCTTGGACTTCTTCAACCACTGGAGTGACTTCATCAACTTGGACAGTATTTTCATCTTGACCCTCTACCTCTCCAATAGGGGTTGGAGAGGTGATCTTGATGAACTTTTCATCTTTACCTTCGGTCGATTCATCCACACTGATTTCTTTGAGCCTTGAACCTGCATCTTCAACAAGCACAGTAGACGATTTGCTTTGCAGCAAGCTCGTCTCATCAAATACAACATGTATGGATTCCTCTACCACCAGAGTTTTTCTATTGAAAATCCTGTATGCCTTACTATTGCTACTATATCCTACAAAAATACCTTCAAAACGTTTCTCACTAAACTTGGTAGTATGATACTTACCATTGTTAAGTACGAAGCATTTACAGCCAAAAATTCTAAAATATGATACAGTCGGTTTCCTGCCTTTTAGAAGTTCATAAGGTGTCTTATCATGATTCTTGTTTATGAGGGCTCGATTTTGCACGTGGCATGCAGTGTTGACGGCTTCAGCCCAGAAGTACTCCGGTAGTGAAGCGTCACTCAACATGGTCATGTAGGCCTCTATGAGTGTTATATTCCTTCTCTTAGCTACTCTATTTTGCTGTGGAGTACGGGGAGAGGAGAACTCATGAAAGATACCTAGGCTTTCACAAAATTCTTTCATGGCCCTAGATTTGAACTCCATTCCATTGTCATTTCTGATTTTAACTACGGAACAGTTGTATTCATTCTGGACTTGCCTGACAAAATTTGTAAAGATATCAAAGGTATCTGACTTGAGTTTCAGAAAGAACACCCATGCAAAATGCGAGTATTCATCAACAATTACCAACGTATAATCCTTACCTCCTAAACTTCTAACTTGCAGTGGACCGAACAAGTCCATATGAAGTAGGTGTAAACACCTATTAGAGTTTTTGCCTGCAATGCTTTTAAAGGTAGCCCTTATTTGCTTGCCTTTTACGCATACATGACAAGGTCTCTCTTTGACGTGCTTTATATTAGGGGCATCACGTACTAAGTTTTGGGAGAACAATTTATTAATAATTTTTAAATTAATATGTGATAGCCTCTTGTGCCATTGGTCACCAAGAGACGCACTATCTTTTGCCAAAAGACACACTGGTGTAGAAGAATCTATACAAATGAAATTTAAACATAATATGTTCCTGCTTCGAGTGCCTGATAGAATTGTTTCCATATTGTCAACAGACTTTATCAAGCACTTTTTAGCGTGGAACTCAACTATGTATCCTTTATCGTATAGTTGACTTATGCTTATGAGATTGTGTTCCAACCCATCCACATAAGCTACATCCGAAAAGGATACATTACCGTTAGTGATCATACCGTAGCCTTTAGTTATCCCTCGGTCTGAACCTCCAAAGATGACCTTTGGTCCATTGCAGACTGGAGTGAAATCCTGAGTAGGCTTCTTGTCCCGGTCATGTGCCGAGAGCATCCACTGTCCAAGTACCAGATTAGCATTTTGGTGGCCTTTGGACATACCTGCATTCATGATCACTTTGCCTTAAGAACCCAAGCGTGTTTTGGTCCTTGGCCTCGGGTTAGAATGCTCCCCCTACGAAGATTAGCATTCTGAGTGGTCAGTCTCATATTGCCAACTTGAGGAGTATCAAGCTTCCTGGTATTAAACCAACAATCGATGGAAAAATGACCAATTTTGCCACAGCACCAACAGTCGAACCTGTTGTATCTTTGCCTTGTGTGCTCCTGCTTGATTTTCTGAAGTGATGGTCTAGCAGGGGCGGCACTCTTGGAGGAAGAAGCTTCATGGTGATGACAATCACATGATTTGTTCTCCTTTTGAGGCCTTTCCACAACGGGCTTTACTTTTGGTGCTTTCTTTAAGTTGTGGCCATGATTATAAGGACCATAGCCCAAAAGAGTCACTTCTTCATAAGGTGCCTTAAAGACACTCTCACCAAAGTTCCGAGGGTGAGTCCATCCTTGGTACTGAGACTTTTGCTCTACATAAGTAGGCCTGGTCAAGTGACCATAGGACGAGTCCAGATCAAACTAATTCGTTTGAAAGATGACTTTCTTAAATACAGTCTGATCTAGAGGGGCTTTCCCCTTTTCTTTGGCCAGGGCCTTCTTGGTGGCCTAATTCTTCCGTTGAGCCTTGTTTCTCCTAGAAGATTTACTAGGAGAGGCAACATGGCCTAGTCCATCTCCTTGGGCCTTAACTGAGAATTCAACATCGAGTGGAAGAACTGTCTTAGGCTTAGAGAAACTTTAAACAAGTTTCTTCTCAGCCTTGAGTTGTTTTTCAAACTCTTTGATGATTTCATCTTTAAGGTCGAGGTGCTTAAGAGCTTGATTATATTCTTCAATAACAAAATTGAAGTTCTCTTAAAGAGAGTCAGTCTTAGCGACTTCTTCTCTCAATCTGCTCTCAATAGCCTTTAGAGACTTAATCACTTTAGCCTGAGTTTTCACGACTCGACGACATTTGTCGTAAGTTATGATCAACTCCTTGTACTGGGCCATAAGTTCATACTCATCGTCAGAAGAGCTGTCCTCGTGATCATGCTTAAAACTTTCAGATTCAGAGAGAGGAGTGTGAGATTTTACCTCCCCAGTAAACTGGGGCTCTTCTTCATCATCTGATTGAGCCATGAGCCCAAAGTAGGCTTCCCCTTCTTCACTCGACTCAGATGAGTTGGAGTCGCTGAGGGTTTTTCCCTTCTTGTGGTATAAGGACTTCTTTTCCTCTCTTTTTCCACCCTCCTTCTTCTTGTGGGGGCAGTCAGCTATGAAGTGACCTAGTTTGTTGCAACAGTAGCAAACGATGTCAGTAGAAATCTGTTTGTTCTGTTTAGAGTTATACCTGTCATAGCTACCCGAGCCTTTCTTTCGTTGATCACTGTCGTGTCGTGATCTTCTATATGAGGCATCCTTGCCTCTCCACTGCTTCTTCTTGTTCAAGAATTTCTTGAACTGCCGAGAGAGTGAAGAGAACTCTCCTTTAGATAGTTCTGAGCCTGAGGTGCTTGGCTCGGAGCTCCTCTTCACTTACTTCTTGAGCTGGTGCTGGTGAGGCAGCTTTATCTTTCCTTGAACTGTCAGCCTTTAATGCAACCGACTTCTCTTTTGAGGAGAAGCGAATTTCTCTTCTTCAGCTTTTCTAGAGTTGATATGCAGTTCATAGGACATTAGCTTGCCAAAAAGATTTTGTGGGTCTGTCTCAGCTAGTCAGCCAAACTCCCGGATGACACAGACTTTGTTTTCCCATTCCTTTGTGAGAGACCTCAAAAACTTATCATTATGCTCTCCATTGGTGAATACTTGGCCATACACTCTTTGGCCATTTAATATCTTGAAGAAGTTCTCAAAGGTATCTGCAATGGTCTCCTTTGACCCTTGCATGAAGGCTTCATATTTCTTGTTCAGTAGGGACCTTCTATCATCCCTCAATTCTTCAGTGCCTTCCATCAGAGTAACTAGAGACTGCCACATCTCCTTAGCCGATTGGCAGTGTATCAGATTCTGCAGCATCGAGTCATCGACTGTACTTGCTATGATATTTTTAGCTTTCTTATCCAACTAGACATGTGCAATCTCATCCTTATCCAGATCCATCAATTTCTTATGAACTTTCTTGGTTGGATCTATAGTGGAGATAGTCATGGGGATGTAAAGACCTTCTTCAACAATCATGAAGATCCGGGGGTCCACAGCTTCCATGAAAAATTTAATTCTCTCTTTCCACATGAGAAAGTTATTCTTTGTGCACAAAGGAAGCTTGGCAAAATATTTGACCTTGTCCATTGCTTGAATGATCAAATGACAACTTTCGAGAGGAAATTGATCAAGGTGTTAAACTTTTAACGATCAAACTGGCTCTGATACCAATTGAAAGTGGAAAGTTGTCAACCTAAATCACCTAGAGGGGGGGGGGTGAATAGGTGAATCGTGCGTCTATTTGCGGAATAAAAATTTTAGCGATCTTGCACAAGCAATCAAGCAATCACAGAAAGACAAGAAGATTTATAGTGGTTCCCCAAACTTGGGTACGTCCACTTTACCTTACCGATCTAGCAAATCACTAGACTCGGCTACTCCACTATCTCGGATTGAAAACAATCCTACGCCTCGGAACCAAGTTCCTTCAAACTCGATCCAAATGGATCTACACTCGGAAGATAAAAACTTCCTACCACTCGGAGAACAACGCTCCTACACTCAGAGAATAATCTCCTACATGATTTACAAATAGAGTTTGAAAATACAAACAGAAATATTCTCAGATCTGAAACAATTTGTCTTTAGGTCTTCTTCTTGAACGTTGTGTCTCTTTCAGAATTTGTAGAAGAAGATCCTTTGAAAATCTGACCTGAGAAAGCTTGAATCTACTCGATCAAGGAGAGGAAGACGATTCCTTAATCAACAGATCTTCTAGATCGAATGCAGAGAGAACGATCTTGACGAGAGTGGCGGCTTCAGAATGTCGTGCTTGAGAATAGTCGGCCGAACCAGTAACTTTGGAAAGTTCGGAGTCCGCTCTTAAAAGATTCTTTTTTATTTATTTTCTGCTTAGGGTTATGCCTTAGTGAAAAGACTTTATATAGGATTACCCTTAACGGCTAGAAAAGATATTAATGACGACACGTGGACCAATCACGTCGAGTTATTTGAAATTTTGGCCATTCTGGACGTACTTAAGAAAATTTTTTCTGGAAAGTCGACTTAGTTCTCAAGAAGTGGCTATAGTTCTCGAGAACTTGGAACTGAGTTCTCGAGAACTATCATGACTTCTCGTGAACTAAATTCTTTAGAAGAGGTTTGAACTTCTTGAGAACACAAGGTTTAGTTCTCGAGAACTAATTGACTTCTCGAGAATAAACACTTAGAAACTTTTCTGAACTTCTCGAGAACAAGCACTTAGAAACTTTTCTGAACTTCTTGAGAACTGAAGTAGGATTTCTCGAGAACTGAAGGAAGACTTCTCAAGAACTTAACTTAGAAAAATTTCTTAGGTAAATCCTGACTATTCAAGAAATTGAGCTGGCAGTTCTCAAGAACTAAAGCCAAGCTTCTCGATAACAAGTAAGACTTCTCGAGAACTATAACTTAGGCTTCTCGAGAACTGACCAAGACTTCTCGAGAACAAAGAGGACTTCTCGAGAACTATAACTTAGAAAAAATTTCTTGAAGCTATCCAGACTTCTCGAGGCCTCGAACCTGGGCTTCTCGTGAACTTTGTAGTAAAGCTTCTCGAGAACTATGAGAGCTTCTCGAGAACTAAACTACACTTCTCGAGAACTCCGAAGTTCCTTCTCGAGAACTGGACTTAGATAATTTTTAAAGAATTTTATAGAATGTTTTCTTCTGGTCCTATCTTCATCCCATGCTCCCAATGTTTGAACATGAAGTGTATCCCAATTGATAGACTACACATGAGTCAACACTTTGGATCACACAGTGAGGGATTACACTGTATGGTCCTTTGTTCCTGACCCACTGTAGACTGACATTGATCTACACTTAGCACTGAGAATCTGCAAACATTCAACCAGAACAGGATATCAAATACAACTTAATTCATCTTAGTTCAAGGGTGACTTCATGCAAATCTGGGTTATTGTGGATGCAATACCCAACATGAGGGAATCGATGAAAGTCGCTCCCGGGCTTACAGGACGACCTGTAAAGACAAAGAAGAAGTCGCCGAATCAGTTAGAGCTACAGAGTATCATCAGTCAAACTAATTTATGACATGCGAGCTACCTTGCCAAGGGGATCGAGATCGGTGAGGGTAAGGGTTGCGGCGAGAAGATTCTCGCTGGCCCGATGATGAGCCTCCCAAGCGCTCGGCGGACTGACCCTATCTGTGATCTCCAGGATCACGACCTACGGTCCTCAGTGGGAAGTAACTCGGGTGTCTTCTGTCTAAATCTCGCGATGAGCTCTCAGGCGGGTTCAAAGGGGCCATAGTTGTTTTTGGGCAGATTTCAGGGCGAGCTTCATTACTCGGCAGCAAAGGAGGCAACAGTGGTAAAGGGGTGCTCACCCTCGGTTGTGATGATTTGATCAAAGGAGGAGGTGGTGGCAGAGGAGTGCTCTCCATCGGTTGTGACGCGATGGTCGTAGGGTGAGGGGCCTTGCTCGCCCTAAGTTGCGAGGTCTTCATCACAGGTGGATCTTTTTTCCTCTCCTCAGGGGTTTATTTTTCTAGCCTCTTCTTGGGACCGACGTTCATCCGAATAGTGTGCCCAAATCGTGGCTGTTGTTGAGCTTTAAGGGTGACCAGCAGAGCTGATTGCAAAGGAGTGACATACAGATACTCACCAGAAGTAGTCAGCGGAGGAGCTGCGAGTTAAAAAAGAAAGTCAACATGATAGAATGAAATTGTTTAGCAACTCAATGGTTCATCTACGTGATAGTAACCTTACGAGGTAGTCAGATCCATTTGCAGCTATTCCTGGGACCCAGCGTGGTCCGGGGCAGGGGAGAAGATGGCAGAGAAAGGAGAGAAGATTCAGGCTCCAATTTCTAGAGAATGTCATTCAAACCGAGATCGTCAAGGAGTTTTTTAGGGTGGGATGGAATTTCGGAATGGTCGTCCGGGGAGGCGACATCCTCGGTGCCCGGAACCGGGTTGCCATTTTTTGAGGCATGCAATTTATTTTTCTTATTCAACTTCTTCTTCTTGGGCGGAGGAAGGTCAGCAGCATCACCCTCTCACGACCTTTTCCGCTTTATAGGCTCAAAGAATCCGGGCAATGCAACAATACTCGCTCGTTTGACTTCCTTGGGAGATTTTGATATCATGTGTGAGTGCAAAAGGCATGCCTCAAAGACCAGCCACCCCCTATTTATAGGGTTCAACAACATCCATTGGTCGCGAGTAACCAAGATACTCACTAAAGCATCTCGCCAAATAAGTGTTGGATGTTTCTTTCCGAGCTCCTATGTCTCTCATAAAGAGCGGGGATTGTATACCACCCATATTCGTCGAGGGTGGACCCCCCGGAGCCAGGTCAACAAGAGTCAAAGTCAACAAGTCAAGAAAGAATTCAGAGTCAACACTCAAGATAGTAGAAGGTCTGGGCGAGTATGTCGAGCTCCCCTCGCATACTCGCCAGGCAGGTGACTAGGCCAGTAACTCGCCTAACCTGAGTGAGCTCCCCCAAAAAGTCACCTAGTCGCCAGGGGTGGGGCTATAAATAAGACCCCCCTCCTCTTGGATTTTTCCTATAAATAGGTCCCTAGGGGTACGAGGAGAACGACTTCGGAATATCGCAAAAGATCTTGACCACCACATTTCCTAGACTTTTAACTGGCCTTTGGATCCTTTCTTCAGAGAGACAAGGTCGCTAGCTAGTGATTATCCATCTTAGTCTATGCCTTGACTTGCTCGCAAGCTAGAATCAATCTCATACCATGCTCGACCGTCTTTGGTTATGGAGGGGATGCTTATTATAAGCATCCGAGTACGTGGTGGGACATCCCTACCACAATGCCTGGGTCTTCTTTATTGTCTGTCTTTTTTGCGTCCTAGCCCAATAACCGTCGAGCCCGGCCGCTAAACTTGTAACCTTAGGCTGCCTTGATCCGAATTTTGGAGTAGGAATTTTCTCAGCTTAAATAATAAAGTTAGTCAATCAATTTATATTATCTACTAGAAAGTTAAATGAAAACATGTTATCATGCCATCTTCATTCCTTCAGTATTTCTAGTAATTTAGACGCATCACCTCCTTCAATTTTTGATCTTCTCACCTTTTCAAAATAATTGCATGCATCTGTTCTAAAAAAAGCTACATTTTAAGAACCTCTAACTTCATTAGTTAGGTATCTGTAGGCATCCGCATGACGTATTACTTCTTCTGTCATTGACTCTACGATAATACCTCAATCTTCAATGACACATCTATGAGAGCGAAAGAGATGTTATTCTGATTCATCAAACAGTGGATGACTGTGTTCTTCTACAAATTTTCACACAAATAAATTATTATCATCTTGATCTGTTGGGTCCATTGATCCAAATGTCCCAGATTTGTAAGAAGTAAAACTGGTCAATGACATAAACATATAATATACTTGATGTGTTCTTGAGTTCTTGCATGCAGGTTGTCCTTGATTGGATAAGTGAATAGGAAGAGGAAGCTGGAAGTCAGATAATTTGACTAAGGCATAACCGCTTAGACAGCTGAGACAACTGAGAAGAATGTCTCAGCAGAACCGTTGAGACAGCTGAGAAGCTTAACACAAATCGTTGACAGAAGTGTTGGTCACAACTTAACCGCTGAGACAGAAGACTGTCTCGGCTAAGAAGAAGTAACCGCTGAGATAGAAGATAGTCTCAGCTCTAAAGAATAAACCGCTGAGACAGTTGAGAAGGAACCGCTGAGACAAATCCAGCAAAAATTTTCTAAGTCCAGAATGTAGAGTTTGTCGAACTGAGTTTAGAGTTCGTCGAGCTGAGCTCACCTTTCATCGAGCTCAAGTTAAAGGTTGAAGGTTCAGAGTTCATCGAGCTGAGCTCACCTTTCGTTGAGCTCAAGTTAAAGTTTGAAGATTCAATGTTCGTCGAGCTGAGCCCGACTTTCGTCGAGCTCAAGTTAAAGGTTGAATATTCAGAGTTCATCGAGCTGAGCTCACCTTTCGTTGAGCTCAAGTTCAAGTTTGAAGATTCAAAGCTCGTTGAGCTGAGCCTGCCTTTCGTCGAGCTCAAGTTAAATTTTGAAGATTCAGTGTTCGTCGAGCAAAGCTCACATTTCGTCGGGCTAAATGTAAAGTTGGAGATTCTTATGTTCGTTGAGCTAAGCACAGAGTTCGTCGATCTCAGCTCAACGATCGTCGAGCTCAGTCCAAGTACTTCATGCTGTTGCGGGAAAGATACAGTAGTGTCAGAAGCTACTATTTGTCCTCTTATTAGGAAGGTGGCACTCACCATCCTTGGCTGGGCCCACATTCAAATTGTGTCGTTGATTTAAATCAAAGGATATAAAAGGAAGAGAAGAAAAGAATATTAGGGTTAACGAGAACGAAAATGAGAATGAAAGCAGAAAACAAAATAGAGGCGACTGGACTTCATCTTCTTCGACAAGCTTGAAAGAAAAGTCCAGCAATAAAAGCCAAAATGCAAAGATAGCTAAAGCTTCTTCCAGTTCAGCAAGAGTGTTCCTTGAAGAACAAGTTGGCTGATTCAATCTATCAGCAAGAGAAGATAGCTGTGTGAAGGGCTGTAAGCCTTCAACAACAGTTGCTACCTTCAGTACAGTAGAGAAATTGGCAGGTGTAGAAGAAGACTAATTCTTTCTACAGTAATTGGGCTAGACTGATATCTGCTCAGTCCAGCAAGTTAGACTCAAAGATTTTTCTTTGAGTCAGTATTTCAATTTTATTGATTAATTGCCTGTAGGATTTAGGTTGCCTGAATCTGAGTTATAGGGCACTTTGTGCCTGAGCTGTAGGTGACTAATTAGTTACTGAGTGTAAAGACCCCATCCGTTCAATAACATATAATAGAAGGTCCGGCCTCGGCCCCGCACTATATGCCACAAAATAGGCGGCGAGGTTACAGGTTAATACCAAAATACATTCACATCCTAACTCAGAGCATGCTAATGGAAGATTAAGATTAATGCTAAACTCAACAATCACGAATGTCCACTATATATAAACAACCACATTTATATATATGCCCAATGGAATGTACATCAAATACACAAAAGTTTGGCCTTAAGGCCTTACAATTATGTTTTACAAATGTTGATTACAAACATCGGCGCGCAGGCCGACCACACATGAACATAAAAAAATTCTTCGCTCAGCCTTCGAGGTCCAGCAGCAACAGTAGCAGCAGCAGTAGAAGGGGCTGTAACCCTCTATTTCTCATTCGGCTCTCCAGCACCTGCATAGGGACAGCCCACCACAATGGTGGCAAACAAGGCAACAATCAGCATTCAGCTTACCAATTTATAATGACTCTACCCCTTTACCGGGGTAGTGGTATTCCTTCCCTGCATCCATAGCTTTTCACAAGCATATATATCACAAGATGTGCACTCAAGCACAATCAATATATCTCAAATGTCGGCCACCCGGCCCGACGCTCCGTGCACTCATGGCACTTTCTTGGTGTACCGATGAACCAGGGTCCCACCACCGTTCAAGGTCCGCAACCCAACGATATTGAGCAATTAGTCTTAATGGCGCGCATGCCTAAGACTCTCATTATGCGCTTCAACGAGACCAATAACTTAGGTCTACCAGTCGGTTAGACATAACGCGGTCCAGCTCAGCCAAACCCGTTGCTCAAATCGTCCAAATGACGCAGGTCGGCTTCCCCTTATCCATTCGACACGAAGCCTTTCAAGATCTCGCAGCTCACAATAGCCACACTGTACACCAAGGACTGGCTTCAAGATAAAAAAAGTAGAGCTAATGCCAGCTTTCCTCACAGTCGCTTGGCGGGTTTAGCAGAAGCTCTCTTTCTGCACCCAAACTCAACCCAAACCCTGCGGCATCCTGCAGTGCCAGAAAACTGGTCTTTCATAGCATTCAACATTAGAATTATGAGGGTATTTTCCTGGAATTCAACTCCAATACTTCCCGCTACTGTCCTTCACAGGCACAACCCATTGACTCCACAACATACAAGTTTATACACGGAGTCTTCTCTGGTGCGCAAAATGAAACACCACCAATCCAGACCAACCTGTCCAGATGGGCTTCACACAGCATGCCTATTCCGTACTACACATTTCCGAATCTATATGCAAGACTGGGGATTTCAAGAATCAACCCAAGCAAATCCCTCAAAAGCCACCTTTTGGTGGGGGAATCCATGTACATGCCAAAAGAAGGACTTCACATGTCCAAGAAGGAAGATCGTTACCCTTAACGATCTCTTTAGAGCCATGGAAATCTAGCCGGATGGAAAGCACTACAATGGCCTTGCCTCCACAAATCTGGACTTGGCTCGTGATTCGGGACTCTAAAACTCTATCGTTGGCCGGATTCCTTCTCCCCCTCCTTCCTTGCTCTCCCCTCTCTCTATCTCTTTAGAAAGTGATTGGACAAAGATAAATGGGAGTTTATACTTCAACTCTCGGCCTTAATACAGTAGGGAGAGTCCCGGACCATTGGATCCTAGTTGAAGGGAATGAACGGCCACAAATCGCCCTGAAACTCCTTTTCTTGGGTTGACACGGCTTGTGACACGCCCGTGTCACATGCCACTTTCCGTAAGCGACAAACAAACCGACTTGACCCGACCAGGACACAGCCCTGGGATACGCCCGTGAAATAGGCCGTGTGCCCTGATATAGCTCCGGACACACCCGTGTCTAGGCCGTGTTCAACAGTCCTCACAGCCCTGGCCACAAACAGAGAAGTACACGACCATTGATACGCCCGTGTCACATGCCATGTGCCCAACTTGACTTGCCTCTCGAGGATCGTCGAGTGCATTTCGTCGAGATCAGTTCGTCGAACTCATAGGACACAGCCCTGGACATGCCCGTGTCATAGGCCGTGTGCCGCAATCGACAGACTGTGTGCCATACTCGACAATACAGAGCAGGACATGGCTTGGGACATGCTCGTATCCCAGGCCGTGTGCCTCACTTGAGACATACTCGAGACCCATACCACACTCGAGTACACAGAGTAGGACACATCCTTGGACACGCCCGTGTCCTAGGCCGTGTTACTCAGCCTGCACAAATTTGGGGCGTTACAATCCTCCCCTCCTTACAAGAAATTTCGTCCCGAAATTTTGATACAGTAAGGAAACACCACTTAATAGGTTATACCAAAACTTTACTCCAACAAAATGTGTTACAACATGTTACATTCAGTACAACAGTTTAGACAAATAGTTCGGGAAATTCAGCACACATGGTCTGCTTCCGCTCCCATGTTAGCTCCTCACGGCCACAGTTGTCCAATCGGACCTTGACCATCCCGATGTCTTGTTCTGCAACTGTTTATCGACTTTATCCTCGATCCGAATAGGCCTAACCATCGTCGTTAGCTCAAATTCGACAGGTACACGATCATTTGCAATCACTTGAGCTGGATCTTTTACGGATTTTCGAAGCACTGATATGTGAAACACATCATGTAATCCACTCAATTCTGCCGAAATAGCTAGCCGATATGCAGCTTCCCCAACTCGCTCCATCACTTCAAACGGACCAAGATATCTCAGACTTAACTTTTTCAAGCGCCGAATCCTGGACACTCCTTTGATGGGCTTGATTTTCAAATATACCCAATCGCCAACCGCAAATTCAACGTTTTGGTGCTTGGCGTTGTAGTACTTTGCTTGTCTATCTTGGGATATCAATATCCTCTCCCGAATAGAACGTATCGTTGAATTAGCTTCTTCGACTTCATTACGATTATATAGCTTAGATTTGCCTGCTTCCGCCCAAGCTAATGGTGTACGGCATTTCCAACCATACAAAGCTTCAAACGATGCCATATGTATGCTAGCTTGGTAGCTATTATTGTAGGCAAACTCTACCATATAGAGGTGATCTTCCCACCTCTTTCCAAAATCCAAGGCGCACATTCAGAGCATGTCCTCCATCATTCTGTTGGTCCTCTCAGTCTGGCCATCCGTTTGGTGATGAAAGGCCATACTGAACGTTAACTTTGTGCCCAAAAACTGATGGATTACCCTCCAATCATTCGAAGTGAATCGCCGGTCACGATAACTTACGATGCTACGGGGAACACCGTGCAACCATACGATTTGTTCAACATAAAGCTTCGCCAAGACTTCCACTGAATCGTCCTTCTTGTTCGAAAGAAAGTGAGCCACTTTAGTCAACCGATCTAAGATCACCCATACAAAATCATTACCGTGTTGATATCTCGGCAAACCCTGCACTAAATCCATTGAAATATCATCAAACTTCCATTCCGGAATAGGTAACGACTTCAAGAACCCTCCTGGCTTCCGGCATTCTGCTTTCACCAAGGCACATGTTTGATATTTAGCCACATCATGCGCTATATCTTTCTTTAACCCTGGCAACCAGAACAGCTTTTTCATATCTTTGTACATCTTTGTGCTCCCTGGGTGAATTGAATATTTTGTAAAGTGAGCCTCATACATTAATTCTTCTCTTAACATACCCATACTTGGGACGCACAAATGACCCTCTTTCCTCAAAAGGCCATCATCCCAGGAGAATTGGTCATTTGAACATTCCACTGCATAGCGTTACAGACTTTCATCAAGTTCCGTTGCTCACCGAACTCTGTCCACAAGGTCATATTGTACCTCCATCCAGTTCAAGCATGGATTTGCTGTGGAATTCTTGTCAACACAAGAAATCTCTAACTCTTCCAACTCATGGATCAGACGCTCATCATGCATCTGCAACCAATTTTCCCTTGATGGAGTCCTACGACTCAAGGCATCTGCGACCATGTTTCACTTCCCGGGAGTGTAGTGAATATCAAAGGTGTAGTCCCCGAGGAACTCCATCCACCTTTGTTGTCATATATTGAGATCCTTCTTATCCAATAGGTACTTTAGGCTCTTATGGTCCGTAAACATATCAAGTTTTATGCCATATAGGTAATGACGCCACAATTTGAGTGCAAAAATCACCGCCGCTAACTCCACGTCGTGGACGGGATAATTTCACTCATGCACTTTCAACTGGCTTTAGCTATAAGCAATCACCTTTCCAAACTGCAGAAGAACGCAACCTAAGCCGCTCCTTGAAGCATCACTATAAATCTCATAGCCATCTGTACTACATGGCGATGTTAAAACAGGCATCGTGGTAAAATGACCCTTTAGCTCTTCAAAAGCTCGCGTGCACTCCGGCATCCAAACGAACTTCTGATCCTTCCTCGTTAATGTGGTAAGAGCCAAAGAGATCCGTGAGAAGTTTTCTACAAAACATCTGTAGTAGCCTACCAGTCCAAGGAAAGTCCTGACTTCGGCCACCGAAGACAACATTGTCCACTCCCGTATGGCTCTCATCTTTGACAGATCCACCATAATGCCCTCTCCACTTACCACATGGCCAAGAAAAGCCACTGACGACAACCAAAACTCACACCTTGAGAACTTGGCATAGAGCTTTTTTCTCCGTAGGGTATGCAACACCAATAGCAAATGGTTCGCATGATCAGCTTCAGATTGAGAGTACACTAGGATACCATCAATGAAGACAATCACAAACAGGTCCAAGTACTCTCAGAACATTTGGTGCATTAGATCCATGAACACCGATGGTGCATTACATAGCCCAAACAACATTATAGTGAACTCATAATGACCGTAGCGTGTTCCAAATGTTGTCTTGGAAATGTCACCTTCCCGAATCCTCAACTAGTAATAACCAGATTTTAAGTCTAGTTTAGAATAGACGGTTGATCCCACTATCTGATAGAACAAGTTATCTATCCGTGGAATCAGATACTTGTTTTTCTCAATCAGCTTATTAAATTCACGATAATCAATACACAACCATAGACTACCGTCCTTCTTTTTCACAAAAAGAGCAGGTGCGCTCCAAGGTGACATACTTGGGCGTATGTATCCCTATTCCAACAACTCTTGTAATTGAACTTTCAGTTCTGTCATCTTGTTTGGCGCTACTCGATATGGAGAGCGGGCCACTGGTTTCGCACCTGGCACCAGTTCAATAGTTAAGTTGATCTCCTGCTGGGGTGGTAACCCAGGAAGATATTTAGGGAACACATCAGCAAACTCCGATACAATCGGAACATCATTCACACTGGCCTTTGGCTTAAAAGCCTGAATAAGCATGAAGAATAACTCTGCGCCCTTCCGAGCAGCATTGACGACTTGGAGAGCAGACATCAAGATCCCTCTTACTCCTCGCATACCATCGAACATAGTCTCAAGCCCGGTATTTTGGCCCAGTGTGATCTCCTTTGAATTGCAATCAATAAAGACACGCTGCTTCGAGAGCCAGTCCATACCAAAGATCACAATAAATTCCGATATCGGTAGCACAAATGCGTTCAAATAGAAACCTCGACTTCCTATTTATACCTCCACGTAGCAAGTCCTATCTGAAAGCATCACACATCCATTCGGTAATAATACCTTTACACTATCTTTCATCACATGACTAGGTACTCCAATTCGAGCTACGGAGTCCTTAGATAGAAATGAATGCGAAGCACCCGTATTAAATAGTGCTCTCGCCAGATTGTTCTGAATTAGGACAAAGCCTAAGACAAACACTGATAGTTTTACTTTCAAGATTACCTAGACACCTAGAGGGGGGGGGGGGGTGAATAGGTTCTTATTTTCTTTTCAAACTTAAGGCAGAATGATTAAGTAATTAAAGACTATTGTCTATGAGTTCTGCAGCTACTTTAGCAATCACAATCACACAATCTAGAACTACACATCACAGATTGCAACAAGTATTTATAGTGGTTCCCCAAGATCTGGGTACATCCACTTTCCCCCTTCGCCTATCTAGCAGTGTGCTAGATTCAGCCAAACTCCCTTCCTTAACTCAGATCCTTAAATCCTACAGCTCAGAATCCAAAATGGATTCCTACAACTCAGAGTGATACCACACTCCTACAACTCAGGCAATCTAGCCCTACCTCAGTCTTTATTCAAGACCTACAACTCAGAGATTATCTCTCCTACACTCAGCCTTTATAAATTAGGCTTCAACTCAGATCTATTAAAGATCCTACAAGATTTGAGTAAAATGTGTTTTTAACTTACTCCTGGAGAGAGAGGTGGAACAAGACAGTATTCTTGATCAGCTTCTTGATAAATCAGATGGATAAAATCAACTGGAACTTAGCTTTCTTTAAAGCTTCTTGAATCTGAACTTTGTTGAGTTGATCTTCTTTGACATAAA
This sequence comes from Platanthera zijinensis, assembly GCA_039513925.1. Lineage (NCBI taxonomy): Eukaryota > Viridiplantae > Streptophyta > Magnoliopsida > Asparagales > Orchidaceae > Platanthera > Platanthera zijinensis. Next base: position 177,939,771 of record CM077082.1, read on the forward strand.
CTGATTATCAGCTTTCACCTTAGATTTCAGAATTTGAATCTGAATCTTCTTGACAGATAAGTTCAGAATCTGTTTCTTTTGAAATCTGAGACAACTTTCTTCTTGCCTTCTTTTGACTGGATCTCTCTCTATCCAAGTCCCTTGAAGATACTTCAGAATTCTTGACTGAATTCTACTTAGACAGATTCTGATAGTTCAATCAGAATATCTTCTTAGATCTGCAAAGATCTTCTTCTTATTGTTACTTCTTATTCAATGTTCAGATTTCAGTTGTTGTTTTCTTTCAGACACTATCCGTCTATTTATAGCCTTCATTCATGGTAACCGGCTGGTCCGGTTCCTAACAAACTTCTGTCTGTGTCAATCATGTCAGTTAACCTGTAGAGACCCACAGCTGTCAACTCTTCAAACTGCCAAGGAGTCTTTATTTCTGCAAGAAAGTGTCGAGACAAACTGTCAATATGTGTCAAGACAATTGTTAAAATGTGTCGACATAATTTGATTAAGTGTCGACACAATCCTTTGTGATGTCGACACATATGTCTTGATGTCGACACAGCTTCTTGACACAACTTTTTGAGAATGTGTCGACACAGATAGTTGTATGTCAACACAATTACTTTAGCCACAGACTTATTGTTGATTCTGCCAGGTGTCGACTCAGTCTCTAAGTGTCGACTTAGCTGCTGTTGACTTCTGCCTCTGTGTGTCGACACAGCCTCCTGGTGTTGACACAGTTGATGTCGACTATAATCTTGTGTGTGTCGACACTGCCTCCCGGTGTCGACACATTTGATGTCGACTCATTATCTCTGTGTCGACACAGCCTTCTTCAAGTGTCGACACAATCTTCCTGAAGTGTCGACACATCTTCTTCTGGTGTCGACACATGGACTTAGAAATTTTTCCATACTTTTAACCTGCACACATTCAACTTAAACAACATCAAATACACCTTGATGTATATCATTATGCTAAGTTAGGCTTCTTCAAATCAGGTACACATTTTCCAATGTACCCAACAATCTCCCCCTATTTGGAGAAGTCATAACCCATATTAGCTAATGATATACACCACTTATGATAATAATAAATAAAATGATGATGATGTATATAAGCTTAATATTACAGAAAATATTAACAATCAAAACATTTGCACAGATTCATCACAGAGATAAAAGCATATACACAAAAATTACTTAAAGAGCAGGATTTTGTGTATTATGTCAAAATGATTGTTTACAAAATGTTTAACACTGAATGTTTCACATTACACATTTTTTAAACTAAAACTAAGACATCTTAGACTAAGACTGATCAGGCTCCTTAATAACAATCCCTCTTCCTGGTTGTACTTGAGCCTGCACTGAAGGTTCAGTTTCTTCCATGGGCTTTTTGCCTTTAAGATCAGCCTTCTCCTGAGCCTCAGTCTTCAGTCTTTGTCTCTCAAAGTAGTGATACGGCTTGGGAAAGTATTTGCTAGACTCCACAGCATCAGGAGGTAGCTTTCCCATCTTAGCTTTCCTTCTATACTGAACAATAGCCTCCTGTCTGGCTTTATGCTTCTGCCATTCTTGTTCATTGTACCACTTGCCCCTTTCATGGACTTGATCTTTTACAGCTTTCCAGGCAGTTAGTATGATGTTTCTAGAGGTAGGGCTCCACTATTCAAAATCAGGTTTTAGTTCAGCTTGCTCCCTAAATCTCTTATTTGACAGTTGAGCCTCTTTCTGAGCCTTGATTGCAGCTTCAGGCATGTCTACTTTTCTAAGTATAATATTTGAAACCTCCTCTAGAGGACTATACATAGTTTGCACCATCTGATGAATCAAATCAAAATCTGCAGGGGGGGTATATGACTTGAGCAACCTCTGGTTGGTTGCCTTCAAGTAGACCTTGTAGCTGTACTCCTGACTCTGCCATATTATCATCATCACAAAGGGGTGGATATCCCAATGTGGCTCTGACACTATTAGTGACCCACTTGGCATGTTCTGAGCCAGCAGAAATAAGTACCCTCTCCCCCTTTAGGACTTCTCTTGCTACATGATCTCTGAGATCTTCCTTCTGAAACCTGATCTGACCATCTAGATAATTAATGCCATCTTTGAAGAAGGGTTTCAACTTGTTAAGTTTTGCAGTAATGTCCTTCTGGGAAGTGGTTATGGCTGACTGAACTGAGTCTAAAGCAGTTTTGAACTTAGTATCATATGCTAGCATTTCAGCGGCCCTAGCTTCAGTCAATTTAGTCATGGTTGTTTGAAATTGAGTAAGAATATCTGTGTTGGCAGTTGTCAGATTGTCATTTAGCCATTTCTGATTTTCAAGAATGTATCCTTGATTAATAGATTGAGCATCTATTTTTTTCTTCATTTCCCCTTGTTGTTGGGCCAGATATACAACAGCATGTGCCCCTTTTGTAAAACAATCAGTCATTTCTCTTTTATGTTGATTGACTTGAAATCTTATAGACTTTATATCTTGAGCCAAACCAAACTGAAGATTTTTATGACTTTCATCAACATATTTCTCCAAGGCTAATCTCTGATTATCTAGCTTCACCTGCAAATCTACCATGAACTTGTTGTAATTAAAATCAGATGGAGATTGGTGAGTTGAAGTCTGTAGAGCCTTCTTGTAGCTATGGATTCTTCTTTTCAAGACCATGAGCTTCCTTTTCTTTGCCACTCTGGCTTCTACAGACTCAGATTCTGAAGAGCTTTCAATCTGAACTCTTTCTGGAGGTGAAGGAGGAATATCTGTCTTAGTGACATGTTGATCTTTGTCAACAATCACTTGCTCCCCCTCAATTTCTTGCTCCTCCTCAACTCTATCAGTAGCAATTTCAACATCAGGAAACAACTCATCTAGAGTGAATTCTTTTTGTGCCTGAGCAGAAGATGAGTCATCTAGGCCAGCAGTGTGCAAATCTTTTGATAAATCTATTTGTTCTTCCTCTTGCACTTGTTCAGAAATCTGCTCCCCCTGCACCTGTTCAGTGTTAGGAATGTCCTGGGCAGGAGAATAAACTTGCTCCCCCTGCACCTGTGTAGGTAAAGATTCATCCTGGACTTGAGTAGACTCAGGCTGGTCTTCAGCCTACTCTCTCACTTGATCTCCTGGAAGTTGTTCAGTACTTTGATCATGACCTGGGGATTTCTCTGGTGTGTCCTGCTTGTCCACATCAGGCACCTCTTTGGACAGAACTCTATCCCATCTTGAGAATAATCTCATGTCCATTTTTCTCATGTGATTGATCTTAGTCCCAGGAATTTGTTGCATGACCTCTGGGATGAGTCCAGCCAGATATAGACTCAAAATCCTAGCCAGATTTGGCTTCTTAAGTCCTTCCTTGATTTTATCAAACACAACTGCTGACCAATCTGTATTAACCCTGAAGATTATCCTTGTCATGAGGTTAAACATTAAGGCCGAAATCCTATCATGGCCGCCAGGTTTACACAAAATCACCTTCCCAACCAATTCAGATAGAAATTTGCCTTGTGGATTCATTCCTTTTCTGTTGATGGCTGCTAAAATTTTGACGGTTGGATCAAATCCACACCATTGTAGAGCCTCCCTTGTCTTAGAGGCTGGGACCTCTTCAACATTCTCAATGCTTGGTAATTGAAGAATCTTTCTTAAACTCCGTAGAGTAAGTTTCAACTTGGTTCCATGAACTGTGGATTTGATCTTGAGTCCAGAAGAATCCACTGATGCTGAAGTGTAAAATTCAAGTACCTCCTTCTTCCAGATTTTGGTGGGTTCAGAAACCAGATATTCCAATCCATTATCAGCAAGATAAGATATCACCTGTTTTATTTCAGGCGTGGCATTGTCGAACGCATCCGTAACCAGCTCATATCCCTCATTGACGTTATCCTCAACCTTTGGCACCATTGGAAAGATGAGAAAACTGGAGAGAAGAGAAGAGAGAGAATGTCGACACAGGGTTTTAGTCTCGAAAACCTTGTGAGCGTGTCGACAGAATACGTTTTTGACCTATTTATACCATCTAATGAAAGAAGGTCAAAAGTCGGGAAAAAACAGACTAAATGTGTCGACATAGATGAAATGTGTCGACACAAACTTCTATTGTCTCGACATCAATGTTGACTACTGTGCGTCGACACCAATTGAGGATATATCGACACAAGAGAGACATAGTAGAGCATCAGAAATTCTGTGTCGACTCTTAGTATAAGTGTCGACACAAAATCTGTAAGTGTCGACACCATTATTCTGGTGAATTCGACACTATATTTCTGGATTAGTCGACTATTTGACCCTTAAGTGTCGACACATTCTCTGTGTCGACACTAATTCTCTGACAAGTCGACATAACTATACTGAGTCGACACTTTATCACTGAAAGTATCGACACCATTTTACTTAGCCAATTTCTGTTTGTTGATACACTAATCAATGGTCAGCATTCCTAATTCAATTTTAAATTTATTGAATTTTGTTTCATCCAGTGGCTTAGTAAATACATTTACAATTTGATAATCTGTTTTAACAAATTCCAATGAGATGTCTTCTCTTTCTACATGCTCTCTAAGAAAATGGTATTTTATTTCTATATGCTTAGTTCTACTATGAGAAACAGGATTGTTAGCAATAGAAATAGCACTCTTAGAATCACACAATAAAGGTGTTATACTTACTTGAATACCATAGTCCTTTAACTGATGCTGAATCCACAATAGCTGTGCACAGCAACTTCCAGCAGCAACATATTCAGACTCAGCTGTGGATATTGCCACACTGGTCTGCTTCTTACTGCTCCATGATATCAGTCTTCCTCCCAAGAATTGGCAAGTACCTGTAGTACTCTTTCTATCCTCTCTACAGCCTGCAAAATCTGCATCTGAATAACCTGTTAGTAGAAAATCTCCATTCCTAGGGTACCAATGGCCTAGTTTTGGTGTGCCCTTTAAATATCTCAAAATTCTTTTAACAGCAGTGTAATGAGATTCTTTAGGGCATGCCTGGTACCTAGCACAGACACATGTAGCATACATAATATCTGGTCTACTAGCTGTGAGATATAATAGAGAACCAACTATTCCTCTATACAAAGACTCATCTACAGGCTTACCTGTATCATCTTTACATATAGGCATATTTGTTCCCATAGGAGTTTTCATGGTAGAGGAAGATTCCATACCATATTTCTTTATCAACTCTTTGGTGAACTTAGACTGGGATATGGACAAGCCATCATCAGTCTGTCTTACTTGGAGTCCTAAGAAGAACTTAAGTTCCCCCATACTACTCATTTCAAACTTCCCTTGCATAAGTTTTGCAAACTTCTTGCAAAGGTTGTTCTCTATAGACCCAAAAATTATGTCATCCACATAGATTTGGACTAAGATTATCTTGCCTTTAGACTCCCTAAGGAATAGAGTCTTGTCTATTTTGCCTCTTGAAAATTTGTTCTCAATAAGGAAACTAGACAGGGTGTCATACCAAGCCCTTGGGGCTTGCTTTAACCCATATAAAGCTTTCCTAAGTCTAAAAACATAATCAAGTTTAAGAGAGTCTACAAAACCTGATGGCTATTCCACATAGACTTATTCTTTTAGATCTCCATTCAGAAATGCTGATTACACATCCATTTGGTATACCCTGAATCCTTGGTATGCAGCATAGGCAAGAAACATCCTGATTGCCTCCAGACTTGCTACTGGGGCAAATGTCTGATCAAAATCTATTCCCTCTTCCTGCCTATATCCTTTAGCAACCAGTCTTGCTTTGTTCTTTATAATTACACCACTCTCATCCAACTTGTTCCTAAATATCCACTTTGTTCCAATGATGTTGTGGTCTTTTGGTTTAGGAACAAGCTCCCAGACTTTGCACCTTCTGAATTGATTAAGCTCCTCTTGCAGAGCATTAATACAATATTGGTCTTGGATGGCTTCTTCAAATTTTTTAGGCTCCATTTGAGATAGGAAACTTGAGTGCAGGACTGTGCTCAGATTTCTGCTTCTAGTCTGCACTCCTTGACTTGGATCACCTATTATTTGATTTGCTGGATGGTATTTAAGATGTCTGATAGCAGGAGGTAGATTTCCTTCTAGTTGATTATTTTCAGTCCCTTCATTATGCTGCACTTCCTGGGAGTCATCAGCTTTTATAGAATCATGTACTCCCCCTGGACTGTAGTCAACATTTTCCATCTGTTCATTTGCTGTTGAACCTTCTGCAATGGAAAGCTTGTCCATCCTTTTGCTTATACCTGTTGGACTGTATGAACTACAAGGCAACTCACAGTTGATTAATCTTGATTCATCAAACACAACATGTACAGATTCTTCTACAACTTGAGTAGTCAAGTTGAAGACTCTATAGGCCTTACTATTTATGATGTACCCAACAAATATCCCATCTTGGGATTTGGCAGCAAACTTAGTTAGATGTGACTTGCCATTGTTAAGTATATAGCACTTGCAACCAAAGATCCTTATGTAGGATAGATTTGGTTTTCTACCTTTCATAATTTCATAGGGAGTCTTTTTGTGGCACTTGGTGATAGAAGCCCTATTGATCACATGACATGTAGTGTTTACTGCCTAAGCCCAGAAATATTCTGGAAGAGAGGTGTCACTCAATAGAGTTCTACCAACTTCAATCAATGTCCTATTCTTTCTTTCAGCAATACCATTTTGCTGAGGTGTTCTAGGTGAGGAGAACTCTTGGAAAATCCCAAAGTCTTCACATAATCTTGTCATACTTTCAGATTGAAATTCAGTGCCATGGTCACTTCTGATTTTTACCACTGTACTGTTTAGTTCATTCTGAATTTGTTTCACAAAACTAAGTAAGACACTTAGGGTTTCTGATTTTTGTCTCAGAAAGAACACCCATGTATATCTAGAATAGTCATCTACAACCACAAAAGTGTAGACCTTCCTACCTAGACTATGAACTGGCATAGGACCAAAAAGATCCATATGTAAGTGGTATAAGCATCTCACAGAATCCTTGTTTTCAAGACTATGAAAGGAGGATTTTGTCTGCTTGCCCTTTTGACAAGCTGAACATATCCCTTCCTTTATACACTTAACTTGAGAACCATTCCTCACTAACTCTTTGCTGAAGAGTTGGCCAATTGTCTTGTAGTTAAGATGATCCAACCTCTTGTGCCACTTGACACAATGAGATGTATTATCATCAGCCACAAGACAGATAGATGGGAGAAGCCTTGTTTTCACATACAAAATTAAGACAATAAACATTTCTCTTTCTATACCAAGTCAATATGATCTTTTGATCACTTGACCTTTTGATATGACATCCATCCTTAACAAATGAAATGTCATATCCAAGATCACTCAGCTGACTTATGCTAATCAGATTATGTTTCAAACCTTTTACATAAGCCACTTGGGTGATGGTAATTTGGTTTGAAGAAATGTTACCAAACTCTTTGATGATTCCTCTTTCAGATCCACCAAAGATTACTTTAGGTCCATCTTTAACAGACGTGTACTCCTTCAGCAGCCCCTTTGTTCCAGTCATGTGCCTGGAACATCCACTGTCCAAGTACCATATAGGGGCATGACAACTTGGACTTTCCTGCAATACAGAATTACTTTCCCTTAGAACCCAAGTAAGTCTTGGGTCCTTTGTTCAGGTTAGCACCATTCATATTATGACTACCGGCAGCTCTTCTAACTGGTAGACTATTGTTTTTCCTTACATTTGTGTTATGCCAGCAGTCTAAGGCAAAATGGCCTCTCTTGCCACAACACCAACATTCAAACTTGTTGTATCTAGGTCTTGATACACCCTTGATAGAAGAATTTTTGTCTAGTGCTGGTGCTGCTGCAGCTTCACCCACAGATTTCTTATAACCATGGGGTTTATGAACATGGGTAGACCTGTTGGCATTTACACCCTTATTTATCTGAACATTAGTCTTAATATGACCATGAATATTCTCAAGATCATATTTGTTAGAAGGCACTTGCACTTTTCTAAACTTAACTGGGACTAAAAGGTTTAGGGGCTGGACAGGAGCTTTGCCTTTTCTTTTGAATTGGGCAGCTCTGGAGTTACCTTTGAAGCCTAATCCTACCTTACCCTTTTGAGCAACAAACTCATCTATTAAAGGTAAGACAGATTTTGGCTTAGAGTAACTAAGCACTAACACTTTCTCTATTCTTAGTCTGACCTCCAGACTCTTAATTTGATCATTGTTATATTTGATTGTGCCCATCTGAATATAGGTTATATTTTTCAGTTTGGCAATCTCATTTAACTTTTGATCAATTACTTTTTCAAACTCAGTTGCAGCCACCTTAAGATTAGCAATTTCCTGAGCCTGGGTTTTGACTAGGTTCTTGCTTTTCTTAAGAGCCTGCAACAAGTCCCTATATTCATCCATCAACTGATGAATATCACGTTCTAATTCAGATCCATTCACATCACTTTATGTAGATGAATCTGACTCTGAATCAGGGCTAAAATCAGAAGAACTAGAAATCTTTTGTACCTTACTAGGACCAGGCTGGTCCTGGCATTGGTTATCTTCTAACTCAGCCATCAGACCCATGCCTTCCTTGTCTTCTTGATCATGAATGGAATTCATCAGTTGCAAAAATTCCTCTTCTTCATTGGCTGCATACAATCCTATGTATGCTTCTGCTTCAGATTCTGACTCTGATGAGGACTGATCTGAGAGACTCTTATCCTTCTTTGCAACAAAAGATTTCTCCTTCTTGCCCTTGTGTTGAGTCCTTTTTCTGTCTACTGACTCCTTTCTCTTTTCTGGACATTCAGCTACCATATGTCCAGTCTTATTGCAGCAATAACAAACAATCTTAGAAGTTATGGCTTTGCTGGGCTTAGTTCTGTTTCTCTCATTTCTTGAGGATTTTCTCTTCTGATAGTACTCATCTACTAGCTGTGATGTGGAGGGTCTGGACTTCCACTGCATCTTTTTCAAGAACTTTTGAAACTGTCTTGTAAAGGCAGCAAGGTCAGTATTTGATTCACTGCTCCCTGATTTCTGACTATCTGAATTTTCTGTTATCTCTTCTGTAGCTTCCTTGAGAGGAGATGAAGACATCCTCCCTTTCTTTCTAGTGTCTTTAACTTTGAAAGCCACAGATCTATGCTCACCTTTTGTACTTCTTTCTTCCTCCTTCCTAGCCATCAATTGCATTTCATATGAAAGCAATTTTCCAAACAAGGTTGGAGGAGAAATATCAGCTAACTTGGCCACTTCTCTAATGACACATATTTTGGTATCCCAATCCTTTGTTAAAGATCTGAGAAACTTGTCATTCAGCTCATATGTACTGAAGACTCTTCCATAGGACATTAGTTCATTCACAATCCTATAGAATTTCTTATAACACTCAGTTATGCTATCATACTTTCCTTGTCTGAAGCTCTCATATTCTTGGTTGAGCATTGATTTTCTGTCTTGTCTTACTTCTTCAGATCCTTCCATATAGACAATCAAGGTGTCCCACATCTCTTTGGAGGTCTTGCAATGTATCAGATTTTGGAAGGTGGAATCATCTATTGCACTTACTATGATGTTTTGAGCTCTCTTGTCCATAGTGGCTAAGATGATTTCCTCCTTTGTCATTTCTGAAAAATCCTTAGGAGTTTCCTGATTTTCATCTAATACAGAAATCTTCATTAGAATGTATGGACCTTCTTTCACTATGATATAAATTCTTGGGTCTGAGGCCTCCATAAACAGACTAACCCTTTCCTTCCAAATTCCAAAGATTTCTTTTCTGCAGATGGGAAGCTTCATAGATCCCAACTCCTTGTGATTCTCACCTGAACCCATTTCCTTGATTCTTAATTCTGCCTTTAGATCTAACTCAGACTTTTAAGTCTTTCTTTGAGTAACCTCCCTCTGATACCACTTGATAGTTTTACTTTCAAGATTACCTAGACACCTAGAGGGGGGGTGAATAGGTTCTTATTTTCTTTTCAAACTTAAGGCAGAATGATTAAGTAATTAAAGACTATTGTCTATGAGTTCTGCAGCTACTTTAGCAATCACAATCACACAATCTAGAACTACACATCACAGATTGCAACAAGTATTTATAGTGGTTACCCAAGATCTGGGTACATCCACTTTCCTCCTTCGCCTATCTAGCAGTGTGCTAGATTCAGCCAAACTCCCTCCTTAACTCAGAACCTCAGATCCTATAGCTCAGAATCCAAAATGGATTCCTATAACTCAGAGTGATACCACACTCCTACAACTCAGGCAATCCAGCCCTACCTCAGTCTTTATTTAAGACCTACAACTCAGAGATTATCTCTCCTACACTCAGCCTTTATAAATTAGGCTTATAACTCAGATCTATTAAAGATCCTACAAGATTTGAGTAAAATATGTTTTTAACTTGCTCCTGGAGAGAGAGGTGGAACAAGACAGTGTTCTTGATCAGCTTCTTGATAAATCAGATGGATAAAATCAACTGGAACTTAGCTTTCTTCAAAGCTTCTTGAATCTGAACTTTGTTGAGTTGATCTTCTTTGACATAAACTGATCAGCAGCTTTCACCTTAGATTTCAGAATTTGAATCTAAATCTTATTGACAGATAAGTTCAGAATCTGTTTCTTTTGAAATCTGAGACAACTTTCTTCTTGCCTTCTTTTGACTGGATCTCTCTCTATCCAAGTCCCTTGAAGATACTTCAGAATTCTTGACTGAATTCTACTTAGACAGATTCTGATAGTTCAATCAGAATATCTTCTTAGATCTGCAAAGATCTTCTTCTTATTGTTACTTCTTATTCAGTGTTCAGTTTTCAGTTGTTGTTTTCTTTCAGACACTATCCGTCTATTTATAGCCTTCACTCCTGGTAACCGGCTGGTCCGGTTCCTAACAAACTTCTGTCTGTGTCAATCACGTCAGTTAACCTGTCGAGACCCACAACTGTCAACTCTTCAAAATGCCAAGGAGTCTTTATTTCTGCCAGAAAGTGTCGAGACAAACTGTCAATATGTGTCGAGACAATTGTTAAAATAAGTCGACACAATTTGATTAAGTGTCGACACAATCCTTTGTGATGTCGACACATATGTCTTGATGTCAACACAGCTTCTTGACACAACTTTTTGAGGATGTGTCGACACAGATAGTTGTATGTCGACACAATTACTTCAGCCATAGACTTATTGTTGATTCTGCCAGGTGTCGACTCAGTCTCTAAGTGTCGACTTAGCTGTTGTTGACTTCTGCCTCTGTGTGTCGACACAGCCTCCTGGTGTCGACACAGTTGATGTCGACTATAATCTTGTGTGTGTCGACACTGCCTCCCGGTGTCAACACATTTGATGTCGACTCATTATCTCTGTGTCGACACAGCCTTCTTCAAGTGTCGACACAATCTTCCTGAAGTGTCGACACATCTTCTTCTGGTGTCGACACATGGACTTAGAAATTTTTCCATACTTTTAACCTGCACACATTCAACTTAAACAACATCAAATACACCTATATGTATATCATTATGCTAAGTTAGGCTTCTTCAAATCAGGTACACATTTTCCAATGTACCCAACAAACACATCATACACAAGCTACACACAAGGTATGAAATATGAAAAGTGCACAATCAATAACTTACATCATACCTGTGACGACGTCTCTTTACTTTATTGCCTCCTGGTGGCCAAGATTATATACTCGGGGCTGCGCCTGCGATGCAGAGGACTCCACCACTGCCTTTCCCTTCTCAGTATATGACGCTCCCGTCTTCTTTTCCACCTTTGGCGGACCAACCCGACAGTCACGGGCTATATGCCCCACTCTACCACATGTATAGTAGGTACGAGGCTCTTTCCTCAAAGTTGCCCCCGATGCAATTGTAGAATGAGCCTGTCCAGAAGACTTGTATCTCTTGCCCAATTTCTTTTGATAGTACCATTTTCCAGAATGGGGCGCTTTGAACTCAGACTTTGTCACAGCCAGTTCCCTTTTTCCTTGCACCGATTTCATATCCTTCTCTAACACACAAGTCGTATCCACCAATGCTTGAAACCCCTGGTTCACCGAACTTGAGAGAAGGAATCTCAACTCATCCCGCAATCCTTCGTAGAACCGATTGGTTTTACGTTGTTCATCAACGAAGATAGATCCCGCATAGCGTCCCAACCATGTAAACTCATGCAAGTAGGTATCGACACTACTGTCTCCTTGCGTTAGATGCTGGAACTCATTTTCCATGGCGATACGTTGCGCTGCTGGCAGGTGCTTTGCCAAGAATAGTCGCGAGAACTCATCAATTGAGACTTCGGTAAATGGCCTGCCTGCTAAGTGGTGCAACTCTATCTCATCCCACCATAACCAAGCCTCTCCTTCCAACAAGAAGGTAGCCAAGGTGACCTTCTGATCTTCCTCCATCCTTATCGCCGTCAATATACGCTTGACACGCGACAACCAATCCTCCGCCTGCATTGGGGATCCCACACCCGTAAACGTAGGAGGATTGAAGCTCATAAACTGCTTCAACTGTCGTTCAGCTGCTCGAGGATCAATAGCCGCAACAGGTTCTGGCCTTACACGAACCCGTTCTAGCACCACTGCCGGCTGTTCTTGCCATTAGGCTGTTCATGAATCATTGCAAACAGTGCCTCAGCAACTAAGCGTACGGTTTCTGCAAAAGGAGGAGGTGTAGGCACCTCAATTGGTGCCGCACTCTCATCAGAACGCTGGGGCTGAGACTGCCCAAAACTAATTCGAGTCACTTATAGGTGAACAAGACGCACTTTATCGACCTTACACAAGCAATAACAATAATATATGAACGCGCAGGTTCCTCAAAATGGTGTATTTGCATTCCTTAGTGGACATTCTTGAGTACATTAATGTTAAAGCGGGTCGCACTGACACGTGCTCGCCACCCCACAAAAGAATTCGACCACGAATTCGAAAGAGGAAGACCGAGACAAGCTGATACTAAAATGTAAGGACCCTATCCATTCAACAATATATAATAGAAGGTCTGGTCGGGGCCCCACACAATATGCCACAAAATAGGCGGCGAGGTTACAGGTTAATACCAAAATACATTCGCATTCTAACTCAGAGCATGCTAGCAGAAGATTAAGATTAATGCTGAACTCAACAATCACGAATGTCCACTATATATAAACAACCATATTTATATATATGCCCAAAGTAATGTACATCAAATACACAAAAGTTTGGCCTTAAGACCTTACAATTATGTTTTACAAATGTGGATTACAAACATCGGCGCGCAGGTCGGCCACACATGAATATAAAAAAATTCTTTGCACAGCCTTCGAAGGCTAGCAATAGCAGAAGCAACATCAGCAGCAGGGGCTTCAACCCTCTATTTCCCGCTCGGCTCCCTAACACCTATTTAGGGACAACCCACTACAATGGTAGCAAATAAGGAAACGGTCAGCATTAAGCTGACTAATTTATAATGACCCTACCTCTTTCCCGGGGCAGTGGCATTCCTTCCCTGCCGACATAACTTTTCATAATCAGATATATCACAAGATGTGCACTCAAGCACAATCAATTTATCACAAATGTCAGCTACTTGGCCCGACACTCCATGCACTCATGGCATATTCTTGGTGTACTGACGAACCAGGGTCCCACCACCGTTTGAAGTCTGCAACCCAACAGTATTGAGAAATTAGTCTTAATGGTGCGCATGTTTATGACTCTCATTATGCGCTCCAACGAGACCAATAACTTAGGTCTACCAGTCGGTCAGACATAACACGGTCCAGTTCAACCAAACCCGTTGCTCAAATCGTCCAAATGACGTGGGTCGGCTTCCCCTTATCCATTCGGCACGAAGCTTTTCAAGAGCTCACAGCTCACAATAGCCACACTGTCTACCAAGGACTGACTTCACAATCCAAAAGGGGAGCTAATGCAAGCGTTCCTCGCAGTCTCTTCGCGGGTTCAGCAGAAGCTCTTTTTTTGCACCAAAACTCAACCCAAACACTGCAACATCCTGCAGTGCCAAAAAACTGGTCTTTCATAGCATTCAGCACAAGAACTACGAGGGTATTTTCCAGGAATTCCACTCCAGTACTTCCTGCTACTGTCCTTCATAGGCACAACCCATCGACTCCACAACATACACATTTATATGCTGAGTCTTCTCCGGTGCACAAAATGAAACATCAACAATCTAGACCAACCTGTCTAGATGGGCTTCACACAGCATGCCTATTCCGTACTATACATTTCCAGATCTATATGCAAGACTGGGGATTTCAAGAATCAACCCAAGGAAATCCCTCAAAAGCCACCTTTTGGTGGGGGAATCCATGTACATGCCAAAAAAGGACTTCACATGTCCAAGAAGGAAGATCGTTACCCTTGACGGTCTCTTTGGAGCCATGAAAATCTAGCTGGATGGAAAGCACTGCAACGGCCTTGCCTCCACAAATCTTGATTCGGCTCGCAATTCGAGACTCTAAAACTCCACCGTCGGCCGGATTCCTACTCCTCCTCATTCCTTGCTGTCCCCTCTCTCTATCTCTTTAGAAAGAGAATGGCCAAAGATAAATGGGAGTTTATCCTTCAACTCCCGGCCTTAATACAACAGGGAGAGTCTTCGACCATTGGATCCTAATTGAAGGGAATGAACGACCACAAATCGCCCTGAAACTCCTTTTCTTGGGCTGACACGGCCTGTGACACGCCCGTATCATAGGCCGTGTTCCTTAAGCGACAAACAAGCCGACTTGACCTGACTAGGACACGGCCCTGGGACATGCCCGTATCACAGGCAGTGTGCCCCGATACAGCTTCGGACACGCCCGTGTCCAGCCCGTGTTCAAAAGTCCTCACAGCCCTGGCCACAAACAGAGAAGGAAATGACCATTGACAAGCTCGTGTCACAGGCCGTGTGCCCAACTCGACTTTCTTCTCGAGGATCGTCAAGTGCATTTCATCGAGATAATTTCGTCGAACTCATAGGACACGGCCCTAGACACGCTCGTGTCATAGGACGTGTGCCGCACTCGACAGACCGTGTGCCATACTCGACAACACAAAGCAGGACACGGCTTGGGACACGCCTGTGTCCCAGGCCATGTGCCTCACTCGAGACACACTTGAGACCCACTCGAGACCCATACCACACTCGAGTACACAAAGCAGGACACGATCTTGGACACGCCCGTGTCCCAGGCCGTGTTACTCATCCTTCACTCATACCGAAGATTTGGGGCGTTACAATCCTCCCCTCCTTACAAGAAATTTCATCCTGAAATTTTGTTATAGTAAGGAAACAACACTTAAGAGGTTATACCAAAACTTTACTTTAACAAAATGTGTTACAACATGTTACGTTCGGTACAACAGTTTAGACAAACAGTTTGGGAAATTTAGCATGCATGGTCTGCTCCTGCTCTTATGTTAGCTCCTCATGGCCACAGTTGTCCAAACGGACCATGTCCATCCCGATTGTCTTGTTCCGCAACTATTTATCGGCTTTATCCTCGATCTGAATGGGCCTAACCTTCGTCATTAGCCCAAATTCGATCGGTACACGATAATTTGCAATCACTTAAGCTGAATATTTTACGGCTTTCCGTAGGACTGATATGTGAAACACATCATGTAATCCACTCAATTTTGTCGAAAGAGCTAGCCGATAGCAGCTTCCCCAACTCGCTCCACCACTTCAAATGGACAAAGATATCTGGAGCTTAACTTTTTCAAGCGCTGAATCCTGGACACGCCTTTAAATAGCTAGCCTTATTCTTTATTATAATTCCATTTTCATCAAGTTTATTTCTGAAAATCAACTTGACTTCATTGACATTATGTCCATTTTGTCTGGGAACCAGCTTCTAGACCTTACATCTTTTGAACTGGTTCAGTTCTTCTTGCATTACACCAATCCAGAATTGGTCTTGATTTGCCTCTTCAAATTTCTTGGGCTCTTCTTATGACAGGAAGCTGGAGTAAAGAGCTGTGTTGAAACTCCGTCTTCTGGTCTGTACACCTTGGCTAGCCTCACCTATTATCTAATTTAGAGGATGATCTCTCAAATATCTGACTACTGGGGCAGCCTGACTGCTTCTTGCTCAGCACCATTTTCTTTAGTTGGTTGGTCTTCATCTCCAGCTTGACTGTCCTATGCTTCCTCTGGATAACATCCCTCTCCATAATCTTCTTGCACAACAGGGTCTTTATTTTTGATGGAGAGCTTTTCCATCATAATTTCTGTACCTACAGAACTAGGCAAAGAGCTTGACAGCTCACTATCAATCATGCTTAACTCATAAAACACTACATGGGCAGTTATTCTACAACTTTATTAGTCAAGTTATAGACTCTATATGCCTTACTACTATTACTATACCCAACAAAGATCCTCTCATGGGATTTGACAGCAAACTTAGTCACTTTTGAATTGCCATTGTTCAAGATGAAACACTTGCAACCAAAGATCCTGAAATAGGATATGTTTGGTTTTCTGCCCTTCAAGATCTCATAGGGAGTCTTCTTGTGGCATAGCTGAGCTCACCTTTCGTCAAGCTCAAGTTAAAGGTTGAAGATTCAGAGTTCATCGAGCTGAGCTCACCTTTCGTTGAGCTCAAGTTAAATTTTGAAGATTCAAAGTTTGTCAAGCAGAGCTCGCCTTTTGTCGAGCTCAAGATAAAGGTTGAAGATTCATAGTTCATCGAGCTGAGCTCACCTTATGTTGAGCTGAAGTTTAAGTTTGAAGATTCAAAGTTTGCCGAGCTGAGCCCGCCTTTCATCGAGCTCAAGTTAAAGTTTGAAGATTCAGATTTCGTCGAGCAGAGCTCTCATTTTGTCGAGCTAAATGTAAAGTTGGAGATTCTAAAGTTCGTCGAGCTCAGCACAGAGTTTGCCGAACTCAGCTTGACGATCGTCGAGCTTAGTCCAAGTACTTCATGCCATTGCCGGAAAGCTACAATAGCGCCAGAAGCTACTATTTGTCCTCTTCTGAGGAAGGTGGCGCTCACCATCCTTGGCTGGGCCACATTCAAATTGTACCGTTGATTTAAATCAAAAGAAATAAAAGGAAGAGAAAAAAAGAAGATTAGGGTTAACGAGAATGAAAATGAGAATGAAAGCAGAAAATGAAATAGAGGCAGCTAAACTTCATCTTCTTCGATAAGCTTGAAAGCAAACTCAAGCAGTGAAAGCCAGAAGGCAAAGAGCTGAAGCTTCTTCCAGTTCAGCAAGAGTGTTCCTTGAAGAACAAGTTGGCTGATTCAATCTATAAGCAAGAGAAGATAGCTGTGTGAAGGGCTGTAAGACTTCAAGAGTAGTTGTTGCCTTCAGTACATCAGAGAAATTGGCAGCTGTAGAAAAAGACTAATTCCTTCTACAACAAGTGGGCTGAACTGATATCTGCTTAGTCAAGTAAGTTAGACTCAGAGATTTTTCTCTGAGTTAGTATTTCAATTTTATTGATTAATTGCATGTAGGATTCAGGTTACCTGTGTAGCACCCCTATCCGTCACATAGCATATAGCAGTTGGTTCGGCCGGGGCCCGACGCCATATAATAAGGACAGACCGGTTGGTTACTCATTGAAACCATTCAACCAATCATGACGTACTATACAGAGCATCTAGCGGAAGCAGATTATTAAGTTTCACAAGTAAAAGAACTCAGTCAAGCATGAATGTCCACTACAAAAACACATAGGAATGTATAATACACGAATAATGACCTTATAACCTTACAAGAGTTTGCTTAATAAATGTGTCTTCCAAACCTCGGCACGCAGGCCAGTCACACATGAGCACAAAAGGAAAACACTCAAAAATTGGCCTTCGAGGGCCGTAACAGCGACTTGGGCTTTAGCCCGCTATTTACCGCTCGGCTCCGCAACACCTGCAAGCAACAATCCACCGCACGGTGGTAAACAAAGGCAACGGTCAGCTATGCTGACCAAATTATAACGATTCCGCCCCCGACCCGGGGCGGCAAAGCTTCTTCCCTGCACTTGTTAGTAAAGCAAGCAATATAGCGAAATAAGCATCACATCATAGGTGCACGCTCACACGGCAGCACACCCCGTGCTCTCAGGGCACTTACTCGGCGAAGCCAGTCCGAACCCCGTCCGGTCCTTGACTCCACAACCACCCCCTTGGGGCGGCAACCTCGTGAGCATTTAGTCCTTTCAGCCGTAGCCTAGACTCAATCTCCAAACCTCGGCACGTCCTACGTAAAACTTTAGGTCGCTTTAACCAAGCAGATGGAGCGGGTAGGGGTCCACCAGCCCGTTGCTCACCCCGCCGTTGCCATTTGGCCTTTTACGCGGGCTAAGCTTCCCCAGTCCCAAATATCGTTCAAACATGGTACATAGCCCCGCTATGTACCCGGTTGGCTCCCAGGCCACCGATATGACGGAAATGCATTTCCGTCCTTATTTCCGGGTGCACCTTGGTGTTAATCCCCAAGATTCCCTGATGCATTTTACCGTATAGCAACCCAAAAACAATCAAAATGCTCGGAGTCTTCTCCGGCTAACAATGCATAGAAAATCATCACCGATCCAGACCAACATGTCCGAATAGGCTTCACACATCATGCCTATGCCCGTACTACGATTCCAGAATCTAATAAGGGGGACTTTACATATCTACCCCAAAGAATACCGCAATCTCGCCGCACACTCGCGGGAGAAGGGTTTTCCCATGCAAAAGAAGAAGAGCTTCACATGCTAAAGATGAGAATCGTTACCCTAGCATTTCTCCTCGGTGCCATGACGATCTAGCCGGATGGAAAGAACCGTATCGGCCTCGCCTTCGCGGATCCGGACTCGGATCGCGATTTAGAGCTCCAAAGCTCCGTCTGTGACCGGATCTTGGCCTTCTTCCTCCTCCTTGCTCTCCCTTCTCTCTAAAACTCTAGAAAGAGAATGGTTAGGAGAAAATAAGGGTTTCAAACCCTATTCCCCGGATATAACTTACCAGCAACATCCTTGAGCCGTCGGATCCCAAATCAAGAAATCGAACGGCTGCGATTTAGCCGAAAATTACAAAATCTGGGCCGAACATGGGTTACAACATGGTCATGTGCAGGGCCGTGTCACTCATTCGCCGTCACTCCCACGACCCAACCAGTACACGGCCTCTGACACGGCCTCTGACATGCCCGTGTCAGGGCCCGTGTCATGCCCCGTGTGCAACTTCGATGATTTTCCTGAGGAGGACACGACCTGCGATACGACACTCGACACACCCGTGTCATATGTGACACACCCATTTCTGTGCCTGTGTCATGGCCCTTGTTCATAACTCAGAAATCTCCCTAACGTGACATGCCCTGGGACACGCACGTGTCCCAGGCCGTTGCCTAAACTCGACGATCGCCGATCGCCAAAACGTTGACCATGCGACCCGAGGTCGAACACGCCCATGACATGCCCGTGTCACGCCCGTGACACGCCCGTTACACCAGCTTCAAAACCCAAACTTGGCTTAAAACATCACCCGTCCCTCTTTTGAGTTTCGGGGTGTTACAACTCTCCCCCTCTTAAAAGAATTTCGCCCACAAAATTACTAAAGGAGAGAAAACGGAAACTTTAAGCGGTACCCGAGCGGAAAAACTCTGGGTACACCTTTAGCATAGATTGCTCTCACTCCTAAGAGAGCTCCTCGCTACCGCAATTGTCCCACCGGACAACGACTATCCTGATCTCCTTGAGACAAAGTCGCTCGACTTCACGGTCTCCAAAACGAACGGGCTTGACCCTAGTCGTCAACCTTTCGTCCACCAAAACTTGATCACTCACGATCAAGTTCGAAGGCTCTTGCGCCGCCTTCCGATTACTGCTAAGCGAATTACATCGTGTAGACTACTCACTCCACCGATAGCCTTAAGAGTTAAGCCGCTCCACCGATCTGCTCTAGGGCTCTCAAGTGGTCAAAGGTATCTCAAACTCAGTTTCTTCAAGAGTCTTACCCGCAAAACATTCTTGCACGACTATAACTCCCAATACGCCAACCGCGAACTCCTCATTCTGATGCGGGGCATTAAAGCACTTAGCTTGCCTCTCCTGAGTGATTAGCAACATCTCTCGTATGGTTCGCACCAAAGGGGTAGTGTTTAACACCTCTTGCTTTAAATACAACATCGTGTCATCCGTTTCTAGCCACAATAACGGTATGCGACAACTTCGACCATATAGGGCCTCGCAGGGCGCCATTTGTTTGCTCGCTTGGTAGTTAATGTTGTACGCAAACTTTACCAAAAGAAGATGGCATTCCCACTGCTTCCCGAAGTCCTGAACGCACATGCGAAGCATGTCCTCTAACATCCTATTTACCCTCTCGGTCCGCCCATCCGTCTGCGGATGTAAGACTGTACTAAACTACAACTCAGCCCCCAGCCTTTGTTGCACAAACTTCCAATCATTGGACGTAAAACACCCGTCCCAATCATTCACGATGCTACGCGGCACACCGTGTAAACTGACTATATTAACCACATATAGTTTTTCCAGTCTCTCCACTGAATCATCCTTCCTATGTGGAATAAAGTGCGACACCTTCGTTAACCGGTCTACGATCACCCAGATGGTGTCATTCCCCTTCCGTGACCTTGGCAAGCCATGCACAAAGTCCATCGGTATGCTGTCGAGCTTCCACTCCGGAATAGGCAAGGATTTCAAGAATCCTCCAGCCTTTTGGCACTCCGCCTTTACCAAGGCGCAAGTTTGACACTTCGCCACAAACAGTGCCACATCTTGATTTCCTTCATGCTGCTTTCCAAATCCATAGTCTGCCAAATCCGATCTGACAGGTCATACTAAAATTCCGATCAGTTCAATAATGCTTTGGCGCTAGTCTGCTTGTCTACACAACGGATAGTTAATGTCTCTAGCTCCCGGGTCTATCTCTAAACAAGATCCGACAACCAGTTGGCTTGGGCGGGAGCCCTGCGTCTCAACGCATCCGCAACTGCATTGTCTTACACCGGGCACAAAATAAATTTCAAACGTATTGTCCCCCAGGAACTCCATCCATTTCCGCTGCCTCAAGTTCAGATCCTTTTGACCCAACCGATATATCAGGCTCCTATGATCGGTATAAACATCGTCCTTTACGCCGTACAAATAATGTATCCACATATATTGGTACCCTAGATGTGATTTGGCTTATGTAATCCCTTTCCAGCCCCTCTTGATCCATATAACTATATATGATCATGATTAGGCCTTGTTCAGTTTCCCTAGGACAGTTTATAACTGACCTAGAGCTTAGGCTAGAAGTTCTAGATGTATTTTTGGTTAAGGCATTTTCCGTTCGACCATCGTCGAACGAGGCCTCGCGATCGTCGATCATTAGTCGACGATAGCAGGGCTATAGAATCGTTGAAGTCTAGACAATTATCGTCGACCGATGGTCGACGATCTCAGAGCAAGTTTATTATACTCTGAAGGTTGGTCGACGATCTGCCATCAGCAGTTCAACGATCGTGTTCTTGCTTCACGATTTCTGTTTCGACAGATTTCTGCTTTCAGTCGACGATCTGTTAGCTAGGTCGACGATCTTCGAACCCCTGTTCGACGATTTTTGTCTGCCTTTATCTTTTTGTATTCATTCTATCCCTTGGTTTATTTCCAAGTGTTTTAGCTTGTGGTTAGAGAATTTTCTGAAGTTGTTTTTGCAGATTTATGGCTTAAATTCAAAATAAATTAATTACCAAATATGTCAAGCTTAAATCGCGGGATTCAGTATTTTGATAAAGCATTTTTGTCCTATTATACAAAATAAATTGCCAGGCTGTATTCTAGCCGTTGGCACTGTTTGCTATTTCCAAGAATGGTAAGTCTTTATACTGAGATATTTTCCCACTTATTTAATTCCTTATTGGGACTGACAGTAAGCTAATAGGTCTTTCTATTCCTATTACTATATTCTATTTTGAGATAATCTGTCGCAGGGCTCGAGAATTAAAATCAATAGAGCCGTTCTAAAGGAAAAATGAGAAGACATATTTAAGAGAGAGATTTTTCTCAGAAAAATAAAAAGTTACAGATACAGAGAGAATTTTTCCTCAGTGCTGCATTCTCTCAAGCATCTTCAGAGCAACTCATCACCATCTCACAAAAAGAAGAAGAAAAGCTCTCCTGAAGAAAAAGCCCAGCGCAACTACTTTCATTCTCAAGTCTCCTGAGCATTTGCTTAGAGTTTTCAAGACTTCAGAAAGAGCTCCAGTTCTGCTTCAATTATTCCAGAATCTGAAGACCTGATAAAAATCAGTCTACAGATATCTGAGGATTTAGTTTCAGTATATCTGAAACTCCTTCATCCTGAAGCAAAGGCTTTCCCTGGACTTTCACTGAGCCAGGGGGAGACTTATCCACAAGTCTTCTCTAATCTGTATTTACAACAGAGAAGATAATCTAACCCTCTCAACCCCTTTGTAAAAGAGTTTGTTCACACCTCTTCAAAAGTGAACATTGGTGACAGGGCACCTTATCAACAACCTGTGGTTGAGCATCCTTATAAAAAGCTCAAAGGGTCTGTTTGATCTACCTGAATCAGATCATTGGTGGCAGGGCACCTTAGCAAAAACCTGTAGTGGATTTCTATCAGGGTGGTAGAAGAGTGGAGTACCTATTTAGAGGGAAACACTATATATCCTGTGTCTCTGGCTATCTTGTTTAATTACTTATTCTGTGGCTGTGATAGAACTACCTAGGATTGCTAGTTGCTGTGATAGGCTTATAGTTAAACTGAAATTTCAGTTAACTCTCTCACTTGTGCACTTCACTGTGTTAGGCTCTTAGGGTTCAAGTATCAGATTATTTATTCCGCAAATAAACTCCAAGGGAGCTGACTAGTTGTTCATAAAATTTGAATACTCTATTCACCCCCCCTCTAGAGTAGTTTACAACTTATCCCCTCACTTTCAATTGGTATCAGAGGGAGGTTAGCTGTTCATACAGGCTAACACCTGAGTTAAAAGATCCAGTGATAAGTTGTTTCCTGATACCATTCACAAACACTTTCACACATGGCCCAGTCTAAGGATTATTCAAGCACCAGACCTCCTGTATGCAACTTGTCCAAGTTTGGCATATGGAAGGCCAGGATAAGACTATACATGAATTCTATTGATGAAGATATCTTTTCTTCTATTTTGACAGGACCACCTGCTAGGCCTGCTGCTGCTTCCACTTCTGCTGATCTCAGTGCTGTGCCACCACCTGACTACAATGAAACTTACAAGAAGGCAAAAGCAGCTGATGCAAAAGCAATGAACATCCTAGCTCAGACAATGTCTGATGAAATATTCCAGAAGCTTGCTGAATGTACCTCAGCCAAAGCTATGTGGGATTCCCTCAACCACATAGTTGCTGGCTCAGCTGATGAGAGGAAGGACAGGAGATCCAACCTCACCTCTCAGTATGAAAATTTCAAGAAGGATGAGGCTGAAGACATTGACTCAATGTACACAAGACTCAGTTCAATAATAAGTGAACTGAGGTCTTTGGACAAGGAGGTAACTTTGTCAGAAGTCAATGACAAGATCCTGATGTGCCTTCCCATCTCTTGGGACTCAAGGATATGGCCCATCAAGGATGGAAGAAACACTGTGGAACTCTCCACAGAAGCTCTGTTGGGAAAGCTCAAGTCATATGAGCAAACTTTAAAGAGCAGAGCTGCTGCAACTGAAGTAAAAACTCCTACACCTACAAAGAAAGAGCACTCTCTAGCTCTTAAGACTGCTGAGACTTCTGAAGGAAGTCAATCAAATGAGGAGTTACTGGCACTCATTGCCAAGAGGTTCTTCAACATGGGAAGAAGAGACCTCAGAAAGAAGTTCTCTAAGTATGAGGACAAACCAAGGTATGACAAGACTCCATCTAAAGAAATCATCTGTTATGTTTGCAGCAAGCCTGGACACATTGCTCCAGATTGTCCAGAGAAGAAACACAAGGAGAAGAAACATGAGAAAGAGTACAAGAAGCACCACTCCAAGTCCTCCTCACACAAGTACAAGAAGAAGGACAAGGGATTTGTGGCTGCTACCTGGAGTGAAACAGAAGAGGATACCTGCTCCTCTAGCTCCAGTGATTCAGAAGAAGAAGAAGAGAAGAAAGCCAAAGAGGTCTGCCTCATGGCTATTGATGCCTGCAGCTCTTTGTCAGCTGCAGAGAATTCTGAAGAAGAAGGAGACAATGAAGAAGATCCTTCTATGGAAGACCAGGTAATCAACTCATTTGATTTCTCATCTCCTGAGTTCAAATTAAAATTTAAAACTCTATGTTTAGATTTACTATTATCTGAAAAAGAAATTAAGTCACTTAGATTAAAGATAATGGAACTAGACATGGAAAGTACTGAAATAATTAGATTAGAAAAGGAATTAGAAAGCTCAAAAGAAGAAGTAACATTCCTAAAATTAGAACTAGCTAAATCTAAGAGGTTAGAAGAACAATTAAATGGCAGAAGCCTTAAATTATCTGAAATAACCAGTATAGCAAACACTAGGGTTGGTAATGATAAACTAGGCTTAGGTGCTACATCTAGTGAACCCATCCTCCTCACAAAGGAGAGATTTAGCACTCCAGTAAAATTTATTTCTGAATCAGGAATAAAGAATACTGAGGAAATTGAAAAATGTAAGAAAATTCAGAATAAGATTAAGAAAGAGAACAGGAAGAAAAAATTTCTAGCTTTACAAAAATCGTCGAACATTAATCGACGATCGTCAAACCAATCGTCGAACGTCTATCGACGATCGCTGAACACCTTCACCAAGTATGATATCTTTGGTGCAGGAGATCGACGATCTCATCTTGAGTCGTCGACCAGTGATCGACAATCTCATCTTGAGTCGTCGACCAGTGATCGACGATCGTGGAATCCAGAACATAGCACTACTACAAATGATCGACGATATGGCTTGCGATCGTCGACCGTGGATCGACGATCTGGACTTAAGCTGGAAAATAAATTTCAAACTTCCAGAATTGCAAATCCCAATCACTACCCTAGGTTGTTTAATCCTTCAACTGAATGGATTATCCCACCTAGGAGATCACACCCTTTAGGATATAAATCTAAGCCTGCAAAATCTTTTATATCTAGTTTTTCTTTTGTGAAGAATACTGGACCCAAGGTAACCTGGGTCCACAATGTATAACTGTTCTTTCTGCAGGTGAAGACCTATCTAGTCATACATGACAAATGGTATCTGGATAGTGGATGCTCAAAGCATATGACAGGAAAGAAGAAGAATTTGTCAGGGTTCAAAGCCAAGCTGGGACCAAAAGTTGTATTTGGGGATTCCAGCTGTGGACAGACTGAAGGGTATGGCAGCTTCACCATAGGAGCTGTAACATTCAAGAAGGTTGCTTATGTCTCAGGACTAAAGCACAACCAAATCTCTATAAGCCAAATGTGTGATGCTGGGTACAAGGTATGGTTTACTGACACTGCTTGTAATATTGCTTTAAATAATACTGTTGTGTTAGTAGGTATTAGAATTGGTAATGTTTATGTTGTAGATTTTAACTCATCCAAATCTGAAATATGCTTATTTAATGAAGTAACCAGTAATAATACCCTTTGGCATAAGAGACTTAGTCATGTAAATTTGAAAAACATTTCTAGGTTGGCTAAATACAATCTTGTAAGAGGCTTACCTTCTTGCCCCTACAAGAAGGAAGGCCTTTGCAAAGCTTGTCAATTAGGTAAGCAAACAAGAAATAGCTTTAAATCAGTTAATAAAAGTGATTCTCCCAGGATTCTGTACTTGCTATATTTGGATTTATTTGGTCCTATTGCTGTACAGAGTCTTGGAGGAAAGTCTTACACTCTAGTAATTGTAGATGACTTCTCTAGGTTCACTTGGGTATTCTTCTTGAGAACTAAGGCTGATAACTTCAAGGTTCTTACAGATTTTCTAAAGTGTATACAGAGTGAGTATTCTACTCAGATTGCCTTGATCAGAAGTGATCATGGTACTGAGTTTGAGTCTCTTCTTATGCAAGAATTCTGTGAGAAGGAAGGTATCAAACATAGCTTCTCTGCTCCTAGAACTCCTCAACAAAATGGGGTAGTTGAAAGGAAAAACAGAACCCTAATTGAAGCTGCAAGTACATTGTTGGCAGATGCTAACATGCCTCTGTCCTTTTGGGCTGAAGCAGTTAGCACAGCTAACTATGTATTGAACAGAAGTCTGATACATAAACTTAAGGGTAAGACTCCCTATGAGTTACTTAAGCAAGTGAAACCTAAAATAGACTATTTTAGAGTATTTGGCTGTGTTGCTTTTGTTCATAACAATAACAAAGAATACCTTAGAAAATTTGAGGCAAAAGCTTCAATGGGAGTTTTTCTAGGATACTCTCAAGTAATCAAAGCCTATAGGGTCCTTAATATATCCTCTCTTAAGATAGAAGAGTCTGCACATGTCTCTTTTGATGAGACAATCATGTATTATAAGGAGAAGGACTCTTCCTCTAATAGTACAGTGCAAGTCCTAGGAGTAAGTAAGGATTTGGAAGGTTTGAGACTCACACAGGAGAATCATCCCCAACAAACTCCTCAGGTTGCTTCTTCAGATTCTGAATCTGATGTAGAACTTTTAGAAGTTAAAGCACCTGCTCCAACAGTTGATCAAACTCCACATGAGGAATTAAATCTTGAACATGTTGAAGATCAGATCATTGTTGAACCTACTAATCTTATCACACTTAGAGATCACCCTGTATCTCAAGTGATTGGAGACATTTCAGTAGGAGTCCAGACAAGACATCAACTCAACAAAGATGTGATGTTTGCTTGTTTCCTTTCTCAGGTTGAGCCCCTAACCATTAAAGATGCTGAGCTTGATCCACACTGGATTATAGCCATGCAAGAGGAACTTAACCAGTTTGAAAGATGTAAAGTTTGGACTTTGGTTCCAAGACCAAGAGGCCAACTGATCATAGGCACCAAGTGGGTGTTTAGAAACAAGCTTGATGCCCAAGGCATAGTAGTTAGGAATAAGGCTAGGCTAGTAGCTCAAGGCTATAGACAGGAGGAAGGCATAGATTATGATCAGACTTTTGCCCCTGTAGCTAGACTAGAAGCCATTAGGATTTTCCTAGCCTATGCTGCCTATAAAAGATTTAAGGTCTTCCAAATGGATGTGAAGAGTGCCTTCCTCAATGGAGATTTAAAGGAAGAAGTGTTTGTTGAACAACCACCAGGGTTTGTTTCATCAACCTTACCCACTCATGTGTTCAAACTCCAAAAGGCTCTATATGGACTTAAGCAAGCTCCTAGAGCTTGGTATGAGACCTTAGCAAATTTCCTTCTAGAACACAAGTTTGTGAGAGGTGTAGTAGATAGAACCCTATTTATTAGATATCATAAGGACTCACAACTGTTAGTTCAAATCTATGTAGATGACATTATATTTGGCTCCACTGATCCCAAACTATGCAAGAGGTTCTCTGAACTAATGCACTCCAAGTTTGAGATGAGTAGCATGGGTGAGTTATCCTATTTCCTTGGTCTCCAAGTGAAACAGTGTGTTGATGGTATCTTCATTTCTCAATCAAAATATGCCAGAGAGCTGGTTAAAAGATTTGGAATGTCTGATGCTTCATCAATGAGCACACCTATGGCCTCAAATGCAGTTATTGATTCTGATGTCAATGGCAAGTCTGTTGATCAAAAGAACTATAGAGCCATTGTTGGTTCCCTGCTGTATTTGACTGCAAGTAGGCCTGACATAATGTTTGCTACATGCCTATGTGCTAGGTTTCAGGTCAACCCAAAGGAATCTCACTTAACTCTTCTCAAGAGGATCTTGAGATACCTTAAGGGATGCCCTAACTTAGGACTGTGGTACCCAGCTGAGTCAGGATTTGAATTAATTGGATATTCAGATGCTGATTATGCTGGTTGTAGAGTTGACAGGAAAAGCACCTCAGGGACCTGTCAGTTCCTGGGAGAGAGACTTGTCTCTTGGTTTTGTAAGAAACAGGCATCTGTGTCTACTTCAACTGCTGAGGCTGAATATATAGCAGCAGCTAGTTGTTGTTCACAGATCCTGTGGATTCAAAATCAGCTAGTGGATTATGGGTACACACACTCAAAAACAAAAATTCTGTGTGACAGTACCAGTGCAATATCAATTGCTCAAAATCCTGTGCACCATTCCAGGACCAAGCACATTGAGATTAGACATCATTTTCTGAGAGATAATGTGGAAAAGAACAAGATAGCAATGGAATTTATATCCACAGACCTGCAGAGAGGAGATATTTTCACTAAGCTCCTTGATGAACAAAGGCATTTGTTCTTCCTGAACCAGCTTGGTATGATTAATGGTTCAGAGTAGTGAAAATTTGGTTAGATTTGTTTTCTGTCTAAAATCGTCGAACGACTGCTCGACGATCTTCGACCAGGTCAGAACTATCGTCGACCAACGGTCGACGACAGCTCGTTCGGTAGTAAGGCAGAAATCGTCGACCAACTGGTCAACGATCTCTCCTTAGGTATCTATCGTCGACCAATGGTCGACGACAGATTTTTTGTGCTGTGTGGAGAATCGTCGACCAACATATATTGATCGACGATCGTGGTGATTGTTTGTAGTCGGTCGATGTTTAACGATTAGTCAAATATTGACTATCGTCGGTCATTGTTCGACGACCGATTTTGTTCCGGGTTCGACGATCGCAGATTTATATCTGATAGTCGATTTAGGTCTGAAGATCGTCGTTCTTCCGCTCCGTCTTTTCATATTCCATCTTCTGGCTTAGAACTCGCTCTCGAACTCTAATCCCGCGCGATTCTCTTCTTAACTGCCTTGCATCTCGATTCTCCATTCTCTCTTCAATCCAATGGCGATTCCTTCACCAGTTCTCTTCGGGATGAAGTTCGACACTGGATTCTGTGTCGACTTCGATTCCTTCAGTCGATGTGATCAACCCATCCAAGACATTCTGCAGCTGTGTGAAGATCAAGGCCTAAAGAGATTTATGTCATTCTCACCGAAGATTCATATACCAGAGATTCGAGAATGGGTATATACTTCGTCCTCCAGCGACGAAGCCATGACTGGAAAGATAAATGGAGAGGAGGTCATTCTGACTCCTGAAGTTCTGACTGAGCTGTTTGGACTACCAACCGGTACTGAGGACTATGAGCAAAATACAGAGGAATATGGCCGCATGCTAACTGTGATGGGCCATGCTGAGGGTATTCCAGCTAAGCTGCTGAAGATCAATCTGTCTCCAGAGTATAAGTTTCTGGCAGACCTGGTGGGCAAGGTCGTTTTGGGAAAACACTCTGCTCACGACAACATCAACAGACAACAATTTGCCTTAATGTCAGCTTTGGTGAATAAGACGCAGATAGCCTGGGGAAAAGTTCTGTTTGAACTGATAAGGAGAAAGAACAACACGAAAGAAGTAAACCTTGCCAGGGTGTTGGGTGTGTTTCTGTATGTGAAAGCACCCCTGCTGCTTGTTTCTGCACCCTCTGCAGTCAACGCCAGCAAGAGGTTGGACCCCTCTCTGTTCAAGAAATCCCAGAGAGTCATCAAGAAGTCAGCCAGGGTTGATCCTAACCCTCCATCAGACACAAGGGCTGATTCAGCCACTCTCCAGCTTGCTGGGGAAGGCTCAGTAATCCATCCATCCTCCCTCTTTACCCCTGCATCCTCATCTCCTGCATTACCCTCCACACAATCTGCAGTGCCACCACAACATGAATCCCTACATGCATCTCCCATCCTACATGCATCTCCACCCCAGTCACCCACACCACAACATCTGGCAGCCTCAGCCAGTGTTGACATGGTGACTGCTACCATCCTCACACACCTCTCTCAACATGAATCCCACACTCATGGTGATGATCACCCATCTCCACATGATTCATTTGATCATGTGGCAGATCATACTGCTTCCATTCCATCACCACCTCAATTTGCATCCCACAGTCATCCATCCACCTCCACACCCTCAGCATTTCAGATAACTCCTGAATTGCTTGCACATATTGTAAAGCTCATCACTCCATCCATCCAAAGCATGATTGAGGCTGCCAATGCCCCTCTCATTGCATCCATCACTGCCCTTACTGAAGCCATCAAATCACTTCCACCCTCTGCTGAGCCCTCTTCAGTAAGATGCATGACTCCAGTCCCCACTGAAGTCATGCAGGGGGAGATGTCTGTTGAAGTGGTCTCAGGTGATGCCTTGACCCTTCAGGGCAATTCTTCCCTTCCCCTTTCAGCAATTGTAGAAGAACCTCAAGAGCTTCCAGAGAAAGAGTCTCTGATGAAAGATCCAGAGCAACCAGAAGGTAAAACACTTCCTCTAAAGGTTCTAATCAGGACTTTAAATTGATATCTTTATCTAACAAAGACATTCACTCCCTAGTGAATCTAGCTTCTGATGAAGAAGTCTCTAAGAGAGATAATGAGGAAGTCCTCATGGATTTGTGTGAAAAAGTTCCAATGAACACTACTGACTCAGAAGTAGTGGTTCAACAACTTGAGAATGCTGCTGCTGCTGCTGCTGCTGGAGAAGCTGAGGCTGTGCAAGACTTACCAGAGAATGCCTCCAAGATGACTGAAAAGGAATCAAGCTCAGGTACTCTAAACCTTGAACAATATATAGCCTTTATGTCTGAGAATATTGCCTCTGAGTACATTGAAGAGTTGGTTAAATCTCATATGGTTTCCCTAGCCATCTCTCTAGGAAAAGCATCTGCCCCTGCAGATACAGTCATTTTTTCTCCACCTATCCTTACCTATCCTCTACCCATTCCTTCTATTGCAGAACTGGTCCCCAGGATAGTTCCTGACTTGTATCCTGAATCAGAACTCTGGAAGAGATCTCCAAATGTTGATCTTGATGCCCTCCTTGAGCAAGATGCTATTAAGGAAGCAAGAGAAAAAGAAGATAGAGAGAAGCAGGAGAAAGAAAAGGCTGAACATGCTATAGTTGCCAAGGATATCTCAGAACAAGACTTTGATGATTATGTTGGCAGAACCTCATCCCACTCCTCTGATGATGATGATTCTGAGGATTCTGATAGCACCCAGAAGAAGAAAAAGGCTGTATCCAAGAAAAGAAAAGCATCTGCTCCTCCTACTGCTAATCCAGACAAGGATGTTCCCTATTTCATTCTGAAGGGAATTGATCCCAAGAGCAAAGAATTTCAACCATGGATGAGATTCTCAAAGAATCAGACAAGAGAGAAGAAGAGAACAAAAAGATATGACACTCCAATTCAGAAATTCCCCCCCAGAGGTCCTCCTCCACCTCCTGGTGCTGGAGCCTCTAGAAGTCTCTCTTCTGCCCCATCTGCAAAATCAGCCAGTTCTAACACCTTTCAGTCCTACCAGAGAAGGAGTAACCAAAGCCAGGGAGGCCAAGATGTATCAGGACAAGGAAGGAAAAGAAATGAAAATGTTCCCATGAAATAAATAAAGGAGATGACATTTCAGCAACCTACTTTCTCTCCTCCTCCTTCTCCTAAAAAGAAAGTTCCAGAATGGAAACCTTCTCCTCCCAGGAGAGGTCTATCCTCCACATCAAGGAAACCTGCTGCTTCTGAGACAGTTGAATCAAAAGGAAAAAGAGTGGTCTATTTAGAGAAATCCCACAAGAAGTTCACTGAACTTGCACCTCCAAGATCTCTATATGCTGAAACTGATCCTAAGAAGGCTGCACAGATTCCTCTTGGCTCAAGCAAATTAGCCACAGCTCTTCAAAGGAACATGGAGATTGCAGCTCAAGCTGATACTGACAGACCACCCTCTCCATCAGATATGACTGAAACTGAAAGAATTGCCTCTATGGCAAGATTTAAGGAATCTATTGCACTAAGCATGATGGAGAGAGCCAAAGCTCAAGGACTAGACCCTACAGCATATACAACTATGTCTGAATTCAGAGAAAAGGAACTCAGCAAAATTCAAGTCAACTCTGAAATTTTTAATACTGAAGAATACATGAAGTTGCACCCTGCTGCAGTTCTGCCAAGCTATGCTGAAAAGAAAATTATTGGTGAACATGACCTAATGCTATCCAAAAGACAAGCAGCAAATCCAAACAGAGAAATTATTTTCAAACCAGCTGTAATCCCTAAGAACTCATCTGATGCTAAAACCTCTGATAAATCTGCTTGATACTTTATAGTTCTGCGGATTTATGTTTTTATGTTTTTCGGTGGATTGCCTGTGATTTAAATTTTTTGTTAATCTCTGCTTTTGTTATTGTGTGCATTAGTTTTTAGATCGGATTGGATAACATAACCCAAATAGGGGGAGATTGTTGGTACCCTAGATGTGATTTGGCTTATGTAATCCCTTTCCAGCCCCTCTTGATCCATATAACTATATATGATCATGATTAGGCCTTGTTCAGTTTCCCTAGGACAGTTTATAACTGACCTAGAGCTTAGGCTAAAAGTTCTAGATGTATTTTTGGTTAAGGCATTTTCCGTTCGACCATCGTCGAACGAGGCCTCGCGATCGTCGATCATTGGTCGATGATAGCAGGGCTATAGAATCGTTGAAGTCTAGACAATTATCGTCGACCGATGGTCGACGATCTCAGAGCAAGTTTATTATGCTCTGAAGGTTGGTCGACGATCTGCCATCAGCAGTTCAACGATCGTGTTCTTGCTTCACGATTTCTGTTTCGACAGATTTCTGCTTTCAGTCGACGATCTGTTAGCTAGGTCGACGATCTTCGAACCCCTGTTCGACGATTTTTGTCTGCCTTTATCTTTTTGTATTCATTCTATCCCTTGGTTTATTTCCAAGTGTTTTAGCTTGTGGTTAGAGAATTTTCTGAAGTTGTTTTTGCAGATTTATGGCTTAAATTCAAAATAAATTAATTACCAAATATGTCAAGCTTAAATCACGGGATTCAGTATTTTGATAAAGCATTTTTGTCCTATTATACAAAATATATTGCCAGGCTGTATTCTAGCCGTTGGCACTGTTTGCTATTTCCAAGAATGGTAAGTCTTTATACTGAGATATTTTCCCACTTATTTAATTCCTTATTGGGACTGACAGTAAGCTAATAGGTCTTTCTATTCCTATTACTATATTCTATTTTGAGATAATCTATCGCAGGGCTCGAGAATTAAAATCAATAGAGCCGTTCCAAAGGAAAAATGAGAAGACATATTTAAGAGAGAGATTTTTCTCAGAAAAATAACAAGTTACAGATACAGAGAGAATTTTTCCTCAGCGCTGCATTCTCTCAAGCATCTTCAGAGCAACTCTTCACCATCTCACAAAAAGAAGAAGAAAAGCTCTCCTGAAGAAAAAGCCCAGAGCAACTACTTTCATTCTCAAGTCTCCTGAGCATCTGCTTAGAGTTTTCAAGACTTCAGAAAGAGCTCCAGTTCTGCTTCAATTATTCCAGAATCTGAAGACCTGATAAAAATCAGTCTACAGATATCTGAGGATTTAGTTTCAGTATATCTGAAACTCCTTCATCCTGAAGCAAAGGCTTTCCCTGGACTTTCACTGAGCCAGGGGGAGACTTTGATTCTTTAGAGAATCCACAAGTCTTCTCTAATCTGTATTTACAACAGAGAAGATAATCTAACCCTCTCAACCCCTTTGTAAAAGAGTTTGTTCACACCTCTTCAAAAGTGAACATTGGTGACAGGGCACCTTATCAACAACCTGTGGTTGAGCATCCTTATCAAAAGCTCAAAGGGTCTGTTTGATCTACCTGAATCAGATCATTGGTGGCAGGGCACCTTAGCAAAAACCTATAGTGGATTCCTACCAGGGTGGTAGAAGAGTGGAGTACCTATTTAGAGGGAACCACTATATATCCTGTGTCTCTGGCTATCTTGTTTAATTACTTATTCTGTGGCTGTGATAGAACTACCTAGGATTGCTAGTTGCTGTGATAGGCTTATAGTTAAACTGAAATTTCAGTTAACTCTCTCACTTGTGCACTTCACTGTGTTAGGCTCTTAGGGTTCAAGTATCAGATTATTTATTCCGCAAATAAACTCCAAGGGAGCTGACTAGTTGTTCATAAAATTTGAATACTCTATTCACCCCCCTTCTAGAGTAGTTTACAACTTATCCCCTCACTTTAAACATATTTGTTTTGCAAAAGCACGGCCGCTAACTCCAGATTACGTACTGGACAATTCCTCTCATGATCTCTCAGTTACTGCGAGCCATAAGCCATAACATTACCATGCTGCAGCAGCACGAAGCCCAATCCACTGCTCAAGACATTGTTGTAGATCTCAAGGCCTTTGGTTCCACTCGACGAACTTAGCACTAGCGCCGTGGTTAACCAACTCTCTAACCCTTCAAAGCGTGGGAGCACTCGTGCCTCTAAACAAACTTTTAAGTTTTCCCTGACAACGATGTGAGGGGGTAATTCTATCCGCGAGAAGTCCTCTACGAAGTGCCTGTGATAGCCGACCACACCAGAAAACTCTGGACTTCCACTACCAAGACAACACAGGCCACCCTCATACTGTGACTAACAACACTGGATCTACGCACTCCCACTCTACAAACTATAGGACCGAGGAGCGCTACCAAGGATAACCCAAGACTCGCGCTTGGAGAACTTGGCGTATAAATGGTCCCTCCTTAGCTTCCCCAAAACCAGAAGTAGGTATTCAGAAGTGATATTCTTCGCACTTCAAGTACACCAATGCGTCGTCGATGAAGACGATCACAAAAATGGACTAGGTACTCCATGAACTTTCCGTTCATCCGGTCTATGAACACTGATGGCGTATTTGACTGCCAAGAAGGCACGATCGTAGACTCGAATTGCTCATTCCTCGTGCTTAACACCGTCTTTGCGATATAAATTACCCTTATTCTCAGTTGAGGGTAACCAGACTTAGGATCCACTATTGAGTCCACCAAAGACCCGACTAACTGATCAAAAGATGATCGATCATTTGGATCGAGTACTTGTCCTATTTCTGCAAACTTATACAACTCTCTGCAACAGATACAAAATTGCAAGCTCCCGTCCTTCTTCTTGGTAAAAAGGACCGGTGCGCTCCAAGGCAACGAGCTTGGATGCACATACCCTTGCTCCATCAACTTTTCAAGTTGAACCTTTAACTCCACCATCTCCTTAGGCATCTACCTATAAGGAGAGCGTGACACAGGTTTGGCACCTGGCACCACTCAATCGTGAAATTGATCTCTCGCTACGGTGGGGCTCCAGGGAGATTGTTCGGGAACACATCGGGATACTCACAAACCACTGGGATACTACCCAGAGTGGACTTAGGCATTACAGCCTCCACTAACGTGAAGAACAGCTCTGCGCCAGCACGAATTGTCTTGACCACCGGGAGGGCAGACGTCAGTGTCCTGCTCGATCCCTTCAGTTCCGCAAACATTGTCTCCTGCCCAACTCCCAGCTAGGCCTCTTTACGGTTGCAAATGATAAAAGCCTTCTGCTCCGAAATCCAGTCCATACCAAAGATGACGTGAAACTCTATTAGCGACAACAGCGACGCTAGTAAGTCGAATCCTTGACTTTCAATAAGACTCTTACCACACAGACTGTATCTCTGCGCACACTGGACGACTACTGGGCAATAACCCATCTGAATTATTCACTTGACCATTTAAGGGAAAACTCCTATGCGCGATACAGATTCTTCGGATAATAGGAATGCGAAGTTCCCGTATCGAAACTATGCTCTCTCCAGATTACCAAGATTCCAAAACAAAGCCTAGAACTTCCAGTTCTAAGTTAACACGCATAAGGTATCCGACATAAGGAACTAGTTCGCTAACAAGAAAAACCATACCTAACATCCCGACGATCGGCCACATGGCCTCTTGCTGGCCAAGGATGTTCACTCCCGGTTGGGCCGGAGTAAACAATGATGCGGTGGACGTCACCCCCTTGCCTTTCTCTTCAGATATCTCCCCCTGCTTCTTTTCGAACATTGGGCGTCCACTTCGACAATCCCGGGCATAGAGCCCCGGCTTTCTACAAGCAAAGCATGCATTCGGGGTTTGGACTATAGTTGCTCTGGATGTGCTAGAGGAAGGGACTAGACCCGACCTCCTAGCCTTCTTACACCACCGACGGTACCTAGATTTTGAGGTTGGCATTTTGAACATCGTTTCCTTTACATCCGAGGCTTCAACTGCTCCTGCCATAGCTTTCGTTGTCTTCTGAGCGCCCTCCCAACAATCTCTGGCAAAGTGCCCTTTCTTGCCACAAGAATGACAATTATAAGTTGTTTGGCTAGTAAATGATCTAGCCTCTTTACTCAGCATTTTTCGGTAGACAGTCTTTTTAGGATCCGCAGGGTTCGGTACCCTATTCACTAGTACTTAGTGAGTTTTCCCCAACTCCACTTCCAAAGCTCTGGCCGACTCCACCAAAGCTCGGAATCCCAATAACTTTTGTCCTAGCAGTAGGATACGCAACACGCTATGCAGACCATTATAAAATCTATCAACTATAGATTGCTCGCTTTCCCATTCAAAGCCTTGGTAGCGCCTTAACATAAGGAACGTCTGTAAGTATTCATCAACTTAATGCGCTCCCTGCACCATAATCATGCCCAACTGCTGCCCTAATGGACCTCCAAATGCACTTTGCTCCAACATACCGCCCGGTGTTGGGGCCATCTCAGGGTTAAAGGGCTACACATTTCTCCCATGTTGTGCATTGGTCACAGCGAACAACGCTTCAACCACCCTTCTTATGGTTTCCAAAGACGTAGGGGTCTCAGGAATGTCACTTGGTGCAGTACTTTGCTCAGCAAATGTGTGATCAGACTGCCACGCTCCACTTCCGGACACCTATAGTCATACAAAACACGAATAAGTGTCCGAATAAAATTGCAAAAAGCAATTATAGGAACACGCAGGTTCCCCAAACATGTGTATTTTCATTCCAAAGTGGACATTCATGGGTTCTTTTCATTTTATAACGATGACGCACACACATGTGCTCACCACCCCTTAAAGTGAATTCGCCCATGAATTCATTTAAGCTTGACTGAAACCAGTAGTCTGATACCAATTTGTAACACCCCTATCTGTCACATAGCATATAGCAGTAGGTCCGGCCGGGGCCCGACGCCATATACTACGGACAAACCGGTTGGTTAATCATTGAAACCATTCAACCAATCACAACGTCCTACACAGAGCATCTAGCGGAAGCAGATTATTAAGTTGCACAAGTAAAAGAACCCAGCCAAGCATGAATGTCCACTACAAAAACACATAGGAATGTATAATACATAAATAATGATCTTATGGCCTTACAAGAGTTTGCTTAATAAATGTGTCTTCCAAACCTCGGCACGCAGGCCGGTCACACATGAGTACAAAAGGAAAACACTCAAAAATTGGCCTTCGAGGGCCGGCACAGCGAATTGGGCTTTAGCCCGCTATTTATCGCTCGGCTCCGCAGCACCTGCAAGCAACAATCCACCGCACGGTGGTAAAAAAAGGCAACGGTCAGCTATGTTACCAAATTATAACGATTCAGTCCCCAACCCGGGGCGACAAAGCTTCTTCCCAGCACTTGTTAGCAAAGCAAGCAACATAGCGAAATAAGCATCACATCACAGGTGCACACTCACACGGCCGTACACCCCGTGCTCTCAGGGCACTTACTCGGCGAATCTAGTCCGAACCCCGTCTGGTCCTTGACTCCACCACCCCCCCTTGGGGCGGCAACCTCGTGAGCATTTAGTCCTTTCAGTCGTAGCCTATACTCGATCTCCAAACCTCGGCAAGTCCCACGTAAAACTTAAGGTCGCTTTAACCAAGCAGATGGAGCGGGTAGGGGTCCACCAGCCGGTTGCTCACCCCGTCGTTGCCATTTGGCCTTTGATGCGAGCTAAGCTTCCCCAGTCCCAAATATCATTCAAACACGGCACATAGCCCCGCTATGTACCCGGTTGGCTCCCAGGCCACCGATATGACAAAAATGTGTTTCCGTCCAGATTTCCAGGTGCACCTTGGGGTTAATCCCAAAGATTCCCAGATGCATTCTACCGCATAGCAACCCGAAAACAATCAAAATGCTCGGAGTCTTCTCCGGCTAACAATGCATAACAAATCATCACCGATCCAGACAATCATGTCCGGATAGGCTTCACACATCATGCCTATGACCGTACTACGATTCCGTACTCTAACATGGGGGACTTGACATATCTAACCCAAAGAATACCGCAATCTCGCCGCACACTCGCGGGAGAAGGGTTTTCCCATGCAAAAGAAGAAGAGCTTCACATGCTTAAGATGAGAATCGTTACCATAGCATTTCTCCTCGGTGCCATGACGATCTAGCCAGATGGAAAGCACCGTATCAGCCTCACCTTCGTGGATCCGGACTCGGATCACGATTTGGAGCTCCGAAGCTCCGCCGGTGACCGGATCTTGGCCTTCTTCCTCCTCCTTGCTCTCCCTTATCTCTAAAACTCTAGAAAGAGAATGGTCAGGAGAAAATAAGGGTTTCAAAGCCTATTCCCCGGATATAACTTACCAGCAACAGCCCTGATCCGTCGGATCCCAAATCAAGAAATCGAACGGCTGCGATTTAGCCCAAAATTACATAATCTGAGACGAACACGGGTTGAACCACGGCCGTGTGCAGGGCCGTGTCACCCATTCACCGTCACTCCCACGACCCAACCAGTACACGGCCTGTGACACGGCCTCCGACATGCCCGTGTCACATGTGACATGCCCGTGTTAGGGCCTGTGTCACGCCCCGTGTGCAACTTCCATGATTTTCCCGAGGAGGACACAACCTGCGACACAGAACTCGACATGCCAGTATCACATGTGACACGCCTGTGTCTGTGCCCGTGTCATTTCCCGTGCGCATAACTCAGAAATCTCCCTAGCGTGACACGCCCTTGGACACGCCCGTGTCCCAGGCCGTGTACCTAAACTCGACGATCGCCGATCGCCAAAACGTCGACCACTCGACCCGAGGTCGAACACACCCATGACACGCCCATATCACGCTTGTGACACGCCCGTGTCACGCCCGTGACACCTGCTCCAAAACCCAGACTTGGCTTAAAACGTCACCCGTCCCTCTTTTGAGTTTCGTGGTGTTACAGCCTGAATCTGAGTTGTAGGGCACTTTGTGCCTGAGATGTAAGTGACTAATTAGTCACTAAGGTAGGTTCTCTACTGGGGTACTGAGGTAGGATCCAAGTGTGGATCTGAGTGTAGGGCTGCCCTCCCAGCCTGAGTAGTAGGCCTTGGTGATAAGGATGAGGTAGGTGACTGTTGATTCACTGAGCTGTAGGTGACAAGTGTGTCACTGAGTTTAGATCTTGGAGGATACTGAGTGTAGGGCCTTTGGCCTGAGGTAGGTGACAAATTTGTCACTAAGCTGTAGGTGCCTGGAAGGGCACTGAGGTAGGTACTTGGAAGGGTACTGAGCTATAGGGGTGCTGCAAAACTCTGAAAGTAGGGCCTTATGCCTGAAGTTGAAGGGAACTTTGTGCCTGAGTTGTAGGCCTTAGATATAAGGCTGAGGTAGGTTGTTTGAGGACCATTGAGCAATAGGAGCACTGCAGGGCTATGAGGTAGGAACCCTTGTGGTTCTGTGGTAGGGTTCTAAAGAGAACCTGAGTGTAAGGTTGAGGGCCTGAGGTGTAAGATCTGAGGAGCATTTTGGAGGAGTTTGGGCCTTGTATAATATAAGTTAGAAAGGTGGGAGGGAAAGTGGATGTACCTAATTGGGGAACCACTATAAATACTTGTGTGCTGTGCTGTGTTGCTTGCTCTTATTTTTATATTGCAGGTAATTAGGACAAGCTGCAGATCACTAAATTTAAAAACAACAAAAAGACTTAAGTAATTTCAAAGACCTATTCACCCCCCTCTAGGTAACTAGCTAACCTTGAAGTAATATCTTTCATGATCAACATTAAACACCATGATGGATGGACAATTAGTTCACGTATCAAAATGACAAAACTTAACTTCAGAATCTGGATACTTGGGGGTTCTTTTTTCCCATATCTTGAGCAATAAAATTCCCTTAACTTTAAAATCGATGAGGCCCACCTAGATTTGTAGAGAATTTGGGGTGCAAATAGCCTCTTCCCCATGATCCCCACTAACTTGGTGGGATCATGGGTTTGACCAATGCACGCGATCTACGTGCACTGCCTGATCCACAACCATGATTTGCTGTCGGCGCCAACATCACCAGTGCTGGGCGGCCCGTGACCGGTCAGCCTTTCCAAGGCTGCGTCTCCCCGCAGTCGCCTCTCGTGGCCACGGGGAGCCGCCCGCAAGGAGCGATTGTGCTCGACGCCCCTCGCAGCGGACATGGGGTTCCTCCTGTAAGGGGGGTATGCCTGACGGCCCCTTCTCGTGGCCATCTCTCTCAGTTGCGGGGCGTTGCCCATAAGGGGAGGAAATGCCCGACAGCCCCTCCTCGTGGCCGCATGACTGCGGGGTGTCGCTCGTAAGGGGTGACCATGCATGGATGCCCCTCCCCACTGCCGTCTCCCACGACCACAAGGTACTGCCCATAAGGGGCGGCCATGCCCAGCCACCCCTCCCCGCGCCAATCTTGCCGTGGCTGACCATCCCTCCATTCACAACTCCTCCTCTCCCCTCACCGACGCCCGCCCGCAGATGAGATGGCCGCTCTTTCATAGCGAGGCTTCTCTATCGTCCGATCATTCTGCTGAAATCCCTTCCGTCCATTTCATGGATAATGGGGGTCCTCATTAATTAAAAATCGGGTTGCATTTAGTAAAAAATATGCGCATAATATCCTCACAAAACTATAATAGATATGGTCTACAAATTGTAATTTAGGGTTGTTACGGTGTGTGGATAGCCGCGTAACCATTGTAAACTCCTCTTGGAGCCTATAATAAGGCCCTAGGACCCCCTTCGTTTCTAAATTTACTCCTCCTAGTATTTTTCTTCCTCAGGTCGGAGCTCTACCAGAATTCTCCTACGATCCTCCTCCACCAGCCAGAACGCCAGAGAATTCGTCTAAGTCCATGACGTTCTTAAGAAGAAGGTGCACCGTACACCACTCTAGAGAGCATCCTATGTGTGCGATGCCACCCAAATCATTGACACTGCATCTCTGTATGCTCCTCCATGAATTTTCCCCTCCAAGTATCGTCCGAGAACACTCGTCTCAATCCAAGCGGAGAAAAGAATCAGTTTCGAGTGAGGCGGCCTGTCGTCCACCAAGCACTCTACAATCTCTTCTCTCAAATCTATAATGAGAAAAGGCCTGTCTCCCTTGGTTCTCAATACACTTTGTAAACAACCACCAATAGTGAAGTTTGACCGGCACTGTTCCAGTCACGTGGTTTGTACCCATTTAAGAGGGTTTTCCACATTAAAATTGACTTGTGTGCTTCTGTTATTCTCATACTATGTGCACGCTCGACTGCTCTACGGGCTAAGGAGACTTAGTTTAGTCTAATCTACTAGGAGGTTTGATTTGACCGCAATTGTTTGGCACCGTCTGTGGGAAGATGTTCCCCTAATAGTCTGCAAAGCTCATAGAAAATTCTGAAGATAGTGTCCCTTACCCATCGACACTCGTGACTATGGCTAGGAGAATGGCCAATGCCGTCCAAAAAATGGTTAGAAGAGGCACTGGAATCACCATCCCCTACCCCCTTCGCATTGATGAACCTGACAAAAATGAACCAGTCGACATATGTACAAGCATGCTCGACAAATACATCACCTAGATAAAAAAGCTGCAAAACCAAATTCTCGCCTTTTACTAGGAAATAGGACAAAGTTCTGTGGTAATCTAGTAACCCGCTAATCTGTCACAACATCGGGCATTTTCTACTTTGATTAATCACTCCTCATAAAGAATGTATGATATAGAAAAGGAGTTCTTACATCTTAGAGTCAAGTAGTTCACCGACTCTAAAAGAGTCGATTCAGGATATGGGAAGCAGTTACCTTCAAAACAACATATATACCAGACAATGAATTCGAATACGATGAGGTTCATAGCCCACATATAAGGAAACACAATTATAGTAAGCATCATACCTCAAAGAACCCCAGTCTTTCTTACTAACATTCACCCTTCACACCATCCGTCCTAGCATATCCCATCCCAAAGGATTTCAAGTGTGTGGATATCAAAATATTTGATGAAGCAGGCAATCTGCTCATGCATATAAGTCATTATATGGCTGCAAAGTATGTTTGCTAAGCCTAAGAAGAGACACTATGTCAAGTATTCCCTGCTACACTAAAAGTACAATCCCTCGCTTGGTTTCGCTCACTAGAGGAGGGGAGAATTGACAGTTTCGTAGAATTAGCATATGTTTTGCCAGACAGTTCTCCTCAATTAATAACAAAAATGATCGTCTTTGACGAGTTAATTAAGCCATAAGAAGGGAAAAGGAAGCAAGAGGACAATCTTTATATAGAGCCCAGGAAGATTAATGGAGGTTACAAAGACGCTTATCCTCCAAAAAGACATCGCTGATGCCAGAAATGTGCACCCCTCAACGCTACCCATGAGGAAATCTTTCAGGCTATTCACAATCATCCTGCTTTTCAAAGACCTAGGACACTTTCTATGAGTTGAAGAGATCTCTCGAAATACTATGAATACCATCAGGGACCTGGACATGATACAGAGAAATACAATTACTTAAAGGAGGAGATACAACGATTCACTCAGCTAGGGTCTGTTGGAACCAATGGTCTGCATCTCTTTAGTTTGATAATATCAAAACCAAAGTTGTTTTTGATCATACTTATGCTGCATATAGTGTGTAGATGTACATGTATGAAGAACGAATGTTTCTGTGACCTACCGTCGGGCGCTAGCACTACCGCTTGTGCTAGAGTTGAAGAATTGTTGTTGTGTGCAAAAAGTCTTCTCTGTGACATATCGCCAAGTACTAGCCATTTCGACGACCGTCGAGTCACTTCGTCGAGAAGAAAATACTACCGCCAGGCATTAGCCTTACCCCGTCGCGGTATCCAAAAGTGGTGCAAATATTATTTAGGATATTTTTCCTAATTTAATGGACAGCTAGAGACACTGTGTCAGAAGACCTACTAACAAGTGCTAGCTCTACCGCTGATGGTAGCTTTTTAAATGACGAGTATAAACGTATGTGTTTCTTTTTACTAGAGGTAACATAACAAAGATAAGGAGAAGGATTTCACGTATAAGGTTTAGCTACCGTCTCTGTTGGTACGAACCACCACCTCCAAGCAAGAAAAAGCACAATTTCTCCCTCCTATTTATGATCGAAGAACTATGAAGAACAAAGTCTCCAACGACCATCAATGACCGATCGATTGCACAAAGAACAACATCTAGAAGCCTCGATCGTACACAGTTATATGTAGGATTTATTATTTTGAGAGAACAATAATTTCAAACTCATTTATTCTTATTTATATATTCACTTTTCTATTTAGTCTGGGTTTGTGACAAATCGATCTGGATGGCCATCGGATTTCTGGGAGGAATCTGTGGAAATCATCCTGGGAGGACATCTAGATCTGGGAGATCTAGTGGGTTCTAAGACCCTTCCTGGGAGAAAGGTGAGGACCCGACTCATCGATCTTCTTGGGACGAAGAAAAAGAGCCAATCGGTCCTAGGAGGGTCGGTATAGAAACCAAAAGATTATTTGATTCATTGCCTCCAATCTCCTGTGCCAAGAAGATCCTGATTTGTTATTGTAAATCAATGTTTAATTTTGAATAAAATTATATTTCTTTTATTTCATCTAAAATTTATTGGGTTAATGTTGCTAGGCCATTGAGTGTTGTGTG
Source organism: Platanthera zijinensis (assembly GCA_039513925.1). Lineage (NCBI taxonomy): Eukaryota > Viridiplantae > Streptophyta > Magnoliopsida > Asparagales > Orchidaceae > Platanthera > Platanthera zijinensis. Next base: position 177,983,547 of record CM077082.1, read on the forward strand.
AGAAACCAAAAAGTAAATATTTACAAGTAAAAATGGCTTTATGACCTACCGCAGCGCAGTAGTGGTCTATCACCCCGCAATAGCTTTCAAAAGAGATTGCCCTTGGTGAAATTTATTTTTAATTCTGAATTTACTTAAAAACCTTATTCACCTCCCTCTAAGGTTGGCCATCAGATCCAACAAGTGGTATCAGAGGTAGGTTATTCCAAAAGTGGTTTCACCACCAGGAATAATGGCCAATCTTGATCTCAAATCGACTAGTGGGGATAGAACTTTGTACTCCGAAAAATAACTAGCACCACCTCTGTGTACAGGTGTGAACTATCTTGGGTGGAAAACTTTAATGAGAAATTCCTTATATTATTAGATACAGAAGTTTGGAATATATCTAGTATCAAGCCCCCAAATAATTTAAATAAGTATGAATGTTATTTAAATGCCAAAGTTATGAATAGTCTATTTTGTGGCCTTGGTCAAGAAATTTTCAAACTTATCTATACGCTTCCTACTACTTATGATATATGGAAGTTTCTTGAGATTACTTATAGTTCTCCATTTGCAAATAATGAATTTGTGTGATTCCTTATGGATCCAAGTGAAGAGTCAAATGAAGACTTACTCTTAGAGTAAGACATAACAACTAAATCAAGGGAACGAGAAGATGAAATCTAAACTATGGATGAGGAATCACATGAAGAAGTCAAAGAAACTCTATGCTTCAATTTTGCCTCATCCAAAAATGATGTAAGGAAATCAAATTCCCTTCTTGCTTGTAACTTTATTTCTACATTGCAAGTGCTAGATACGGCTAAACGTAGAATTTATAAACTAAAAAATATTAATTCAAAATTGCACTAAGAAAATAGAAAATTAAAAGCACAGTATCATGAGAAATCTGTTGTTGATGTGTCTAGTTCTCCTACTTGCTCTTTAGTTAATATTTCTGCACCATGTAAAGATTGTAATGGATTAAAAGAAAAATATAAGTTTTCGAAAAATAGCTTCTCTTTGCGAAATAACAAAATGAGAAATTATGTTTAAAAAACTCATCATTAAAATGTGGGTGTGCTAGATGCAATAATTATAAAATTGAAAATGAGGAAATGAATGAGACTTTGAAGAATTCAGGAGTAATTTTGAAGCGCATATAGAATCTATCATTTCCATTCTTAAAAAGAGCACAACCACTTATAATAAAGCTAGACTTAATCTCAAAATTTAAAATAAAGAATTGGAAACAAAAATCAATGTTCTTAAGAAAATTATGATTAAAAACTCACAAAACATAACTCCAAAATTTTAAGAAAAACCCAAAAGCATGTTGAATACGAATTTTCACAAAATCACTAAGTCAAACAAAAGGAGTACAATACATCAAGCACGTGCAAATGTAATTCCAAAACATAAAAATGATCTTCATTTGTAAAATCAAATCACTCCTAATTTAAGATCAAATGAACGAAAATTTCTTGTTAACAATCACTACATTACGAGTCTTTGTGTTAAACAACATAAATCTAACTTGGAGAATCAATTGATCGCAACTAAATCCCCCATGCATGGTGGTTTAAGCAAAGATTACTATAAGAAGTCTCAAACTAATTCATACGGAAATTTGGTGTATAAAAAGATTATTCAACCAAGGTATGAATGGAGACCCATTAGTAAGAATGATGCTCTGCTCTCAATAGGAATGGCTCATTCATCCTTACCTACCCATAAACAACACAAAGTATTTGGGTACCCAAGGGAACTGCTTCACACGGTCTCGCTTGGATACCTAAATCTCCCATCCATTAATACCCATCATTTGCATTAAGTAATATCAAAATGAACTACACTATTTTACTTCATGATATAACTATGATTTTTTTGTTCTTTTATTTGTTTGTTTGAGCCAACATGATAAATAACTAGCAACAAAAATAAAAAATGTTAAATATCAAGCTAAGCGAGTTATTGTCACAAAACTAATCACAATAGTGATAGTTATAAAACATGCTAGTTATCACCAGCGATACCCCTACTAGCGATAGTTCAGAAGAACTATAATATTGTCCAACATATCTTAATAGAACATAAACAAATAGGGGTGGGGGGGTGGGAGGAAGGTAGTGCCACTAAGATCCGAGTACTGAATGTCTAATCTGAGATGCTACTCCTCTGAAGAATTCAGAGAGAAGTTGAACTTTTGCATCATCTTCTTCAATCCTATCACCGCCTTATTTGTCTCTCGTATCTCCTGACTATGCTCTTGTATCTCCCAACACTACTCCTCAACCATCTTATAAATTTCTCGACGGGTGAAATAGAGATATTCTTTACCCTATAAGTCTATGGATAACTATCGATTGGAAATCATGTCCAATCGATGGTCAGATAATTGTGCACCAATATCCTCTAAATCACCAAGCCAAATGGCACGGTGTTCAATCATTGGCGCTCAGGAGATTTTAACTGAAACATATAATGCATCAAAGATAAAATCAATCATGATACACAAAATGACATACCTGCTATGATGCAGTATGTCACCATGGAAAGCATAGCGGTTATCTTTTTTGTGTCACCAGACTTGTACATGGGGGAGTTATGCAAGATGTTCTGAATAATGAGTGCATTTAGAGTGAGTGTAGACACTGTAGTGATAATGTCTCAATGATTTTCCTCACCATGGAGAAACTCATTTACTCCAGTCAAGTTTTTAGAAGTCCTGAAGGACTCAATGATTTCGATTCATTTGGAGTCTGGAGTTAAGTCGTACAATTTCTCCAAGTCCTTGTGTTCAATGTTCATAATGTGTGTGCCTATACTGGACTGCACCGCTCTGTCGAGTGCTGTGATTGCTGGATTGTGGATATTATTATAGAATTCACGAACAAGTACGGATGAAAAAGGGGCATCCGACACAATCACCAGTAGTATTCCCATGTCATCCAAGTAGGTATATATGTGGGAGTATCGGCAAATATCAATCTCAATGACCATTTCCACACTCACCGTGGCGCTCTCCACCGCAGGGTAGGTCAGTGTTGGAGTTCGGGAATGCTTTGAGAAACTCCGTGGAGGTGGTTGTGAACTAGAAGATGCCATATCCTAAAAATAATTTTTTTTGGAAAAGTAAAAAAATTGAACTTTATCTATTACCGCTGCGCGGTAGCCCGACAAATTGTATCTCATCTTCTTCCTCCATACCTCCCCCAAGATCTCCAGTTTTTAACAATTTTAGTATAAAAAATTAGTGAATGAGGGTATATACTTACATAAAGCTTAGATCTAAAAGATTCAACCCTAGATCCACGGAGAAAAATGAAAACCGTAATTCTACTTACTTTGAAACTCCAAATCCCTAACCTACCTTCATGGATCTTTGCCCTTACTTGCAAATTTCCATGAATATAACCTTAATCTCATCAGAAATCAAAAAGGGGAAGAAAAGGACGGGTTTTTATCTTGGATCGAAGTAAGTACGGACGGAAGCTCTCATCACGGGGTTAGAATGAAGAGGGAAGTGTGAGGGGGTCGGCGCAGGTAGAGACTATTATAACATGCTATCACGGCACGATACCACTACCATCAGCTGTAGTAGAGTAAAATCTTTTAAAAATTTTAAATTAAAAATTTGGAAAAAAAATTATAAAAACATAAAAAAAAACATAAAAACACGCCTTTTTATTTTCTTGGATTGAGTTGTTTGATCCTTAATTATTAAAAAACAAAAAATATAAAAGACTAAAATAACAAAAAAATAATTTTTTTTGTTTGTTTATTATTATTATTTTAAATATTATGCAATAAAACCATACCATAATTAGTAGGACATGCATTACTAGAACTTAAAGCATAAAGATTGCGTGCAATGTTTGATTTAGGATTGTTAATCTCTATTCACATTGTATGCTTTGTCATGTTGTGTCTAATCTATTGGTACTAAGTTATTGAGTGTTATTTGATATGGAAGTGTATGTTTGATATGCCTCTAGGTATATATGAGGATTTATGTAGCATAATGACTTTTCTCACTGATCACAAATCTGTAGAAAATGCACTATAGTAGAAAATTAAAAGCTTACATATTATAACTTGTAATATTGTGTCTAACAAGCTAGGAATGACTTGAAAAATCAATGTCACGTTGCTCATTTTTTATATATTATGTTTAGAAAATTGGGCCAAAATTACAAGAGTAAGGTCTTTGTATACAAGTTAAAGTGTATCTATCTATGTTGGTATATTTTGATTTATTCAGGGACCTTGAGCTAAACAATAAAATTATATATATAATTGATAGTGAAAAAAATGTGTGTACATTAATTCTATGCAATCAACATATGTGTTAAGGATAGCCCCCAAGCACTACTCATTTCTCCTTATAAGCCTCTATGAGCATTGTGAGAATGAGCATCTTGGTCTATAGAATCATTTCGATCTTATGCAAAGATAGTAAATTGAATTAGGGCCTTTTTTTCTACTCTTGGCATATTCTAGATATAATCGTGACACGATTTTTCACTTTATCACTCTTGTGTTAGCATATTGATTTATTGAGATAAAATATGTATTAATGATTATTTCTACCTTATGTTTTTTTCTTTTGATGCTACATGTACTCCTTTCATTATTCTATCTAACTCTTCCATGCATAAAAATTGTACCTAAACTGTGCTGACTATCAATTGCACAAGTACTATAGTGCACGATTACTATTCATGGCGCTTCCAATATTACACTACATTAGTTCTATAAATACCCTGATATTGTACACCAAATCTATGTATTTTGTTTTACATTCTTTGTCCAAATATTTCTTATGCTCTGTCATTCTTTAAACCAAATATTTTTCTTATGTTGGGTAGTTTTGTCCAAAAATTACATTTTCTCCCATGTTTGTGTGTTTACAGTGCCAAAATTTCATCTCATTAATCTCTAGTCTCTATCGTTAGTTCCTCTCCCTTTTAATAATACCAAAAGGGGGAGATTTATTTTTTTATGAGTTTCATACTAGCCACCTAGGGGAAGATCACGTGTAGGGGGAGCACACATGTAGGGGAAGCAAACATGTAGTGTGAGTCATACTTTATACTTCTATTTTTATTTCATGCTTATTATTTAATTACACTATACCACGCGGCTATTGATTTATATCTCATTAATGAGATTTGATATTATCAAAAGGGGGAGTTTGTTGGAACCCATGGTCCGCATCTCTTTATTTTGACAATATAAATCCCAAATTGTATTTGATCATACTTATGTTGGGTATAGTGTGTAGATGTACAGGTGATAACTCTAATTTTTTATTATTTTTATTCTATTTTAATTTAATAATTAATTATTTTATAGTTATATTTTATTAATTAAGTTTTTAATTTATTTATTTTTTAATTTCAGGTTAATTGGGACTGCAATTATCAATTTGAAGCTGACAGGACTGATCAGGAGAACATTTAGAGCAAAAATTGAAAAATCACAAGTACACGCACCACAGTCACAAGCGTGACCATGGGGCGTAACCATTGCCATGGTTTTGCCTGCCTCCAGATGTTCCAAAAGTCATTCCACATCATTTAAAATTATACGTCCCCCATGTCACGAGTGTGACATGGGGCGTGACTCGCCAAAGGATCTCAAGATTCCAATGATACGTCAGTTTAAAATTATATGCTTAGTTCACGGAAGTGACCTTCAGGTCACAGGCATGACCTATAGGCATGACAACTAGCTAAGAGGCGTGACGCAGCATTAAGAAGGTAGTTTGTGTTGTAGGTCGTTCCAAGCTTACACGCCCTAGGTCATGGGCATGACCTAGGGGCATGACCTCTTCTGTAACCGCTAGAATAACTTCCACCATTTCAAGCTCCCGCCGTTTACAATAATAGTCAAGAAATGCCCTAGGTCACGGGCATGACCTAGGGGCGTGACCCGCAATTTAACCACTTTTAGTGGTTTTCCCCAACATTGCCAGGCTTTCAAGATGGTAGTTCCGCACCTTATATGCCCTTATTCATGGGCGTGACCTAGGGGCATGACCCACCAACAAACTTCACTATAAATTCCAGATAATGCCAGGAGCTGGGAGAGTTTGTTTTTGAGTCAGATCTAGTTAGCTTGAGTTGGATTTTGGAGTTCATTTTCAGATTTCTTGCATTTTTTTCCATGTATTTTTCCAATTCATAGTGTAACTTTTAGTTTTGTTAATTTCAATTCAAGTACTTTTTATTTATAATCATGTCTCTCTTAAACTTTTTTATAATTCCCCTATCATGATGAGTAGCTAAATTCCATTTAGCACTTGATCATGATGAACTTTGGAATAAAATAAACTTTTTTCTATTTTTCTCAAATTATCAAGCACTCTACTTTATGTACTTTGATTTATCTTTGAATTCATGTGTCACAAATATGTTTTTTTTGATCTTAGATCTGTATCCTAGATTTTACCGAGAGGTTGTGGATACGAGGAGATCACTCAAAGATAAAAGGAGTTACATGTACTCCTCGAGAAAAAATGACATAAATATTCCGGATTGGAGTCTAATCCAGTAGTGGGGTTCACCGCCTAAAGCAAGCTTAGGGGTTTTGACTAGCTGAGAGGTCTAATCGATCAACCTAAATTAGTCGAGAGCGTATTCTCGAGAGACGCATTTTCCTATTTTGGGAACCTCCACTATCAAAGTTAGTAATTTGGAGGCTTGTATTTTATAATTTCATGAAAGTTTTTTTTAAACCAAAGAGATTCTAGATCAAGTGCTAGTTTTTAAAACATCGAATTTATCTTTAGTAAAATCTCTATTTTTATTAGTTTGCAAATCAGCCAACTTTTGTCTGATAAAATAATAGCTCTTCCTTGTGAGTACAAGTACTCAACGGGCCCCGAGTCTAATTACGACACTTGATTCTATACTCTATAATGATAAGTACACTTATCTTATCGATTTAGAATTGTGCTCTAGCGTGAATTTTATGTATCAAGTTTTTGGTGTTGTTGCCGGGGATTTATCCTTATTTATATTTTGAAAGCATGGTTCTATTAATTTTATCATTTTCTTTTTATTTTAAAAAATAATAAAAAAATATTTGTTTGTTTTCTTTAAAAGTTTTATCTTTAATTTTTTATAATTAAAATTTTTTGTGAAAGGGCCGTGGCAGGTTTTTATCTTACAAGACCGCATAGTACCTTGCGAACCCGTCATTGGGTAGTCCTTGGGAAATTCGGGAAATTTTATTTTATAAATTTTAATCTTAAAACTTTTTATTTTATTTTGGTGTATGACCCGAGGGAATCGGTCAAATCTATTTGACTTGGATCTAGAGATCGAGCAAAGCTTACAGTGATGCCTAAGACTTCGTGAACTCAATTCTCCAAATTTGGTTGAGTAATCCGTAGGTGACATTTCTTCTTCTTGCACTTCCCCCTCTTCTCAATTTCCTTCTATTTTAGGTGACCCAAATCAGAATATTGCCATACCTTCTATAAGCTCTTGGGTGGCCGCCGGTGTCTTATTGTTTAATGTTCCATCGGCAGAGGCATCAATATGTTGCCTCATTTGGGAATTGAGGCCATTATAGAAGGTTTGAATTTGCAACCAATCAGGGATTGCATGATGCGGACAATGGAGAAGCAATTCCTTAAATCATTCACAAGTATCATATAACATTTCCATACCAACTTTGGAGAACTATGTGATATCATTGCGCAACTTGGCTATTTTAGCTGGCAAAAAATATTTTTTGAAAAATTTTTCCATCATCTCGGCCCATGTAGTGATGGACCCTCTTTGTAGAGAACCCAAACACTGCTTAATTTTGGTGCGCAATGTGAAAGGATAAAGCCTTAGCTGGATGACATCATCAGAAACCCCGTTAATTTTGAAAGTATCACATATTTCTAAAAAGTTAGAAATATGTGTGTTTGGGTCCTAATCTTAAAGCCCATCAAATTATACAGATTGTTGTACCATTTGAATGTTGCTTGCCTTCAATTCAAAGTTATTGTTCGCAATAGCAGGTCGAACAATACTTGATTGCACCTCATCCAAATTTGGACAAGCATAATAGGACATAGTATCAGTGGAGTACACCTCAGTCTCGTCATCTAAACTAGTCTGGATGTACGAAGTCGATATAGTTTTTAATTAATCTCTCTTGGTTGAGATGCTTAATAAAAGAATCAAAGAGATGTCTGCCTCCTCTTCTATACCTATATGGGAAACTTCCCTTATTGTCGAACATATGGATTACATGGGTAATCCGAATCGACCACCTTTTAATTCGGGTAATAGTTATGGTAATACTTATCACCCAGGTTTATGGAATCACCCCAACTTCTCTTGGAGTAATCCGGGGAATGCGACACATCCACCAAACACAATTCCACCTGAATATCTACCACCACAAGCTCCAAAACCTCCCACTCTCTAGGAGTCTTTCAACAAATATACGGTTGGTAATGATGCCAATATCCAGAATCTCACCAGATTTATTCATAATTTTGAGAATCAAATTGGGCAAATAATAAAAATGCTCTCCGATCATCAACAAGGAGCATTATCGGGTAATACAGAGCCCAACCGAAAGGATCAAGTAAAGGCTATCACGTTACGGAGTGGGAAGGTGGTAACTACTTCCTCAAATCTGGTTGAAACGAAGGTAACAATTTCTACATAAACTCCTCTTAAGGTTTTCATTGAAAATAAAATTAAGGAATTTAGACCGCCTCTTTCCTATCCGTTTAAATTAAAGAAAGACCGGATGAATGAGCATTGGGTAAATTCTTAGAACTATTTAAGCAAATTCATATAAATTTATCGTTTTGCGAAGCGATAGCGCAAATTCCAAAGTATGCAAAGTACCTCAAGGATCTTTTATCTAATAAAAAGAAAATTGAGGATATTTCCACGGTTCAAATGAACGTGGAATGTTTAGTGGTTTTGCTTAATAAATTGCCTAAAAAATTAACCGATCAGGGTAGTTTCTCTATTCCATGTTTATTTGGCGATTTATTAGTAAAACATGTGTTGGCCGATCTAGGCGCCTCTATTAATTTGATTCCTTATTCTTTAGTTAAAAAAATTGGATTAGGAGAGCCTAATCCAACAAGAATGAGCATCCAATTGGCGGATCGGTCTATTAAATACCCTATGGGAATTATTGAGGTTGTGCTTATAAATGTTGACAAATTTATCTTTCCGGCAGATTTCTTCATCCTAGACATAGAAGAAGACACCGAGGTTTCGCTCATTCTCGGTCTCCCTTTTCCTGCCACCTCATGCGCCATAATAGATGTTAGTAACCATAAACATCTACATCGAGTCAGAGATGAAGAAGTAACCTTTACTATTAAATCATCTATGAAAAAAATGCTTTCTAATGATGACTTGTGTTTCTTTTTGGAGGCTTCTCCCAATAAAGACAATGTTTTATTTTCTGAATATTTTTTATTGCCTACTTTTCGTGAAGAAAATTTTGAAAATTTAGATTAAATTCTCATGAAAATAGTGATAACAATGTGGTCACACATGCACCTATTTTAGAATTTTTAGAATTAGGTAGTAATCGATTAAAAACTTCTTATGAAGAACCTCCAACTTTAGAATGGAAATAATTGCCAGATCATTTAGAATACTTATTTCTAGCGGAGGATTCAAAGCTTCCCGTTATTGTGTCAGCTTATTTAACTGATGAGAAAAAAATTGAAATTAATAAATGTTTTATACTTTATCGCCACTCAATTGCGTGGAAAATAATGGATTTCAAAGGCATTAATCCCTCCTTTTGTACACGCAAATTTTTTTTAGAAGAAAATTCACATAGAAATATTCAACCTCAAAGCCGCCTAAATTCTAATATGAAGGAGGTGGTTAAGGAGGAGGTGATAAAATTATTAGATGCGACCATCATCTATTTGATTTCGGATGGAACTTGGGTAGTCTGGTCCAACTGGTGCTAAAGAAAGGAGGATTAACGGTAGTGCCGAATGATAAAAATGAGTTAATCCCTACTAGAACCATTACCAGATTACGGGTTTGCATCAACTACCGCAAATTAAATGATGCGACCCAAAAGGATCATTTTCCTTTACCGTTCATTTACCAAATCCTTGAACAGCTATCAAGGCACTCTTTTTATTATTTTCTTGACGGTCTCTCGGGATATCTCCAAATTCCAATTGTGCCCGAGGACTAAGAGAAAACAACCTTCACTTGTTCGTTTGGAAGCTTCGTCTATCAGTGGATGCCATTTGGTTTATGTAATACGCCAAAAACCTTCCAAAGGTGTATGCTAGCAATTTTTGACAAACTAGTGGAGGATATTATGGAAGTTTCCATGGACGATTTCTCCATTTTTGGAGATTCATTTGATTTATATTTAACTAACCTCTCCCATGTTCTCCAAAAATGTGAGGACACAAACTTAGTTTTAAATTGGGAGAAGTGCCATTTTATGGTATGGTAGGGTTTAGTGTTAGGCCACAAAATTTCAAGTAAGGGCATAGAGGTAGACAAAGCCAAAATAGAAACTATAGAAAAACTAACTCCACCTTTGAATGTTAAGGTCGTACGCAGCTTTCTTGGGCATGCCAGTTTTTATCGCAAATTTATTAAAGATTTTTCTAAAATAATCAAGCCCCTCACACACCTTCTAGAAAAAGAAGCACCATTTATTTTTGATAAAGATTGTTTGCTTGTTTTTTCTATAATTAAAGAAAAATTAATAAACGCACCTATCATGATAGCTCCCAATTGGAATCTTCCTTTTTAAATAATGTGCGATGCTAGTAGTTTTGCCTTTGGTGAGGTATTAGGACAACACATCAATAAAAAATTTCATCATATATACTATGAGAGCAAAACACTAACCGCCACACAAGAAAACTATACCACAAGCGAGAAAGAAATTCTTGCCGTTATTTTTACTTTTGATAAATTTTGCACTTATCTCACTTTGTCCCAAAGTATTGTTTTTACCCATCATTCGCCTTTATATTATCTACTAAAAAAATAGATGCAATGCCTAAATCTATTAGGTGGATTTTGCTTCTCCAAGAATTTGACTTGGAGATCCGTGACTAAAGGGGAGCGGAAAATCTAGCGGCGGATCATCTTTCTCGGTTGGAGAATCCCAATTTGGAGGAGCTTATTAGGGAGGATATTGATGATACTTTTCCCAAGGAGTGCCTCCTTGTTTTATATTAGGTTAGAACTCTCCCAACTCCTTGTTTAGTCGATTTCACAAACTACCTTATTGCGAGATTTCTCCCAAAAGTTTTTTCTTATCAAGAAAAGAAGAAACTATTTTCGGATTTGAAAATTTTTTTGGGAGGATCTATTTATTTTTCGAGTTTGTGTGGACCAAGTGGTGCGGAGGTATGTTTCTCATGAGGAGGGCACTCAAATATTAAAACATTTCTAGGAGGGACCCATCGGTGGGCACTACAAAGCCAATTGGACGACGCGGAAAGTACTTGAAGCGGGCTTTTATTTGCCGAGCATCTTCGAAGATGTCCACATTCATGTAAGTTATTGTGAACAATGGCAACGCTCAGGTAATATTTCCCGCCTTGATGAAATGTCTTTAAATTCAATTTTAGAAATAGAGGTTTTTGATTTATGAGGGATCGACTTTGTCATACCACTACCTACTTCCTTTAGAAATCGATATATTTTGGTAGCGGTCGACTATGTGTCAAGGTGGGGGGAAGCGTAAACCCTTCCCACCACTATTGCCCGAGTCGTGAAAAAATTTCTCAAAGAAATATATTCACGATTTGGAGCACCGCAGGCGATAATGAGTGATAGGGGAACTCACTTTTGTAACGCACAGTTTGCCAAAGTATTATCTAAATACGGCATTACACATAGGTTGGCCACCCCTTCTCACCCTCAAACTAGTGGCCAAGTAGAAGTAGTAAAACATGAATTAAAATGAATATTAGAAAAACAATTTCTACTAATAAAAAGGATTGGTTGATTAAGCTTGATGATGCACTATGGACTTATCGGACCGCATACAAGACCCCTATTAGTTGTACGCCGTATCGATTAGTCTATGAGAAAGCATGACACTTACCAGTTGAGCTTGAGCACCGTGCCTTTTGGGCGCTTAAATTTTTAAATCCTGATGAAAATTTATCATCCGAGCATTGCAAATTTCAAATTAACGAGCTCGACGAGTGGCGCTCCTTCGCCTGCTAAAGTAATAAGCTATACAAGGAGTGCACAAAATTTTATCATGATAGAAAAATTAAGCACCCAAAGGAGTTCAAATCGGGAGACCAATTAAGTCCTCCTCATTAACACGCATTTACGTCTTTTTTCGGGAAAACTTAAGTCCCGCAGGTTCGACCCCTTTATCTTAAAAGAGGTGTGTCCCTATGGGATAATTCTTACATTGCATCAAGAAAATGGTGTGTTCAAAGTGAACGAGCATCGGTTGAAATTATTTTTTCGAAAACAATATCACTAAGCACCGGGATAAAATTATCCTCCCTAACCCGTAAACTAGTGCACCATTTTGGTCGAGCTCAACGACCGTAAATAATGCGCTCTTGGGATGCACCCCATGATTATACTATTTGTTTTTTTAAATTTAATGTTTTTTTACAGGTTTGGAAGTTTGTTGTTGAATGACAGTCAGCCAGGCTCGAACATCAAGACTCTTCAAAGTGGGTAATTTGTGTTTTATTTATTTTCTTTTTTTAGTAAATCTAATATAATATAAAAATATAAAATATAAAAAAACAGAAAATAAATAAGTAGAAATTTTTTATTTGCAATTTTTTTACACACCCGTGACTTACTAGTCGAAAAAAATAAAAATAAAAATAAAATAAGCTTTTATATTTACACGCCCTAGGGTCACGGGCATGACCTTGGGCCATGTCGTGCAAATTCGTGGCATTGATTCAGTCAATGCATCTGATTCCTTCCTTTAGTTATTTTACGTTACATTCCCCTGAGTCATGGGCATGACCTACCAAAAAACCATTTTTGTCGATTCTCGAGGGGTTACCATTCTATACGCCCGTAAAGGTTACACCCCCCAGTCATAGGCGTGACAGGGTGTAACGTCCCGATTCGCGCTAGACCCCTCGTACACACTTTCAGGTTAGGAGAGTGTACTTGGGCTTGGGGTGCGCTGGTGGATAGGCCTGCACCCGAGCCAGGGGAAGTGCTGGCTTGACAGAAAGTGTTTGGACACTGCCGTGTGGCACTAGTAGGCACTACACAGCAGTAGCCTTTGTCGAGTATATACGACGAATACCCCAAAGGAGTCAAAGGAGTTGCGTGATCGTTGAGTGGACGCTACGATCAATGAATACTACCGCTCGGTGGTAGTAGGATACCGTTCAGAGGTAGCCTTCGTCGAGCATATATGACGAATACTCCAAAGGAGTTGAAGGATTTGAGTGATCATTGAGTGGACACAATGATCGTCGAGTACTACTACTCGGTGGTAGTGGGATACTATACGGCGGGAGCAGTCGCCGAGTATATATGACGAATACCTAGAGGAGTCAAAGGAATTGAGTGATCATTGAGTGGAATCAACGATCGTAGAGTACTATCACACGGCGGTAGCTGGTTATCTCGCAGTGGTAATAGACTAACTTATTTGGCTTGTGGCTCAGGAAGTTATCGCTTGACATTAGTGATACCGCAGGCGGTAGACAACATACGGTGTGGCGGTAGGAAGTGTACCATGTGGTGGTAGTGTACATGTGGCGGCACCTGAGTGGGTAGTTTGGATGGTGGCATGTAGAGGAAGTCAATTTTGAAGGTACCATGCGGCGGCAGCATGCTACTGCGTGGCGGTAGCCCCCTATTCGGGAAACCCTAAAGCAATCTGGCCGCTTCCTTTATAAATAGATGTCCAAGACTTAGCCGATATTTTTCTTCGCTGATTTTCCTGGGAGAACGAGAGGTGCAGAGCTTTTCTTGGAAGGACAAGGAATAGATGGACTTTCTATCGGAGGAGGAAGAGTGAGAGTCGAGGCCGACGTCGTCATGCCGCCAAGGCGGATAACAAGATCCATGGCCGAAAATGAGGTGAGCTTCCTACCCCCTCCCTTCGTCCTATATCTTTAGTTATGAAATATGAGAGATGTCGGCTCAAAGGAGTTCGACCTTGGTGATAAATGGACATCTCCAAGGAAGACACCATGCTAAGACCTTTGTCCCAGGGTTTGTTGTCTGCAACCTTTCCTCTCTTTAATATGAATATAGTGGACTTGGTTCCATGAAGAATGATGGTATAATGAGGGTGAATAAAGGAGGAGGAAGAGATGAATGATTTTTTTGTATAAATGGTTAAAGGAAGAAGACAAACCGATGTCGTCCGTTGTTCATCAAGATGTGTGCAGAAATTTGTTTTCTACGCGCAGCAGACTTGAAGGCCATTTTTGAATATGGTACGACCATATTTAGGTCTTTAGATGAAAACAAAAATTTTAGTCCTTGGAAAGAACTTTCCAATGGATGGTTACACGTTCGCATAGGAGCTCTATAGATCCAGGAATGTCCGGTCAATTTGCTGCACAATAATATCTTAAGTGCAGGCTGTTTTCAGTTGAGTTGTACATTCGGGTAACTAGGATGAATGAATGGTTGTTGGATTTTGAATGGATAAATGTTTGATTGGATCTTGAATGAACAAATGAGTGTCGGTTCTCGAGTAAACAAATGGTTGTCGACTCTTCGAGCGAACGAATGATTTTTGGATCTTAATTGAAAACCGGTAAAGATGCATCTTAAGAATAATTCGTGAATGTGTAATCTATAGCTTGCAGAGATCAAAGTGGTTTGAAGAACACGTGATGTATTTCTAGCAAGCCATGTGATAATGAAGGAAAAAATAAATGGTATTGTAATGTTTTATGATCTGGAATGTGGAAGAAAATATATGACTTGTTATGCAGGTGCCTGCAGATCATTGAATTGGGGATAGATGTGAAATGCACACGACCATGTGATGTGAAGAGTTTTAATATTGAAGGAATGAATAGAATCCACTACCTAGAGTCGAGTCTCCCTACGGGTAGTAGTATGGGACTAGGGTGATGTATGAGGTGGCTTTCCACTTGTTATAATGATAAACCCTTAAGTTCTTGGGAGCACTGGGATGTGAAAGGGTGTAAGTGCATGAGTATTTGACCGCACTGGAATGATGTGATGATACGGGATTCGGTGTGGAGCCCTTGAGTGATGATGAGCACTAGATTGGTTATGATAAGAAGGGACTTGGTTGGAGCCATTAGTTCTGATAGTATGGCTAAGTGAATATGAATGCGGTGTGAGTTGACATGTGATGTCATGATTCTGGGTTATGGATAGTGTGGCAGGCCTACAGGCTCGCCAATCATCACACCGACGGGAATCTACAGATACACTTTGGGCGGTTGTGCTTAGTTCTAGGTGCTCACTCTCGAGGCTCCTTCCGTGCCAAGTGGAAGGTTGGTCTTGGTCCTTTTGTGATACACTTCTAGAGGCTCCTTCCATGCCACACTGATAGGCCAGTTTGGGTTGTGTTCTTGGTGCACATATACACAAGACCCCTCTGAGCCGTATTACGCATGGGCTCAACTATTATGTTCTTAGAGTTGAGGCGTATGGAGGCCTAGGCCAGGTTGTGTGGATGCCAGCCTAGTAGTGTAGACGCCCGCTTTACTGTCACCATCTGGCCACGACGGATGATGCCTGAGAGGTTAGCTACCTGATCGAAAAGTGAGAACTATAAGACTGTGTCGACTTAGCAGTGTGGGTGTAAGAATGGGTAAGTCATCATGTTGCACTCTTAAAATTTCATTGCAAGATTCGTATCATATAAGTTTGTATGATCGCTCTTATATGATAAGTTACTTTACTGTTAAGCCGATCCTTAACTTATAAATCTGTATGGGCATTTTTATAAGTTAAGTTACATTCCTGTTATAGAAGTAGATTTGCTGCAAATGAATGATATATACTCTTGCTTAATTGCTATGATTGAATTATGCTATTACTATTATACACAACTGCTATTAAAACTCATGTTCTGTAATAATATACCATCTATTGTACTTACTACTTATGTATTTATATATTGTACCATTGCTCCTTCTACCGCCCGGTGTCTAAGAGCTGTTGGGGTGAGCAGATGTGATAAACAATTATTCTTTATGACTAATGGTTGCTACATATTCCATTATAGAAGGAAACCCCGCATATAGAGCAGCATCAGCAGGTCATACAGGAGGGCAGCCAGACCAAGGTGATAGGGCCTGATACGACGATATCTTCGCTGCCATCGATGACTGATGTGAGTTTTGAGAGACTCATATTGTGGCCCTTTGGGGGAAATTTGTGTACTATGATATTAAAGAAGCCGTTGTTGCTTTTTATTTCTTTTTTACTTTGTTTGGACAATATACTAATGTGAAATTTTTACCTATGTTTATATTCATTATGTTGGGTTGGCATGGATGATATTGGTTTAGCTGGCAGGATAGGCGTCTTGTGGTACATGTTAGACCATATGCTGGAACTACCGCAAGGTGGCTGTTCTGGGCATAAGAATCCCCTCGGGCGTGTCTTGTGTTCCGGGGGGGGGGGGGTTGGAAATAGTATCGACTTGCAACGATCCTAAACTAAAGAAGTCATTGAACAATGGTATCACCCCCACTCGATTGGTCTGTTTGCCTACAAACTAACATAGCGTAAGCAGTGGTGTGCCCATGTGTAATTCACACTAAGTATGTCCAGTTGTTATCCTACGATTAGCCAACTTGACCTTAGGTTTATACCTTTATACGTAGATCCCAATGCGCACAGAACAAGTAGTGGGCACTCCTGCCCCTTCTATCCCTACTCAGTTTCAGCAGTCGGAGCTAGGACAGACCCTCACAACAATTTTAGACGTGTTTAGATCCCATCAGGACCTGGTGCTGCAACAAGCCCTGGGTTCCAACTTGCTGAGTACCTTCCGAGCCCTCTCCCCATCTATTTACCATGGGATGGAGTCGGCTGTTCGTACTAAGGAGTGGCTGGATACTGTGCAAGAGCTTACAACCATAATCAGATGTCCAGCCAGTATGACTGAGACCCTAGCTTTGTCAGTCCTGGAATCATACGCTAAAAGATGGTGGAAGTCCCTCATGGGTTCCACTTTCTAAGGCTGAGTGTACACTAAGATCAGTTGGAGTGAATTTTTTGAAGCCTTCTTGGAGCATTTTATCCCCTCCACTGCTCGAGATGAGCTTGAAGAAAGGTTCCTATAGTTGAAGCAAGGCTCCAAGTCCGTGACAGAATTTCTAAGGGAGTTTCAGCACCTCTCCAGATTTGCTGACTCCTATGAGTTGGATGACCGCGGGTACACAAAATGGTTTTACAAAGGATTGTGAGATCCCCTAAGGCAATCACTTTTGTTTATAGCAAACGTGAGTATGGCAGAGATAATTAATGGGGCAAAATGGTTGAAGGCGGATCACTTGGGAAGTAGTAAGAGACCCGCCGAGGGCGTGATGGAAGCAAGCCCCAACTTCAGAAAGATACATAATAGTAGAGGTGGAAGATGAAACCAAAGACGTGGTAGCCGTTTCCACCAGAATTTTAGGATAGAACGTCCGGGCCCGCAGTTAACACTACCTCCACCTCCACAGTTCCAACCTCATCAAAAACAAGAAGGACCATTCAGATGAGTTTGCTATCAGTATAACCAGCTGGGGCACATCCGACGTATTTTCCCTCAGTTAGGTGGAGATGCTCCCCGTATTTTTCCTCCGGAGGCTTCACGAGGATGAGGACAAGGTCGCGGTCGAGGAAAAGGACCACGAGGAAGGAATCCTGGACCTACTAGGGAACAAATGTTTGATCTGGACATGACTTAGGAGCGAAATCCTCAAGCTCTGATTGCAGGTATGTCATAATTTGATTAATATAATTATGAGCATTCATCCATAGCTTGCCTAAGTTGTGCTAGGAATTTAGCATTGAGGTTTTTATAATTTGGTACTTAGGCACCGTGACTATTAGTGGTAAACCAGCCCACACCTTATTGATACCAGTGCCACGCTTTCATTTGTCTCCACAGAATCCGTAAAAGATTTAGATTGTGTGCAATACTTCACCGGTATCACTCGGAGAGTACACCTTCGAGATGACATCGTCTGCTAAGTGCAACTTGGAAGTATATATTGGAGAAAAGATTTTTGAAACCCCTACGACGGTGTTGAGAATGCCATAATTTGATCTTATTCTGGGCTTGACAAGGTTGGATTAGCACCATGCCAGAATTGATTGTGCGGTAAAGCAAATCACTTTGAGGCATGAAGACTCTGAGGTCATCTTCCAAGGAATTAAATTAGCCTCGAATGTTGTTATCTTCAATCTAGGCCCTTAAGGCCCATATGAAAGAGGAAGAAGTGTATATGATACGTTTTGAATTACAAGAGATGGTGGTGAGTATGAAAGATGTACAAGTGGTGAGGGATTTTCCCGAGGTATTCCCCGAGAGGCTGTCATGATTACCCCCACATAGAGAAGTGGACTTTCAAATTAAACTAGTACCAGGTGCCAAGCCAATCTCTCTGACCCCTTACAGAATGGATCCAAAGGAACTCGCTGAGTTTAGAGTTCAGTTGCAAGAGTTGGTGGAATCAGGGTTTGTTCGTCCCAGTTCATCACACTAGGGAGCTCCTATTTTGTCTGTTAAGAAGAAGGATGTGTCCCTACGGTTGTGCATGGACTATCGAGAACTCAACCGATTGACGGTGCGGAACACTTACTCGTTACCCCGGATTGATGAGTTATTTGATCAGTTGGTAGGAGTGCATTGGATTTCCAAATTGGATTTACATTCGGGGTACTATCAATTGAGAATACAAGAGGAAGACAATCAGAAAATAGTGTTCAGCTCGAGATACGGTTTATACAAGTTCACAGTGATGTCGTATGGGATCACAAATGCCCCTTCCACGTTCATGAGTTTGATGAACAAGGTGTTTGAACCGTATTTTTACATCTTTGTCATCATCTTCATCGATGCCATTTTGGTCTACTCGAAGACAGAAGAGGAGCATGTCGAGCACTTGGCCTTAGTTTTGAAGAAACTAAAAGAGCATTCCCTATTTGCTAAGTTCAGAAAGTGCGAGTTTTGGCTCTGAGAAGTTGCCTTTTTTGGCCATGTAATTAGCGGTGCTGGATTATAAGTAGACCCGGCCAAGGTGCGTGCCATGAAGGAATGGTCTCCTTTGAAGTCAGGGGCCGATGTACGAAGCTTTCTTGTACTTGTTGGATATTATCTCAAGTTTGTGAAGGGATTTTCGAAGGTAGCCCTTTCTCTCATCGCTCTGACAAAGAAAGGTGTGCCTTATGAGTGGACACCCCAGTGTAAGGCTACATTTCGACAACTAAAGGATCGACTTACCTCCACACCTATCCTAGCCCTTCCACACGGGAAAGATGGATTTCATGTTTACACTGATGCCTCCTATCAAGGAATGGGAACAGTATTGATGCATCATAGACACGTGATTTCTTACACTTTGAGATAGTCGAAGAAGCATGAGGTAAATTACCCAGTACATGATTGGAGTTGGGGGCAGTGGTGTTTGCCTTAAAGGTCTGGAGATATTATTTATATGGCGTCCACTGCAAGATCTTTTCGGAGCATAAGAATTTGAAGTATGTTCATACACAGAGGTAGTTGAATTTGAGGAAGCGGTGGTGGTTAGAATTTTTGTGTGATTATGAATTTACATTGAACTACCACCCTGGGAAAGCAAACTTAGTAGCTGATGCATTGAGCAGAAAGGTACCAAAGTCGAGCCCTGAATATCTGTTATTGAGTATGGAGTTGGCTTGAGTACTCGAGGAGATGGAGATCACGTTGTTATGTAAGGATCATTCCGAGACATATACAGAATACCTAGCTGCCATGAGCATAGTTTGTGATATTCAAGATCGAATCCGGTTAGAGCAAGGAAAGGATGTGGCTTTGTCCCCGGTGTTTTAAGCCATGGAGAGAGGATCCGCTGAAGGATATATACTAAAAGAAGACCTAATTTATTTCCATAACAGACTATACATTCAAGCAGGTGGCGGAATCCAGGAAGATATTTTGAGAGAGGCTCATTGCTCCAAGTATTCAGTGCACCCTGGAATTGCCAAAATGTATACTGACTTGAGAAAGACATTGTTTTGGCTGGGGATGAAGAAGAATAGCACATACTATATTACATATTGTGAGGATTGTCAGACGGTGAAGGTGGAGTGCAAGAGCCCTGGAGGATTGTACAATCATTTCCCATTCTGGAGTGGAAATTTGAGGATATCTCCATGGATTTCGTTCACCATCTTCCCCGATCACGATTAGGGAATGATTCAGTTTGGGTGATTGTGGATCGCTTGTACAAGGTCCTCAGGTTTATCCTAATGAGAAAAAAGACGCATGTAGATGTGCTGGTATGTCTCTTTGTGGAACAATTTGTATGGTACCATGGGGTGCCCAAGATGATAGTCTCAGACCGCGATGGTCGATTTACCTCAAAGGAATGGAAGGAAGTTCGAGTATATATGGGCTCCCGCCTTACCTTTAGTACGCCCTTTAATCCTCAGACAGATGGCCAGTCTGAGAGGACCATCAGAACCATGGAAGATATTTTAAGATGTGCGTATATGATAAAGGAGAGCCAAGAGAAAGGCTCTTACCACTGGGGGAATTCTCATACAACAACAATCATTAAGCTAACATCGGAATGGCACCTCACGAAGCGCTTTATGGGAGGAGGTGTAGAATACCTTTATCGTGGATACATGATAAAGACCCGAGGATTTTGGGAGGAGAGTATATTGATGATGCCAATGCTATGGTTAGGCTAATACGAGAACGAATGCTGGAGGCTCAGATTCGACAAGAAAAATATTATAATGTGAAACACTGGATGGTGGAGTATCAAGTGGGTGCCAAGGTGTTCTTGAAGATCCGACCAATGCATTGAGTATCATGAGTGCATGGTAGGAAGAAGCTCAGCCCGAGATATTTAGGGCCTTATGATATATTGGAAAGGATTGGCCCTTTGGCCTATCGACTGAAGCTACCACCTGAGCTACAAAATTTGCATGACGTCTTCTATGTGTAGTCGCTTTAGAAAGCACTCCTATGGCCCGATCAGCATGTCACTTCCATAGATGGAACAGTGGCCACAGATAGGTCTGTTCGACTAGAGCCAGTGCAGATAGTGGACATTTAGACAAGATTCTTGTGGCGAAAGAGCGTCCCTTTAGGGATGTTCAAGTTGTCTAATCACGGAAAAGTGGAATAAACTTAAGAGCCGGTTGACTTGATGCGGAAGCACTATCCGGAGCTGTTTCCCCAAGGTACATTTAAAAGAATACTTTAATTTTTTATGCTTTACCTTCCCCATAGGCCTAGCCTGATTTCGGGGACGAAATCTTTTATTTTGTTTATAGGATTTGTAACGTCCTGATTCACGCTAGACCCATCATACACACTTTTAGGTCAGGAGAGTGGACTTGGGCTTGTGGTGCGTTGGTGGATAGGCCTGCTCCCGAGCCAGGGGAAGTGCTAACTCGATAGCAAGTGTTTGGACACTACCACGCGACGGTAGTAGGTACCGCGGGCGGTAGACTTCATTGAGTATATACGATGAATACCCCAAAGGAGTCGAAGTAGTTGAGTGATCGTCGATTGGATGAAATGATCGTTGAGTACTACCGCTCGACGGTAGTAGGTTACCACGCGGTAGTAGCCTTTATCGAGTATATATGACGAATACCCCAAAGGAGTCAAAGGCATTGAGTGATCGTTGAGTGTACTCAACGATCGTCGAGTACTACCACTTGACAGTAGTAGGATACCATGCCGAGGTAGCAGTCGTCGAGTATATACAAAAAATAGCCAGAGGAGTCAAAGGAGTTGAGTGATTGTTGAGTGGAATCAACGATCGTAGGGTACTATCGCGCGGTGGTAGCACGTTACGGCACGGCGGTAGCCGACCGATTTATTTTGCTTGCGGCTCGGGAAGTTATCGCCTTGTGTTAGTGATACTGCGGGCGGTAGCCAAAATACGGCGCGGCGGTAGGAAGAGTACCATGCAGAGGTAGTGTACAAGGGGCGGCACTTGAGTGGACAAATTGGATGGTGGCTTGCGGAGGAAGTAAATTTCGAAGGTACTGTGCGGCGGTAGCATGCTACCGCACAGCGGTAGCCCCCTGTTCGGGAAACCCTAAAGCTATTTGGCTGCTTCTTTTATAAACTGGTGTCCAAGACTTAGATCATTTTCTTATTCTACGATTTTCTCGAGATATTGAGAGGTGCATAGATTTTCTTGGAAGGACAAGGAACAAATGGAATTTTTCTCAGAGGAGGCAGAGCGAGAGCCAAGGCCAACACCGTCATGCCGCCATGGAGGATAAAAAGATCAATGTCCGGAAATGAGTGGAGCTTCCTATCCCAAATCTTGGTGCTAGATCCTTAGTTATGAAATAGGAGAGATGTCGGCTCAAAGAAGTTCGACCTGGGTGAGAAATGGATATCTCCTAGGAAGAGACCATGCTGGGACCTTTGTCCTAGGGTTTGTTGTCTTCAACCTTTCCTCTCTTCAATGTGAAGATTGTGGGCTTGGTTCCGTGAAGAATAATGTTCTAATGAGGGTGAATAAGGGAGGAGGAAGAGTTGAATGCATTTTTGTATAAATGGTTAAAGAAAGAAGGCGAATCGATGTTATCCATTGTTCATCAAGATGCGTGCAGAAATCTATATTCTGTGCGTAACAGATTTCAAGGCCATTTTTGAGTATGGTACGACCTTATTTAGGACTCGGGATGAACACAAAAATTGTAGTCCTCAGAAAGACCTTTCCAACAAATGGTTACACGTTCCTATATAATCTCTGTAGCTTCGGGAATGTCCGATCAAATTTGCTACACAGCAATATCTTAAGTGTAGGTTGTTTTCAGTTGAGTTGTACATTCGGGTAACTAGGATGAACGGTTGGTTGTTGGATTTTGAATAGATAAATGTTTGATTGGATCTTGAATGAACAAATGATTGCCGATTCTCGAGTAAACAAATGGTTGTCGACTCTTCGAGCAAATGGATGATTGTTGGATCTTAATTGAAAACCGGTAAAGATGCATCATAACAATAATACCTGAATGTGTAATCTATAGCTTGCGGCGATCAAAGTGGTTGGAAGAAAACGTGATGTATTTCTAGCAAGCCATGTGATAATGAAGAAATAAATAAATGGTATGGTAATGTTGTATGATCTTGAATGTGGAAGAAAATATATGACTTATTATGCAGGTGCCTGTGGATCGTTGAAAATGGGGCTAGTTGTGAAATGCCAACGACCATGCGATATGAAGAGTTTTAATATTAAAGGAATGAATAGGATCCACTGCTTATAGTGGAGTCTCCCTACGGGTAGCAGTGTGGGACTAGGGGATGTATGAGGTGGCTTGCCACCTATGATAATAATATACCCTTAAGTGCTTTGGAGCACTGGAACGCGAAAGGGTGTAAGTGCGTGTGTATTTGTCCGTACTTGAATGATGTGATGATAAGGGACTCAGTATGGAGCCATTGAGTGTTGATGAACACTGGATTGGTTATGATAAGAAGGGACTCGGTTGGAGCCCTTGGTTGTGATAGTATGGCTAAGTAAATATGCATGTGGTGTGAGTTGATACGTGGTGTCATGATCCTGGGTTATGGATAGTATGGCCGGTCTATGGTCTCTCTAGTCGTCACACCGAAGGGAGTTGATAGATAGACTTTGGGTGGTTGGGCTTGGTCATCTGTTCTCACTCTAGAGGATCCTTCCTTACCAAGTGGACGGTTGGGCTTGGTCCTTTGGTGATATGCGCCCAGAGGCTCCTTCCGTGTCACACCGATAGGCCTGTTTGGGCTGTTTTCTTGGTGCACATCTACCGAAGACCCCTCTGAGTTATAGTACGCATGGGCTTCGCTGTTGTGTTCTTAGCGTCGAGGCATATAAAGGCCTAGGCCAGGTAGTGTTGATGCTAGCCTAGTAGTGGAGATGCCCGCTCTACTATCACCATCTAGCCCCGACGGATGATGCCTGAGAGGTTAGCTACCTACTCGAAGAGTGGGACCTATAAGACTGTGTCGACATAGCAGTGTGGGTGTGTGAGCATGGGTGAGTCATCATGTTGCGCATTCATAACATAACATTACATTACATTACATTACACAAGATCCTTATCATATAGGTTTGTATGGGGGCTCTTATATGATAAGTTACTTTACTGTTAAGCCGATCCTTAGCTTATAAATCGTATGGGCCCTTTTATAAGTTAAGTTTCATTCCTATTATAGAAGTAGATTACTGCGAATGAATGATATATACTCTTGCTTGATTTCTATGATTGAATGATGCTATTACTTTTATACACTATTGCTATTATAACTCATGATCTGTAATGATATACCATCTGCTTGTACCTACTGCATATATATTTATATATTATAACATTGCTCCTTCTACCGCACGGTGCCTAATAGCCACCGGGGTGAGAGGATGTGATAACCACTTAGTCTTTATAACTAACGGTTGCTACGTATTCCATTTTAGGAGGAAACCCCGCAGATATAACAGCACCAGCAAGTCATACATGAGGGCAGCTAGGCCAGGGTGACAGGGCTTGATACGACGATACCTTCGCTGCCATCGGTGACTGATGTGATTTTGTGAGACTCATGTTGTAGCCCTTTGGGGTAATTTGTGTACTTTGATATTATAGAAGCCGTTGTTGCTTCTTATTTCTATTGTACTTTGTTTGGACTATATACTAGTGTGTAATTTTGACTTCTATTTATATTTTTTATGTTGGGTTAGAATGGATGATATTTGTTTGGCCAGCAAGTTAGGCATTTTTTGGTATAGGTTAGACCATGTGCTGACGCTACCGCAAGGCAGATATTCTGGGCATAAGACTCCCCTCGGGCATGTCTTGTGTTTCGGAAGGCTGGGGGGGGGGGGGTTCTTACACAGGTGAGCTGTGTCCTCAAAATTGTTTTTTCTATTTAAGCCTTTCTTCCCCTTCTTCCCTCCACACCAACTCCCCCCTCCTGCTTTCCTTCTGTAATCCGAAAAACCTCTTTTCCTTTCCAACATGCCTCGCCTCCATCCTCGCTCTACTTCGTTTTTATCTGAGCACCCCGCAGATCCCACCGCGGCAGAGGCTATGCTAATCTTTGAGAACTCAACCTAACAAGACCA
Source organism: Platanthera zijinensis (assembly GCA_039513925.1). NCBI lineage: Eukaryota > Viridiplantae > Streptophyta > Magnoliopsida > Asparagales > Orchidaceae > Platanthera > Platanthera zijinensis. The sequence continues at coordinate 178,008,790 of CM077082.1, forward strand.
GATCGATCGTTTATGTGCCGAAACCTTTGGCGTCTTCCAGATTCTTGACTGGGGGATACTTGCGGCCTTTGACCTGGTAGATTTGTTTCGATAATTTCCAACCACCCCTAGATGGAGTTCTCTTTTAGCCATTTTGGTGCTCGTCTTTCTTTAGCTTGTCGTCGAGTTCTTATCTTCTTTCGAGTTTTGTTGGGGTGTGGATGACGATTTTATTATCTTTTGGACGGACGGCACAACGAATTAGCTCATCATCCGCCAACTCAACATTGCCATGAGTTTTTGCGATGAGGCATTTTCCCTCTCTCCTGCTTATTATACACTTCGTTCTGATTTTCCTTTGGAATTAAACGTGCTTGGTTGGAAATCAACAACGACATCATCCCCTACTCTTCGAAGAAATCAAAAGGTTGCCACCTCATTTCCCCCGCCCTACGTATTCTCCACAACCTCCTCACATTTACCATCACCGACCGCAGAGACAACAATGACGTGGTGACTAAGGCGGGTTTACTATATTTATATTGTATATTCTACCATGTCATAATCAACCTAGGCCACACACTTATGATTTTCTTTCGGTATCAGGCCAAAAATGCGAGGTTGGGAGCAGTCCATGGCGGGAATTTCATCACTCATCTTGTGAAACAGATGGGGGATTTGGGATGCTCTTTCGCGGCTGCACTGCATTCAGACATCGCTTGTCATTCAGTTCCAGACCCTCCAGGCCCTCGGCTTATCTCGACGACGTGACAATGAGTTTGAGGCTATCCCTCTAGAAGTGGGTGGTGGAGACTTTGACCTTGATCTCGGAGCAGGTCCTAGTGGCACTCCTCACTCTCCACCACCACCAAAACATTTTTCCCCAGTGTCCGGTCCTTCAACCTATTGGGATTGTCAATTTGGGTCAATTCACACACGGCTAGACTAGATGCAGACCCATTTTGACGAGCGTTTTATGCATTTTGATGGTCGATTTACCACACTAGAGCAGAGTCATGCTTCCTCCATAAAGCATATTTCGTTTGAGTTTGCGGAATTGTGAATGTACTATCAATAATAGGGGCACAATAGTGATGAGGATTATGTTTTCCTTTTGCATCGAGTCAGTAGTGGGACTGTTGTATGTTTAACTATTTTTTATTATTATCAACATTTTGTCGTACTTTCTATTTTAATCAAAATTATCAAAAAAATTGTGTTTTGGTTTATTATTTTCTTTTAGGTCAAACTTGGTGCAAAATTGCACTCTTCAAGGAAGTTTTCTCTTCCTCTACCTTTTATTTTCATACATTGGGGACAATGTTTCATTTAAGTATAGGGGGGATATTTCTCACTAGTTTAACCTCTTTTTTTAGCAAAACATAAAAAAAAATATATTTGTTTTTATAAAGTCTTTAGAAAGAATTTTTTTCAAAAAATTAGAAAATCGAAACTTAATTTCTTAGAAAGGGATGTTTGGGATATCTCCACATCTTACCTCCTAGTACCAGTGAGAGCCCTTCATAGAGAATACCTCGGGAAGTCTAAGAAATAACAAAAAAATTAGGTTTAATTTTTAATTAGAGAAATCATTATTTCTATATTTATTCACATGCAAAATTCCTGCTAATCTAACTTTTATATAGTGTTTAGAAAATTTTCATGCTTTAATTGAATTTTGAATTTTGGAGTAGAACTGTTGGTCATGCTGTGTTCGTAGTCAAGTGCACATGTTAGTAGAATTTTATATAGAACTAAATATTCAGCATACAATTAGACATTTATTTTTCTAAATGCATGGAAATAGTTTACTATACTTTATTTTGAAACCGATAAAATCCAAAAACAATTTAGGTGAGTGCGTAGAAGTTTACTAGAGAAATATTTCGCGAATCAAGAGTAAAGGTATTCTTTCTCGATGTATAAAACTTGCTCTCTAGCGATTCTCAAGACTTTCATAAGTTAAACTCATTAGCTTGAATATGATATAGGCACTTCTTTTGGCAAGTTTGAGCCTTTGCACCCGTACCTAACATTTTTTTATCTTTTCTTAAACCACTTTGAGCCTATTACCCTTCCTTTTGTTTCAGCTCCAACAAATATTTCACCAAGGCCTAAAAAGCATCATAATCGCACACCTAAGTCTGAGCTCAATAATGGTTATATGTAAAAAAGCTTTGTGAGCTATCTGGAGCCATCTTATTTTGGTGACTATTTTTATTGAAAAAAGAGCTAATTTGTTTCTCCTTCCTTTTAAAAATATTAAAAAAAAATTTAAAAAGGGGAAGGAGATACAATTAAAAAAATATTATGAAAAAATTTGAATGAAAAAAGAAAGAAAAAAAGGTTTGGAAATTGACTATGTTTTTAAAGCCATGAGTACTTATTTTGTGTGAGCTCTCTTTAGGTTTGGGTGTGACTAACCGCCGTTTTTAACTTTGATTACCCACACAAAAAACCTAATGCTACGTTTCAACCTGGTTATGTCCTATATATTTGCACTTATGAGTTAGACTAGTGTCTTGGCGAGAGTGTGAAAGGGCAAGCCTATGAACATCGACATAAATGGATTTCTTTGGTTGGTATCTCAATCTTGGATTTGTTTAATGTCGATCTTAGTACACACGCAACCTTCTCCCTAAATATAATTTTAGGATTTAAAGGATTTTCAATATCAAAGTAGAAATAATAAGTGGAAACACATTCTCGAAAAATATAAGCTAATTTATATGCTGAGTAGGTTTTTCTGCTAAAATAACTATGCCTGTAGGCATAAGACTTCGCATTTTATTCCTTAGGTCCAATTTTCTTTTCTAGCATTGAAATTTTTCTGCTCCCTATGGAAAGTTGTTTGCTCAGGACTTGCAAACGAGTAAGTATAAGGGTATTTGATAACTCTAATTTTAACTTTATTGTATATATTTTTTATTTAATAATTAATTAATTTATAGTTATATTTTATTAATTAAGTTTTTAATTTATTTCTTTTCTAATTTTTGGTTAATCGGGGCTGCAATTATAATTTGAAGCTGACAGGACTGATCAAGAGAAAATTTGGAGCAAAACTGGACAAATAACATGTACACGCCCCCAATCACAACGTGACCATGGGGCGTGCCCATTATCACGGTTGTGCCTGCCTCCAAATGTTCTAGAAGTCATTCCAAATCATTTAAAATTATACGCCCCATGTCACGGGAGTGATTTGGGGCTTGAAACCGGACTCGGGCATGACCCGCCAAATGATCTCCGGATTCTAGTGACATGTTGGTTTAAAGTTACATGCCTAGTTCATAGGCGTGACCTTCTGGTCATAGGAGTTACCCATAGGCGTGACAACAAGCTAAGATGCCCGACATAATATTAAGATGCCAGTTTTCACCACAGGCCGTTCCAAACTTACACACCCTAGGTCACAGTTGTGATCTAGGGGCATGATCTCTTCTGCAACCGCTAGATTAACTCCTGCCATTTCAATTTCCCGCCATTTCCAGCAACAGTCAAGACACGCCCTAGGTCACGGGCATGGCCTAAGGGTGTGCCACGCAATTTAACAACTTTTGGCGAATTTTCCCCAACGTTCCCTTGCTTTCAAGAAGGCAATTCCGCACCTTACACGCCCCCTAGTCACGGGCATTACCTAGGGGCGTGACTCACTAAAAAACTTCACTATAAATTCCAGACAATGTTAGGAGCTGGGAGAGTTTGTTTTTGATTCAGATCTAGTTAGCTTGAGTTGGATTTCGGAGTTTGTTTTTAGCTTTCATGCATTACTTTTCCCTATATTTTTCCAATTTATATTGTAACTTTTAGCTTTGTTATTTCAATTCAAGTACTTATTTTTTATTTATAATCATGTCTCTCTTAAACATTTTGTGTATTTCCCCTATCATGATGAGTATTTAAAATCCATTTAGCACTTGATCATGATGAACTTTGGAATAAAATAAACTTTTTTTATTTTTCTCAAATTATCAAGCACTCTACTTTATGTACTTCGGTTTATCTTTGAATTCAATTGCGTCGAATTCATAAGTTGCAAATATGTTTTTTTCGATCTTAGATCTGTATCTTAGATTTTACCGAGAGGTTATAGATACAAGGAGATCACTTAAAGATTAAATTAGTTATATGCACTCCTCGAGAGAAGGTGACATAAATCTTCTAGATTGGAGTGAAATTCAATAGTGGAGATCACCACATAAAACAAGCTTAGGGGTTTCGACTGGCCGAGAGGTCTTAATCGATCAACCTAAAGTTTGTCGAGAGTGTATTCTCGAGAGAGGAGATTTCATATTTGGGAACCTCCATGGTCAAAGTTTGTAATTTAAAGGCTTGCATTTTATAATTTCATGAAAGTTTATTTTAAACCAAAGGAATTCTAGATAAAGTTCTAGTTTTTAAAACATCAAATTTATCTTTAGTAAAATATCTATTTTCTTAGTTTGCAAATTAACAAACTTTGTCCGATAAAATAATAGCTCTTCCTTGTGAGTACAAGTACTCAACGGGTCCTGAGTCTAAATACGACACTTGATCCTATACTATATAACAATAGGTATACTTTCCTTATTGATTTAGAATTGCACTCTAGCATGAATTTTACGCATCAACGGGTATGAAGAACGAATGTTTCAATGACCTACCATCGGGCACTAGCACTACCACTACCGCTAGCGTTGAAGAATTATTATTGTGTACAAAGAGTCTTCTCTGTGATCTACCGCCGGGCACAAGCCATACTGCCAAGCGTTAGCTACTTCGACGTTTATTGAGTCAATTCGTTGAGAAGAAAACACTACCGCTAGACGTTAGCCTTTCCGTTTCGCGGTATCCAAAAATGATGTGAATATTATTTTGGATATTTTTCCTAATTTAATGGATAGCTAGCGACACCATATGAGAAGACCTACTGTCGGGCACTAGCTCTACTGCGGCGGTAGCTTTTTTAATGGCGTGTATGAAAGTGTGCATTTCTTTTTCTAGAAGTAATATAACAAAGACAAGGAGAAGGATTTTACATCTAGGGTTCGGCTACCGTCTTTGTTGGTATGAACCACCACCTCCAAGTAAGAAAAAGTGAAATTTTTCCCTCCTATTCGTGATCAAAGAACTCTGAAGAATGAAGTCTCCAACGACCATCAATGACTAATCGAGTGCACGAAGAACGAAACTCAGATGGCTCAATCGTGCACCATTCTAAGAAGGATTTATTATTTTGAGGGAGCAATACTTTCAAACTCTTTTATTCTTATTTGTATTTTCTCTTTTCTATTAAGTTTGGGTTTGTGAGAAATCGGTCTAGGAGGACGTCAGATTTCGGGAGGAATCTGTGGAAATTGTCCTGGAAGGATGTCTAGATCTAGTGGGCTCTAAGAACCTTCCTGGGAGGAAGGTGAGCCGGCTCTACGATCTTCTTAGGAAGAAGAGAGAGAAAGCCAACCAGTCCTGGGAGGGTTAGTATAGAAACCAAAAGATTATTTGATCCATCGTCTTTGATCTCCAGTGTCATGGAGATCTAGTTTGTAACTGTAAACCAATGTATAATTTTGAATAAAATTATATTTCTTTTATTTCATCTCAAATTCATGGTTAAATGTTGCTAGGTCATTGAGGGTTGTGTGAGAAATCAGAAAGCAAATTTTACAAGGAAAAGCGGCTCGGTGAGCTACCGTCATGCAGTAGTGGTCTACTACCCCACGGTAGTTTCCAGAATAGGTTACCCTTGGTGAAATTTATTTTAATTCTAAATTTACTTAAAAACCTTATTCACCCGCCTCTAACATTGGACACTAGATCCAATAGGGGCAATATATCAATTTATTTGAAGAAAAAAGGAACAAGACCCCGTCAGAACCTAAATAGTATTTCCATAATTATCGGAGAACCCTCAGCCAAAATAGCCAGGGTCTTGGTAGATGAAGGGATCACAATAAACGTGATATTTCTTTCAACATTTCTCCAACTCATGCTGACAAGTAGGAACTTTGAACTTAAATCGACAAGCTCACGCATCCCAGGAAGAACTCCAGTTCTGGTCGTCGACACCATCACTCTTCCGATAACTTTATGCGATGGACCTCCGCAAGCAACTTATGATGTCCAGTTCGTTGTCATTCAGGTAGACTCCGACTAAACTGCAATACTTCACTAGTCACTCTTGGACATTTTCTACACTCACTCACACCGAGATTTCTCCGACTGAAATAATCAAAACATGAGCTCGAAGTCATGAAGAGAATACTATATTACACTCTAGTCTCGTAGTTTCACCCAAGTTTTCCTTACTCTCAAACTCAGCATGATATGCTTGAACAAACTTTGATTCACATTTCGTTCTAATACAATGTCTCTCTTTGTTCCCTAATTTTATTGCTAGGATAATAGAAAAATCTTGTTTGCTCAACCGCAACAGTTAACATAATGGTAGTCCTTATTTGCATCGAATTGAAGGTTCGCCTTCTCCCCCACAGTAAGTATACGTTGTAATACCATGCCCTGAGTGACCTCACAATGCCCTGAGTCGAAGATGCGCCCCCTGTGCGGTAGGTCACAATATTGTCAGGGCATTCCCCCTCACATACACCAAAATGGCTAGTAAGGTCTACCTCTCACGTTCTCCAAGTGGCCTCACACTGCCTTGGATCAAAGGAACGCCCTTATCCACCATGGTAGGTCATGATGCCATTATGGCCTGCTAACCTCACGGTTATCTCAGTCAAAGGTTGGTACTTTACCGTCACAATCAACAAATAGGTGGTAGGTACTACACCTCGTCATCATCAATTGACCTCGCACTACCACAGATCGAAGATGCACCATTCTTCCCCGTAGTAGGTCACTACAATCAGCGGCACCCCCTGGTTCAGATATCTTAATCCTTATATGGCCAACAAAATATGATGTCACCGGGTCTCGCCCTTCAACAGACAACCAGTCAACGATGCAAATACATCTGAAAGTCATCTCACAAGCTAAGCCTAACACAAAAAAAGGATTATAAAGGCAATCTAAAAGAATGCGCCCGAGCAACATATAGATATCGTCAAAGGATGATACAAAGTACGAGAAAAAAAGTACAAGGACAAACACAAAACCCCCATAGTATAGTAACATCATACAAAACTCAGCTAAAAAACCATGTACACATGTACAAAGGGAAGGAGGCTATTGGCCGACTACATCCACGTTAGAATAAGAATCCAAGCCATCATCATTAGAGAGGTCATCAAAGACAAGGCCTGAGACATCACAACCAATCCTCCTGGCAATCAACCGAACTGCCTTTGACACTCCATGCCTACGAGCAACCTCTCGGATATCACCATTCGAGGCTCACCTCTCTAGTGCAGACCTCCTCACAGATCTCCTCACCAATAAAGCAATGATCGCACATATATTCCAAAGAGTCCATATACTCAGCAAGTCTGACAGCCTTCAGTTCTGTCACTCGATCCTCGGATGAAAGGCGCTCCACCTCAACCTTTGTAGCCTCCCAACTCTATCTTCAAATGATAAAACTCCTCCTGAGTAGTCTTTAGGGACTACGTGATTTCCTCCACTAAGTATTTCTCCATCATTAGCACCGCCCGATCCTCCTCAAGATCAGCTTTTAGCCCTGAACTGATCTACTAGAATCGAGATATATCCTTATCATGCTCCTCCTTTAAGTCGGCCAATGAACTCTCCGCCACCAGGGCCTTCTCCTAAAGAGCCAATTACCCATCTTTCAAGCTCACATAATGATCATCCCACATTAATTCCATACTGGCCTGAGCTTCAATCTGAAATCAAACAGGAGGGAAATGTTAGAACTACATAAAGCAGTTAGACTTAAAGTCAGAAACAAAGGAGCTCACTTACCACATCACCCGTCACCTTCAAAGAGTAAGACACTCAGCAGGGGGGTAGACATCTCTAAACAAAGGAGTGTGGGGGGGGGGGTGCACAAGAATCCAACACTTTGATATCAGGATCAGCCAATACAACTTCATCTAGAGGAACTTTCTCAGTCTGACAGTCCCTTTGCCTCGACAAAGGCCGAAGCTACGCATTCATTCTGCTATCATACGTCAAGGTAGGCTTCGTCTTCTGATCACAAGATGATGATACCACCGCAATGAGCTTAGAATCAATTGAAAGTCTATATAGCCGCAGGAGTTTCTCCTTCACATGTAGAGAGATGCTAAAAAAATAATTCGCCAGCTCCCGACACTCTGTGAATCCTATAACGGGAGATAAGTCCTGCTCTCATCCCTTTTGACGAAGAAAACGATTAGACAAAGAATTTCAATGCTCTAGCAGACCCTAGGAATTTCAAACATAGCCAAACAAGGTCGTGGCGATGATCTGTCTGACTCTCAAAATAAAGCAAACTCTTATTATTATAGATCTCAACATGGTCACCAACATCAACACAGAGTTCATACCAATCTCTGAATAACTCTAAGGAGAACTTTGAGCCATGCTCTCTGAAGAATGCAACAAGCCCCATAATGCATGCCATCACAAGAGGAGTAAATTGCGACATACGTACGCTGTAAAACTTCAAGATATAAATCACCTCTCCACATGGAGTAAATCGTAATCCAGACCATAATGTCGACTCACATACCGTCTTCCAGCCCTTCAGTGGGTTCTGAACTCTTTCCTTAGCATGGGATCTTTACTTCAAGATCAGCAGGTAACCTGTATCATTTTCTCCAAATTGTAACTTGTTCTCAAGTAAGTGTGGAGCACAATCACATCAAGCGATCTTGTGCATTATGCTTTCAGACCTGAAAATCAATGCAGACAAAAAAATTACACAAGAAATAAATGCTCACGATAAAGACAATGTTGTTCCGACGGTGTGATAATTAGGCATAGGGCACTCAAAAGAGCCCGCACACGAACACCTGTTGTCCAACAACACACACAAAAAGACGCATCCAGCTGTTGGATATGGTGGACAAACTTAGAGGGGGGGGGGTGAATGAGGTTTTTATGGTTAGTTCGAAATTAAATAAGATTTACCAAGAAAATGAGTTTTGTAAGCTACCGCGAGCGGTAAGGCTAGTGCCCGGTGGTAGGTCACAAAGATCAATTTTCTTTGTAAAACTTTGTTTTAAATTTTTTCACACAACACTCAAACCTCTAACAATATACAAACATGAATTTTAGATGAAATTTAAACAAATAATTTTATTCAAAATTAAACAAAGGTTTACAATAACAAAACTGGATCTTCATGATACCGGAGATCAAAGGTGATGAGTATAATCTTGATTTGGTTTCTATATCGACCCTCCCAGGATCGGTTGACCATCACTCTTCTTCCTAAGAATATCGACGAGCTAGCTCTTCACCTTCCTCCCCAGAAGGGTCTTAGAGCCCCACTAGATCTCCTAAATCTAGATGTCCTCCTAGGATGATTTCCCACAGATTCCTCCCAAGAATCTGACGACCTCCTAGGTTGATTTTGCTCACACACAGATCAGATAAAATAAAATAAAAAATACAGAATAAAGGACAAAGAGTTTGAAAATATTTCTCACTCAAAAGTAGAAATCCTTCACAGAACGTTGCGCAATCGATGCTTTTGAATATCTTTTCCTTACAGTCGATCAACCAATGAATTGTCGTCAGAGTTTTCGTCCTTCGGAGTTCTTCGATCACGGATGGGAGGAAGAAATATTGTTTTTCCTTCAAGGAGATTAAGATTGATGCTTTCTCAGATGGCGGCCTAACCCTAAAATGAAAATACTCCATCTTCTTGTTCTATCCAGGAAAAGAAACGCACACTTTTATACTCATTTTTAATAATATGCTATCGTCGGTGATAGAGCTAGCCCCCGATGGTAGGTCCCTTCGCGCGGTGTTGATAGATGGCTAGTACTTTTAGAAAAATATTCGAAAAATATTCGCTCTATTTTTGGATATCGCAGAATGGTAAGAATAAATATCCACTTTACACCTACACCTGGAAGATTTGAAGGCCTTTCTACAAGTTTCCAAACCTTATTACGTTCAAATTTATTAAGCTCTTCATTCATTGTTAAAAACCAAGAATCATCATTTAAAGAAGTTTGCACATCTTTTGGTTCTATATCGGATATAAAACAAATGTTTGAGAATTAATTATGTAGAGAAGAGCGTGTACTAACCCCACTTGATGGTTCTCCAATTACCAATTCTTGTGGATGATCTTTTGAGAAGCGAAGTTCCCTTGGAGGAACATATTCTTCAATTTCTTCTTCTCTTTCTTCCTTGTCAGCATCTTGATCTCCAAATATTTCATCATCATCATCATCTTTGACCATAGGAGGAAGGGGTTCTTCATCATTACTTATAGACTTAGTATCCACTATATAAGGAACAGATTCATCAAATTTTACATGAATAAATTCTTCAACTATTTTCATTTTTTATTAAAAATTCTATATGCTTTAATAATTGAGGAATAACCAATGAATATTCCTTCATCACATTTTTCATCAAATTTACCTAAAGCATCTTTTGTATTTAGAATAAAGCATTTACATCCAAAAACCTTAAACTAAGATACATTAGGCTTTCTTTGAAAATATAATTTATATGACGTAAGTTTCAAAATAGGACATAGCATGACTCGATTTGTAACATAACAAGCAGTACTAATGGCTTCAGCCCAAAAGGATCTAGATAATTTAAATCCAGATAACATAGTACATGCAAGTTCTTGAAGAGTTCTATTTTTCCTCTCCACTACATAATTTTGCCATGGCGTGCGAGGAGCGGAAAATTAATACTTAATCCCTAAATTTGTACAAAAAGAAATAAACTTTTCATTTTCAAATTCTCCACCATGATCTGATCATATGTATTTAATTTTTAAAGCAAGTTCATTTTCAATACGAGTACAAAACTTTATAAATTCAGAATATGCATCGAATTTATAAGTTAAAAATAATGTCCAATAAAAATGAGAATAATCATCAATCAAAACATAAGTATATTTTCTACCTGCTAGACTTTGTGTAGTTATTGGACCAAATAAACCCATGTGAAGTAATTGCAAAGGTCTAGTAGTAGAAATAATATTCTTACTTTTAAAAGAAGATTTAGAAAAATTTTCTTTTTGGTAAGATGAACATAAAGAAAAAGGCTTTCCATCTAGCAAAGGTAATACCTTAATTAATTTATTTTTGGAAAGTTTTACAATAAGTTTTGAACTAGAATGTCTTAGTCTCCCATGCCACAATTCTAATTCATTGTTTTTGGAAATAAAAGATTTAACACTAGAATGAGATAAATCATGAGAAGTAATTGTATAAACATTGTTGATTCTTAGTGCAATAAAATTAATTTCATTAGTTTTAGAATCTATGATTTTGCAAAGGTTTGAAGATAATTCAAATGAAACATTTAAGCCCCTATCACAGAGTTGACTTATAGAAATTAAATTGTGTTTTAAACCTTTAACATATAAAACATTTGAAATAGAGAAGAAATTATTACCCACTTCACCAATGCCCTTGATTTTTTTCCCTTACTATTGTCTCTGAATGTCTCTGAACCTCCTTTCTTCATCTCCAAGCTAAGGAACTTTGATTTGTTACCCGTCATGTGTTTGGAACAACCTGAGTCTAAGTACAACACATCTTCTCTGTCCTTAGCCTGCCAACAAACCTAAGAAGAAGATGAGAATAAAGATCTAGTTACCTAAGTGGTGCCTCCCATAGAATAGGTGGATGCCTTGGGTACCCAAATTTGTTTAACATCACAAGAACCTTTCTTCCTGCTTGAGTCCGTGGTGTGATCAAACCTATAACATTTGGCACAAGCAATAAAGAGAGACGAGGCTCTCTTAAACATTTTCTGAGGAATCTTTCTGGAAGAGGTGGTATTATCGACAGAATGAATAATATTTTTATTGTTAAAATTCATTTTTCGAGAATTTTTGTTATTATCGGCGAGATTGGATATCGTCGAGAGATAGCTTCCAGTGACATATCCAAGTCCAAACTTTGTAGATCCATGACACTGGCTGGCTAATATCATATCCAGGGATTTTTGGCCAACTCCAAACTTTTTAATTGCCATATTTAGATCATTAACTGGCTTTCAAGTAGGTATTCTCTGTTACCAACAAAACACACCGGTTTGAGAATGCCTTCTTGCCATTTTGTACTTGACATTGAGAATATTTTAATGCTCTCTTTAAGTCCTTTTTATCTTTGGTAAGAGTTTCATTTTTTCAATTCAGACTTAGCGAGAGTGTTTTCTAATTCTTTCACTCTTGTCAAAAAGTGATCGCACTCTTGACAAGAGATCTTCTCCTTTCCAAGCACTTTCAATTCATTATTCAATTTTTTATTTTATTTTAATAATATTATATTTTCAGATTTCAAATGATTAATAACTTCAAGTCTCTTTTTAAAGAATTTGTAAGTGCGTAGAAATTTAGTATAGAGTTCATCATAAGTTGGAGGAGTTACCTCAGTGTTGCTCTAGACACTGCATTTATCTACAGATGGTGAAACACTCTTCCCCATCAAGCACATGTTTGCTTCCTCATTTTCTTATGAATCTGAATCACTCGTACCTCCAGATGAGGTGTCAGCCCAAGTCTCTGCCTTCAAGACCTTCTTCTTGCTCTTCTTGTCTTGCCTCTTTTCTTTCTGCTCTTTCAGATATTTTAGGCATTTGCTTCTTATATGTCCTTTATTTATGCAGTGATAGCACTCCGGTAGCAGACGCTCATCATCATCCTAAAATTCTCCTTTTCCTTCACCTTTCTTCGAAGAGAAATCCTTTTTGTTAAAATTTTTTTTTGAAGGAGTTTCTCCTCTTCGGATTCCTCATGAATCTCTTAAACTTCCTTATAAATAAGCTTTTTTCATTCTCTTCATCATATTCATCAATATTGCTTTCCACTTCCTTTGATTTTAACGCCAAAGACCACTTCTTTGGTTCCAAGTTTTATTCTTGATGTTGAATTTTTAACTCCACCTCATGAGTATTGAGATTCCCAATGAGGCTCTCAATTTATAATGTCTTAAAATCATGAGATTCCGAAATGGCGGTCACCTTAGGATTAAAATTCGGGGGAAGTGATCTCAAAATTTTCCTTACTAAATCACCATTGGAAAAAGACTTTCCAAGGACTTTTGAATCGTTTACTATCTTTATAAATAATGTGTACATTGTGTCAACGCCTTCATCTACTTCCATTATGAACTTTTCAAATTCCGACTCCAGTTGGAATAGCTTTGAATCTTTTACCTGTAAAGTGCCTTCATTAGTAACTTCTAATAAATTCCAAATTTCAAAAGCTGTTTCACAAGCACAATCTAAATTAGACTCTGTTCAATCTAATATAAAGAATAATGTGTTCATTACCTTAGCATTATTTTTACATCTAAGTTTGTCATTCTCATCCCACTTGTCTTTTGGATTTTTCATGGTTACACAACCAATGACTATTTTCAGTGGAGTGTAACTTAGATCAACAATGTTCCACACATCAATATCTAATGTTATTAGAAAATAATGCATCCATGTTTTCCAATAGTTATAGTTAGTGCTTGTGAAAGGAGGCGGTCTACTAATGCCTTGACCCTCTACAAAAGCGTGATTATGTTGCGTTATGACTCCTGGTGATAAAAATGATTTGGAGTAACTTGCTCTGATACTAAGTGCTGGATTGTGAGGCGTCTATAGAGGTGGGGGTGATAAGGGTTTATAAAATATAGCTCTTAATTAATTCTACTTGGTGAAATAATTACAAAAAACAAAACCAATTTTTAATAACCTAAGATAAACACCTAAAAAATAATAAGAATACAAATGATTATATTTTATTTCATAAGCGTAAAACTAAAATATAATAAATCTATATAAAGCTAGAGATTGAGGCTATGATAAAAATAAACTCCTTTTGATTTCACCGATCCTTCTACCAAGAACCGACCGACTATAACGTATCTCTCCCTAGATCTTGCTACTAGATTCCCCTAGATCTCACCACGATCTAGTCACTGCACACAAGGATGAGAAAACACTCTAAGTGACACAAGGACGTAGACACATACAAGGCAGCGATTTTCTCCAAAGCCACATAAGGATTTATACGCCATGTACAAGGCAGCGATTTCCTCTAACGATTATAATGATGAAATGAAAAAGTACAAAGAATAACTTTCAAAATAAAAACTCCCTCTAAATGAAGTGCTGAATATGATGATTAAACCTGTAAGACCCCAATTTTTTTTTCTTTTAAAACACCGGGGTCTTAGGACCAGAACCGCCCCTTTGCGGTGACACGTTCACGCCCTTAAGGGTCATCACCACAAAGCGCTGATTCTGCCGGCCAATTCCATCACAGAAAGGTAGCACAATGAAGTAGTATAAGTCCACAAGAAAATCACATATATAGAAATAAAATCTGCATGAAGGGAGTGTCCACAGAATAATATATCAGAGTACTAAAATACGGTCTTATGCCCGGTACATCATGTCCTAACTAAAAATCACTCATGCGGAAGCAAAAACAAAACATCTACTCAAGGTCGAGACTCACGGTCCCGGCTGTATGAACTCTGGAGCTAGATTGCCCAATCTCCAAGCGCACCGGTCTCTAGGGCTGCTCCTCCATGCTGGGCTCCACGATTCCCTAAAATGATGTGGTTCGAAAACCGTTAGTCATAAAGACTAAGCCCTATCATCCCCTACCCCTTCCCCCATGGCTCATAGGTACCGAGCGGTGAGGAAGAAAGGGAAGGACATGAAGGTGGAGATTAAATCAAAGGAACAGGTGGCAGCGGAACTGATCTAGCAATTCTATAATAAAAATGACAGAAACAGAAAGTAGGTAAAGTAACCTTAACTTATATGCGGAAGCGCATAAGCCAAGGGATCTTCTACAAGGCTCCCATCATATAAAGTGTCCCATACCACTTATACGTTGGGGTGTCGGTTATCAAACATCAGCATATAATTATAGAATTTAACCTTAATTTATAAACTTGCCCAGACAAGCTTATAGACCAAGGGGTCGTTTTGCAAGTCCTAATGTATAAGCCTCCCATTCCACTTATACTTTAGGTGTCAGGGTTAAATGAATCGATTATGCTTTGAAGTGCAAGCGGGTATGATGGAACATGCAAGTGCAACTCACACACCCGACTCTGTGCACACAGACCTTTAGTTCCCCCTTTCGGAGCCGTTACCTCCCAGGATACCTCCGTAGTGGTAGACGAAAGCGGTGGGTTGGGCCTCGCCCACCTCTAATCCAGTAAAGCACTACCGGTCAGACCTATCGTATGTCTCAATGCTTGGTGCACGAAGCGGACTCCTGCGTACTCTTGTCGGCTGGCGCACCAGACTTCTGTTGGCGAAGTGCTAACAAGACTTGCTGAGTCAGCGTATTGGTGTCGGTGCATCGACCCTCCAATACCGAAGACCCACCACCTTAATTTTCTTTCCTTTTATGCACATGCAAGTTAAATCATAATCACACAAAAACCGAGCCGAAGCTCCCCGGACCAAAACATCCGTCTCTTAACCAATCGAGCCGAAGCTCCCAACAATCCTCCTGTGCTAACAGTGTTTGTAAAATGTGAGATCCTAATTACTATGTTACTCTTTTCAGTTTGTTATCACAGTTTACGTTAACCCAGGACTTCCCCCGGTATTCCCTGTGAAGGGCTCTCAAAGGGCACTAGGAACTATGATGGTAGCTGAAGCCCATCATTCCCTTTCGCAAGACACTTATTGTTATTGGTTGATTTCCTTTACCCATTCCCTTCTCATATTACGATAGACTAACCTAGGGTGATTTTTAACCTTCCTCTCTTCGGGAAAGACGATCTTTCATCGAACCCGAGCACCTCTTAACTCTAGCCAACACCACTTCTCACTACTCTTCATATCATTCTATTGTGAAATCTTCAAAATCTATCCACCTAGACAAAATGACTAACTCCCACCACTATCCTAGATCATGTCCTATTGCAATTTAACAATTTGCTATTTGTAGACCAACCTAGACTATATGTCGAACCGGTTAGGAAATGATCCAATACTCATCCAAATGCCCTAACTTATTTACTGAAGGTTTATCATGATATGATTAGCCTATAATCAAAAAACTATAATTTTCCTAATTTATCTGGCATTTAATTAATTTCCTCAAAATTCCTTGGGCTATTGGTTTGAACATGAACTACCCTAAGTACTCATGCAAGATGTCCAACAAAATTATTTTAAATATATTGCTACTACAAAATGGTAAATCCAAAGCATCACAATTTTTCTATCATCAAAAGAGCACTAAAACTATTTTAGCAATATTTTTTATATTTCATTATTTATGAATCAAGTATAGAGAATATCCATCCAAAAATTATAAATTAATTATATTATGCAGGTACAACCTTAAAAATTGTATTGGCTAAGTTTCATAATTTTTTAGCAGAAATATAATCCATAAATAATTTTCAAAGCATAAGACCCCTTTTTAACATTTGTGAAGGAAGTACTAGATTTGCTCAACTAAAAATTATTCAAAAATTCAGGAGCAACCATTCTGATCTAAAACATTTACTTCCAAGATTTTATAGGGTTTCAATGAACAGAAAGATCCAAATAATTTAAATATCAATTAAAGCTATATCAAACGTTACAAATAAAGTGCTAGAAATAGACATCATAAAATTCCAGGAAAATTGCTATAGATTCTACCCGCCCCAAAACTTACTCTACCCGAGTTTCATAGCTTTTAGAAAATGTTTAGTGAAAGATTTTACTTATTTGGTATTTTACCCTAAAACTAAGGTTAGGGTTTTGAGGTATCTACCTGTCTCTAAATCCTCTAAGATTCCATCCAGATGATTTATATCATGCTAATGTCAACTATTCTGAATTTCAAGATAATACGAGAGCAATTGCCCCCATGTCCTTCACAACCCTCAAAACCCTCCATTTAGGGTTTGAGTTTGGATCCTAGGGTAAACCAACCCTAAACCACACCATTTTCTCCAAGTGGGTTATAATAACCCCTCTAAGTCAGTGGTCAAAATATTAGCCTCTGTTGAGGTGATTTGACCATTCGAACCTCTTAGTGCACTTTTTACTCAAAAACACCTCATTAATGCCTAGTTAAGAATAGGTGACTTCCTATCCAAAACTAATCCAAATGAGTTGAAATTTTGTACAAAGCTAGGTTTTGTCGCCAGGGACCCCTCACCAAAAATTGGGAGGGTTTGGAGGTCATTAGACCACTTAAATAAATTACTCTAACTTCATTAAATTAAAAGAAAACCCTTAGGCAAAGTGTCTCCAAAAATTCCCATTTTTAAACCGCCTCTAGGTATGGCTAAGGGTAACCCTCTGCCCAAATTTAAGGTCATTTAGACAAGGTACGAAAAGTGGGCACCTATTTAAGTTTCTGCCCAACTATAGGTACAGCCCCCACTAAAATGGGTGTTGCGGTCAAACCGCTTACCCAAACGAGTTGACATTAATTTTAAATTAATTTAGACTCAAAGGGCTACAACTTTCGTGACTGACAATTTTTCCTAATTTGGCTTATAAGTGCCTCGTTTTGCAGCATAAAAAATAAACACATTATATATATATATATTCCTTATATACTATATTCAAAACTTTATAATATACATATGTTTTACTGTTCATCTTCTACAGAATCCGTAACTTGAACTCAGAAACATATATTTCTTGTAGCTCTCCCGCGATTCGTCGCCGGCCGTCCGGTCACTTCCCTAGCCAGCCACCACCAACATCACCTCCGTCGAGGTGATGGCTATCGGTCGGCGGTGGTTTGGCCGCCGCAGGTGGCGGTTTCCAGCGTACCCGAAATTATGTTTTTCATGGTTTTTCCATGAAAACGCGAGATAGGTCCGGCTCCGTTGAGCACGAACTCCTTTCTAAGATCCTAAGATCTACCCACAAAAGAAGAAGTAGAGGAGGACCTTGTTCGCGG
Source organism: Platanthera zijinensis (assembly GCA_039513925.1). NCBI lineage: Eukaryota > Viridiplantae > Streptophyta > Magnoliopsida > Asparagales > Orchidaceae > Platanthera > Platanthera zijinensis. The sequence continues at coordinate 178,026,734 of CM077082.1, forward strand.
TTTGGAGGCGAGATGAACGTCGGATTGTCATGGCGCGGTGGTGGCGTTCTCGAACTTCTTCAACACCAAGGCACAAGGCTTCAATCCGTCAAGTAAGGGTGAAAACTTCTCCTCTAAGTCTAAAGAGCCTTTTATAGGGGAGAAATGGGGTTTTGGGTTTGCATGGATTTTAATGGTCATAAAAGCTCCCTTAACGAATGCCTTTTTGGTTATGGTGGAGGAAAGGAAACGCTGGAATAAGAAGAGGTGTTTACCAGGTATCGATTTCCTATTGGACCAACACTTTCTCTTTTTTATTAAGTAATTATAGAAGGAAACGGCCCATAAATACTCCTGGTGTAACTTTCCATACCAGAATTTATTATAACGCGTGTTAGAATAATTTCGGTCCTGAACCGATTTTTCGGCCTTTGTCACGGGCGTGACACGTAGGTCACGGGAGTGACAGGACCTTGTGGAAAGTTCTGAGTGTAACATCCCATGTTACTTCTAGACCCTTTTACTTAGATTGGGTTAGGCATGGGGTGTGTTTTAGGGAAATTAGCTAGGTTTGACCCTAGGTAGTGCGTTGTAGCCATGTGGGCCCACTATAGGACCAAGTCAACTAAGTCAAACTAGCCTAAATAAGGACCCTAGCCACACCATGACCCCACCACATTGCCCTAACCCTAAAAACAATCTAAGTGGACCCTAGGGCATGTCACTAGGTCAACACTTTGACCCCAGTTGACTAAAGTCAACCTTAAGCCTAATTTGGTCAAACCCACACTCATAGGCCCAATTAGCCTAAGTAGGGCACCCCCTTGACCCAACGCAAGTTGGGTGGTGCCATCTGGCCCATGACCATCAAGTAGGGTCAGCCTACTCATCATGTTGACCAAGTCAACAAAGTCAACAATTTGACCTAAAAGATGAAAATCGAAGCCCAAGCCATTTCCCTTGGGCCAAGCCCACCAAACTTGGCCCATGACCAGCCCAAGTGGACAAGGACAACCCCTAACCCCCAAAATGGGGAGAGAGAGTGCATGCAAGGGGGCATTATGGAGAAATCACCTAAAAAGAGGAGAGAGAAATGGAATATAATGAGAAGTGGCCATGTGGCCTTCACTCCTTCAGCCCAAAAATGTGTTGTCCGACCTCCTCACATCATTCCAGAAGGAATTATAGGCTGAGAGCCACTTGGCAAGCATGGGCGGAGCAACCAAGGCTGAGCCCGAGCTTACCTTGGTTGTATCTCCCCATATACCCCACCTCAGCCCAAACAAACCTCACCATCAGCTTCAGTGAGTGGAAATGAGTGGAATTCGAGTGTTGGATTAGTGCATTTGGTGGAGAATCCAGGAAACGGGAAGGAGATCGCCGGAGCACCACCGCCATGCCAAACCGCCGCCAAGCTCGCCGTCGATCCAGGTCCGTTTCGCCTCACCTCTACTCGTGCTAGGATTCTAGATCTTCTAGAGGAGATATCGGGCTCAACTGAGCCTGATGCCATGAGAGGAATGAGTGAATTTCCGAGTTATTTCACCTTGCTCGAGATCGCCGGAGGAGCCTTTTCCGGCGGCCTCACCGCCGGGAAACGCTAGCCACCACCTCAGTGAAGGTGGTGGCGACATCTGCCGGCGGTGGCGGCGGCTCAGCTGGCCGGAAAACGACAGACAAGTCGGCCCAGCGCAAAGAAATCCCGGCCATTGGCTGGAGGTAGGAGATGACCAGATGCCATTTATTTATGCTTTAAGATTCGTGCAAATAAAACTATATGAATTAAATTAAATTTATGAATAGTGAATATCTCTCACACATATTCAGTCTCTTTGTATGTGACATTTAGGGCACTTAGAGGAACCATCATAACTTGACTCCTGAATTAAAACTGTAGCCCTATCTGTTAACTTAAATTTGACACCTTAATCATCAATTTTGGTTTAGTGGTCTGGCCTGTAGGGCAGTTTTCCTAGGACTGGTCCTAGGCAAGGACAGAAACTAAAACTTAAGCCCAGGTCAAACTAGAAGTTCACGTAGTCTTAAATTTTGGGTATGTGGCTTATTTGGGCATATCTAGCCCCTGCCAAAAATTGAGAATTTTTGGGGACAAAATTCCTATAGTTTTGGTCATAATATCAATAATTAAATAAATAGTATAATTAGAGTGTTTAGCCTCCAAATGGCCCCAAATTTTGGTGGCATGTCCTTGGAGACATTATAAGTATGTGATAAAAATTTCACTACATTTGGATCATTGCATGTTGGTTAATCCACTTGCATCTGTTGGCTAGTTATAGCCTTGGGGTGCAAATAGTAATATTTTAAATATTGTGTATTCAGCCTAATTAAGGCATCTAAAAATCATGTAAGTGGTTCCAGAGGATCATTAGGATAAATTTGACCCCTCAAATTAATTATGGGATTTTTGGGATCAAAAATCCCATTAGTTGGAATTTTTAAAAATATAGCTCCTTTTGAAAATAAATTGGGAAAATAGGTTTTCCTCAAGCAAAAATACTCAAACTTTGCCAAGTTAAAAAGAAGGTTATATTTGACTTAGTAAAAATTGATCTTTCTGTTTGAGAACTTCTAGAGTAAAATACCTTGAAATGACCATTTTACCATTATTATATTTAATCATGAATTGATGGAAATACATGTCAAAAAAATTTGGAAATATTTCTAGTGCTGTATAATTGTATTATTAGTCTTGTAAATTTATTTCAGAATATTTGGATGCACTGATAATCCTTAAATAATCATAATGGCATTTTGGTAAATATTTAAGAATGGAATTTGATTGGCCATTACACTATATAGGTTGAGGAAACTCTGCCATTATTCTTAAATTAATGTCTTATATGCTCTGTAATTTTCCTAGAATTTTGGTAGTTGAATTTCTTATCCTTCTTTTGTAAAATGATAATTAGGATGATTTTGTATTAATTAAGGAATAAATAGAAATACTTAAAGGAAAATTATAAATCTTAGAATACAGTGATATTTCACTATGTTACAGGTTAGGATAATTTCTCACAACATTAGGATTATGATATGATATACTTCATGTGTTAAATGACTTGAAGAATTATTTGAAGAAATTAATTTAATGATATAAATAATTGGGAAAATTATGAAAATCATCATGGTCATCATATAAGTCCATACCACCCTAGGATAAATAATTTGAGAGATATGGTCTAAGTATCTTGAAGTTGGGTTCCGGGGTGCAGTTAGGTCAAGGGCTGCGCGTTGTAAAAGAAGGTTGTACTATAGGCCCACCAGGGGATAGATCGACAATTGAACTAGAGAACATGATTGGAAGTATGACCCTGGTGGTTAGTATCGTCTTAGTGATGAGAGTAAAAATGCAAGTCAATTGGTAACCACTGGAATGGAGGTCGGCGGAAGACCGTCGCCCTCCCGATAACAACTTAAGTCATTAGGGTCAACTAAGAGTGACAATGAGAGTTGAGTGTGGATTATGGGTAGACATCAAATAAAAGTAATTATCCTTGTGAAAGGGAACATTGGATTTTAATTCCATCATGGTTCCTAGTGCCCTCGAGACCCCTTCATTGGGCATACCATGGGCAGTCCTGGGATTAACCTTAATTCACTAAGTATAATAACCGGTAGGCAAGAGTAGCTTAATAGGCTAGGTAACCTGTACTTGTTCTCACTCATGCCGGGTTGGAGGGACTTGGAGTCTATTGACTACTTGCTCACCCGTGCAAAGTTGGAGGGAATTGATGAGTAATATATTCACTCATGCCGGGTTGGAGGGACTTGGAGTCTGTTGACTACTTTCTCACCCGTGTAGAGTTGGAAGGAAGTGATTGGTTTACTTGCTCACCTAGGCAGGGTTGGAGGAATCAGTACAGGTTGGTCCTACGAGCTGGAGGCTCGAGATGAAATACTTGCATGTGCATAAATGGTGGTGGGTCATGCGGTACTGGGCCAATCGTCACACCGATGGCAGTACGGTGACTCGGGTGAGGTGTACGGTTGGAAGGGCCAGTATGTTGTTTAATACTACAGGCAGGCAGACAATACCTGAAGACGTATACCCAACCTAAAAGTCTAGTCGGTAGCTAGCAATAGTACGCAGAGACTCTAGAGTGCACTTGTCGGTGTACAGAGGTGTACATGAGAGGTCTTGGCCTGGTAGTGTGTATACCCGCCTAGAAAGAGGAAGTGCCCGTTCCGCTGTTGCCGTAGCAACAACGGCGGTACCTGAGAGTGATGCTAGCTCTCGAAAAGTGGGAACTAAAGGTCTGTGATCACGTAGTCATTGTGTGTGAGTTGCACTTGCCTACTGCAATAATTGCATCATAACATTCATTCATGTTAGAACATACGCTTCATAGATCCTTATCATATAAATTAGTATGGGCTCTTTTATATGATAAGTTACAATTCCTAGAAACCTAAACTTATAAATTTGTATGGGCATTTTTATAAGTTAAGGTACGGCTGTGATGGTAGATAGCTTTACATTTCAGCTTACTTTATTCCTGCTCTTACTTTCAGTTCTTTTCTTTTACTAGTACTGCGTTTACTTACCTGTACAACATACTTAGAACTGCTAGAGTAGGGTAACAATACTTTTTACAACCGCTAGTTAACTCTTGTCACCTGCTTCCACATTTGCTACCCCTTGTTGTCCTCCGCTTCGTCCTCCCGCTCGGTGCCTAGGAGTTGCGGGGCGAGGTGTGGAGGAAACGACTTAGTCTTTTTGACTAATGGTCAGTGACCATATCATTTTAGGAGCACGAGGAGATGGAGCAGCATTTCGAGGAGCCAGGACTTGAGGAGCAGATGCCAATACCACCTATTACTACTACTGGAGCACATGTTCAGGTGTGATGATTTGAGATGATAGATTCCGCTGCTGTTAGATTGAGAGAGGGTGATTTGATATTAATGTACTGGGCATAAGCCCTTATTCACTTTCATTTTCGTACTCATTTTGGACTATATTCATGTACTTTTCATTTGATATATATATGATTAGTACTGTGGCTGTGGACTGTGATATTTACTCTGTTTTATACTTTTATTCTCATATTGGCCGACAGGTTTATGATCGTACTAGCCGGCAGAATCGGCGACTTGCGGTGTCGACTAACCTGTGTGTTAGTGTCACCGTAAGACGGCGGTTCTGGGCATAAGATCTGGGTTCGCCCTGGAAAGGGGGAAACGGATCTTACAAACTGGTATCACTTGAACAAATGATCATATGAGAAAGAAGTCCACAACACTAAAACACCCCGCTCGAGCATTAGTTTGCGGACAAACTATGCAGCGGAAGCAATGGTGTGCCCATGTGCAAAACATCATGTAAAATAGTCCATTAAACAATGAGTTAGGCCAATTTTGACGTTTACCATACCTTTATGCAGCCTCCACAGGATGAGGTTCCTCCCCCTCCGGCTGTCATTCCCTTCATGCAGATAGAGATGGGACAAACTCTGACGGCTATCCTGGATGCCTTCAGAGCCCAGCAAGCCCCAACACAGCTACTATACCCAGGGTCGAACTGGTTGAATGCCTTTAAGAGTCTGTCTCCGCCAGTGTACCGCAGGACAGAAGATGCGGTGAAGACGGAGGAGTTGTTGGAGACCATTCAGGAGCTATTAGCTGGCATCAACTGCCCCGTCAGACAGGCTGTCCCTCTTGCCACCTAAGTACTGGAGGCTCATGCGAAGAGGTGGTGGAAGTATGTGCAAGACTCTACATATGCTAGGGAGCTGATGGATATTACTTGGGAGGAATTCAGTGATGAGTTCTTGGAGCACTACATATCCTCCACAGACCGAGATGCCTTGGAAACTAGATTTCTGAACCTCCAACAGGGAAGCCAATCCATGATCGAGTATCAGAGAGAGTTCTCCCACTTGGCTAGGTTTGCGGGATTCCATGATTGGGATGACCGGAAGTATGCAAAGAGGTTCTACCATAGGCTCCGGGACACCTTGAGGCAGCCCTTTTTATTCATATCGCATGGCACCACTACACAGATCATTGAGATGGTAAAGAAGCTGGAGGCTGACCAGCTGATGGTACAAGGCAGAGGGAAGAGACTGCTAGAGGGGTCGTCATCTGAAGATGGTAGCAGGGCATCCCAGAGGGGCAAGGTTATCAGCTACAGGAGGGGTGGGGGACGTCGTCGTCCCAACTACAGGCAGGAGCAGAGGCCTCCTACAGTGCTGGCTCCCCCACCTCTACAGACTTACGGGCCGATGAGACAGGAGGATCATGGCCAGAGACAGCTCACGTGCTTTGGATGCGGCCAGCCTGGACACATCAGGTCGCAGTGCCCACATCAGATCCACCCACTCTTTCCTCCTCCTCCTCCACCTCCAGTGGCCACTCCAGCTCACCAGGGCCGAGGATGAGGACGAGGTCAAGGCCGAGGCCGAGGACACTACGACCGTGGCCGAGACTGGGAGAAGGTGTATGCGCTGGACCTCACAGAGCAGAGGAACCCCGAGGAAGTGATTACAGGTACTTAAATTATTGCAAGATTTAGAAATTTCAACTTTAATAAGTACCTTGAGAACCTTAGAAATAATCTTTATCTTTGAACTCAACAAAACCCAGGCATAGTTATGATCAGCGGCAAGCCCGCTCATACCCTCTTCGACATGGGTGCTTCACACTCCTTTGTGTCGGACACCTTTATTGAAGGACTAGAGGGGGTTGAAAGGTTCCCTGGCATAGAGAGGAGGGTATGTCTTCCTGATGTCTCGGAGCTACGGACTACGGTTAGATGCAACATGGAGGCCGAGATCGGAGGCAAGGCGTTCGAAGCTCTGACAGCGGTCTTAAAGTTACCAGACTTCGACTTGATTTTGGGCATGACCTGGCTCCATTGGAACCATGCCCAGATCGACTGCCCCGCGAAGAAGATTACACTCATACATGGAGATTCTTATGTCACCATCGAAGGTATCCGTCCCATCCCCCATCTATCTTTATCTTCTGTACAGGCTGTCAAGGCCTACGAGCAGGGGGAGGAGGTGTACTTCATATGATTCGAGATGGCGACAATCGAGAGTCCTATAGTTGATATCCCGGTGGTCCGGGATTTCTATGACGTATTCCCGGAGAAATTGCCCGGACTACCACCGGCTCGAGATCTGGACTTCAGAATTCAGCTAGTGCCCGGAGCGAGACCAGTGTCCCGGGCACCTTATAGGATGGCTCCCAGGGAGCTGGCAGAGTTCTGTACGCAGCTTCAGGAGTTAGTGGATTCGGGATTTGTTTGGCCGAGTTCGTCGCCGTGGGGAGCACCGGTTTTATTTGTGAAGAAGAAGGATGGATCCCTCCGACTGTGTATAGATTACAAGGAATTGAACAGGTTGACGGTTTGGAACACCTACCCGTTGCCCCGGATAGATCAGTTGTTTGATCTGCTTCAGGGAGCCTTCTGGTTTTCTAAGCTAGATTTACGATCCGGCTATTATCAGTTGCACATCCGGGAGGAAGATATACCGAAAACAGCATTCAGCTCACGTTATGGATTATACGAATTCACGGTCATGCCATTTGGGCTCACAAATGCCCCCTCAGCATTTATGACGCTCATGAACCGTGTGTTCGAACCTTATTTGGATCGCTTTATCATAGTATTCATCGACGACATCCTGATTTACTCCCGGACTCAGGAGGAGCATACCGGGCACTTGGCACAGGTTTTACAGAGACTGAGGGAGTTTCAGATGTATGTCAAGTTCTCGAAGTGCCAGTTTTGGATGCAGGAGGTCGGTTTCCTGGGGCATATTATCAGCGGAGCTGGATTAGCAGTAGATCCAGCCAAAGTAGAGGCAGTGCGGGATTGGCCACGGCCAAAGACAGCGTCAGACATCCGCAGTTTCTTGGGTTTAGCAGGTTATTATCGCAAGTTCGTGGAGGGGTTCTTGAGGATAGCCCTCCCCCTCACATCCTTGATGAAGAAGGATTCAGTGTTTGATTGGACAGAGCAGTGCGAAGCGGCTTTTCAAGAGCTGAAGGACCGACTCACTTCATCCCCCATCCTTGCACTCCCATCTAGGAGTGAAGGATTCCAGATTTATACAGATGCCTCCTATAAGGGGATGGGTGCTGTCCTGATGCAGCATGGACACGTTATCGCTTATGCTTCGCGACAGTTGAAGAAGCATGAGCATAACTATCAAGTACATGATCTCGAGTTCGGGGCTGTGGTATTTGCCCTCAAGATATGGAGACACTACTTATATGGGATCCATTGTGATATCTATTCAGATCACAAGAATCTCAAGTACATTGACACACAGAAGGATCTAAACCTGCGCCATAGGAGATGGCTTGAGTTCCTCTGCGATTATGACTATGAGATACATTATCACCCGGGGAAGATGAACACTGTTGCAGATGCCTTGAGCAGGAGAGCCGACACTTCTGGACCGGAGCCTCGGGAGATGTCTATAGAGATGCTTCGCATGATGGAGGATATGCACATTACCATGGTTTCAGAGGCCGAGCCAGTGGTGTACAGACAGTACTTGAGCTCTTTGGTCGGCGATGATGATATCCGTAAGCGCATACTAACACATCATAGATTGGATGCTGATTTAGAGCCTATTTTCGGCGCCCTGGAAGGGGACAAGTATGAGGACTACACGCTGCAGGACGATCTTCTTCGATTTCATGGTCTAGTATACATTCCAATAGGAGATGGTATCCGGGATGACATCCTCAGAGAGGCACACTGCTCTAGATACTCAGTGCATCCCGGCATCACCAAGATGTGGGCTAACTTCCGACGGACCATGTACTTTCCAGGGATGAAGAGGGAGATCAACTATTTTGTGACACACTGCGAGACTTGCCAGCGAGTGAAGGCCGAGTGCAAGAGCCTGGGTGGTTTATTACAGCCACTACTTGTCCCAGAGTGGAAGTTCGAGGACATTAACATGGATTTTTTTCACGGATTTCCTCGCTCCCACTCTGGGCACGATTCCATCTGGGTTATTGTAGACAGACTGACCAAGGTAGCGCGTTTCATTCCGGTCAGAAAGGATGCTCTAGTTGCTGTGTTGGTGAGAGTGTTTGTGGAGCAGTTCGTCAGATACCATGGCATCCTCAGGTCTATTGTCTCGGACCGAGACGGTCGTTTCACTTCCAGGGAGTGGATGGCAGTGCATGCTTACTTGGGTTCCAGACTCACCTTTAGCACTGCCTTCCATCCGCAGACCGATGTCCAGACGGAGCGGACAAGCAGGACTATGGAGGACCTGCTCAGGCTATGTATATTGGATACGGGGAAGCCTTGGGAGAGGCTACTGCCACTGATTGAGTTCTCGTACAACAACAGCCACCAGGCCAGCATCGGGATGGCTCCTTATGAGGCACTCTATGGGAGGAAGTGCCGGACACCACTATATTGGGTCCAGGATGTGGATACTCGAGCTCTCGTATCAGATTTTGTGGAAGATACGGAGGCCCAGATTCGTTTGATCAGGGATCGGCTATTGGAGGAACAGAGCAGGCAGGCAAAGTTCTATGATGCTCGGTACCGGAAGGTGGAGTTCCAGGTGGGGACAGGGTTTTCCTGTAGATACATCCAGTTCATGGTGTCTCTCGGGTGCGGAGGCATAAGAAGCTCAGTCCGCGATACATGGGGCCTTACTTGATCCTGGAGCGGATCGACCCCTTGGCTTACCGACTACAGCTGCCACCGGAGTTGAGTACCTTGCATGACGTCTTCCATGTCTCTTCCTTGCGAAGAGCTCTCCTTCGGCCGGAGCAGCACATTACTACTACTGTCGGACCAGTAGAGCCTGACAGATCAGTTAGATTGGAGCCGATCCGGATTGACGATACGGTCGTCCGAGTGTTGCGGAAAAAGAAGGTCCCTCTCGTGAAGGTGTTGTAGTCCAACCATGGATAGGAGGAGCACACCTGGGAGCCGAGGGATCTGATGCTGTAGCAACACCCGGAGCTATTTGTATCAGGTACTTTTAAGTTATATTATAAAGTTGCTTAAAATTCTTGCAAGTAGAACCCCGTAGACCCGAACTTAAATTTCGGGGACGAAATTATTTTTTTTGTTTATAGGATTTGTAACATCCCATGTTACTTCTAGACCCCTTAACTTAGATTGGGTTAGGCATGGGGTGGGTTTTAGGGAAATTAGCTAGGTTTGACCCTAGGTAGTGGGTTGTAGCCATGTGGGCCCACTATAGGACCAAGTCAACTAAGTCAAACTAGCCTAAATAAGGACCCTAGCCACACCATGACCCAACCACATTGCCCTAACCCTAAAAACAATCTAAGTGGACCCTATGGCATGTCACTAGGTCAACACTTTGACCCTAGTTGACTAAAGTCAACCTTAGGCCTAATTTGGTCAAACCCACACTCATAGGCCCAATTAGCCTAAGTAGGGCACCCCTTGACTCAACCCAAGTTGGGTGGTGCCATTGGGCTCATGAACATCAAGTGGGGTCAGCCTACTCATCATGTTGACCAAGTCAACTCTCCAAGTCAACAAAGTCAACAATTTCACCTAAAAGATGAAAATCGAAGCCCAAGCCATTTCCCTTGGGCCAAGCCCACAAAACTTGGCCCATGACCAGCCCAAGTGGACAAGGACAACCCCTAACCCCTAAAATGAGGAGAGAGAGTGCATGCAAGGGGGCATTATGGAGAAATCACCTAAAAAGAGGAGAGAGAAATGGAATATAATGAGAAGTGGCCATGTGGCCTTCACTCCTTCAGCCCAAAAAGGTGCTGGCCGACCTCCTCACATCATTCTAAAAGGAATTAGAGGCTGAGAGCCACTTGGAAAGCATGGGCGGAGCAACCAAGGCTGAGCCCGAGCTCACCTTGGTTGTATCTCCCCATATACCCCCACCTCATCCCAAACAAACCTCACCATCAGCTTCAGTGAGTGGAAACGAGTGGAATTCGAGTGCTGGATCAGTGCATTTGGTGGAGAATCCAGGAAACGGGAAGGAGATCGCCGGAGCACCACCGCCATGCGAAACCGCCACCAAGCTCGCCGTCGAGCCTCAATCCAGGTCCGTTTCGCGTCACCTCTACTCGTGCTAGGATTTTAGATCTTCTAGGGGAGATATCGGGCTCAACTGAGCCCGATGCCATGAGAGGAATGAGTGAATTTCCGAGTTATTTCACCTTGCTCGGGATCGCCGGAGGAGCCAACTCTGGCGACCTCACCGCCGGGAAACGCTAGCCACCACCTCAGTGAAGGTGGTGGCGATATCTGCCGGCAGTGGCGGCGGCTCAGCTGGCCGGAAAACGACAGACAAGTCAGCCCAGCGCAAAGAAATCTCGGTCGTTGGCTGGAGGTAGGTGATGACCAGATGCCATTTATTTATGCTTTAAGATTCGTGCAAATAAAACTATATGAATTAAATTAAATTTATGAATGGTGAATATCTGTCACACATATTCAGTCACTTTGCATGTGACATTTAGGGCACTTAGAGGCACCACCATAACTTGACCCCTGAATAAAAACTGTAGCCCTATCTGTTAACTTTAATTTGACACCTTAATCATTAATTTTGGTTTAGTGGCTGGCCTGTAGGGAAGTTTTCCTAGGACTGGTCCTAGGCAAGGACAGAAACTAAAACTTAAGCCCAGGTCAAACCAGAAGTCCACATAGTCTGAAATTTTGGGTATGTTGCTTATTTGGACATATCTAGCCCCTGCCAAAAATTGAGAATTTTTGGGGACAAAATTCCTATAGTTTTGGTCATAATATACTTAATAAAATAAATCGTATAATTGGAGTGTTAAGCCTCCAAATGGCCCCAAATTTTGGTGGCAGGTCCTTGGGGACATTATAAGTATGTGATAAAAATTTCACTACATTTGGATCATTGCATGTTGGTTAATCCACTTGCATGTGTTGGCTAGTTATATCCTTGGGGTGCAAATAGCAATATTTTAAATATTGTGTATTCAGCCTAATTAAGGCATCTAAAAATCATGGAAGTGGTTCCAGAGGATCATTAGGATAAATTTGACCCCTCAAATTAATTATGGGATTTTTGGGATCAAAAATCCCATTAGTGTAAATTTTTAAAAATATAGCTCCTTTTGAAAATAAATTTGGAAAATAAGTTTTCCTCAAGCAAAAATACTCAAACTTTGCCAAGTTAAAAAGAAGGTTATATTTGACTTAGTAAAAATTGATCTTTCTGTTTGAGAACTTCTAGAGTAAAATACCTTGAAATAACCATTTTACCCTTATTATATTTAATCATGAATTGATGGAAATACATGTCAAAAAATTTTGGAAATATTTCTAGTGCTGTGTAATTGTATTATTAGTCTTGTATATTTATTTTAGAATTTTCGGAGGCACTGATAATCCTTAAATTAGCATAATGACATTTTGGTAAATATTTAAGAATGGAATTTGATAGGCCATTACACTATATAGGTTGATGAAACTCTACCATTATTCTTAAATTAATGTCTTATATGCTATGTAATTTTCCTAGAATTTGGGTAGTTGAATTTCTTATACTTCCTTTGTAAAATGATAATTATGATGATTTTGTATTAATTAAGGAATAAATAGAAATAATTAAAGGAAAATTATAAATCTTGGAAGACAGTGATATTTCACTATGTTACAGGTCATGATAATTTCTCACAACATTAGGACTATGATATGATATACTTCATGTGTTAAATGACTTGAAGAAATTAATTTAATGATATAAATAATAGGGAAAATTATGAAAATCATCATGGTCATCATATAAGTCCATACCACCCTAGGATAAATAATTTGAGACATATGGGCCAAGTATCTAGAAGTTGGATTCCGGGATGGAGTTAGGTCAAGGGCTGCGCGTAGTAAAAGTAGGTTGTACTATAAGCTCACAAGGGGATAGATCGACAATTGAACTAGAGAACATGATTGGAAGTATGACCCTGGTGGTTAGTATCGTCTTAGTGATGAGAGTAAAAAATGCAAGTCATTGGGTAACCACTGGAATGGAGGTCGGCGGAAGACAGTTGCCCTCACGATAATAACTTAAGTCATTAGGGTCAACTAAGAGTGACAATGAGAGTTGAGTGTGGATTATGGGTAGACATCAAATAAAAGTAATTATACTTGCGAAAGGGAACTTTGGATTCTAATTCCATCTTGGTTCCTAGTGCCCCCGAGACCCCTTCATTGGGCATACCCTGGGCAGTCCTGGGATTAACCTTAATTCACTAAGTATAATAACCGGTAGGCAAGAGTAGCCTAATAGGCTAGGTAAACTGTACTTGTTCTCACTCGTGCCGGGTTGGAGGGACTTGGAGTCTGTTGACTACTTGCTCACCCGTGCAGAGTTGGAGGGAATTGATGAGTAATATATTCACTCATGCCGGGTTGGAGGGACTTTGATTCTGTTGACTACTTGCTCACCCGTGTAGAGTTGGAAGGAAGTGTTTGGTTTACTTGCTCACCTAAGCAGGGTTGGAGGAATCAGGACAGGTTGGTCCTACGAGCTGGAGGCTCGAGATGAAATACTTGCATGTGCATAAATGGTGGTGGGTCATGCGGTACTAGGCCAATTGTCACACCGATGGCAGTACGGTGACTCGGGTGAGGTGTACGGGTGGAAGGGCAAGTATGTTGTTTAATACTACGGTCAGGCAGACAATCCCTGAAGACGTATACCCGACCTAAAAGTCTAGCAGGTAGCTAGCAATAGTACGCAGAGACTGTAGAGTGCACTTGTCGGTGTACAGAGGCGTACAGGAGAGGTCTTTGCCTGGTAGTGTGTATACCCGCCTAGAAAGCGGAAGTGCCCGTTCCGCTGCTGCCGTAGCCACAACGGCGGTACCTGAGAGTGATGCTAGCTCTCAAAAAGTGGGAACTAAAGGTCTGTGATCACGGAGTTTTTGTGTGTGAGTTGCACTTGCCTACTGCAATAATTGCATCATAACATTCATTCATGTTAGAACATACGCTTCATAGATCCTTATCATATAAATTAGTATGGGCTCTTTTATATGATAAGTTACAATTCCTGGAAACCTTAACTTATAAATTTGTATGGGCATTTTTATAAGTTAAGGTACGGCTGTGATGGTAGATAGCTTTACATTTCAGCTTACTTTATTCCTGCTCTTACTTTCAGTTCTTTTCTTTTACTAGAATTGCTTTTACTTACCTATACTACATACTTAGAACTGCTAGAGTAGGGTAACAACACTTATTACAACCGCTAGTTAACTCTTGTCACCTGCTTCCACTTTTTCTACACCTTGTTGTCCTCCGCTTCGTCCTCCCGCTCAGTGCCTAGGAGTTGCGGGCGAGGTGCAAAGGAAACGACTTAGTCTTTTTGACTAAGGGTCGATGACCATATCATTTTAGGAGCACGAGGAGATGGAGTAGCTCGTCGAGGAGCCAGGACTTGAGGAGCAGATGCCGATACCACCTACTACTACTACTAGAGCACATGTTCAGGTGTGATGATTTGAGATGATAGATTCTGCAGCTGTTAGATTGAGAGAGAGTGATTTGATATTGATGTACTGGGTATAAGCTCTTATTCACTTTCATTTTCGTACTCATTTTGGACTATATTCATGTACTTTTCATTTGATATATATATGATTAGTACTGTGGCTGTGGACTGTGATATTTACTCTGTTTTATACTTTTATTCTCATATTGGCCGACAGGTTTATGATCGTACTAGCCTGCAGAATCGGCGACTTGCGGTGTCGACTAACCCGTGTGTTAGTGTCACCGTAAGGCGGCGGTTCTGGGCATAAGATTCGGGTTAGCCCAGGAAAGGGGGAAACAGATCTTACACTGAGTTCGCCGATCGTCTACCTTAGATCGACGATCGTCGAAGGGGGGTCACGCCCTAGGTCACGGGCATGACACGTAGGTAACGGGCGTGACAGGCCCGGGTTGTAAATTCTGCGCTCGACCATCGTCTTCCTGAGATCGACGATCGTCAAAGGGGGTCACGCCCTAGGTCACGGGCGTGACACGTAGATAACGGGCGTGACAGGCCCGGGTTGCAAATTCTGCGCTCGACGATCGTCTTCCTGAGATCGATGATCGTCGAAGGGGGTCACACCCTAGGTCACGGGCGTGACACGTAGGTCACGGGCGTGACACGTAGGTCACGGGCGTGACAGGCCCGGGTTACAAATTCTGTGCTTGCCGATCGTCTTTCTGAGATCGACGATCATCGAAGGGGTCACGCCCTAGGTCACAGGCGTGACGGGTCGGTCACGGGCGTGACCAACCTGTGACCCAAAATCTTGGTCGATGTATTTCAATTCTTGGGCTTCCTAGGGTTTTGTCACGACAGACCGACTCCTAGGGGTCTAGCCGTAAATGGGATGTTACAAATCCTAATAAACAAAAAAAAAATTCGTCCCCGAAATTGAGGTTGTGCCTATGGGTATTTCTACCGAAATAAAATAAACTTTTAACATCCCATATGGTTTTCCTATTGAGTCGAAGCGAGATTACTTGTTTGATAAACGAAGGCAATCTCCCCAATAAACAAAAGATTAGCCCCTGCTTTCCTGCGCATGCCTAGGTTCTCAATTTCCCTTATCTTGTCCTATCAATTCAATACAAGAAGGTAATTTATAGTATACCATGAAAGTGAGGCTAAGATCTATCTCAACTCTAGAGGGGGGGGGGGTGAATAGAGTATTTTAAAATAATTTTTCACAGTTGAAATAAACAGCACATATAAAATTCAATTTATGATATAGTGTAGAGTGCTAGTAAGATGTTAAAAACTAAGAAGTAAAGAGCACAGCACACAGCAAACAAATCACACAAACAAACCAGAAGACACAAGGAATTATAGTGGTTCCCCAAAAACCTGGGTACATCCACTTTTCTACCACCCTTGGTAGGAATCCACTCAGGATGAGTTGATCAGGTGTCCTGACACCAATGAGCTTTTGATAAGGTGCCCAAAAACCAAAACTAGATTTTTTGATAAGGTGTCTTGCCACCACTGAGTTTTGACAAGGCTCTCAGAACCAGACTAAACTTTTGAAGGGAGTTCAAGAACCCTTTTACAGCAGAAAAGGAAAAATAAAGGTGAAGGGTGTCTTCTCTGTTCTCTATCAAATGAGAGAAGCACAAGTGGATTGATGATGTCAAAGCTCCCCCTGAGATGTAGAAAGGTTCAGGAAAAGAAGCTTTGCTCTAGGGTGATAGGTCTTCAGAACTTTGATCTCCAGCACAGGATGGTTTCAGCAAGAAGGCTGAAGGTAAGGTGTCTGGAGTGATGAGATTGTGAACACTTTTCAGTCAGCAAGAAGATTTTTGGAGTCACAGTTCTTCTGTTGTTCTTCTGCTATCAGTATACTCTATTCTGTGTGTTCACTTCTGTATCTCTTCTTGTGTATTCTATAAATCTTAATAACACAGAAGAAAAGAATAATAGATTTCTGACGTTTCCTTGTCCAAAATTAGCCGTTGGGAGTCATAAATGTCTTCCAAAAAATAGTCTTGTCTTCTAGAGCAAAGTCCAGCAAACATTCTCTGAATAATTCCTTGAAACTTGCTCAAGAAATAAAGACAAACGGCTGGGAGATCTTCTGACATAAATGCTGATAATATTCAAAAACATTCCAAAGAACAGCAGTATTTGAATTCCTGAAAGCGTCGATCTCTCCAAAGAAAACGTCGATCTGAGATCTACGATCGTCGAACTGAGCTCAGAGATAAAATGGACAAGCAGACAGAAAACGTCGATCTGAGCTCGAAGATCGTCGAACCGAGCTCAGAGACCTGAGAAATAACTTTAGGGAGTGATCGTCGAACTGAGCTAGAAGATAGTCGAGGGGAGTTCGACGACTCAGCAGAAGCTAGACAAAAGCAGATAGTCGATCTGAGCTCGACGATCGTCGACCGGAGTTCGACGATTTATTGAAGATGAGCTCCGAGAGCGTCAAACGGAGTTCGACGATTCGTCGACCTGAGCTCGACGAAAATTGCCTTAGACTAAGCTCTTCAACCTTGATCTTGGAATGATCGTGGGGGCAGCTCCAACCCTAAGTTCTAAGACCTAGACTCATTCTAATTTTGACCTTTTCAACTATACAACTAGGTCAACTGGGATTCCTAAGACAAGCATAGTGATCCTTACCCAAATTAGTAATAGGGTGTTCCAACAATCTCCCCCTATTTGGGTTAGGATTACTATTTACAAACAATCATAGGAAATAAAAAGCATACAACAATACATAAGCTAATACAAAATGCAGAGAAGATATATAGCAGTAAAGCAGATCACAGATAAATATCAGCAGATATCCAAAGGTGGATGAAATGTTTAGCTTACACAGTTCACTTCCTTTCAGATCCCTTTTTAAATAAAATTTCTCTATTTGGATTCTGGCTTTCTTTCTTTGACCTTCTGTCATCCTCTGCACCTAGAGAAGTTTGAGATTTGGGCCTTGGAACAACAGCCTCAGGGTGCAGCTTCATATAGTCTTCTGGATTGAAGAATTTCCTTGATGTATATCTTTCCAGTTCTTTCTTTCTCTGCTCTGATAAGGTAGTTATGTTTGAAGTATCCTTGCCTTGTTCTCTGGCCTTTTTTATTTGATCAAGGGCAGCCAACTCTTTCATTCTGGCTGTCCAGGATACAGGGTTATTCTCAGGATCTTCAAAAGGAATAGGAGATTCATATCTGTTGATGATTTCAGAAACAGTAGAAGGAGTCCTGGAAACAATTGTGTCTTTCAGCTTGTAAGGAAAAGGACCTGAAGAAGGGTCAGGGTGACCTTGTCCTTCCCTTTGATAGGATCCTTGTCCTCTTTGATTTCCTCTGTAATTACCCCTTTTGGGTTGATATCCTTTTTGATGCTGTCCCCTTTGATATGATCTTTGATAATGCTGGGAAGAACTGTGTCTGGAGACTGGAGCTTGAGGGGATGAACCTGAGCCAGAATCTGGAGGAGGAGGAGGAGGAGGCTGATATTGAGAAGATCCTTTTTCATATTTGTCAAGCTTCCTCTTCTTCTTCATAGCTTTCAGTTGATTTTTGGAATATTGCATCCAAGGCTCAGAGATGGGGCAGTCATGCAGGATGTAGTATGGAATATCATTTGAGTCTTTGGCTTTGGCAGGAGGGACTGACATCATTGCTTTACTTCTGGCTTTTCTCTTCTTGGCAATAGTTCTAGCAGAATCATCAGAATCAGTCCTGTATTGGTCACTCTCAGAACTTTGATGTTGATCATACAGATCATCAATTCTTCTGATAAGCTCTTCTTGAGCTTTAAGTTTTGCAGAAACATCAGGAGCAGGAGGAGAGAGAGCAACAGCAGAGCAGGCAGAAGCAGGAGCAGACTTTGGAGCAGGAGCAGCAATTTCATCAGCATCAGTTGCTGGAGTCATTTCTATGTCAGCAGTAGCAGCAGCAGCAATTTCAACAGAAGGAGGCACAGTGGCCTTAGTAGCAATTGAAAGAGGCACAGTGGCCTTAGTATCAGCATTAGAGATATCCACAACCTTCCAGGATTTGATGTAGGAATCAATATGGCTTGGATCACAGGTAGCTATAGGCACAATGGCCTTAGACAAATCTTCAGCAGGAGTTGCAGGCAGATAGCTGAAATGGACTGTATCAAATATAGATAGCAGCCTCTGCAGATTCAGTGCAAAAGCACATCCAAGAGCTGGAGCTGGAGCAGACATAATATCAGCAGCTGGCACTTCCACTTCTTCATAAGGCATCTCCCCCTGCCTTGGTTCAGAGAAAGATGAATCAAGGCACACATAAGATGGGATAGCCAGGGAGGAGGAAAGGAAGGCAATCTTGGTAGACAGCTCCTGTACTTGCTTTAGGAGTGGAGCCAGGGAAGACTCCAATAGAGATGTCAGCTTGGGAGCTAGCAACTCATACAGCCTGTCTGCCAAAATAGGAAGATCCACATGCTCAAGTGGGGCTTGAGCAGAGGTAGAGGCAAAGGTAGATGGAGGGATGGTGGCTGAAACTGAAATTGAGGAGAAAGGTGGAGAGGGAATGGTTGGTTCAGAGGATGGAATAATGGAGATAGAGGAGGTTGAGGTGGAGATAGGGGAAGTAAGAGATGGTGTGAAGGAGGGTTGAGAGAGAATGTCATGGAGCAGTTGTTGAAAGGAGGAAGTTGAGGGTGGCTCAGGAGGAGTAGAGGGTGAATCATCCATGAAGGAATCATCTGTAAGTGAGAAAGATGGAATGGTGAAGGTTGAATAGGAGAAGAGAGGATGGAATTCTTCTGAGATGGATAAAGGAGGGGAAGGCATAGGTGAGGAAATGGTAATTGGGGATGAGATGATTATGGTGGAGACTGGTGGTGAGGAGGTGACAACTTGGGTGGATATGGCTGGAGGAGGGGAGGAAGCAGGCAGCTCTTCTGCTGAAGGAGTGACTGAAATAGTCCTTGTGCCTGAATGAAGTGTTGCAGCAGCCTTGGAGGGGTTTATAATCTGCCTGTCCCATTTACTGAAGAGGGAACAGGAAAGCCTCTTGGATGCATTGATAAACATGCCAGAGGAGGTTAATAGGTCAGGGCACCTGTTGTGCAGAAAGACCCCTAAGATTCTCCCATAGCTAACTGCATTCTTGTTGATCTTCTTCTTAATCAGAGTGAAGAAGATGGAGCCCCAGTCCAGGTGTTTCTTATCTAATAAGGCTCCCATCAGGCAGAACTGATATCTGGAAATGGTGTCATGGGCTGAATGCTTGGCCAACAGCACCTTCCCAACTACATCAGCCAGGAATTGAAATTCGATTGCCAGATTTTTCTTCAGTAGCTTATTAGGGTTTACTGCATTGTGACCCATCCTATCCAGCATGGAGTCAAACTCCTCTCCAGACAGTTCAATGGAGTCTTCTCCAGTACTGAGTTGAAAGACTTCTGTTAAAAGAGCCGGGGATAGAGATACCTGAGTCCCCTTAATGGTGCCGACAACAGAGTTCTCAGTCTCGTCTGTTGCGGTAAAACACCACTCTTTAATTTCTTCTGAGGCGATCTTCATCCTTGTAGTCATTATTGGAGTCAGCTGTTGTTCTCAGAATAAGTTTAGGATGTCCTTGAAGCGCTGGTCGCTTCCGTCGAAGGAGTTTATGTCGATGTCAAAACCCGTGTCGAACTTCATCTTAGCAATAGCAGCACTTGATTCAGCCATATTCACCTGCAACAGAAAACCAAAAACGACCAAGCGTAGAGAATTTGGAGGGAAAAGAAAGAGAGTTGCAGAGTATGAAAGCGCAAAGGGAGAACGACGGCTGAAAGAAAGATTTTATATTAGGGTTCGACGCGAAAAAGGAAAATCGTTAAGCTCAGCTCGACGAAACGTCGAGCTTAGCTCGACGATTTGGGCTACAGAGGGAATCTGAAGAGTCTTCAAAATCGGCGATCTTCGTTCGACGATGTTGAAAAACGTCGAGCTCAGCTCGACGGCCTCTGATCAGAAGGAGAGAAAGCCTAGCTCTAGCGAGGGCTCTGAACTCAGATCGACGACTGGAAAAGCGTCGATCTCTGGTCGACGATTTTTGGAAAATCGTCGATCTCTGTTCGACGATTTTGGGGAAAACGTCGAGCGCAGTTCAGAGTCTAAACTCATTCTACAGACACAAAAAGAGGGAAATTTTTGACCTAGTCTTGGTCTGTTTTAGCTTTTCAAAATCTTGTAATTTAATTAAGGCTTCCTCCATCTAACATACCTAACTGATTTAGGAAGAAACTGTGTTTCTTTTCATCCAAAGGTTTGGTGAAAATATCTCCCCTTTGCAAATCAGTAGGGATATATTGAAGTTCAATTTTATTTTTCTCTACATTATCTCTTAGAAAATGATGCCTAATTTCTATGTGTTTTGTCCTACTATGGAGGACTGGATTTTGTGCTATAGAGATAACACTAGTATTGTCACAGAAAATTTTAGACTTCTCTAAGTTGTAGCCATAGTCTAAGAGCTGATTCTGTATCCACAATATTTGTGAACAGCAACTGCCTGCAGCCATATACTCAGCTTCAGCAGTTGAAGTTGACACAGATGTTTGTTTCTTACAGAACCAAGAGACAAGTCTATCACCAAGGAACTGACAAGTTCCACTGGTGCTTTTCCTGTCTATTCTGCATCCAGCATAATCAGCATCTGAAAATCCAGTTAAATCAAATGCTGAATCTTTTGGATACCAGAGACCTAGATTTGGACAACTTTTAATATACCTAAGAATTCTCTTAACTAAGATTAAGTGTGACTCTCTAGGGCTAACTTGGAATCTAGCACAAATACATGTGGCAAACATTATATCAGGCCTACTAGCTGTAAGGTACAATAAAGAGCCAATTATTGCTCTATATATTGTCTGATCAATAGGTTTCCCATGTTCATCAGCATCTATTACAGCATTTGAGGGCATGGGTGTTTTCATACATGATGCATCAGACATACCAAATTTCTTAACCAGCTCTTTTGCATACTTGGTTTGAGAAATAAATATGCCTTCAGCATGTTGCTTGACTTGCAGTCCTAAGAAGAAGGATAGCTCACCCATGCTACTCATTTCAAATTTAGAGTGCATAAGCTTGGAAAACTTTTTGCACAATTTTGAATCAGTAGAACCAAAAATAATGTCATCTACATAAATTTGCACTAGCAGGGTTTGGGACTTATGGGTTCTAATAAAAAGAGTTTGGTCTACTCTCCCCCTAACAAAATCATTTTCTAGAAGAAAGCATGCTAGGGTCTCATACCATGCTCTAGGAGCTTGCTTGAGACCATATAATGCTTTATGCAATTTGTAAACATAATCAGGGTGAGTTAGAGAGATAAAACCTGGAGGTTGTCTAACATAGACTTCCTCTTTGATGTCCCCATTGAGAAATGCACTTTTTACATCCATTTGATACACTTTGAAACCTTTGTGGGCAGCATAGGCTAGGAATATCCTGATGGCTTCCAGCCTTGCAACTGGTGCAAATGTCTGATCATAGTCTATTCCTTCTTGTTGAGAGTACCCTTGAGCAACTAGCCTTGCCTTGTTTCTGACTATAATTCCTTGATCATCCAGCTTGTTCCTGAATACCCACTTTGTTCCAACAATGGGATGATCCTTTGGCTTAGGCACTAGTTCCCAAACCTTGTTCCTTTCAAATTGATGCAACTCCTCTTGCATTGCAATGATCCAGTGTGGATCTTGCTCTGCATCTTGAATGGATTGAGGCTCAATTTGAGATAGGAAGCAAGTGTGCATCAGATTTTGGTTGACCTGACTTCTAGTTTGCACACTAGCTGAGATCTCTCCAATTACTTGGGTGATTGGATGATCTCTTGTTGTTACTAAGTCAACAGGGAGTGTTGATTGTTCACCAGCCTGTGTTGTTGTCTCCTCTAGTGGAGCAGCAACTGGCTCTTCAGAATGATTTTCTTCAAGATGTTGAACTTCTTCTTCATCATCACTGCTCTCATTCTTTTCAGCAACTTGCAGTTTGTTCAAGTCTTCAGCTAGAGAATGTACCTGCAGAGGTTCTATGGTAGAAGCATTCTTCTCCTTGAAAGACATGTTAGCTTCATCAAAAATAATATGAACAGATTCTTCAATTTTACAGGAAGATTTATTATAAACCCTATAGGCCTTGCTGATCATGGAGTATCCCAGAAACACTCCTTCATCAGCTTTAGCTTGGAATTTTGTTAGGTATTTCTTGTCATTATTATGAATAAAACAAGTGCAACCAAAAACTTTGAAATAGCCTATTTTAGGTTTCTTCCCTTTGAGCAATTCATAAGGAGTCTTGCCCTTCAGCTTGTGTATCAGGCTTTTGTTCAACACATAGTTGGAGGTGTTCACTGCCTCAGCCCAAAAGGACAGAGGTAAGTGAGCATCTGCCAATAATGTAGTTGCAGATTCAATGAGTGTTCTATTTTTCCTTTCAGCTACCCCATTTTGTTGAGGAGTTCTAGGAGCTGAGAAAGTGTGCCTGATCCCTTCACTCTGACAGAACTCTTGCATGAGAAGAGAATCAAACTCTGTCCCATGATCACTTCTGATCAGGGCAATGTGAGTGTTGAACTCAATCTGAATGCATTTGAGAAAATCTGTCAAACACTTGAAGTTATCAGACTTCTTCCTCAGAAAGAATACCCAAGTGAATCTTGAGAAGTCATCTACAACCACTAAAGTATAGGACTTCCCTCCTAGGCTTTGCACAGATATGGGTCCAAAAAGATCCATGTGCAACAGGTACAAAATCCTAGGTGAATCACTCTTATTAATTGATTTAAAACTACTTTTAGTTTGCTTGCCTAATTGACAAGCCTTGCAAAGTCCTTCCTTCTTGTAGGGACCAAAAGGTAGTCCTTTAACAAGGTTGTCTTTAGATAGCTTAACAATGGTTCTAAGGTTAATATGTCCTAGTCTCTTATGCCATAAAACATTAGATTTTGAAATGGAATTAAACAGGCAAATATCTACCACTGGTGAATGAAAATCCACTAAGTAAATGTTACCTCTTCTGTTACCTGTCAACACAGTTGTGTTGTCCACTGACTTGACTTTGCATATGGCTTTGTTAAAGGTCACTTGATATCCTTCATCACACAGTTGACTGATACTTATCAAGTTGTGCTTGAGTCCTTCAACATATGCCACCTTCTTGAATGTGACTGGGCCAATTTTGACTGCACCATATCCTTTTGTAGTTCCAAAGCTTGAGTCTCCAAAAATTACTTTGGGTCCAAGCTTGGCTTTGAAGGAAGTGAAGTTGTCCTTGTCCCCTGTCATGTGCTTTGAGCACCCACTATCCAGATACCAATGATGGTTTGATGCTGGATAGGTCTTCACCTACACAAAAATAACTTATTTGTTTTTGACCCAGTTAACCTTGGGCCTAGGTTGATATCCCTTGAATTCTGAAATAAAGGACATCCCAGGTTGATCCTTATAACCTTCAGGATGGTATCTCCTAGGAGGTACTATCCATTCAGTATAGGGATTAAAGCCTTGGGATGTGGAGCTTCTAGGATTGAATCTGAATGTGCCATTAAAGGTGTGTTCACAAGCCTGAACTCTGTTCGACGATCGTCGAACTGAGGTCGACGATCTTGGGTCAGATCGTCGATCTCCGTTCGAAGATCGATTATGCTGAGGTTCAGAGTTTGGATATCGTCGATCTGAGGTCGACGATCTGTAGTTAGATCGTCGAGCTCTGTTCGACGATCGTCGAGCTCTGCTTGACGCCATCTATTAAATCTAGAGTTCACTGTGCTTGTGATGTCCATCAGTCTGATACTTCTCCCATTTAGGGATTCTTCAAACTTTTTGGCCTTTGATAGTTCACTTTTCAGTGAGGCTATCTCCTCCCTACAGCATTCTAACTCCTCAGAGAGTTTGAGGTTCTTTGAGTTTAGGACACTATGCTCAGATAATTGATTCCTGAGAGAGATTATCTCCTTCTCATATTTTAATAGATCTAGACACAGTGTCTTAAATTCATCTTTGAAGTCTTCAGAATTAAAATCAAAAGAGTTGATTACCTGATCCTCATCTGGTTGACTTTCTGAATCTGAATCTGATTCTTCATCAGAGTTTTGCTGTGATGCATTGATAGCCATCATGCAAAATTCTTTTTCATCTGCATCATCCTCATCATCACTGGAGCTGGATGAGGCTTCAGATTCCTCTTCAGTCTCACTCCATGTCTCAGCAACAAAGCCCTTCCTTGTATATTTGTTTTTGCTGGAGGAGGCTTTGTCTGAGCTATTCTTCTTGTAATCCTTTTCTTTTCTTCTTTCTCTTCTTTCCCTTTTGTCCTTATTCTTGTTCTCTGGACAGTCAGGCACAATGTGGCCTGGTTTCCTGCAACCAAAGCATATGATTTCTTTAGTGTTATTTGATTTATCATACCTTGGTTTATCATGACCCTTGTATGGTTTCTTTCTGAAGTCTTTTCTGGCCATCTTGTAGAATCTTTTGGCCAGTAGACTTATGAGCTCATCATTTCCTGTAGCTTTATCTTCAGGCTCCTCTTCTACAGCTTTGAAGGCTATGGTCTTTTCTTTCCTTGTGGCTGGAGAGATAGCCTTTTGTTCTTCTTCTCTATTTTTAATGAGCAGCTCATAGGATTTGAGCTTGCCTAGGAGAGCTTCAGTAGTAATCTCATTTAAACTTCTGGCATCCTTGAATTGGCCAGATTCTTGAATCCCAAGTGCTAGGGGAAGCACATCAGGATTTTGTCATTCAGCTCAGTCAGTGAGATTTCTTTGTCTAGGGTTTTTAGCTCATTGACAATTAGACTTAGTCTATTGTACATGTCAGCCACTGATTCAGCTTCTCCCTTTTTGAAGTTCTCATATTGGCTTATCAGATGAGATCTTCTATCTTTCCTTTCATCAGCAGATCCTGAGACAATTTCAGAGAGTTTGTCCCAGATTTCTTTGGCTGAGTGGCATTCAGCTACCTTCTGAAAGATTTCATCAGACATTGTTTGGGCTAAGATGTTCATAGCCTTAGCATCTGCAATCTTCCACTTCTTTATATCTGCATCTATTCCAGAAGGAGGTGGGACAGCATTTGTACCTGAGCTTGCTGGTGGAGTTGGACAAACTGTCAAGACAGAATTGAAAATGTCTTCATCAATAGAATTCATGTATAATCTAATCCTTGCCTTCCAGAGTGCAAACTTAGAGAGGTTGCACACTGGTGGTCTGGTGCTTGCATAATCTTTGTTCTGTGCCATGTCTTTAAATAAAAAGGAAGATGTAGAGAAAATAATCCCCTTAAGAGATTGATCTTATCAAGGATCTTTTGGTTCAGGTGTTAGCCTGTATGAGCAACCAACCTGCCTCTGATATCAATTGAAAGTGAGGCTAAGATCTATCTCAACTCTAGAGGGGGGGGGGGTGAATAGAGTATTTTAAAATAATTTTTCACAGTTGAAATAAACAGCACATATAAAATTCAATTTATGATATAGTGTAGAGTGCTAGTAAGATGTTAAAAACTAAGAAGTAAAGAGCACAGCACACAGCAAACAAATCACACAAACAAACCAGAAGACACAAGGAATTATAGTGGTTCCCCAAAAACTTGGGTACATCCACTCTTCTACCACCCTTGGTAGGAATCCACTCAGGATGAGTTGATCAGGTGTCCTGACACCAATGAGCTTTTGATAAGGTGCCCAAAAACCAAAACTAGATTTTTTGATAAGGTGTCTTGCCACCACTGAGTTTTGACATGGCTCTCAGAACCAGACTAAACTTTTGAAGGGAGTTCAAGAACCCTTTTACAGCAGAAAAGGAAAAATAAAGGTGAAGGGTGTCTTCTCTGTTCTCAATCAAATGAGAGAAGCACAAGTGGATTGATGATGTCAAAGCTCCCCCTGAGATGTAGAAAGGTTCAGGAAAAGAAGCTTTGCTCTAGGGTGATAGGTCTTCAGAACTTTGATCTCCAGCACAGGATGGTTTCAGCAAGAAGGCTGAAGGTAAGGTGTCTGGAGTGATGAGATTGTGAACACTTTTCAGTCAGCAAGAAGATTTTTGGAGTCACAGTTCTTCTGTTGTTCTTCTGCTATCAGTATACTCTATTCTGTGTGTTCACTTCTGTATCTCTTCTTGTGTATTCTCTAAATCTTAATAACACAGAAGAAAAGAATAATAGATTTCTGACGTTTCCTTGTCCAAAATTAGCCGTTGGGAGTCATAAATGTCTTCCAAAAATAGTCTTGTCTTCTAGAGGAAAGTCCAGCAAACATTCTCTGAATAATTCCTTGAAACTTGCTCTAGAAATAAAGACAAACGACTGGGAGATCTTCTGACATAAATGCTGATAATATTCAAAAACATTCCAAAGAACAGCAGCATTTGAATTCCTGAAAGCGTCGATCTCTCCAAAGAAAACGTCGATCTGAGCTCTACGATCGTCGAACTGAGCTCAGAGATAAAATGGACAAGCAGACAGAAAACGTCGATCTGAGCTCGAAGATCGTCGAACCGAGCTCAGAGACCTGAGAAATAACTTTAGGGAGTGATCGTCGAACTGAGCTAGAAGATAGTCGAGGGGAGTTCGACGACTCAGCAGAAGCTAGACAAAAGCAGATAGTCGATCTGAGCTCGACGATCGTCGACCGGAGTTCGACGATTTATTGAAGATGAGCTCCGAGAGCGTCGAACGGAGTTCGACGATTCGTCGACCTGAGCTCGACGAAAATTGCCTTAGACTAAGCTCTTCAACCTTGATCTTGGAATGATCCTGGGGGCAGCTCCAACCCTAAGTTCTAAGACCTAGACTCATTCTAATGTTGACCTTTTCAACTATACAACTAGGTCAACTGGGATTCCTAAGACAAGCATAGTGATCCTTACCCAAATTAGTAATAGGGTGTTCCAACATACCAAGAGGTGGTGAGGTATACCTGACTGAACAACTCCGGGTATTTCTGCCTCATCAGGTCCTCCGGTTCCCAGGTGTGCTCCTCCTGACCATGGTTCGTCCACAGAACCCTGACTAAGGGGATCTTCTTGCGGCGCAAGATCCGTACTCCTTTATCATCGATCCGAACTGGTTCCAAGTGAACAGATCGGTCTTAAGCTACCGGCCCTTCGGTGGTCAAAATCTGCTGCTCTGGGCGTAGTAGAGCCCTCCTCAGCGAAGAAATGTGGAAGACGTCGTGCAGAGCTGCCAGCTCTTGTGGCAACTCTAGCTTGTAAGCTAGGGCCCCGATCCACTCCAAGATCCTGTAAGGGCCCATATACCTAGGGCTGAGCTTCTTCCTCCGACCACGCACCCGTGAAACTCCATGCATGGGCCGGATCTTCAAAAACACTCGGTCCCCCACCTGAAACTCCACCTGACGATGTCGGGCGTCATAATACTTAGCCTGTCTGCTCTGCGCCTCTAACATCCTATCTCTGATCAATCTCACTTGAGCCTCAGTGTCTTCAACAAAATCTGATCCCAACGCCTTTGGATCCTCATCCTGAACCCAAGAAAACGGGGTCCTGCATTTCCTTCTATACAAGGCTTCATAAGGCGCCATTCTGATGCTGGACTGGTAGCTGTGGTCATAGGAAAACTCGGCCAGGGGTAAGAGCTTCTCCCATGGTTCCCCGCGGTCCAAAATGAATAGCCTCAAAAGATCTTCCAACGTTCGATTGGTGCGTTCCGTCTGCCCATCCGACTGGAGATGGAATATGGTGCTGAAGGTCAATCGCGTGCCTAAGTAAGCCTGCACGGATCTCCACTCCCTGGAAGTGAACCGACAATCCCGATCCGACACAATCGTCTTGGGTACCCCGTGGTATCGAACAAACTGCTCCACAAATCTCCGCACTAGTACACCGACAGAGTCATCCTTCCTGATCAGAATGAATCTGGCCACCTTCGTCAACAGATCGACGATGACCCAAATCGAGTCGTTTCCCGTCCGTGATCGGGGGAGTCCATGAATAAAATCCATCGCGATTTCCTCAAATTTCCACTCCAGCACCGGGAGTGGTTGTAGCAATCCAGCGGGGTTCCTGCACTCCGCCTTCACCACTTGGCATGCCTCGCAATGAGTCATGAAGTATGTAATGTCCTTCTTCATCCCTGGCCAAAACATCATCTTCTTCAAGTCTGCCGTTGTCTTGGTGATTCCCGGGTGTATGGAATATCTGCTACAATGTGCCTTCGCCATGATGTCCTCCCGAATCCGGCCGCCTGCGGGTATATAGACCCTGCCTCTAAAACATAGCAATCCATCTCTCAGTGAATAATCTCCCGTCGAACCCTCTTCCAAGGCTTGGAATATCGGCTCTGCCCATGCATCTGTCCTCTGTCCGTCTCGGATGTGGTCCCGAATATCATCTATGGCCACCATCGATGCTAGATATTCCCAATACAGCTCTGGATCATTTTCGGATACTAGTGATATCTTTATATCTTTGAATGACCGGACTAGCTCCATGGACATCAGATGTGGTCCCTTCCCTGAGGTATCTCCTCTCCGACTCAGAGCATCTGCCTCCACGTTCGCCTTCCCGGGATGATAGTGCATGGTGTACTGGTAATCCGTCAGGAACTCCACCCAACGTCTCTGTCTGATGTTGAGTTCCCTCTGTGTGTCCACGTATTTCAGATTTTTGTGATCTGAAAAGATATCACAGTGAACCCCGTAGAGGTAGTGTCGCCAAATCTTCAGAGAAAAGATCACTGCACCCATCTCAAGATCATGCACCAGATAGTTCTTCTCATGTATCTTCAGTTGTCAGGAGGCGTAGGCTATCACATGCCCGTTCTGCATCAAAACGCCACCCATCCCCTGGTAGGAGGCGTCTGTGTACCCCGTGAATTAGGTCCAAGGGAACCCAAAACAATACTAATTTGCCCAATAAACAAACGTTTAGCCCCCAATAAACAAAAAGATAAGCCCCTACCTACCTTGGGCTAAGCATCTTTGATAATACCATGTTATATTCGTCCCAGCTGGGTGCACCATCCCTAGGGCATCAATCTTCGACTTGGGGTTCCAACCTGAAACTTGTCAATATACTCCATACTTTAAACTCTATGAGTTATATTTACGATGACCTTATCGGGGTCAAAATGTTCCCAATCCCAAATGGGTATCTTTCGAACTTGAATTCCTATCCGACCCTCGGTGTTTGTCTTTGTGATTTTCTCCGAGAAATCTTGTTACCTATACGAGGGTTAAGACTACTTATCTTCTACCATTCTGCTAATGGATTATTGATCTTAATTCTCCTTAAAGCAGTCTACTGATTTGAGTAATCCTTGATAGGGGCCGTAGGGTCACCTGAGTTTATCTACTAGGTTGTCATTCTTATGTTAAACTCCTCCTTTTATTCTATTTGGGTATATCCTTACCTTAAACAGGTTCATACTCAGGTTCTATTTTGAACTAGGGCATGCTATAAGTCATCATGGTTAGTCATGTGTCCTAATGGGTTGATTCTAACTCATTTACTAAAGAATTATAAGACAAGGTCTTTACAGCCGGAGGTGTCCCCTACTGGGGCAGGGTTTGCCTCAAGCTACAAAGAAGAATTCCATTTGTTGAAGAAGTGGACTTTTACATGTGATTTCCCTTATGGGCACACCACTGCTTCCGCTGCTTAGTTTGTCCCCAAACTAAACTCGCGCGGGGGTGACCCAGGGTTTGTGGACTGCTACTCTTTCGATCGATGTTTTCTCTGATACCACTTGTAAGACCCCCATTTTTTTTCTTTTAAAACACCAGGGTCTTAGGCCCAGAACCGCCCCTTTGCGGTGACACCTTCACGGCCTGACGGGTCATCACCACAAAGCGCCGATTCTGCCAGCCAATTCCATCCCAGAGAGGTAGCACAATGAAGTAGTACAAGTCCACAAGAAAATCACATATATAGAAATAAAATCTCCACAAAGGGAGTGTCCACAGAATAATATATCAGAGTACTAAAATACAGGCTTATGCTCGGTACATCATGTCCTCACTACAAATCACTCATGCGAAAGCAAAAACAAAACATCTACTCAAGGTCGAGACTCACGGTCCCGGCTGTATGAATTCCGGAGCTAGACTGCCCCATCTCCAAGCGCATCGGTCTCTAGGGCTGCTCCTCCATGCTGGGCTCCACGATTCCCTAAAATGATGCGGTTCGAAAACCGTTAGTCATAAAGACTAAGCCCTATCATCCCCTACACCTTCCCCCATGGATCCTAGGTACCGAGCGGTGAGGAAGAAAGGGAAGGACATGAAGGTGGAGATTAAATCAAAGGAACAGGTGGCAGCGGAACTAATCTAGCAATTCTATAATAAAAATGACAGAAACAGAAAGTATGTATAGTAACCTTAACTTATATGTGGAAGCGCATAAGCCAAGGGATCTTCTGCAAGGCTCCCATCATATAAAGTGTCTCATACCACTTATACGTTGGGGTGTCGGTTATCAAACATCAACATATAATTATAGAATTTAACCTTAATTAATAAACTTGCCCACACAAGCTTATAGACCAAGGGGACATTTTGCAAGTCCTAATGTATAAGCGTCCCATTCCACTTATACTTTAGGTATCTGGGTTAAATGAATCGATTATGCTATGACATGCAAGTGTAACTCACACACCCGACTCTGTGCACACAGAACTTTAGTTCCCCCTTTCGGAGCCATTACCTCCTAGGATACCTATGTAGTGGCAGATAGAAGCGTTGGGTTGGCCTCGCCCACCTCTAAACCAGTAAAGCACTACCGGTCAGACATATCGTTCGCCTCAACACTTGGTGCACGAAACGGACTCTTGCGTACTCTTGCCGGCTGGCGCACCGGACTTCTGTTGGCGAAGTGCTAACCACACTTGCCGAGTCAGCGTATTGGTGTCGGTGCATCGACCCTCCAATACCAAAGACCCACCACCTTAATTTTCTTTCCTTTTATTCACATGCAAGTTCAATCGTAATCACACAAAAACCGAGCCGAAGCTCCCCGGACCAAAATGTCTGTCTCTTAACCAATCGAGTCGAAGCTCCCAACAATCCTCCTGTGCTAACAGTGTTTGTGAAATGTGAGATCCTAATTACTATGTTACTCTTTTCAGTTTGTTATCGCAGTTTACGTTAACCCAGGACTGCCCCCGGTATTCCCTATGAAGGGCTTTCAAAGGGCACTAGGAACTATGATGGTAGCTGAAGCCCATCGTTCCCTTTCGCAAAGCACTTATTGTTATTGGTTGATTTCCTTTACCCATTCCCTTCTCATATTACGATAGACTAACCTAGGGTGATTTTTAACCTTCCTCTCTTCGGAAAAGACGATCTTTCGTCGAACCCGAGCACCTCCTAACTCTAGCCAACACCACTTCTCACTACTCTTCATATCATTCTATTGTGAAATCTTCCACATCTATCCACCCAGACAAAGTGACTAACTCCCACCTATCCCAGATCATGTCCTATTGCAATTTAACAATTTGCTATTTGCAGACCAACCTAGACTATATGTCGAACCGGTTAGGAAATGATCCAATACTCATCCAAATGCCCTAACTTATTTACTGGAGGTTTATCATGATATGATTAGCCTATAATCAGAAAACTATAATTTTCCTAATTTATCTGGCATTTAATTAATTTCCTAAAAATTCTTTGGGCTACCGATTTGAACATGAACTACCCTAAGTACTCATGCAAGATGTCCAACAAAATTATTGTAAATATTTTGCTATCTCAAAATGGTAAATACAAAGCATCACAATTTTTCTATCATCAAAAAAGCACTAAAACTATTTTAGCAATATTTTCTATATTTCTTTATTTATGAATAAAGTACAGAGAATATCCATCCAAAAATTATAAAATAATTATATTATGCAGGTACGACCTTAAAAATAGCATTGGTTAAGTTTCATAATTTTTCAGCTTCAATATCATCCATAATTAACTTTCAAAGCATAAAACTCTTTTTTAACATTTGTGAAGGAAGTACAAGATTTACTCAACTAAAAATTATACAAAAATTCACGAGCAACCATTCTGACCTAAAACATTTACTTCCAAGATTTTATGGGGTTTAAATGAACAGAAAGATCCAAACAATAAAAACATCAATTAGGGCTATATCAAACGTTACAAATAAAGTGTTGCAAATAGAAATCATAAAATTCCAGGAAAATTGCTATAGATTCTTAACTCCCCAAAACTTACTCTACTTGAGTTTTACTTCTTTTAGATAATGTTTAGTGATAGATTTTACTTATTTGGTATTTTACCCTAAAGATAAGGTTAGAGTTTTGAGGTATCTACCTGTCTCCAAATCCTCCAAGATTTCATCCAGATGATTTATATCATGCTAATGTCAACTCTACTAAATTTCAAGGTAATACGAGAGCAATTACCCTCATGTCCTTCACAACCCTCAAAACCCTCCATTTAGGGTTTGAGTTTGGATCCTAGGGTAAACCAACCCTAAACCACACCATTTTCTCCAAGTGGGATATAATAACCCCTCTAAGTCAGTGGTCAAAATATCTACCTCTTTTGAGGTGATTTGACCGTTCGAACCTCTTAGTGCACTTTTTACTCAAAAACGCCTCATTAATGCCTAGTTAAGAATAGGTGACTTCCTATCCAAAACTCATCCAAATGAGTTGAAATTTTGTACAAAGCTAGGTTTTGTTGCCAGGGAGCACTCACCAAAAATTGGGAGGGTTTGGAGGTCAGTTGACCACTTAAATAAATTCCTCTAATTTAATTTAATTAAAACAAAAACCTTAGGCAAAGTGTATCCAAAATTTCCCATTTTTAGACCACCTCTAGGTATGGCATAGGGTAACCCTCTGCCCAAATTTCAAGTCATTTAGACAAGGGATGAAGAGTAGGCATCCATTTTAGTTTCTGCCCAACTCAAAGTACAGCCCCCACTAAAATGGGTGCTGCGGTCAAACTGCTTACCCAAACGAGTTAAAATTAATTTTAAATTAATCTAGACTCAAAGGGCTACAACTTTTGTGACTTACCATTTTTCCGTATTCGGCTTCTAAGTGACTCGTTTTGCAGCATCAAAAATACACACATTTTATATATACTTTCCTTATATACTATATTCAAAACTTTATAATATAAATATGTTTTACTGTTCATCTTCTACAGAACCCGTAACTTGAACTCAAAAACATATATTTCCTGTAGATCTCCCGCGATCCGTCGCTTGCCATCCGGTCACTTCCCTGGCCAGCCACCACCACCACCTCCGTCAAGGCGATGGCTATCGGTCGGCGGTGGTTTGGCCGCCGGAGGTGGCGGTTTCCGGCGTACCCGAAATTATGTTTTTCATGGTTTTTCCATGAAAACGTGAGATAGGTCAGGCTCCATTGTGCACGAACTCCTTTCTAAGATCCTAAGATCTACCCAGAAAAGAAGAAGTAGAGGAGGACCTTGTTCGCGGTTTGGAGGCGAGATGAACGTCGGATTGTCATGGCGCGGTGGTGGCGTTCTCGAACTTCTTCAACACCAAGGAACAAGGCTTCAATCCATCAAGTAAGGGTGAAAACTTCTCCTCAAGTCTAAAGAGCCTTTTATAGGGGATAAATGGGGCTGTGAGTTTGCATGGATTGTAATGGTCATAAAAGCTCCCTTAACGAATGCCTTTTCGGTTATGGTGGAGGAAAGGAAATGCTGGAATAAGAAGAGGTGTTTACCAGGTGGCGATTTCCTATTGGACCAACACTTTCTCATTCTTATTAAGTAATTAGAGAAGGAAACGACCCATAAATACTCCTGGTGTAACTTTCCATACTAGAATTTATTATAACGCGTGTTAGAATAATTTCGGGCCTGAACTGATGTTTCGGCCTTTGTCACGGGCATTACACGTAGGTAACAGGCATGACAGGCCCTTGTGGAAAGTTCTGAGTTCGCCGATCATCTACCTGAGATCGACGATCATCGAAAGGGGGTCACGCCCTAGGTCACGGGCGTGACACGTCGGTGACGGGCGTGACAGGCCCGGGTTGCAAATTCTTCGCTCGACGATCGTCTTCCAAAGATTGACGATCGTCGAAGGGGGTCATGCCCTAGGTCACGGGCATGACACGTAGGTCACGGGCGTGACAGTGCCGGGTTGCAAATTCTGCGCTCGACGATCGTCTTTCTGAGATTGACGATTGTCGAAGGGGGTCACGCCTTAGGTCACGGGCGTGACACGTAGGTCACGGGCGTGACAGGCTTGGGTTGCAAATTCTGCACTCGCTGATCATCTTTCTGAGATCGACGATCGTCGAAGGGGTCACGCCCTAGGTCACGGGCGTGACGGGTCGGTCACGGGCATGACCAACCCGTGACCCGAAATCTTGGTCGATGTATTTCAATTCTTGGGCTTCCTAGGGTTCTGTCATGACAGACCGACTCCTAGGGGTCTAGCCGGAAATGGGATGTTACAAAACCTAATAAAGGTTTCTTGAGATGCTGCGTATGAGTCTTCACTTTTTCGCTCTTGAACCTTCTCGGCAAGATGGAGATTTCTGGATGCTGGAGCTCTCTGGATAAGTTACACAGAAAGGAACAGTCCAGATTATGAAAATCATCATCTCCATAGAAAAATGAGCCAAATTTATACTTTGGATCTATTGTCGGTGATCCTGGCTATTGCCTGTCAGCGTTATCATATCCGGCTGCTATGTGTCCCATGATTCCAAGGTTTCTACGGGATGATCCGGTCGTGGCCAATTGTGAGCTATTGCTTGGGATATATCGATATCGACAAGCGTTATAATGTAACTATACACTATGGATATCATGCGGTAACTATCCCTTGAGCTATCGCCTGGTGGCAATACTTGATATCGCCAGGCAATATCACCTTAACTTCTCTTTTCAATCCCAAATCCAAGCCCAAATGATTATAGTGTTAGACCTGTTATATCTGCACACCATAAACACACTATGATAAAAAACAAACAAGATTTGTTATAAGCAATCCAAGAAGCATGGAAAGCATGCTCCAACACCATGATTACCGTAGAAGAATACACAAAAAATTTCTCATCTCATGCTTCGGTTCCAAGCACCGAGAATTTTTGGGGCATATGATGAGGCCCACCTAGATTTGTAGAGAATTTATAGTGCAAATAGCCTCTTACCTATGATCCCCACTAACTTGGTGGGATCATGGGTTCAAGAGTAAAACTAAAGTCATCGTTAGAAAAAGATTTTTTTCATGGATGGGTCTATACTAAAAGTAACTTCTCCATCCCCTACCCGGATGAGAAATTTTTCATTACTAACATACAATAATCTCCCGAATGGTGGCAAGGAAGGGGAGGTCGAGTATGAGGGGTACTTCGATGTCCTCTTCAATCTCGAGGAGGACAAAATATACCAGGAAGATAAACTTGTCAACTCTTAAACGGAGAGAAGGACATCAAATTAATACTAGCTCCTAAATTGGTCAAAGCGTATTTAATCAACAAACTACCAAACAAGCATGGGATGGAAAACCATCTCGGATCATTCAATTTTTCCAACAATTTATTTAAAACTACTACGAGCATTCTACATTTAGAGAAACACGTAAAATATCTTTATGTTTCTTTTTTGTTAGAGAGCAAATTCATGAGATGTTTTGCGTATTTGGGCATTTAAGAGAGTGCCTTGCATAATGGAATATTAATTTGAATTTTGTTTTAATATATCAATAAATTTTTATATTGTTACTCTTTGCGCTCATTTTGAAATTTAGACGGATAAGGAATTGAAATTTTTTTTAAATTGCGCAGAGCTAAAGCAGAAGAAGGAATAACTTGTGTAGATTATGATGCAATTATCTCGGGTCCAGCAAAATTTGTAGAAGTTGCCTCCTTTTGGATTCAAAAGGTTATTGTATCGGCGCTCTCCCGTGAATTAGGCTCGGTATTGCCCAACAAAGCTCCATACTGGCATTCAGAGAATAATTTTGCTAGCAATCCAATTTGACTTTCTAAGTTTTTTAGAGATCCGGTGAGATTTTGGATATTGGACTCGTAAGAGACAATGTATTTATTGAAGACCTTTTCAAGTGAAGAGGGCTTTTGTGGTGCCGGTGGTGTGAATCTTGGAGGATTCATTTGTGGTGGACGTTGAGCATTATTGGGGTTACTCCATGAAAAATTAGGATGATTTCTTAAGACTAGATTATAACTATTATTAAAATAATATTATTATTCTAGTTAAAGGGAGGATGACAAGAGTTCCCCATATAATCTACATTCTCTTCGACTAAATTATTGCAAAAATTATTATTATTATTATTATTAATATTAATGTTATTACCATCCCAATTTATGGCAGAGGAAGCAGTCATCTCCGACACTTGCTTAGTTAACCTCCTTGACCCGAGACTCATATTATTCGGGCCCGACGCTCCTGCTTTACTGGATGTCTATTCCGCTGCTGCTCATCGTTTGTTTCTGCACTCGGATCCGCCAAACTTCGCCCACTATCATGCCGATCTGCTCTATTCCTCCTGGACACCACTCTTTTCTATCCAGAACTGTCACTCTTGGCCATTCATGCGTCGTTCCTCCGAATTCTACCCAGCTTTTGCCGCCGTCTTCATCAAATCATCCTCTACTGACCACTCCCCTCTAGATCTTTACTTTCTACACACCAATCGGCTGACATCATCTCTAGTCTACCTCCTTGGCAACACGGTCACCGCCCAATAGGCCGCGCCCGAGCCACTATTCTTGCCATCGGCGGACACTAACACTCGGTTGGATTTTTTTCCCTGACTGCACAAATCCTGGCCACATGCGCCTCTCTACGTTAAAGTCAGTATTCTCCATGCTCTTGATAGATGGGCCTCCCAACCTCCCTCAAGGCTCCCTGCCCTAGGTCGCCTCCACCACGGTTGCCTCCTACACCATGCTAGAGTTATCCTGCCATTCCACCTCCAACATTCCGCTACAACACCACCGACCCCTCCACCCTGCAGTTGATCCTCCCGTCGAAAGCGCAATAAATTATTTTTGATGGCTTACCAGTTGAAGATCCCAATTTACATTTATCTATTTTTTTTAGAAATTTTTAATATATTTAAGATTAATGGTGCCACCAATGACGGCATTTATTCGCGTTTATTTCCTTTTTCTTTGCAGACTAAGGCCAAGAAATTGTTGGGTCCTCTTCCTAGAGGATCCATCACTATATGGGCCGAAATGATGCAGATATTTTTAATGAAATATTTTCCTCCAATAAACACCATGAAATTACATACGGGCATTCTCTCATTTGTGCAAATCAACTCGAAGTCTCTCTAGGATGCATGTGTGAACTTCAAAGAACTTTTGCGGAGATGTCCTCACCATGCCTTTCCTATATGGAACCAAATTCAAACTTTTTACAATGATTTGAATCTCCAAATGAGACAAATGATTGACGTGGCCATAGAGGAGGGGGGCTCTTAATAACAAACCCCTGAAGCCGCTAATATTAGGATCTCATTCAGTAAGCCATCAAAAATAACCCGTTATTGTACCATTTGAATGATACTCATTTTAATTTAATAATTATTATTTGCCACCATCTGACAAATAATACCAGATTGTATTCCCTCCCAATTTGGTCTTGCATAATAGGACATGGTCCCTAGCGGGGCATCATTAAGGTTAGAATTTTTCCATTATTCCTTCGCTGGTTTCTATGAATGATTCTTCGAGAATTACCGAAATTTTTTGATCGCGGAATCGAAGGCAAAGCCACAAGGTGCGCTCAATTTCTGGGTCAAAATTCAATTTTGGGTCGTTCGAAAAACCCGCTCGGATCATACACCAAAATTAAAAGAGAATAAAAGAGGCAAAGAGAATAAAAGATAAAGAAGAAAAGGTTACAAATTAATATACTTTATATTAAATATATATAAATATATAATTTTTTTGTTTTTTTAAAAAGCGAGTTAAATTAGTCATGAACTTTCCGAGGTCTACCCTGTGAAGGGTTCTCACCGGTACTAGGAGGTGTACTGAGATAACAAGCCCAAATTGCCCTTTTGGAGAAATTAGATTTTTCCTTTAAAAATTTTTGATAATTAAATTGAAAAATAAAAATGATAAAATTAATAACTATTTCACTTTTCAAATTATCTACCAAATTCCCCGACAATGATGCCAAAAACATGATGGGATAAACTATGACCGACAAAGGCAACTGTACCGTATCAATAGTAGTATAGGATTTTACAACCGAGGTAATATTATACTCGGGGCGGTTAAGTAATTCTACTTTGAAAAATCGCTATTATTCTATCAAATAGAACTTTGGATTGGGTTGCAAAGCTTAAGAGACTAAAAGTTAGTTAATTTTATTTAATTGAAAACG
This sequence comes from Platanthera zijinensis, assembly GCA_039513925.1. NCBI lineage: Eukaryota > Viridiplantae > Streptophyta > Magnoliopsida > Asparagales > Orchidaceae > Platanthera > Platanthera zijinensis. The sequence goes on from CM077082.1 coordinate 178,065,540, forward strand.
ATGGATAAAAGCTTGTACCCTTTTTTCGGATTGCTTTAGACTAAGAAAATAAAGAAATGAAAATAAAAATTCAATTCTCTTATTAAAGATGCTTTGATCGTGGAGGTTCCAGAAGTATGACCACACTTCTCTCGAGGACTCAACTAAGCTTAGGTGTATTGATGAAGCATAATTTAACTTAGTTTAGTAGGGCAAAAATATATTTATTTTCATTTAAATCTCTTTCTTTATGCACTTTTAGGTTCCTTTTAGTTTCTTTTTATGTAATTTATCTAACTTAGTTTATTTTCTATTTTTCAGGTTTCTTTGGGCTTTTCGGCCAATTTTGCTGTTATATGCCCCCAAGTCACGCCCTACCCGGGCATGTACTTGAGGCGTGTAACCTATTCCAGAGGAAGAAATCATCCAGAAACCAAATCCTGAGAAAATCACCTGCATGCCCCTAGGTCACGCCCGCGTACCACTTAGCACGGGCGTGTACCTAGGGCATGCCCAACTATCCCGAGGAAATTAATGCCTCTGCAGAAGTCATCGTCCCACATGTCAAGCCATACATTACACGCCCCCAGGTCACGCCCAAGCCGGGCGTGTACCTGAGGCGTGTCCACTGTTCTAGAGCTGCCAGGTCATCATTTCCTGCCAGAATTCATTACACTATACCAGTCATGCCTCCCTATACGGGCGTGTACCATGGGCATGTTCCCCAGATCCAAAAGTCAGTTTCCATCCTGCCAAAAATCTGATACTCGTGGTCAACTAAGATTACACGCCCCCAGTATATGCCCGACCCAGGCGTGTAAGGGGGGCGTGACCCAGACAGATTTTTTCCTATAAATACCAGTCCTTTCCAAGAATTCCAGACCTAGTTTTGGGGAGAGGGGAGGTGCTGCTAGTTCTATTCTTAGGGTTTTGTGTTTTTTTCTTATGTTTTTTTCTCTCTCTCTCCCTCCATTTCTAGTTTTACTTTTCTTGCACAGTACTTTACTTACTTGTAACCTCCTTTTATTAGTGTAATATCAGTAGTTAGATTTCTTTTTATGCACTTGTAATGTCCATTTGGTATTTGTAATTGCTTTTGTTTTTAATGAATTTTAGTTAGCTTTCTCTCTTTCTCTTCATTTTGTTCTTAATGCACCTTTATTATCTACCCCTCTCTTCCCTATTACAATGAATAACTAATCCTCATCTGTGCTTGATCACGATGATCTGAGAATGAGTTGATCAAGTTATGTTGTTTTAGCTTTCTTTTTCTTCTTAAAGTAATTATCGAGGATTTACTCTTGGTTTTTATTTAATGGGACTATATTTCCAGTATATAGTTCCCATTTGGGTTTTTATTCTTAGTTAGCCGAGAGGCTCGTAGTTTGAATCGATCACCCAAGAGTAATGAGAGTTGCACGTACCCCTCGAGAGAGGCAGGCGTTAATCTCCCGGATTGGAGTGAAATCCAATAGCGGGGTTCACCACTTAAGGCGAGCTTTAGGTACTAAAATACGGATGAGAGTTCGGTCGGATCTTCCTAAACTCAATTGGGCACTTTTTCGAGAGAAGCGTGTACAAACTTTGGGAACCTCCACGGTCAAGGTGTTTTACTTTATTTATAATTAGTTTGTTATTTCATTTTAATTTTCTTATTTCGAAGTGATTCTAGATTGAGTACTAACATTTTATCTTTAGCCCTAAACTTTTATTTCTAGAAGTAATTTAGTTTTCTTTTTAGCTTACTAATTTAGTTCCTATTTTTAGTAAAGTAAATTAATCAAAAAAATCATTTGATAAAATAATAGCGATCTCCTCGAAGTAGAAGTAATCATTGCACCCTAGGGAAATACGACCTTGATATTAATCTTTAGTAACTTATACAATAAACGATAATGTACACTTGCCATTATCGTATATAGAATCAAAGAATATTATCAACTTCCACCACATCCACCTTCTCAACCTTTGCGATTTTCAGTATCAAGTTCTTGGTGTCGTTGCCGGGGAATAGTTTTGATATTTTGAAAAAGGATAGCTATTAATTTTATCGCTTCTTTTCTCTCTTACCCCTCTTCCGCGATTGATTTTATTTTTTATGGATAATTTTTGTTTTTCTTGTGGTGAATTTGGTCACTCTCGTGAGGAATGTTGGGTAGGATATCCTTCATCCACCCATGTTGGATCCCTAGTTGTATTTAGGCTAGGTTCACTAAATTAGGTTGAGTCTGACCCACCTTGTATAGCTAGGGTCAAGTCTAGTATTCCTAGAGTTTAGGCCAAGTCATTAGGCTCAACCTCATTGGACCAGCCTATAGAAGACCTCAGAAGACTCAGACTTAGAAGATTCTAAGAACAGAAAAATCAGTTCAAAGTTATTCGAACTCAGCTCGACGATCGTCGATCTCAGATCGACGAACTCAGAGTTTATTCTCTGAGCTGAGCTCGACGGTATTCGAGCTCAGGTCGATGATCGATTCTTTCAGACAGATTCTCTGTTCGACGATCTCAAAGCACAGAATTGGCAAATTATTTTCTGAATACACTTCGCAGAGCTCAGGTCGACGATTAGGAATTCTTAGGTCAATAAAATTGGAACTCAGGTCGACAAATTCCATTCAGAGGTCGACGATTTCTGTCCCGCTCCAGAATGAGTAGTTTTCTTTTTTCTGTCCCTTACTTTCTATATTAATTAGGAGTAATATTCCTGAGTAATTAATGCTCATATTCTTCTGAATATAGCCGTTATTGGCAGCATTAATTATGGTCTTCATCAGGATAATTACTTTCCTACTTTATTAGGGACAGTTGGGGAAACTCATTTAAGTCACATTCCAAACGTTTGCATTCTACAGATCAGTCAACAATTAATGCCAGCAATTCAAATTCAAGGGAGAATTTTTGACTGCAAAATATAAAATGAGATTTTCCCTTTTCAGTCGATATTCATTCTGACAGACATTCATCAGAGAACATACAACACACAATAAAATACAGAGACAGAGACTGAACTTTCAGAACTCTCTCACAATGTAGAAAACAATCTGTTTTCTACCTTGTCATTTCTGAAGACTGAAGAAGAACATTCATCATTATCAAGAGCCTTCTTCAATATTCTCTTCCAGGAACATTCAAGGGAAACAAATCTAGATTCATTCAGAAAGTTCAAGGACTATTTTGAGACAAGGGTGAAGACCTACACCCTGAAGCAAAGCTTCCAGTTTTCCTGAACCATTCAACATATCAGGGGGAGCTTTGTCAACATTAAGATCCATTAGTCTTCTCTGTTGATTAGAGAAAGAGAAGACATCATCACCTCCTCTCACCTCCTATAAAAGGGTTTTAACTCCCTTCAAAAGGTAACCACTTGGTTGTCAAGTCTCCTGATCAAAAGACTTGTGTTGGTTTTTGGGCACCTTATCAAAAGCCTAAAGGGTTGCTATATCTCCCTGCAAATAGATATTGAGGTGGCAGTCACCTGATCAAAACCTACTAGTGGATTCCTACAAGGGTGGTAGAAGTGTTGATGTACCTAGTTGGGGAACCACTATAAAATTCTTGTGTTGTCTGGTTATGCTCATTTTCTTTTTGTTCTTGCTATGGTTGTGATAGATAGATAGATTATCTTAACCTGCTTTTATTTCCTTTTATAGTACTATTGGTATCACCTAGTTTAAACTATGATATAAAACTTAAAAAAAGTCAAAGTTTTTAAATACTCTATTCACCCCCCCCCCCCCGCTCTAGAGTAAATTAGATCTAACCCCCATATTTCAATTGGTATCAGAGGGGTGTTCCCTTAGTTGTACAAGTTAACACTTGAACCAAGATCCTTGTTAGATCAGATTTCCTCTCTTCTTAGTTTTTCTATTATCATATAATGGCACAGAACAATGACTATGCAAGCACCAGACCTCCAGTATGCAACTTAAATATGTTTTCCATCTGGAAGGCAAGAATCAAACTATATATGAATTCTATTGATGATGACATTTTAAATTCTATCTTGACAGGACCACCAGCTCCTATGACAATAAATACTGCTAGCTCTAGCACACATGTTGTTCCACCACCTGAGTGGACAGATGCACAGAAAAAGGCCAAGATAGCTGATGCAAAGGCCATTAATATTCTAGCTCAGACAATGTTGGATGACATTTTCCAGAAGGTGGCTGAATGCAAATCATCCAAGGCAATATGGGACTCACATAACCAGATGGTTGCTGGTTTTGCTGATGAGAGAAAGGATAGGAGATCCAACCTCATCTCTTAATATGAGAATTTTAAGAAGGATGAATCAGAGTCTGTTGGTGACATGTACAACAGACTGAGCTTAATAATCAATGATCCAAAGACTTTGGACAAAGATATCACCCTTACAAAGGTGAATGATAAAATCCTCATATGATTCCCCAGCTCATGGGATTCAAAAATCTGGCCTATCAAGGAAGCCAGAAGTTTAAATGAGATTTCCACATAATCTCTACTTAGAAAGCTAAGTCTTATGAGCAACTGATAAAGTCAAGAGAGGATGCAGAACAGAAGACTCCTTCATCAGTCAGAAAGGAGCAAAATATTGCATTCAAGGCAACTAAAGAATCAATAGCCCCAACAGTCAATGAAGAATTCCTGAGTCTCTTAGCCAAGAGATTCTACAAGATGGGCAAGAAAGACTTCAGGAGGAAGTCATCAAAGCAAGATGATAAGCCCAGGTATGACAAGACTCCCACTAAGGAAGTTTTTTGTTTTTTCTGCAGGAAGCCTGGACACTTCATCTCAGAGTGTCCAGAGAACAATAAGAAGGAGAGAAGAAGAGAGAAAGAAACAAGGAAGCCGAACTACAACAAGCCCTCTTCCAGCAAACATAAAAGGAAGGAGAAAGGTTTCATTGCTGAAACCTGGAGTGATACAGATTTCATTGCTGAAACCTGGAGTGATACTGATGAAGAATCTTCATCCTCTAGCTCCAGTGAAGATGAAGAGGAAGCTAAGGCAAAAGAGATCTATTTGATGGCCATCAATGCATTAGGCAGTTGTTCAGAAGTAGAAGCTAAACAATCAGACAATGAAGACTCTGAATCTGAGGAAGATCAGGTATTTTCTTCTTTTGATTTTGATTCAAATGAATTTAAAACTGAATTTAAATCTTTATGTTTTGATTTAATTAACTCTGAAAAAGTAATTAAGCAACTTAGAGAGAAATTAAATTAACAAGAAAACCTACTTTAAGAAAATAATAAGTTAAATGATGAAATCACTCTAGCTAATGAACAAATCATTAAATTAAAGACTGAATTATCTGAGGCTAGGCAACTTGAAGAATCCCTAAATCGGAGAAGTATCAAGCTGATGAACATCACAAGCACAGTGAAGGCCAGGCTCAATGGCAAGCTGGGCTTAGGTGCTTCATCAAGCCAACCCCTACTGATTCAGAAGAACATATTAACAACCCCCATAAAATTTGTTTCTGAAAAGGGTAAAGAGAAAATAGAAGATAATCATGTTAAACAAATAGTATTAAAACAAAATAATAAGAAAATAAGAAAGAATAAGAAAAAACTTTACCATAACAAATTTCAGCAGATTTTGTCGAACTTAGATCGACAAAATGTATACAGTTCGTCGAACTCAAGTTGACGAACTCTGAATGCAAACTTTTATTATAATTATTCTCTAAACTGCGATCGACGAAACCAGTATGGTTCGTCGACTAGAAATTGACGAAATTGGGGCCCAGAAAATGAATACTTTAATTCTCTGAGTGGAGTTCGCTGAACTCATCCCCGTTCGTCGACCTCAGATCAATGAGCATACCAGAATTCGTCGACCCCAACTTATAATAATAAAAACTTTAACTCCAATAAGATGTTTAATAACCTAAGATAAAACATTAATCCTTTTAACCAATGGATAATTCCACCAAGAAAATATCATCCCTTAGGTTTCAAATATCAACCTGAATATTCCTATATTTCCAGCTTTAGTTATGTAAATCAACAAGGACCCAAAGTAACCTTGGTCAAGAATAACTAATTCCTATTATTGTAGATGAAGAGCTATCCAGCTTTTAAAAAACAATGATATCTGGACTGTGGATGCTCCAAGCATATGACTGACAGCAAGCACAACTTAATAAATTACAAGCCCAAGCTGGGACCAAAGGTGATCTTTGGTGACTCCAATTGTGTCGTTACTGAAGGCTTTGGAGAAGTCATGGTTGGGTCAGTAACCTTCAAAAAGGTTGCATATGCGATTTCAGAAAGCAATGGCGATTCTAGCAAGCACTCTCTCCGGCATGAAGTATGACACTAGTTTTGACATTGATTTCAATTCCTTTGATCTCTCAGACAAAATCTTCACAGATATTCTTCAGTTGTTTGAAAATCAGAAATTGAAGCAGTTTATGACTACAAGGATCAAGTTGCTAGCCGCCGAGATCAAAGAATGGGTCTATACATCAACTTCTTTTGATACAGAGATGATAAGATCAATTTTTGGAACACAGGTTTCTCTCTCTCATGTTGTTCTTTCTGATATTTTTTTATTTGAGAATGGGGTAGATGATCTTGAAATGGATAGTTCTGATTTTGATGAAATGCTGATAAGAATGGGTCACTCCGAGGGAAACCCTACTATGTTGCTGAAGAAGAACTTGTCTACTTAATACAAGTTCTTGGCTGATGTTGTAGGAAAGGTCCTACTAGGCAAGAACACAGCCCATGACTACATCACAAGGCACTAGTTTTTGGTGATGAGTGCCTTGGTTGATAAAAAAAAGATTAACTGGGGATAGGTTCTATTTGATTTGATTAGAAAGAAAAATTCTAAAAAGGAAGTTTGTTTTGCAAGAGTATTAGGAATTTTTCTGCAGGCCAAGGCTAATGACTTACTGGTCTCCCAGACAGTATTCATTAATGCCTCTAAGTGGTTGAGATCTGCTCTCTTTAGCAGATGGGAGAGGACAATTACCAAGCCATCCAAGGCTTCCTCCTCTTCCTCAAGACCTTCTGAGAGTACTAGGGCTGCTCAAGCCACTCCCCACCCTACTGAAGATGTTTCCACTCCACCTCCACCTCCTCATGTTCAAAGACCTACCTCAACCCTCAAACAAACATCCACATCTCCAGCCCATACACCAACACCTCCAGCTTCCCCACTCCAACACTCTTCACCAGTTCATACCCCTGATAATCAACCAACTCCACCTTCATCTCCAGTGCATGATACTCCACCTCACACCCCAGAGCATGTCACTCCTCCTCAATCCCCTCTTCCTCTACATCTTGCTGAGATCCCCCTACATAACATATCATCCATACCATCATTTAATCTGCTATCCTCTCCCATCCATACTCAATCACCTCAAGATGAGCACATGCAAGATTCCACTCCCTTGCATTCAACCTCTTCCACCCTCAATCCTTCTGTATCAACTCAGATACCCTCTGAGTTCATGCAAATGGATCCCTCTTCCATTTCCTCTTTTCTGCAAACCATCACTCCACTTCTACAACAACTCTTAACAGAGGCAATTAAACCTCTTGCTGACTCCATTTCCTCCCTCTCTGCTTTTCTGCCTACTGACATTCTGTCCCTTCTTCTGGGGTCCAAGCTACAGTACCCTTTGTAGCCAGGCAGGCGGAGATATTATATAAAGAAGGTCCAGTGCCCTCTCTAGCTCTAGTGCTCTCTCTAGCAGCAGCAGCAGTAGAAGAAGATACAATTTTGCAGATAGTTGAGTTATCAGAAGTACATATGGTTTCATAGGCTGAAATTATTGATGTAGATATGATGATTATACATATTATGACTGCTGGTGATTGTTATATCAATCCCAAAGAAGACATCCTTAGATTATTACATTCTTTCAATACAATTTATCTGATTTTTTTTCTTCCAGCAGTAAAGCAATCTTTAGCTATAGTGTGCTACACTCCTCCCAAAAGTCCTGAAGTTGTTAATTAATTGAAGGCAAGTTTTGCTTTTAACATGGTTGTGGAACCCTCAGGCCCAACCTATGTGATAGATGATAGCCCAATGCTAAATCTTGATGATTTAATTACTCAAGATGTAGCCCAAGAACTTGCACAAATTCAGAATGATCCGGAGCTGAATGAATTCCTTCTTGCTGACAAAGATATAGAAGATTATCAGATGATTACTGAGAATATTGCTCTACCTATAGTTGCTGAACCTCAAGTACTTCCTCAGGCTGAAAGACAAATCTCAAAGGAATCCTTGAAAGAGATAGATGCATTATATGATAACCCTCAAATTTCTTCTGATGATGATATAGATGATGACTCTGATGGATCTGATGATCCTAAATATAACAAGAAAGCTTTGAAGAAGAGAAAAGTGGTTCCTAAGGCTGCTCCAAAGCCAAACACAACTCATGACACCCCTTATTACATCCTGAACAAGATTACTCCATACCCAGGGATGCCTCAGTGGATGTAGCTATCCAAGAATGAGAGAAAGATAAGAAGAAGAGAAGGAGCTACTGGTCTCCTCGTAAGAAATTTAAGAAAGACCCTCCTCCTCCTCTATCTTCAGGTGCTTTTGGCAATGTATCTCAAAGATCTGCTCTAGTTACCAAAACTTATCAGAGATATTCTAGGCAGGGCAGTCAACAATAGTCTTCCCAAAGTCATCCTCCTCAAGCTTCAATCAAGAGAAATCCTACAGGCTCTATTGATGAATCGTAGAAGGAATCAAGTCCAAATAGGCCAGAATCTCCTCCATTTCCCTTTATAGATCCAAGACAGGTGACTTAAGGTAAAATGGCCAGATTTCATGATCTGATAGTACTTTCACAAATTAATAAAGCCAAAGCTGAAGGAAAGGATCCTTCACAATTCTCTTCCATGTCTTCATTCAGAAAATAAGAACTTAAAAGGTTGGCAAAGGCAAATAAATTCTTTAATGTTGATGACTATATGAAATTGCATCCAGAAGCTGTAGTTTCCAGAGCAACATCTCTCAACATCATTAGTGCATCAGACATGACAATGTCAAAGAGAGAAGCTACTGATAAAAAAAGAGAAATCATTTTCAAACAGCCTTGTGAGAAACTAGAGAATGGAAATCCTAAGCAGAAACAGTGATTTTGTTTGTGTTTTGTTCTTATTTTTGAACTCTATTTTGTCTAATCATGAAGCACTTATTTGTAAATATCTGCTGAATGTTTTTTTTTGTCAGATATATGTTTTATGCTTTATGATTTCTTATTTTATATGTTTTTAGTGACCTCACCCAAATAGGGGGAGATTGTTGGATCCCTAGTTGGATTTGGGCTAGGTTCACAAAATTAGGCTGAGTCTGACCCACCTTGTATAGTCAGGGTAAAGTATAGTAGTCCTAGAGTTTAGGCCAAGTCATTAGGCTCAACCTCCTTAGACCATCCAACAGAGGACCTCAGATGACTTAGACTTAAAAGATTCTGAGAACAAAAGAATCAGTTCAAAGTTCTTCGAACTCAGAGTTAATTCTCTGAACTGAGCTCGACGATATTTGAGCTCAGGTCGACGATCAATTCTTTCAGACAGATTCTCAGTTCAACGATCTCAGAGCACAAAATTGGCAAGTTATTCTCTGAATGAAGTTCACAGAGCTCAGGTCGACGATATGGAATTCTCAGGTCGACGAACTTGGAACTTAGGTCGACGAATTCTGTTCAGAGGTCGATGATTTCTATCCCGCTCCAGAATGAGAAGTTTTCTTTCTTCTGTCCCTTACTTTCTATATTAATTAGCAGTAATATTCTTGAGTAATTAATGCTCATATTCTTCTGAATATAGCCGTTATTGGCAGCAATAATTATGGTCTTCATCAAGATAATTACTTTCCTACTTTATTAAGGACAGCTGGGGAAACTCATTTAAGTCACATTCCAGCTGTTTGTATTCACCAGATCAGTCAGCAATAAATGCACGCAAATCAAATTCAAGAGATAATTTCTAACTACAGAATATAAAAAAGAGATTTTCCCTTTTCAGTCGATATTCATTCTGCCAGACATTCATTAGAGAACATACAACACACAAGAAATTACAGAGATAGAGACTGAACTTTCAGAACTCTCTCACATTACAGAAAACACTATGTTTTCTACCTTGTCATTTCTGAAGATTGAAGAAGAACATTCATCACTATCAAGAGTCTTCTTCAATCTTCTCCTCCAAGATCATTCAAGGACAACAAATGTAGATTCAGTCAAAAAGTTCTAGGACTATTTTCAGACAAGGCGGAAGACCAACACCCTGAAGTAAAGCTTCCAGTTTTCTTGAACCATTCAACATCTCAGGAGAGCTTTTTCAACATCAAGATCCACTAGTCTTATCTATTGATTAGTGAAAGAGAAGACACCATCACCTCCTCTCACCTCCTATAAAAGGGTTTTAACTCCCTTCAAAAGTTAACCACTTGGTTGTCAAGTCTCCTGATCAAAAGACTTGGGTTAGTTTTTGGGCACCTGATCAAAAGCCTTTCTATATCTCCCTGCAAATAGATACTATAGTGTCAGTCACCTGATCAAAACCTGCTAGTGGATTCTTACCAGGGTGGTAGAAGAGTGGATGTACCTAGTTGGGGAACCACTATAAAATTCTTGTGTTGTCTGGGTGTGCTCATTTTCATTTTGTTCTTACTGTGACTGTGATAGATAAATAGATTAGCTTAACCTGCTTTTACTTCCTTCTATAGTACTATTGATGTCACCTAATTTAAACTCTGATATAAAACTTAAAAATAGTCAAAGTTTTTAAATACTCTATTCACCCCCCTCTAGAGTAAATCAGATCTAACCCCCATCTTTCAACCCATGATTTTATTCCTTCCGGATCGGATCAATTTGGCAAAATTGATCCATTCGTGAATTTTTTTTCATGGGGTTACGATGATTTTCAAACGCCTTCCTACTCTTCTCCTCCGAATTTTTCTGATTTTAATTTTTTAGAGATTTCTTGAATGGACATTTTGATCCCAGCCCTACTTTGAACTAATCAAGGTGGCAACACCCTGATCATTCTTGGGGCCAAGGTGATCATCAACCCATTGCATCTCATGGTTTCTCCGCTTTTATTCGCAAGTTTGCGCACCTCTTGTTTTAATTTTAGCGAAAATGAAATCATTTTTGATTTTGTAGAATTTGATGCACCCGTCAATTCTCATTTCAAAGTGATTTTTGATGCTTTAGCTTCTGAGGCTGCAACTTTTTCTTCTCCTCCTCCTCCTATTTATCTTTCGAATGATGAATCTTCGGAATTTCTGCAGTGCCTTCGATCACTCGTGGAGGACGATTATTCAGAAATTCCATTGTGCTTTCAACCTCCCGAGGAAATCCCGATTTTTTTTCCAATTTTCCGAGGAAGACGAACTTTATTGTGTTCGATCTTCCGAGGAGATTTATTTTTCGGATATCCTGTTTTGCTCCCAATTTATGGAAATGATTGATATTCAAGTGGAGCAACTAGAATTTTTTATCCAAAAATTTTCTAGTGATCAAACGTCGCCTTCTTCTTCTTTTTCTTCTCTTCCCCCTCCTTGCGAAAATTTTTCTTCCTTTTCTTCTTTTATTTTTCCTTCTAATTTAGTTCTAGTTCTTCTTCTTTTTCCCCTTCAAATAGTTTATTTTCTTTTACTAACAAATTTTCTTTTTTCTAAATCTTTTTTTCCTTTTTGTTTTATTTAAAAAATAAAAAATAAAAAAATAATAATTTTATTTTCTTAAAAAATGTTTTGGCACTCGCGCCGCAACGCATATTACGCGAGCTGCCATTACATTTCTCTTTTTATTTTCCATTTAGCTAACCAATAACGTCGAGCTCAACGACGATAACCCAAGAGCGCTCTTGGGAGTCACCCCTTGCTTATCCATTTTTGTTTTGTTTTGTGCAGGAATAAGCTCTCAGGTATTTGTGCTGCTTGTCACCTCTCAACTTGGACTCGTGCTGATCTTTAGCTCCAGTTCGGGGGGGGGGGGGGGGGACGCTTTTTCAATGTCTCGGCATCAAGCGCTAGAGAAGCATCTTTTCCTTTTCTTTGCATTTCTTTTTCTTCTTTTCTCTCTTTTCCCATCTCTCTTTACACTTAACTTTAAACATTAGGGACAATATTTAACTTTATGTTTGGGGGAGTGTTTCCTTAGTTAGTTTACTTTAGAAAAATCAAAAATATATATATAAATGTTTGAAAAAAATCCCAAATTAAATTGAGTTAATTTTTGCCAAATCAATTAGTACCCTGTCGCTTTGCATTTTATTGTTTTTAAGCTTATGTATACTTATTTAGTTAGAATAAATTAGATTAATTTTCTGTTTAAATATGTTTAGCGAGTAGTATGTTGACTCATGCAGTGTTCCTATTTAGAGTAGTATGTTGTTTTTGAAATTTTTTTTGAATCTTTTTCACTTTTCCCTAGCCTTGTTTTTATTTATTTTACTTTTATAAAACCCATCATCCTGTATTTTTCCTTATTAAAATCTTTTAAAACATTAATTAGTATTAAGTGTAGTAGACACAAACCGGTCTAGACGCTTATTATCATTATTTTCATGAAAGCAAATTCTCTATTTTCTATTTTGTTCTTATCTTCTTTTGAAATTTCAAAGCTTTACTTTAAGTAGATTTATGAAGCATGAAAATTATTTAGGCATTTCTTTTGAAACCTTTGAGCCTTTGCACCCAGCCTAACAATAATCGTTACTAGCCATTTTGTGCCTTTTTTGTTCCTTTTTGTTGCCCCACTTTTTATTTCACCATGACCAAATAGCTTACCTATATGCACACTTTAAATATGTTTTTGAGCTTTAATTGCTAATGTGCAACTTTTTGAAAAAATTTGTGGAAAATCCTTGAAAAAACTTTTGCTACAAAAGTGGAAATATTTAAGTATGAAAATTGAAAAAAAATAAAACATGAAAAAAATGAAAAATGAAGAAAAAATATATTTGATGAAAAAAGAAAAAGAAAAGAAAAAAAGTGGAAAGTATTTATTTAGGCTATCATTATTTTGGCAAAGCTCACTTCTTTCTTGTTTTAAGTGTGCAAATACCGCTCGTGTTTATCTTTTTAATATCGCACTCTTAAAAACCTAAGCCTAACTATACGCCTAATTTAAGCCATAGTGATTCGTGTTTCCTACATTTACTTTTTAGTATAGTAGCAAGAAACTAGATTGAGTAAGTGTTTTTTGATAAAAATATTGATCTTTGTCTTGATTGACTATGGTTTTAATTTGTCTCTTAAGCTTTAGTAGTGACTCAATGCGTTTTTTACTCATTACTTTACTAAGTTTTAATTCTGTAAATATTTGGGATGATTTGTTTTTATATTTAGTGATATTTATAAAAATCTATGCTAAGTTAAAGTAGGAATTTTTAGTTTTTTTCAAAATTTCTCTACCTCTAAATTCCCGTCTTACTCGTTATAACATTTTAAACTTTTCAATTAATTCTCTTTATTTTCGCTAACTCATAGTCTTTGTTTGAGGATAAGCAAGATAATAAGTATGGGGAATTTGATGGAGCATAATTTAGCTTAGTTTATTAGGGCAAAAATATATTTATTTTCATTTAAATCTCTTTATTTTTGTATTTTTAGGTTCCTTTTACTTTCTTTTTATGTAATTAATCTAACTTAGTTTATTTTCTATTTTTCAGGTTTCTTTGGGCTTTTCGGCCAATTTTGTTGTTACACGCTGATGCAGGCCCATGTTTTCGACGGATTAAATACTACGCGTTCATTCCAACATTATAGCATTGAACAATGCAACGGGTCACTACCCCTTATAGAGATTGAACAAGGGCTATATGACAATGTTCTCTCAAGCGAAAAGGACCTACCCGTTCTGGACATTTAACAATTCAAATTAAAATTAGTCGCTAGCTTTCACAAACCCAATAAGAGAGGAATGCAGACTAAATAGCGATTTAAAATAAAGTCCAAAATATATTCCCAAATTAATTAAAAACAAGGTCGACCAAAACCACTTGAACTCGAGGAGAAATCAAGGGTAGTGAACCAAATTTCTTCTAGCGTTCACGAGATCTACCCGATTTGATTGATACAAAAATGTTCGGATAATTTACGCTTGAAATTTAGATTTTAATTAAGCATGATTTCAATATAAATCGTGACAAAATACTATCCTTCTATTTCCATCAAATCTCACAAATAATTTAGAAGAAGCACACATGAGTTGGTTTAGAAATCATTACCCAAATCCCAAGAAGTCCGTCCATAATATTGAGTGGAGGTAGCGCTCACGACGGTGGTTGATTTCTACTTCCATGCAAACCACAGATCCGCACCAGATGATGAAGACGTGAGCCGTTTTCCTTTGCAATAACCCTAGGAGAGGGAGAAACCTTGAAGGACAATATATATATGGAAAGAAGAGAGAGAAAAGTTGGCAGATGTAATATTCCAAGGTGGTGGAAGAATATATATGGAAAGAGGGTGGTCGGGTGGTTGGAAGGAGTCAAGAGTGGGCAGTTTTCTTTTGTATTGGAATGGAGGAGAGGGCTCGGGTTAGTGGAAGGAGAAGGGTGGCCAGTTAGTTGGAAGGGAGAGGGTGGGTGGCAGCTAGGGTTAGCCGAAAATTCCAAGAGGGAAAGAGGGTAGTGGCTCGGTTTTGGGGAAAGAGGAAGATGATGGTGGAGACCTTAATGATGGAGGAGGAGGAGAGGAGCCCAAAGTTAGAGAGGGAGAGAGGGGGGTGGGCGGCGACCAAGAGGGGGCAAGAGAAGTTGGGGGCCGAATTTTCACAAAGGGAAAAGAGAGAGGAGGAGGGGAAATTTAAATTTTGAATTCTTGGTTTCAATTTTTCATTCTTCTCCATTATTCTCTTCATAACATGGCTATATATAGCCTACACCACTCCATCTCCACCCTTCATGAAAAATAAAATAAACCTATGATGGTTATATGCACCCATCATTACATGAAATAAAAATAATACAACATGATGGTTATATGCTTCCATCATACATGAAATTAAAATACAATATTTTAATGCATGAAATAAAACTCTTAAAATAAAAACTGCTAAAATATATAATTATAATTATTTAATTTAAAATTATATATTTTATTTAATGGCAGCGGAGGACGTCATGCAAAACATGTAGCGGCAGCAGATTAGCGAAGAACGTCGCGGTTGGATTTCATCCTCGAGCTTGCTGCAACATTCATCCAAATCAACAAACTCTCTATGTCAAGGATCAACGACCGCATCAACAACGTCTCCATCAATTCTCCCCCACCCAAAATTACTTATCACCGATGAGTGGCACGTGAGGGGAGAACAGTCAAAAGCAGCAGCAACATGAGGAAAATCTGGCCATGATATCCATATCGTAGTAGCACGAACATCCATCAGCACTGAGAACCTTCCAGGCAAAGAAACAACAAAAATCTCGAGGAAACTCGAAAGGGTATCAAGCAAAAGAAATAAAACTTGAATCTTACAATCCGGTTCAAGAACCAAGGAGTCATTATGGAAAATAGACACGACAGAACTAACACTCCCCAACCCAAGAGAATATTTAGTGGGTGGAAGAAACAACGGGGAAAGCATCTCATGTGGAACAGAGACATACAGTAAAAAGTCCAGAAACTTGAAATAAAGTGAAACACCCTGTGCTTTATAAAAATCTGAAATTAAAGCATAAAATCCGAAGTTCTTCATATCCATGGATGGGTCGGCTTTCCTACATATTAAATTATTAACGGAGCCAGAAGGCATCAGCTCGAGGACTGAAAAGACTAAACCCAAACCACTAATTCTAGCGTAGGATGGTCTCGACATGGGTCATAAGTGCGTGCGATATAAATTAAGTTGAAACACTAACATTCTAGATACATGAGGAGTGAAACCATATGCTACATGACTTGACCCAAATGCAGTGGATAACGGGGTTAAGTCAGGTGGCATGGGATCCTTATAATCAAAAATGATTTCAATTGGCTCCAAATCTACAGTTTTAATTTTAACTTTAATATACTCATGCTTGGCATGAAGATATGCCACAAAGAACCGCTCATCATAAATTATAGATTTGGACCCTCCCGGATGTGAAAGGATGTGCGAGCGATACAACTTAAGGGGCCCAGCTATAGCCACTAATGTGTGGACATGAGGGTCATCAAAATATAGTGGGTAAATGCGTGCAATCGGGTGTGGTATATAAGCAATTCTAGGGGATACCACATCCGGAGGCACAATAGCTAAAGAGTCAGATATAGTCGAGGACAGAACCGTAGATGGACACGCAGAAAAATTTACTGTCAATGGTGACACATAGTCAGATCTACGTAGTGCGGTGAAAAGACCAAATACTAGTGCGCTCAACTTATTAATATCTAAACGTTGAGACAACGCCAATGTAGGAACTAATATAGTAGGCGTGGCACAAAAACTCAGACTAGGACTACCAGTTCCACGTCCTAAAAAGTCATCTAAGATAGGCAAATAAACAGGGGGAAGGGTCGGTAAAATCAATCCCAGGATAAAATCAAAATTAGAATAAATTCACCCAACGGTGACAACATCAAGGAACTCTCATCCAGGTGTATAACAAGATAATCGTCCAAAAGTACCCTTCCCTCAGATGGTAACTCATCCACAATATCAATATGGAAATCCTTACTTTCAGGATCCTTAGATAACTCAGATACAATCTCAGTGGGTATGATCGTAGGCTCTATCACGATGGGGTCGTATCCTGGAGAGGGCACTCAATACTAGGGTGGTCAGTCACAATACTAGTAGAGGAAGTAATAGGCAATAGAATACTCTCACAGATTGGACTATCATCATCCCATACATCGTCTTCCAAATCACTAGGGATTCCCTCAATGTCAGAATCATCAGAATCGTCGGGCACTAACGTACAATTATTGGAATACTCTCACCTAGCTTGTCATATTCAGAATCCATAGATACCACATCTACATCATAGTCCTCGGGGGGTATTAGTCATAATCTCAAGAGGCTCAGACGTCAGAGCTAAAGGAGCCAATACCCTTGTATTAAAATCTTTGGAGTCCAAATTATGGGGTCTAAACTGCTTATTTTCCCTAGAGGTAGAAATAGGAACCCTTTGGGTATTACTACCACTATGGGGATAGGATCTAACCTGAGGTATATGGTCACGCCTATAAGTAGCTATAGGTCTAGTGCCATAACTAGTCTTACTAATGGGTGGCATAGGGTAACTCCTATAAGCAGCTATGGGTCTAGTTCCATAACTATACTGACTCACAGGTATGGTGCTATTAGTATGAAGGTAGTCAGGATCAAATTGATCCGAGAGTAAGCTTCGCATGTGCGGCCAAGCATATTGATAGCTACTAACATGACTCTCTTCGTTTAACCAAAACACGCGGGCTTGACCTACTGACCGCTCTCGGGCGATGTTAACCTTTTGGTGGTCATCCCATATGTGGCAATCAAAATAAATTTCTATTCCCTAAAGCCAGTCTCTACAAATTTGGGACACCCTAAACTGTCATAAGTAGGATAAGTGTGGGGTTGCCTAGGGGGTGGTGGTGCCACTTGGTTAGCCTTTAGTTGCGGAAGCAAAACCTTAATCTCATCCATTATAGGGGAATGAACTGGTTTTCTAACTTTCGTCATGGAACCAAAAGATTGTAATCGGGAAACATTAACGTCATAAGCCATTTTCTAGTGGTGACAGGATAGAAAAAAATTTACTCGAATTTTGTGCACATGCAATGAAATAAAGACTCTGATCCTATAAAATTATAATAGATGGAATTGTTCACGCTAAATAACTAAGGCAAAAAATAGATTTTTTGTATTTTATTGTTGGAAATAATTAGGAGATTATTAAAAAACAAATTTGGTTTTTTTGAAGAAAAATAAAAATTTTAGGCCGCTATTTGCAGACCAAAAATAAAAATTATTTTTATTGTTTTGGCAATGAAACGTGCAAGTGCGTGTCGGCGTACTAATAAAAGGGGGAGGGTGCCAATTAGGAAATTGACATGAGCCTTCATCTGATACCAAATATATGCAGGCCCATGGTTTCGACGGATTAAATACTACGAGTTCTTAGGTTCGGTAATTATATTAAATACGTAGAGAGCAATATTTCTCTAAAATTAATACTAGCGATGATTCCAACATTATAGAAATGCACAACGCAAATGGTCGCTAACCCTTATAAAGATTGAACAAGGGCTATATGCCAATGTTCGCTCAAGTGAAAAAGACCTACCCGATCCGGACAATTTGTAATTTAAATTAAAATTATTCGATAGCTTTCACAAACCCAATAAGAGAGGAATCCGGACTAAATAACCATTTAAAATAAAGTCCCAAATCAATTCTCAAATTAATTAAAAACAAGGTCGACCAAAATCACTTGAACTCGAGGAGAAATCAAGGGTAGTGAACCCGATTTCTTCTAGAATTTACGAGATCTACCCAATCCGATCGATACAAAAATGTTCGGATAATTTACGCTTGAAATTTAGATTTTATTTAAGCACGATTTCAATATAAATCATGACAAAATACTAGCCTTCTATTTCCACAAAATCTCACAAATAATTTAGAAGAAGCACACAATAGTTGGTGTAGAAATCGTTACCTAAATCCAAAGAAGTCCGTCCACGATATTGAGTGGAGGAAGCGTACACGACGGTGGTTTATTTCTACTTCCACCCAAACCATGATCCACACCGGACAATGAAGATGCGAGCCGTTTTCCTTTGCAATAACCCTAGGAGAGGGAGAAACCTTGAAGGACAATATATATGGAAAGAAGAGAGAGAAAAGGTGGTAGATGTAATATTCCAAGGTGGTGGAAGAATATATATGGAAAGTGGGTGGCCGGATGGTTGGAAGGAGTCAAAGGTTGGCATTTTTCTTTGGTGTTGGAAGGGAGGAAAGGGCTCGGGTTAGTGGAAGGAGGAGGATGGCTAGTTGGTTGGAAGGGAGAGGGTTGGTGGTGGCTAGGGTTGGCCGAAAATTCCAAAAGGGAAAGAGGGTAGGGGCTCAGTTTTGGGGAAAGAGGAAGATGATGGTGGAGACCTTGATGAGGGAGGAGGAGGATGAGTAGAGGAGGCCGAAGATAGAGAGGGAGAGAGGGGGTGGCCGACGGCCAAGAGGGGGCAAGAGAAGTGGGGGACTGAATTTTCTCAAAGGGGAAAGAGAGAGGAGGAGGGGAAATTCAAATTTTGATTTCTTGGTTTCAATTTTTCTTTCTTATCCATTATTCTCTTAATAACCTAGCTATATATATCCTACACCACTTCATCTCCACCCTTCATGAAAAATAAAATAAACCTCTTATGGTAATATGCACCCATCATTACATGAAATAAAAATAATACAACATGATGGTTATATGCACCCATCATACATGAAATTAAAATACAATATTTTAATTCTTGAAATAAAACTCTTAAAATAAAATTGCTTAAAATAAAAATTGCTAAAATATATAATTATAATTATTTAATTTATAATTATATATTTTATTTAATGGCGGTGGTGGATGTCATGCAAAACATGTCGCGGCGTCGGTGTTGGCGAAGAAAGTCGTGGTAGGATTTCATCCTCGAGCTTGCGGCAACATTCATCCTAATCAACGAACTCTCTATGTCGGGGATCAACGAACGCATTAACAATGTCGCCATCACATGCCACAGGTCATGCCCTACCCGAGCATGTACTAGGGGCATGTAACCCATTCCCGAGGAAGAAATCAACCAGAAGCCAGATCCCGAGAAAATCACCTACCTGCCCCTAGGTCACGCCCGTATACCACTTAGCACAGGCCTGTACCTAGGGCGTGTCCAACTGTCCCGAGGAAATTAATGCCTCTGCAGAAGTCATCATCCAACACGTCAAGCCGTACATTACACGCCCCCAGGTCACGCCTGAGCCAAGCGTGTACCTGGGGCGTGTCCACCATTCTCGAGCTGCCAGGTCATCATTTCCCGCAAGAATTCATTACACTGTAGCGGTCACGCCCCCTATACGGGTGTGTACCATGGGCATGTTCCCCAGATCCCGAAGTCAGTCGCCATCCTGCGAAAAATCTGATACCTGAGGTCAACTAAGATTACACTCCCCTGGTATACGCCCAATCCAGGCATGTAAGGGGGGCGTGACCCAGACAGATTTTTTCCTATAAATACCAGGTCATTCTAAGTATTCCAGACCATGTTTTTGGGAGAGGAGAGGTGCTGCTAGTTCCATTCTTCGGGTTTTGTGTTTTTTTCTTATGTTTTGCTCTCTCTCCCTCTATTTATAGTTTTACTTTTCATGCATTGTACTTTACTTACTTATAACCTCTTTTTATTAGTGTAATATTAGTAGTTAGCTTTCTTTTTATGCACTTGTAATGTCCATTTGGTAGTTGTAATTGCTTTTGTTTTTCATGAATTTTAGTTAGCTTTCTCTCTTTCTTTTCATTTTGTTCTTAATGCACCTTTATTATCTACCCCTCTCTTTCCCTATTACCATAAATAACTAATCCTCATTTGTACTCGATCGTGATGATCTGAGAATGAGTTTATCAACTTATAATGTTTTAGCTTTCTTTTTTTTCTTAAAGTAATTACTTAGGATTTACTCTGAAAGTGAGGGTAAGATCTATCTCAACTCTAGAGGGGGGGGGGGTGAATAGAGTATTTTAAAATAGTTTTTCACAGTTGAAATAAACAGCACATATAAAATTCAATTTATGATATAGTGTAGAGTGCTAGTAAGAAGTTAAAATATAAGAAGTGAAAAGCACAGCACATAGCAAACTAATCACACAAACAAACCAGAAGACACAAGGAAATATAGTGGTTCCCCAGAAACCTGGGTACATCCACTCTTCTACCACCCTTGGTAGGAATCCACTCAGGATGAGTTGATCAGGTGTCCTGACACCAATGAGCTTTTGATAAGGTGCTCAAAAACCAAAACTGGATTTTTTGATAAGGTGTCTTGCCACCACTGAGTTTTGACAAGGCTCTCAGAACCAGACAAAACTTTTGAAGGGAGTTCAAGAACCCTTTACAGCTGGAAAAAGAAAAAGGTGAGGTTGTCTTCTCTGTTCTCAAATCAAATGAGAGAAGACAAGTGGATCTTTTGTTGTCAAGGCTCCCCCTGAGATGTTGAATGAATCAGGAATGAAAGCTTTGCTCTAGGGTGATAGGTCTTCAGATCTTTAGATCTCCAGCAAAGAATTGTTTCAGCAAAAGGGCTGAAAGATGAGGTGTCTGGAGTTCTTTGAGATGAAGCTTTGATCACTTTTCTGTAAGCAAGAGGATGGTTATCTTTCACAGCTTAATTCTTCTTGTTCTTCTGTAACAGTGTGTGTCTCTTGATTCTATTGAATATTGACTCTTGATTAATTCTCACTAAGAGTTGTGTTGGAGAAGACGATCTTATTCTCTGAATATAATTCTTCCAAGATAGCCGTTATCAGACATTAAATGCCTTCCATAAATGATTTGTCTTCTGGAGGAAGGTCCAATGAAACATTCCTGAATAATTCCTTGAAACTTGTTCCAGAATAAATGAGAATGGCTGGCAAATCTTCTTGAAATTAAATGCTGAGAGAATTCAAAAACATTCCAAAGACTGGCAGTATTTGAATCCTTAAGATCGTCGATCTCTCAAAATAAACGTCGATCTGAGCTCCACGATCGTCGACCAGAGCTCAGAGAAGGAATATATCATTCTGACAGAAAACGTCGATCTGAGGTCGAAGATCGTCGACCTGAGCTCAGAGATATTGAAGATAAGCAGAGACAGAAAACTTCGACCAGAGATCGACTATTTAAGTTCTTGGTCTGGCAGAAATAGTCGATCTGATTAAGACAGAGAACGTCGATCTAAACTTCAACAGAAAACGTCGACCTGAAGCAAACAGAGATCGTCGACCAAAGCTTTCCCAGAAATAGTCGACCCAACCACAGCCAGAGATCGTCGACCAAAGCTCGACGATCGTCGGACTGAAGCTCGACGATAGTCGACCGAAGCCAGTAACAAGCAGAAGGCTGAGGACATAGGTAGTCGACCAGAGCTCGACGATCGTCGACCTGAGCTCGACGATAGTCGACCGACGTTCGACTATTTTTTATCTCTTTACTTAGCTTGAAATCCTGAGCTTGAATGGTCCTTGGGGGCAGCTTCAAACCTAAGTTCTAAGCCCTAGACTCATTCTAATGTTGACCTTTACACTATACAACTAGGTCAACCTGGATTCCTAAGATACATAGTGATCCTTGCCCAAATTAGTAATAGGGTGTTCCAACAATCTCCCCCTATTTAGGTTAGGATTACTATTTACAGACAAAAGAGTAGGAAATAAAAAGCATGCATCAACACAAAAGCTAAATCAAAAGTGCAGAGAAGATATATAGCAGCAATGCAGATCACAGATAAAGAGACGGCAAATATCCAGGGGAGAGTGATGTTCAGCTTACACAGTTCACTTCTTTTCAGTTCCCTTTTTAAATAAATTTTCTCTATTAGGATTCTGACTTTCTTTCTTTGACCTTCTGTCATCTTCTGCACCTAGAGAAGTTTGAGATTTGGGCCTTGGAACAACAGCCTCAGGGTGCAGCTTCATATAGTCTTCTGGATTGAAGAATTTCTTTGATGCATATCTCTCTAGTTCTTTCTTTCTCTGCTCTGATAAAGTAGTTATGTTTGAAGTATCCTTGCCTTGTTCTCTGGCCTTTTTTATTTGATCAAGGGCAGCCAATTCTTTCATTCTGGCTGTCCAGGACACAGGGTTGTTCTCAGGATATTCAAAAGGAATAGGAGGTTCATATCTGTTGATGATTTCAGAATCAGTAGAAGGAGTCCTGGAGACAATTGTGTCTTTCAGCTTGTAAGGGAAAGGACCTGAAGAAGGGTCAGAGTGACCTTGCCCTTCCCTTGGATGAAGTCTATGCCCTCTCTGGCTTCCTCTAAATTGATCTCTTCTGGATTGATATCCCCTTTGATGCTGTCCCCTTTGATAGGATCTTTGATAATACTGGGAAGAACTGTGTTTGGAAACTGGAGCTTGAGGGGCTGAGCCTGAGCCAGAATCTAGAGGAGGAGGAGGAGGAGGCTGAAACTGAGAAGATCCTTTTTCATATTTGTCTAGCTTCCTCTTCTTCTTCATTGCTTTCTGTTGATTCTTGGAGTATTGCATCCATGGCTCAGAAATGGGGCAATTATGCAAAATGTAGTAGGGAATATCATTGGAGTCCTTTGCTTGAGCTGGGGGAACAGACATCATGGCTTTGCTTCTAGCTTTCCTCTTCTTGACAATAGTGCTGGCAGAATCATCAGAATCTGTCCTGTACTGATCACTCTCAGAACTCTGAGGTATAGTGCTGGCAAAATCATCAGAATCTGTCCTGTACTGATCACTCTCAGAACTCTGAGGTTGATCATACAGATCATCAATTCTTCTGATATACTCTTCTTGATCTTTAAGCTTTGCAGGAACAGCAGGAGCAGGAGGAGAGGGAGCAGCAGCAGAGCAAACAGAATCAGCAGCAGAAGTATCAACAAGCACATCAGAATCAACAGCCATATCAGCAGAAAAGTCTACAACAGCAGTAGCAACATCATCAACAAGAGGCACAATGGCCTTAGTAACAGCATCAATAAGAGGCACACTGGCCTTAGTAACAGCATCAGATATGGACAAAACAACATCCACAGCCTTCCAAGAATTTATATATGCTTCAATTTGGCTGGGATTACAGGTTGAAATAGGCACAATGGCCTTAGACAGATCTTCAGTATGAGGAACTGGCAGGAATCTGAAGTATCCAGCATTAAACTTGGAGAGCAGGCTCTGGAGGTTCATTGCAAAAACTACTTCATATGGCATCTCCCCCTGCCTTGGTTCAGAGATAGGTGAATCAAGGCACCCAGAAGATGAAGTTGCCTGAGGGGGAATGAGAGATGATAGCTTGGAAGACAGCTCCTTGACGTGGGTCAGGAGTGGAGCCAGAGTGGTCTCCAGTAATGAGGTTAGCTTTGGAGCTAACAGCTCATATAACCTGTCAGCCAGGGCTGATAGATCTACATGCTCAAGAGGGGCTTGAGCAGAGGTAGGATAGTGGGTTGTTGGAGGGATGTTGGCTGGAGCTGGTGGCATGGGGAAAGAGGAGATAGGAGGTAAGGGAATGGATGGTTCTGATACATGAAAGGAGGAGATTGAGCGAGGTGAGGTGGAGATAGAAGGGGTAAGAGAAGGAGTGAAGATTGGTTGAGAGAAAATGTCTTCCATCATTTGTTGGAAGGAGGAGGTAGAGGGAGGCTCAGGAGGAGAGGAGGGATGAGAATCATCCATAAAGGATTCATCTAATAGAGAATATGATGGAGTGGTAAAGGATGGGTAAGAGAAGAGAGGAAGGAATACCTCAGAGGTAGATGCTGGAGGGGATGAAGCTGGTGAAGAAATGGTAATTGGGGAAGATATGGCTATGGTAGAGGTTGGAGGTGAGGATGAAATGGCTGGGGTAGAGACAGCTGGAGGAGGAGGAGGAGCAGGCAACCCTTTTGCTGGTGCAGAGACCAGAGGTGGAGTGACCAAGACAGTCCTTGTGCCTGAAGCAGTAGTAGATGCAGCAGCTCTGGAGGGATTGATGATCTGCCTGTCCCATTTGCCAAAGAGGGCACAGGAGAGCCTCTTGGATGCATTGATGAACATCCCAGAAGAGGTTAGTAACTCAGGGCATCTGAAATGCAAATAGACCCCTAGAATCCTCCCAAAGCTGACAGCAGTCTTATTCAGCTTTTTGTTAATCACATTGAAGAAAATTGATCCCCAGTTCAGGTGTTTCTTATCCAGCAGAGCTCCCATCAGACAAAACTGATATCTTGAAATTGTATCATAGGCAGAGTGCTTGGCCAGCAGCACTTTCCCGACTATATCAGCCAAAAACTGAAATTCCAATGTCAGATTCTTCTTCAGCAGTTTATTAGGATTCACAGCATTATGACCCATTCGATCAAGCATGGAAGCATATTCTTCTTCAGATAACTCGATGGAATCTTCTCCAGAACTGAGATGAAGCACTTCAATTAAGAGGGCCGGGGACAGTTGCACCTGGGTCCCTTTTATGAAGCCGATGACAGAATTCTCATTCTCATCTGTCGCAGAATAGCACCATTCTTTTATTTCATCTGAAGCAATTTTCATTCTGGTAGTCATTAATTCCAACAGCTGCTGATCTCTGAACAAACTGAGAATGTCCTTGAAGCGTTGATCACTTCCATCAAACGAGCTTATATCGATATCAAAATCGGTATCAAATTTCATCTTCGAGAGGGCGGCAACAGTTGAAGCCATCTGTACCTGCAAAGATTGAACAAACGCGACCAAGTGTAGAAGGTTTGGAGGGAAAAATAATTTGCAGAGAGTATGAAGGTGTAAGCGACGAACGGCGGCCAAGAAATGATTTTATATTAGGGTTCGACGCGAAAAAGGAAAATCGTGGAGCTCAGTTCGAAGAAGCGTCGAACTCAGCTCGACGATTTGGGCTACAGAGGGAATTTGAAGAGACGCCAATAGCGTCGAACTCCGTTCGACGTTATTGAGAGCGTCGAGCTCCGCTCGACGACCAAGGAGCAGACAGAGGGAAAGCCTAGATTCAACGGCGGCGCTGAACTCAGATCGACGCCTCAAGAACCATCGATCTCCGGTCGACGATTTATGGGAAAACGTCGATCTCCGTTCGACGTTTTTTTGGGAAAATGTCGAGCTCAGTTCAGAGACAGAACTTATTCTACAGACACAAAAAGAGAGGAAATTTTTAGCCTAGTCTTGGTCTGTTTTAGCTTTACAAAATCTTGTAATTTAATTTAGGCTTCCTCCATCTAACATGCCTAACTGATTGAGGAAGAAGGTGTGTTTCTTTTCATCCAAAGGCTTGGTGAAAATATCTCCCCTTTGCAAATCAGTAGGAATATATTGAAGTTCAATTTTATTTTTCTCTACATTATCTCTTAGAAAGTGATGCCTAATTTCTATGTGTTTTGTCCTACTATGGAGGACTGGATTTTGTGCTATAGAGATAGCACTAGTATTATCACAGAAATTTTTTGACTTCTCTAAGTTGTAACCATAGTCTAGAAGCTGATTCTGTATCCACAATATTTGTTAACAACAACTGCCTGCAGCCATATACTCAGCTTCAGCAGTTGAAGTTGACACAGATGTTTGTTTCTTACAAAACCAAGTGACAAGTCTATCACCAAGGAACTGACAAGTTCCACTGGTGCTTTTCCTGTCTATTCTGCATCCAGCATAATCAGCATCTGAAAATCCAGTTAAATCAAATGCTGAATCTTTTGGATACCAGAGACCTAGATTTGGACAACTTTTAACATACCTAAGAATTCTCTTAACTAAGATTAAATGTGACTCTCTAGGGCTAACTTTGAATCTAGCACAAATACATGTGGCAAACATTATATCAGGCCTACTAGCTGTAAGGTACAATAAAGAGCCAATTATTGCTCTATATGTTGTCTGATCAACAGGTTTCCCATGTTCATCAGCATCTATTACAGCATTTGAGGGCATGGGTGTTTTCATACATGATGCATCAGACATACCAAATTTCTTAACCAATTCTTTTGCATACTTGGTTTGAGAAATAAATATGCCTTCAGCATGTTGCTTGAGTTGCAGTCCTAAGAAGAAGGACAGCTCACCCATGCTACTCATTTCAAATTTAGAGTGCATAAGCTTGGAAAACTTTTTGCACAATTTTGAATCAGTAGAACCAAAAATAATATCATCTACATAAATTTGCACTAATAGGGTATGGGACTTATGGGTTCTAATAAAAAGAGTTTGGTCTACTCTCCCCCTAACAAAATCATTTTCCAGAAGAAAGCATGCTAGGGTCTCATACCATGCTCTGGGAGCTTGCTTGAGACCATATAATGCTTTATGCAATTTGTAAACATAATCAGGGTGAGTTAGAGAGATAAAACCTGGAGGTTGTCTAACATAGACTTCCTCTTTGATGTCCCCATTGAGAAATGCACTCTTTACATCCATTTGATACACTTTGAAACCTTTGTGAGCAGCATAGGCTAGGAATATTCTGATGGCTTCCAACCTTGCAACTGGTGCAAATGTCTGATCATAGTCTATTCCTTCTTGTTGAGAGTACCCTTGAGCAACTAGCCTTGCCTTGTTTCTGACTATAACTCCTTGATCATCCAGCTTGTTCCTGAATACCCACTTTGTTCCAACAATGGGATGATCCTTTGGCTTAGGCACTAGTTCCCAAACCTTGTTCCTTTCAAATTGATGGAACTCCTCTTGCATTGTAGTGATCCAGTGTGGATCTTGCTCTGCATCTTGTATGGATTGAGGCTCAATTTGAGATAGGAAGCAAGTGTGCATCAGGTTCTGGTTGACCTGATTTCTAGTTTGCACACCAGCTGAAATTTCTCCAATTACTTGGGTGAATTGATGATCTCTTGTTGTTACTAAGTCAACAGGGAGTGTTGATTGTTCACCAGCCTGTGTTGTTGTTGTCTCCTCTAGTGGGACAGCAACTGGCTCTTCAGGATGATTTTCTTCAAGATGTTGAACTTCTTCTTCATCATCACTGCTCTCATTCTTTTCAGCAACTTGCAATTTGTTCAAGTCTTCAGCTAGAGAATGTACCTGCAAAGGTTCTATGGTAGAAGCATTCTTCTCCTTGAAGGACATGTTAGCTTCATCAAAAATAATATGAACAGATTCTTCAATTTTACAGGAAGATTTATTATAAACCCTATAGGCCTTGCTGATCATGGAGTATCCCAGAAACACTCCTTCATCAGCTTTAGCTTGGAATTTTGCTAGATATTTCTTGTCATTATTATGAATAAAACAAGTGCAACCAAAAACTTTAAAATAGCCTATTTTAGGTTTCTTCCATTTGAGCAATTCATAGGGAGTCTTGCCCTTCAGTTTGTGTATCAGGCTTCTGTTCAACACATAGTTGGAGGTGTTCACTGCCTCAGCCCAAAAGGACAGAGGTAGGTGAGCATCTGCCAATAATGTAGTTGCAGATTCAATGAGTGTTCTATTTTTCCTTTCAGCTACCCCATTTTGTTGAGGAGTTCTAGGAGCTGAGAAAGTGTGCCTGATCCCTTCACTTTGACAGAACTCTTGCATGAGAAGAGAATCAAACTCTGTCCCATGATCACTTCTGATCAGGGCAATGTGAGTGTTGAACTCAATCTGAATGCATTTGAGAAAATCTGTCAAACACTTGAAGTTATCAGACTTCTTCCTCAGAAAGAATACCCAAGTGAATCTTGAGAAGTCATCTACAATCACTAAAGTATAGGATTTCCCTCCTAGGCTTTGTACAGATATGGGTCCAAAAAGATCCATGTGCAACAGGTACAAAATCCTAAGTGAATCACTCTTATTAATTGATTTAAAACTACTTTTAGTTTGCTTGCCTAATTGACAAGCCTTGCAAAGTCCTTCCTTCTTGTAGGGACCAAAAGGTAGTCCTTTAACAAGGTTGTCTTTGGATAGCCTAGCAATGGTTCTAAGGTTAATATGCCCTAGTCTCTTATGCCATAAAATATTAGATTTTGAAATGGAATTGAACAGGCAAATATCTACTACAGGTGAATGAAAATCCATCAAGTAAATGTTACCTCTTCTGTTACCTGTCAACACAGTTGTGTTGTCCTCTGACTTGACCTTACATATGGCATTGTTGAATGTCACTTGATATCCTTCATCACACAGTTGACTGATACTTATCAAGTTGTGCTTGAGTCCTTCAACATATGCCACCTTCTTGAATGTGACTGAGCCAATTTGGACTGCACCATATCCTTTTGTAGTTCCAAAGCTTGAGTCTCCAAAAATTACTTTGGGTCCAAGCTTGGCTTTGAAGGAAGTGAAGTTGTCCTTGTCCCCTGTCATGTGCTTTGAGCACCCACTATCCAGATACCATTGATGGTTTGATGCTGGATAGGTCTTCACCTGCACAAAAACAGCTTATTTGTTTTTGACCCAGTTAACCTTGGGCATAGGTTGATATCCCTTGAATTCTGAAATAAAGGACATCCCAGGTTGATCCTTATAACCTTCAGGATGGTATCTCCTAGGAGGTACTATCCATTCAGTATAGGGATTAAAGCCTTGGGATGTGGGACTTCTAGGATTGAATCTAGATGTGCCATTGAAGGAATGTTCACAGTCTTGATTTCTGTTCGACGATCGTCGAACTGAGGTCGACGATCTTGGGTCAGATCGTCGATCTCTGTTCGAAGATCGATTATGCTGAAGTTCAGAGTTTGGATATCGTCGAGCTGAGGTCGACGATCTGTAGTTAGATCGTCGAGCTCTGTTCGACGATCGTCGAGCTCTGCTCGACGCCATCTGTTGAACTGAATTTTTCTCTGACAGATCTGCATTCTTCCTGGGTACCTCTATTACTCACTTTCCTTTGTCAGAGACAAACTTGATTGGAGTTGTTAAAATTATAGGTTGGCTGGATGAGGCACCCAAGCCCAGTGTGCTATTAAATCTAGAGTTCACTGTGCTTGTGATGTCCATCAGTCTGATACTTCTCCCATTTAGGGATTCTTCAAACTTTTTGGCCTTTGATAGTTCACTTTTCAGTGAGGCTATCTCCTCCCTACAGCATTCTAACTCCTCAGAGAGTTTGAGGTTCTTTGAGTTTAGGACACTATGCTCAGATAATTGATTCCTGAGAGAGATTATCTCCTTCTCAGATTTTAATAGATCTAGACACAGTGTCTTAAATTCATCTTTGAAGTCCTCAGAATTAAAATCAAAAGAGTTGATTACCTGATCTTCATCTGGTTGAGTTTCTGAATCTGATTCTGATTCTTCATCAGAGTTTTGCTGTGAGGCATTGATAGCCATCATGCAAAATTCTTTTTCATCTGCATCATCCTCATCATCACTGGAACTGGATGAGGCTTCAGATTCTTCTTCAGTCTCACTCCATGTCTCAGCAACAAAGCCCTTCCTTGTATGTTTGTTCTTGCTGGAGGAGGCTTTGTCTGAGCTATTCTTCTTGTAATCCTTTTCTTTTCTTCTTTCTCTTCTTTCCTTCTTGTCCTTATTCTTGTTTTCTGGACAGTCAGACACAATGTGGCCTGGTTTCCTGCAACCAAAGCATATAATTTCTTTATTGTTGTTTGATTTATCATACCTTGGTTTATCATGACCCTTGTATGGTCTCTTTCTGAAGTCTTTTCTGGCCATCTTGTAGAATCTTTTGGCCAGTAGACTTATGAGCTCATCATTTCCTGTAGCTTTATCTTCAGGCTCCTCTTCTACAGCTTTGAAGGCTATGGTCTTTTCTTTCCTTGTGGCTGGAGAGGTAGCCTTTTGTTCTTCTTCTCTATTTTTAATGAGCAGCTCATAGGATTTGAGCTTGCCCAGGAGAGCTTCAGTAGTAATCACATTTAAACTTCTGGCATCCTTGATTGGCCAGATTCTTGAATCCCACGTGCTAGGGAAGCACATCAGGATTTTGTCATTCAGCTCAGTCAGCGAGATTTCTTTGTCTAGGGTTTTTAGCTCATTGACAATTTGACTTAGTCTATTGTACATGTCAGCCACTGATTCAGCTTCTCCCTTTTTGAAGTTCTCATATTGGCTTATCAGATGAGATCTTTTATCTTTCCTTTCATCAGCAGATCCTGAGACAATTTCAAAGAGTTTGTCCCAGATTTCTTTGGCTGAGTGGCATTCAGCTACCTTCTAAAAAATTTCATCAGACATTGTTTGGGCTAAGATGTTCATAGCCTTAGCATCTGCACTCTTCCACTTCTTTATATCTGCATCTGTTCCAGAAGGAGGTGGAACAACACTTGTACTTGAGCTTGCTGGTGGAGTTGGACAAACTGTCAAGACAGAATTAAAAATGTCTTCATCAATAGAATTCATGTATAATCTAATCCTTGCCTTCCAGAGTGCAAACTTAGAAAGGTTGCACACTGGTGGTCTGGTGCTTGCATAATCTTTGTTCTGTGCCATGTCTTTAAATAAAAAGATAGATGTATAGAAAATAATCCCCTTAAGAGATTGATCTTAACAAGGATCTTTTTGGTTCAGGTGTTAGCCTGTATGAGCAACTAACCTGCCTCTGATACCAATTGAAAGTGAGGGTAAGATCTATCTCAACTCTAGAGGGGGGTGAATAGAGTATTTTAAAATAGTTTTTCACAATTGAAATAAACAGCACATATAAAATTCAATTTATGATATAGTGTAGAGTGCTAGTAAAAAGTTAAAATATAAGAAGTGAAAAGCACAGCACACAGCAAACTAATCACAAAAACAAACCAGAAGACACAAGGAAATATAGTGGTTCCCCAGAAACCTGGGTACATCCACTCTTCTACCACCCTTGGTAGGAATCCACTCAGGATTAGTTGATCAGGTGTCCTGACACCAATGA
The DNA here is from genome assembly GCA_039513925.1 of Platanthera zijinensis. Classification (NCBI taxonomy): domain Eukaryota; kingdom Viridiplantae; phylum Streptophyta; class Magnoliopsida; order Asparagales; family Orchidaceae; genus Platanthera; species Platanthera zijinensis. Next base: position 178,096,974 of record CM077082.1, read on the forward strand.
GCTTTTGATAAGGTGCTCAAAAACCAAAACTGGATTTTTTGATAAGGTGTCTTGCCACCACTGAGTTTTGACAAGGCTCTCAGAACCAGACAAAACTTTTGAAGGGAGTTCAAGAACCCTTTACAGCAGGAAAAAGAAAAAGGTGAGGTTGTCTTCTCTGTTCTCAAATCAAATGAGAGAAGACTAGTGGATCTTTTGTTGTCAAGGCTCCCCCTGAGATGTTGAATGAATCAGGAATGGAAGCTTTGCTCTAGGGTGATAGGTCTTCAGATCTTTAGATCTCCAGCAAAGAATTGTTTCAGCAAAAGTGCTGAAAGATGAGGTGTCTGGAGTTCTTTGAGATGAAGCTTTGATCACTTTTCTGTAAGCAAGAGGATGGTTATCTTTCACAGCTTAATTCTTCTTGTTCTTCTGTAACAGTGTGTGTCTCTTGATTCTATTGAATATTGACTCTTGATTAATTCTCACTAAGAGTTGTGTTGGAGAAGACGATCTTATTCTCTGAATATAATTCTTCCAAGATAGCCGTTATCAGACATTAAATGCCTTCCATAAATGATTTGTCTTCTGGAGGAAGGTCCAATGAAACATTCCTGAATAATTCCTTGAAACTTGTTCCAGAATAAATGAGAACGGCTGGCAAATCTTCTTGAAATTAAATGCTGAGAGAATTCAAAAACATTCCAAAGACTGGCAGTATTTGAATCCTTAAGATCGTCAATCTCTCAAAATAAACGTCGATCTGAGCTCCACGATCGTCGACCAGAGCTCAGAGAAGGAATATATCATTCTGACAGAAAACGTCGATCTGAGCTCGAAGATCGTCGACCTGAGCTCAGAGATATTGAAGATAAGCAGAGACAGAAAACTTCGACCAGAGATCGACTATCTAAGTTCTTGGTCTGGCAGAAATAGTCGATCTGATTAAGACAGAGAACGTCGATCTAAACTTCAACAGAAAACGTCGACCTGAAGCAAACAGAGATCGTCGACCAAAGCTTTCCCAGAAATAGTCGACCCAACCACAGCCAGAGATCGTCGACCAAAGCTCGACGATCGTCGGACTGAAGCTCGACGATAGTCGACCGAAGCCAGCAACAAGCAGAAGGCTGAGGACATAGGTAGTTGACCAGAGCTCGACGATCATCGACCTGAGCTCGACGATAGTCAACCGACGTTCGACTATTTTTATCTCTTTACTTAGCTTGAAATCCTGAGCTTGAATGGTCCTTGGGGGCAGCTTCAAACCTAAGTTCTTAGCCCTAGACTCATTCTAATGTTGACTTTACACTATACAACTAGGTCAACCTGGATTCCTAAGATACATAGTGATCCTTGCCCAAATTAGTAATAGGGTGTTCCAACATACTCTTGGTTTTTATTTAATGAGATTATATTGCCGGCATATAGTTCCAATTTAGGTTTTCATTCTTAGTTAGCCGAGAGGCTCATAGTTTGAATTGATCACCCAAGTGTAAAGAGAGTTGCACGCACCCCTCAAGAGTGGCAGACGTTAAATCTCCCGGATTTGAGTGAAATCCAATAGCGGAGTTCACCACTTAAGGCGAGCTTTAGGTATTCAAATATGGATGAGAGTTCGGTCGGATCTTCCTAAACTCAGTTGGGCACTTCTTCGAGAGAAGCGTGTCCAAACTTCGGGAATCTCCACGGTCAAGATGTTTTACTCTATTTAAAATTAGTTTGTTATTTCATTTTGATTTTCTTATTTCAAAGTTATTCTAGATTGAGTACTAACCTTTTATCTTTAGCCCTAACTTTTTATTTCTACAAGTAATTTAGTTTTGTTAGCTTAGTAATTTAGTTCCTATTTTTAGTTAAGTAAATTGATCGAAAAAATCATTTGATAAAATAATAGCGATCACCTCGAAGTAGAAGTAATCATTTAGCCCCAGGGAAATACGAGCTTGATGTTAATCTTTAGTATCTTATACTATAAACGATAAGGTACACTTGCCTTTATCGTATATAGAATGGGAGAATATTATCAACTTCCACAACATCCACCTTATCTTCTCTTTAACCCCTCTTCTCCACCTTTGCGATTTTTAGTATCATGTATCGACCAAACTCTCGTTCTCAAATCACATCACCTAAGACTTGCTTTAGGTTGTGAACCTCGCTATTAGTTTTCATTCTAATCCGAAAGGGTTACGTCGCCCTCTCTCAAGGGTTGCATTTAACTTTTTTTTATCTATGAGTGATCGAATTATTTTACGAGTCTCCCGTCTAACTAAAGAACAAAAACAAATATGAAAGCTATATATTGATTATGTAACCTTAATAATTGGATCAAAGGTAAATCTTAAGCGTTCAATAAATCGAGAAAAGAAACTCTAAAACATAACTAAATTACATCATCCTTAGGTCATCTCGATCAAGTACAATAGAGATTAGTTACTTATGCAGATGGAGGAATCACTAGCATAGAAGTTAAACATGAAGAAAAAGAGAAGAGAGAGTAAATAGGGTTGGAACTTATGGAGCCCGGGCAGACTAGCGGTTAAATTCAGGCGGTTTGGCTTGGTAATCAAGTCCGGGTGGACGAATGGTTTGTCTTTGAAGACTGGCAGTTTGGTCTAACAAGTACTAGTGATTTGACAATCCGCAGTGCAGTCCTGGCAGTTTGGAAAACCACAGTTATTGAACGGCAATCCACAAAGCTGTCCAGGCAGTTTGTCCACTTATGTTGTAGTCCAGAAGGTAGCTCGTAGTTACGGTCTAGTGGTTTCCTATATTTGCACACTTGTGTCAACCTGAATTTGCGGTCTGGTGGCTTCCCGCAGTTGTAGCTTGGTGGAAACCCGGAGTTGGTGTATAGAAGTTTCCACCTAGCCGTCGGATAAAGTCCCATAGCCACGCAATATATAGTTTTCCCTACTATTTAGCTTTGAGGTTTGACCTATTCAAACTTCATAGTTCGTGCAACATGTATTTTGTCCCACATCGCCTATTGTATTCTCTTCTCTCTTTTTTTAATATAAATAAGGGGACATACTTTTGTATTATTCACCTTTTTGGAGTAATAAAAATTCTGTTATTTTTCTATTTTCTCATATGGTATAAAATCTAACCGATCCTTTGCTCTGGTTTGCTATTAAGCCTCCTAGCAGAGCTCGCGGTCTCTTTTTGTTCTCACTGCTTGATCTTCTTTCCACGGTTTCTTCATTCTTAACTGCAGACTTCTCCCTTGTCTCTCTCCCGCCCTCCCTTTTCAAGTTGCACCTCCTGCGATTAGTTCTCTTCTTGCGGCCTCTACCGTGTTCGTGCGGTCTCGCTCTGTTTGAGTGGTCTTGCTCTGTTCTCTCCTTCTACGATTTGATCTCTTCTTTTCTGGCCTCTTCCTCTAACCGTGCGGTTAGAGTTTTTCTGCTGGCTTTCTTGTTCTTTGTGCGGTCTCTCTCTTTGTCCTCGCGGGTTTCCTTTTCTATCTATTTTTCTTTTCTATGGAGATGTTAGATTTCTCTTCCTCCTTTACTTCTTTATTCACACCCTCTATTTTATCCGCTCGTTTCTCTACTTCTGGTAATTTGGTTACCTCTTTGGGTACTATTAATTTGGACATTACGGGGATGTGTCTTATTAAATCAGGCACCACTAGTTATATGATAGACACTCCTCGTTTTTCTCTTATCTAAACAAACATTACCAGTTACCTCTAGTCATTATTGCGGATGGTTATCCATCCCCTGTGTGTGGATCTGGAATAATGCATGCCACTCCTTCTCCTCAGCTTGAGGATACTTTCTATGTCCCAAGTTTTCCTTGTATCTTCCTTTCTATTACTGCTTTGGGTAAACAGTTAAGTTAGACAGCTGCTTTTACCTTGTCTACCTGTTAACTTTAGAATCCTCACTCCAAGGAGACGATTGCTACTGGGATTGAAAGCGGCAACTTGTTTTACCTTGACAATATGTCTGCCTTTTTGCTTCCTCTTCTCTTATACAATGGCATCTTTTCCCTGGGCATCCTCCTCGCGTTCTTTACCAGCTTCTACCTAATCTCGAGGAGATCCTTCTCTAAATTATGAAGCTTACAAACTTGGCAAACACCACCAATCGACTTTTCAAGTAAAATAAGGACGTAGTTCTTCTCATCTTTTTGAACTTGATCATTCTAATATTTGGGGACCTGTTTCTTCCAGGACTGTTGGTAGGGGTAGTTTGTATTTTGTCACATTTATTGATGATTTTTTGAGATGTACTTATTGAAAGAACATTCTGAATTTTTTTATGTTTTCATTGTGTTCTATAATGAGATACACACACATTTTGGTGTTTCTATTAAAGTGCTTCACACTGATAATGCAAAGGAGTACCCGAGTCTTCTATTTTCTTTTTTTTGTATTCATCGTGGCATTATACATCAAAATTGTTGTCCTTATACCTATAGGCATAATGAGGTTGCTGAACACAAGAACTGTCATCTCCTTGATATGGCTCGCACTCTTCTAACTCAGATGAGTGTTCCTTGGTACTATTGTGGTCATGTTGTTCTTATTTCTTTTTACCTAATCAATTTCATTTCTTCTCTGGTTCTCAACGAAAAAAATCCTTTCTACATTCTATATCCTGGTGCGATACTATTTCTTTTACTTCCACATGTCTTTGGATGCACAACGTTTGTTAACTCTCCTTCTCCTAGACATAACAAACTCTCTCCTAGCTCTGTTAAGTGCATTTTTCTGGGCTACAGTCTGACACAGAAAGGATATTGGTATTATGATCGTCTTCTCTAGAAATAGTATGTTTTTGTGGATGTCAATTTCTTTGATGATTCTCCTTACTTTTCTCGCACCACTACTCTTTCATTGTCTGATGCCCCCTCTTCTCTACCTATTATCTCTACACCTCCACCTGAACCTATATTTCTTTCTTCTACACCAGTATCTGAGTCTACTTCTCTTTCTCCAGATTTTGCTTCTCTCCCTGAGTCGCTCCTAACAGTTCCCGGGCCAACATTCTCTCTAACGGATGGATCTGATACTATAAAAAAGTCAGACCTTGATCTTCCGATTTCTCTTTAGAAGGGAGTTCGCACATGCACTCAATATCCTCTTCATGATTCTATTTCTTATGATTGGCTTTCTTCTTCATGCAAGAGCTTTGCTCTGGCCTTTTGTCCAATATCATCCTGACCATCTATCAAGAAGCCCTAGCTTTTCCTCATTGGAATGCCACCATAGATGAAGAGATGAGAACTCTAACCGAACGATGTACTTGGACTCTTGTCCCTACCCCTTCATGAGTTGATGTGGTTGGCTGTCGCTGGGTCTTTGTGAACAAGTTTCTTCCTGATGGAATCATTGCTCGCTATAAGGCTCAACTTATTGCCAAAGGTTTTTATCAAACCTATGGTGTGAAATTCTTTGACACCTTCTCTCTAGTTGCTCGGATTATTGCGATTCGTGTTCTTTTTTTTGTGGCTGTTAATAGAGAGTGGAAGATGTCTCAATTAGATGTAAAAAATACACTCCTTTTTGGCATTCTATAGGAGATGGTCTATGTAACACTTCTACCCGTCGTGTGTAATATAATAGTGGGTCCAGCCAGGCCCCCACACCATATTCCACAAACAGGCGGAGATGTTACTAAATAATATCAAAACCATCAAACCCTAACACAGAGTATTCTAGCGGAAGCTTCATGGTTGAAAACTTGAACTCAAGAAGAACAGAAATGTCCAATACTACCAATTAGGAATGTATACAACAAAACACACAAGGTACATAGCCTTATGTCTTTACAAGTTTCTCTTAACAAAGGTGTGGTTTATAAACATCGGCATGCAGGCCGACCACACTTGAACAAGAGTAAACAAAACATAGCCTTCGAGGGCAGCAACGCAACCTAGGCTTCAGCCCGCTATTTCCCTCTTGGGCCAGAACTACCTACAAAGAATCAATCCACCAAACAGTGGCAAACAGGGCAACGGTTAGCATTCAGCTGACCAATTATAATGACCCTGCCCCTGGAACAGGGCAGTGGAATTCCTTCCCTATAAAGCATTTATTCACATATCATATATGTATAACAATCCACTAAGGATGTACACAACCGCACAAATCAATACATATCACAAACATCGACACGATGACCCGACATTCCGTGAACTTAGGACACATTATTTGTGTACAAGAAAACCAGGGTCCCACAACCGTTCAGAGGTCCCATACATGACGGTCCATTATGAGCATTCCTAGTCTTTATGGCGCGTAGGCCAAAGACTCTCGCTATATGATCCTAACAGGGCCTTAAGCACCCAAGGTTAGACAACCATAACACGGGTATAAATCCACCTTTCCCATTGCTCACATTCGTCAGACTCAAGACTGGACTGATGCGGGTATCGATTCACCTTTCCCGTTTACCATACGGACATTCCACAGTTGCAGCCCATCGGCTCAACATCACATAGAATGTCACTCACGACCATGCGAGTTGAACACCAAGTACCAACTCTCACATTTTCTGGACTTCCTCCAGTACTTCCTGCTACACCAAGCTATAGGTATCTACCAAGGATATCATACAAACAACTAATTTATTCGGAGTCTTCTCAAATTTGCAAACAAAGCATCACCAATCAAGACCAACTTGTCCGGATGGGTTCACACAACATGCCTAACCGTACTACACACTTTCAGTTCTAATGCAATATAACAAGGGATGAACCACCGATCCCAAGGGAATCACTTCGCCATCCACTCTTTGGTGTAGGATTCCTATGCAAATGCAGGAAAGAAGGACTTCACTTGTCCAAAAAGGAATTCGTTACCCTTGGAAGATGTTTTGGCGCCATGGAGAAAACTATACAGTTGGAAAGCTTCGCAACGCTTTAGCCTCCGCAGATCCGAACTTGGCTCGCGATTTGGACCACCGTAGCACCACAGGCGGCCAGATTTCTCCTCTTCCTCCTTCCCTTGATCTCCTATCTTTCTTACTCTTAGAAAGAGAATTGTATAAATTAAATGAGAATTAACTCATCCACTCCTGCACTTATCCCTTCAGGAAATACCCAGGGCCGTTAGATCTTCATCAAAGGAAATGAACGGCTCAGATTTGCTATGAAAAGCATCTTCTCTGGGCAAACATGGCCTGTGATACACCCGTGTCATAGGTCGTGTACCTTAAACGGCACACAACTGACTCATACCAGAAAAGGACACAGGCTTAGACACGCCCGTGTCAAGCACCTGACACGCCCGTGTCACCAAGTACATGCCCGTGTTGAGGGGCATGACCCTAAATTGGCACAGGACCACCAAATCTCGAAAAGGACACCGGTCCCCAACACGGCCGTGTCAACTTTTACACGCCCGTATCGATAAGTACACGCTCGTACTCCAGGCCGTGTACTTCAATCGGCACCGCCCGACACAACAAAAGAACGACACGGGTATTTGACACGCCCGTGTCACCAACCGATACGCCCGTGTCAGCACTGTTCACACCCGTATTTCTAGCCGTGTTCCAGACTTGACACAGCCAGGCTAACACAGAGCACGGCACGATTCTAGACACGCTCGTGTCCTAGGCCGTGTGACCTCATTTGGGTTTTGGGGCATTATAGTCTATATGGAGCAATCTTGTGGGTATGTTGCTTAGGGGGAGTCTCAGGTGTGTAGTTTGTGGAAGGTAATTTATGAACATAAGCAGAGACTGCTGAAAGAATTGTCTTCAAGGTTTGCTAAACACCTAGAGGGGGGGGGGGGGTGAATTGGTTTTTGTCTTTATTTTAACTTTTCTAATTTGTTATCATATTTCTATGCCTGTGATTAAGTTAGTTATCAGCTTTCAAGAACATTTATGGACGACACATCAATTTTATAGTGGTTCCCCAATCTTGGATACATCTACTATCCCTCTGCGCCCATCTAACAGTGTGTTAGATTTGTCTCTCCCTCAAGAACTCAGCAACTTAATAGCTTACAACACAGATCCCGCAGGACCACACAGGTCACACAGACCTAACACTTAGGCACTAAGCCAATCCACATGTCACAAAGACCTTTCATAAGGCACTAAGCCAAACACAGGTCACAAAGTCCTTAGACTTTATAAAAGTAGGCTTACAACTCAAGACTCACAAAGAATCTAAATAAAAGAACAAGAAAGGTTTTATTATTAGACACCAGATCAAGAACTCTATGTCTTCTTCTTCCTGGACTGAGCAGATATCTATCTAACCAATTGTTGTTGAAGACAATGAAGTAGGCAGTAGATTCTTTCTTCAACTAACTTTCTTCTTCTCTACAGAACTTGTAGATCTGCTACCTCAGAATGGATTCTGATCCTATTGTAGCAGATGGTAATTGCTTCAGCTATCTCCTTCCCAACAAGGTTCTCTGTATATTACCACTTCTTCAGGCTCGATAAAAATGGCGAGGAAGAAGATGAAGTTCGATCGCCCTTTTTTGTTTTCAGAAAACCTAGACAAGGATTCGGTTGTTTGCTCTAGCCGATTTGCTTCCTTTTATACTCTGAATGCAAATTGAGCAGTGAGTCCCACCACCAGGATTGATGGTTGAGATTAAGCCATCCAGCGCATGCTTTCCATTTAATCTTAATTTAACGGCTCCTTGCTATGTGTGGGATCCAACACTTTATGATGGAAATATTCCTTGGAAAGTGCAGAAATGATGACAGCTGGCCGCCAACTTCTCTAGCAGCAATTCCGTGCCATTTTAATTTTGGTTGACTATTTCACTTTGCTGACGTTAGCATGACTTAGCATCTCCCTAGACTTAGACAAAATTCAATCATCAGAACCAAAGGCATTTAGTGAGTAGGTATCACTCAACGCCACAACACTTAGACAAAATTCTAAATATTGAGCTCGACGAAAGTTGAGCTCTGTTCGATGAACGTCGAGCTCAGCTCGATGAAAGTATAAGTTCAGTTCGACGAACTATGGACTTAGTTCGATGAAAGGCTGAATTGAGTTCGACGAACTCTAGGCTAAACTAAGTAATTTGGCTCAATTAGATGAATGCTGAGCTCAGTTCGATAAAGCTGAGCTCAACGGAAGTCAAGCAGTCCACGCTTTTGGACATAGCCAAATTTCTGCTACAAGGCATTGAGAGCGTTAAGAGTGTTGAGTGATCTTGCCTCACTTAATGCAATTTGCCTTAGCAAATATCTACATCTTGGAGTTGAGAGAGTAAGTTCCACTCAATTCCAAACTACTTAATCCGGCATTGAGTGAGTATGCTACACTCAATGCCTGTAGGCTTAGTGAAAATTTTTCCCAATGTTTTTGTGGAGTTGACTGGCGCAGCAACACTCAATGCTAAAGCTGTATGGCATTAAGTGAGTAGACAACACTCAACGCCTGTGGACTTGGCCACAGTTTTGTCTATCTTCCAGTAAGGCTTAGATAGACTCAACATTATATGTTATATGGCATTGAGTGAGTAGACTACACTCAATGTTTTTTTACTTAGCAAAATATTTGGCTATTTTCCAGTTAGGCTGAGATAGACTCAACGCTATATGTTATATGGCATTGAGTGAGCTGTCCTCACTCAACGCCTGTGGACTTATGCAAATTTCTACAAAGCAAAATAGAATCCATACCTCTGGCATTGAGTGAGTGAAAGTGAAGGGATAGATCTTCTCTTTACTCTAAAGTTTATATATATGTATATATAAAGGAAACATTCAGCACAGAAATAGAAAGAAAAAGGCAAACCAGACGACATAAGGAGTTTATAGTGGTTCCCCTAAAACTTGGGGTACATCCACTCTTCTACCACCATTGTAGGAATCCACTATAGGTTTTTGATCAGGTGCCCTGCCACCACAGGTTTTTTCTCAGGTGCCCTGTCACCACAAGATCTATTTTCTAAGGGAGATCTAGTATCCCTTTGAGCTTTTGATCAGGTGCCTAAAAACCAAACCAAGTCTTTTGATTTGGAGACTTGACAACCAAGGGCTAACTTTTGAAGGGAGTTAAAAACCCTGCACACAAGAAATGGAAATAAAGATGATGTTCTTCTCTGTCAAAAATTTGAGAGAAGACTAGTGGATTTTGTTGATGTTGTCAAAGTTCCCCCTGAGATGTAGAATAGTTCAGGAGTGGAAGCTTTGCTTCAGGGTGTAGGCCTTCAAGGAAGACATCTTCTTCGAGTATATGTATTTGAGTGATTGTGAAGTTGATCTCAGAATGATTATTGTTTGCTGGAAGAAAAGCTTGAGGCAAAAAATCTAAATCTGTAAGTCTATTTGTGTGTGTCTCTTTGACAGAAAAACTTCTGATGATCTTGTAAGTCTGTATGCTTAAGGAATTCAAATATTTGAATTCATTCTGAACAGCTGGAGCATTCCCTAGAATTGTAACTGCCATGGAAAAAGATTAGTATTTAACTCTGTGATAATATCCACATTTAATGCTGCCTCTAAACGGCAATTTTCATAAGAATAAATTGCATTAAATCTCAGAGCCATATCTGCCTAAAATTAAACCTATTAGAGTATTCTACCTTCAGAATAATTTGCCTGGAATTAAGCCTTGAAAATAATCTGTTTCTAGAAAGAGATGACTGCTTAAAACTCTGTCTAGAAATCGTCGAACTGAGTAAGAAATTCGTCGACCTGAGCTTGGAGATTGTCGAGCTGAAGATGCTTGATCGTCGACCTGAGCTCAGAGATCGCCGAGCTGAGATTCTGATATTAGCTCACAATTCAATGATCTTAGCTGGAATTTTGTCGAGCTCAACTCAGAGAAGGCTCTCTAAGTTCGTCGATATGAGATCGACGATCGTCGAACTAAATTTCCTGAACTTGAAATCTAAATTTTTCTGGAATTCTTCTGAAGGAATGGTCCTGAAAATAATCCTATAACCCTTGACTATACATATTGGGTCAACCTAGGCATCCTAATAGCAATCCTTGACCAAATCAGAACTATGGTTCCAACAATCTCCCACTATTTGGGTGAAATACTATTCACACAAAATAAAACACAAAGAATAAAAAGTCTAGCTGAATTATAAATTTTCAGCAGATATACAAAGGTGCTTTGAGAAGAGAAAAAAAATAACAACAATATTTAAACTAAAACTAAGAGTCCTTATTAGGAGCAGCTGAAGAAGAATCTGAAATTGATTGGATCTTCAACTTCCTTATGGATCATCTGAAATTTGAGTCTATAATCTTCTGGAAAGAGTCTGTAGAAATAACAGCTTTTGGAGACTATCAAATACCACTATACCTCCGTGGTAAGATAGTTCTTTTCCTGAAAAGAAAGGTTAGGTTTTCTTGACCCTGGTTATCTTGGGTCCTATTTTTCTTTTATAATAATAATTTGAAATAAAAGAACACACAGGTTGATGTTTATATCCTAATGGATGATATCTCATTGGAGGGATTATCCACTGAGTAAAAGAATTCATAAATTTTTGTGTTTGATTATATTTTTGAAATGAATTAAAAATTTTGTTTTGAAAATTTGAGTTCGACAAGTCATATTGATTTCATCGATCTGAGTTCGACAAATGGAAGTGAGTTCGTCGAGCTACATTCACAGAATGATAGTAGTTGTTTTCGTCAATTTCGGTTCGACGAAACATATGGATTTCGTCAATCACAGATTCTTTGATAATTGTACTGAAATCTAGTGTTCATAGTTCGTCGATCGGAGTTTGATAAATGATGTTGATTTTGTCGATCTCGGTTCGACGAAATATTTTGAACATAATTTTTTTGAAAATTCTTAATTGGCTTTGGTTTAATATTAGGTAAAACTTCAGTTACTTTATCTAAATTTTTTTCTTTCCCTTTAGCTGATTTTAAAGAAACTATCTATTCAAGAGCATTTTTAAATCTTCTTTAAGTTTTAAGTTTTCAGAAGATAGATTATTTTGTTCAATTAATTTCTATCTGAGAAGTTTTATTTCATTCTCAGATTAAATCAAATCTTCAAATAAAAATTTAAAATCGGTTTTAAAATGTTCTGAAGTGAAATCATAAGAAGAGATTACCTGGTCTTCTTCAGACTTAGATTCTGAATCAGAATTGTTGTAGGATGCATTTATTTCCATCAGAAAGAATTCTCTTGCTCTTGATTCTTCTTCATCTTCAGTTGTACAGGATGAAGTTGTTGAATCTGATTCACTCCATGTTTCAACAACCATTGCTGTGAGGGAGTCCCATATATCCTTTGCTGAAGAGCATTCAACAACTTCCTGAAAAATGTCATCAGATATTTATTGGGCTAGAATGTTCATAGCCTTAACATCAACTATTCTCAGCTTCTGTCCATTCAGGTGGTACAACACTAGTGCTTGCTATTGTATTTTGTGTAGGGGGACCTGTCAAAATGGTATTAAAGATATCTTCATCAATGAAAATCATAGACAACCTAATCCTTGTCTTCCAAAGTGCAAACTTATTAAGATTGCACACTGGAGGTCTAGTGCTTTCAAATTCCTTATCCTGTGCCATGGGAAAAAGAACAAACTAGAAAATAAATGAGATCTATCAAGGATCTTTTGGTTCATGTGTTAGCCTGTGAAACCAAACAACCTTACCCTCTAATACTAATTGAAAGTGAAGGGATAGATCTTATCTTTACTCTAGAGTTTATATATATGTATATATAAAGGAAACATTAATTACAGAAATAGAAAGCAAATAGTAAACCAGAAGACACAAGGAGTTTATAGTGATTCCCCTAAAACTTGGGTACATCCACTCTTGTACCACCCTGGTAGGATTCTACTACAGGTTTTTGATCAGGTGCCCTTCCACCGCAAGTTTTTGCTCAGGTGCCCTGTCACCACCAGATCTTTTTTCTAAGGGAGATCTAGTAACCCTTTGAGCTTTTGATCAGGTGCCCAAAAAACAAACCAAGTCTTTTATTCAGGAGACTTGACAACCAAAGACTAACTTTTGAAGGGAGTTAAAAATCCTGTACACAGGAAATGGAAATAAAGATGATGTTCTTCTCTATCAACAATTTGAGAGAAGACTAGTGGATTTTGTTGATGTTGTCAAAGTTCCCCCTAAGATATAGAATAGTTCAGGAGTGGAAGCTTTGATTCAGGGTGTAGGCCTTCAAGGAAGACTTATCCTTCCAGTATATGTATCTGATTGATTGTGAAGTTGATCTCAGAATGATGATTGTTTGCTGGAAGAAAAGCTTGAGGCAAAAAATCTAAATTTGTAAGTCTGTCTGTGTGTGTCTCTTTGACAAAAAAACTTCTGATGATCTTGTATGTTTGTATGCTTGAGGAATTCAAATATTTGAATTCATTCTAAATAGCTAGAGCATTTCCTAGAATGGTAATTGCCTTGGAAAAAGATTAGTATTTACCTCTGTGATAATATCCACATTTAATGCTGTCTCTAAACGGCTATTTTCATAAGAATAAATTGCATTAAATGTCAGAGCCATATCTGCCTGAAATTAATCCTATTCGAGTATTCTGCCTTCCGAATAATTTTCCTAGAATTAAGCCTTGAAAATAATCTGTTTTGGAAAGAGATGACTGCTTAAAACTCTGTCTGGAAATCGTCGAACTGAGCAAGAAATTCATCGACCTGAGCTTCGAGATCGTCGAGCTGAAGATGCTTGATCGTCGACCTGAGCTCAGATATCGTCGAGCTGAGATTTTGATATTAGCTCACAGTTCGTCGATCTCAGCCGGACTTTCGTCGAGCTTAACTCAGAGAAGAAACTATGAGTTTGTCAATCTGAGATTGACGATCGTCGAGCTGAGTTCGACCATCGTCGAACTAAATTTCCTGAACTTGAAATATGAATTTATTTGGAATTCTTCTGAAGGAATGGTCCTGGAAATTATCCTATGACCCTTGACTATACATATTGGGTCAACCTAGGAATCCTAATAGTAATCCTTGCCCAAATCAGAACTAGGATTCCAACAGTGAGCTTGATCCACTCAATGCTTGTGCACTTAGTCAAATTTTGCTATGTCAAGCAACCACTTATTGTATCCATATATCCAATCACTGTGATATGGACTACCTGCACTCAAGACCTCAAATGCACATCAAATACACTTGATGGGTGTGTCATTGACCTGTTTGACTTCTCAAAAATTAGTGAAATTGGGAACAATGGACCCAACTATCTCCCCCTATTTGAAAAAGTCAAAACACTTATAAAAAAATTATTTCTTTCCTTGGTCAATAATACACACACCCTATACATCAAAATAACTATTGAAATTCTGATAAACTATAAGTAAATGTACCTCATTTCCTGTATGGTGGGCATCACTTACTCCCTCTATTTTGCTGCAAGGATTACTTGAGTGCCACATTTCTTTCTTTCCCCTTTGCAATCACTCCTACTCGCTAAGTCTCCCCCTTGCTAGAACCTTCTCTCTTCTCTCCCCCTTTTTGACTTCTACAGAATAGGCAGATGGGGGTTGGCCCTTCCATTGGCTGACCTTTTCTCTTCTCTCCAGAGTAGCTTACTCCCCCTTAGTAGAAGCATCAGTGAACTGATACTACTTGGGAGTCCGTATGTCCAGCAAGAGGAACAATACCTACACCAAAAAAATGCAAAAGGGAGTGCCTGAAGCTCTGCCAAGTTCAGCATACCCAACTAAAATTTGAGGGTGTTGAACTTTGCTTCATCTAATGGATTAGTGAAGATATCAGCCACTTGCTTGTCTGTGGGGACAAACTCAAGACTGATTTCTTCCTTCTCCACATACTACCTAATAAAATGATATCTTATTTCTATATGCTTAGTCCTGCTATGTGAGACAGGATTCCTAGCAATATAAATATCACTTATAGAATCACAGTAGAGAGGAGTTCTACTTACCTGAAGGTTGTAATCCTGGAGCTGATGTTGGATCTACAGCAGCTGAGCACAATAGCTGTCTGCTGATATGTACTCTGACTCAGCAGTGGATATAGCCACACTAGTTTGCTTCTTGCTGCTCCAAGAAACTAGCCTTCTTCCTAAGAACTGACAGGTTTTAGTAGTTCTTTTCCTGTCTTCTTTGTAACCTGCATTATTTGCATATGAAAATCCAATTAGATCAAAATCCCTATTTCTAGGGTACCATAGGTCAAGATTTGGTGTGCCCTTAAGATACCTCAAGATTCTCTTTACATCAGAGTAATGAGATTCTTTAGGGCAGGCCTGATACCTAGCAAAGACATATGTGGTATACATGATGTCAGGCCTACTTACAGTCAGGTATAGAAGGGAGCTAATTATCCCACTATACAAAGACTCTTCAAAAGGGTTCCCTGCCTCATCTTTTCCTATATGCATACTTGATCCCATGGGAGTTCTCATGGTGGAGAAATTATCCATACCATATTTTTTGATTAGCTCCCTGGTGAACTTGGACTAGGATATGGACAAGCCATCATCAGTCTGTATTACTTGAAGTCCCAAGAAGTACTTGTGCTCACCCATGCTGCTCATTCCAAACTTCCCTTGTATAAGTTTAGCAAACTTACTGTAAAGATTATTATCAGTAGATCCAAAGATAATGTCATCGACATATATCTAGACTAGGATAAGCTTTCCCTTTGATTCCCTTAGAAATAGGGTCTTGTCTATCTTCCCCCTTGAGAATTTGTTCTCAATGAAAAAGCTGGACAAGGTTTCATACCAAGCCCTAGGGGCTTGATTTTGCCCATATAGAGCTTTCCTATGCTTATAAACAAAATTGGGAAAGTTAGGATCTACAAAACTTGGTGGATGATCCACATATACTTCCTCTTTTAGGTCCTCATTCAAGAATGCTGACTTGAAATCCATCTGGTGGACTCTGAATCCCTGTTTCGCATCAAATGCAAGGAAAATCCTTATTGCTTCCAATCTGGCTACTAGGGCAAAGGTCTGGTGAAAGTATATGCCCTCTTCTTGCATGTAGCCTTTAGCCACCAGTCTAGCCATATTGTTGACAATAAGACCATATTGATCCAACTTGTTCCATTAGATTCACTTTGTCCCTATAACATTTTGTCCTTGTGGTCAAGGGACCAACTTCCAGACCTTACATCTCTTAAATTGGTCCAGTTCTTCTTATGTTGCTCCAATACAGAACTGGTCATTGATTACTTCTTCAAACTTCTTTGGCTCTTCTTGAGACAGGAAGCTTGAGTAGAGAGCTGTTGTAACGCCCCGAAACTAAAAAGAGGGATGGGTGGCATTTTGAGCCAAGTTTGGGACTTGGTAGAGGTGACACGGCTTGGGATACAGGCGTGTCCCAGGGGCATGTCGTACTCGGGTTCGGCGATGGTCGTGCGATCGATGAAATTGCAGTCGACGAGCATCGAACGGTGAACACGGCCAAAGATACGGGCGTGTCCCAGGCCGTGTCCTACTCGGGTTGATAGCCGAGTTGTGTTGGGGGAGAGACACGGCCTAAGCCTAGGCGTGTTTGGGTCTGACACAGGCGTGTCAAATTCGACACGGGTGTGTCGAATACCTGTGTTCTCCTCGGGTTGGTGCTGGACCTTTCTCAATGGAGGAACACGCCCATCTACACGGGCGTGTACTAGATAACACAGGGGTGTCGAGTGCTCGTGTTCTTTTCGAGACGCGACGGTTTCGACAGTTAATGAGTTACATGGCCTTGGAAACGGGCGTGTCGCAAGCCGTGTTCAGCCCAGGAAGTTTATTTTCAGGGCGAATCTTGGTCGTTCGTTTCCTTATTTTGGGATCTAATGGTTCAGGCTTCTCCATCCTAGGGTTAAGGCCGGGATTGGGGATTTAAACCCTCACTTTTCATTGGCCACTCTCTTTCTAAGTTCTAGAGAAAAGGGTGAGCAAGGAGGAAGAAGGAGGGGAGATCCAGTCGCCGGAGGAGATTCAAAGCGCCAAATCACAAACCGAGTTCAGATCTATGGAGGCGAGATCATCGCGGTGCTTTTCATCCGTGTAGATTTCCATGGCGCCGAAGAGGAATGCTAGGATAAAGATTCTCTACTTGAGCATGTGAAGCTCTTCTTCTTTTGCATAGGGAAAACCCGCTCCCGCGAGTGTGCAGCGAGTTTGCGGTGTTCCTTGGGGTAGATATGTAAAGTCCCCCTTATTTGCATTTAGAGTCCGAAATCGAGAAACGGACATAGGCATGGTGTGTGGAGCCTACACGGACAAGTTGGTCTGGATCGGTGATGTTTTACTATGCATGTTTAGCCGGAGAAGACTCTGTGCCTTTTGTTGTTTTCGGGTTTCTACGTGGTAGATTGCATCATGGTTCCTTGGGGATTGACCCCAAGGCGCACCCGGAAAACTGGGCGGAAACGCATTTTTGCCATCTTGGCGGCCTGGGAGCAAGCTTTGAACATAACTTGGTTATGTGATTGTATGATCGAATTTGGGATCCGACGAAGTTTGACCCGCGCGCTTGTCTTAAGTTTGATAGTGTGGTGTGAGCAACGGGCTTGTGAAATCGGACCAGGGCAATGTGGTTTAGTAACAGATACCCGAAAGCAGGGATTGGCTATTGACATAGTTGTGCGTGTCTTAGGCTTATGCTGGATAGACTTTATTTCTCACGAGATTTACCGTCCAAGGGATGGTGGTGAGACCGCAATTTTCACCGGTTTCACCGAGTTAGTGCCCTTAGAGCACTGGGTGTGTGGCTGTGTGAGCCTGCACCAGTGATGTTGTGTTTATT
This sequence comes from Platanthera zijinensis, assembly GCA_039513925.1. NCBI lineage: Eukaryota > Viridiplantae > Streptophyta > Magnoliopsida > Asparagales > Orchidaceae > Platanthera > Platanthera zijinensis. The sequence continues at coordinate 178,114,615 of CM077082.1, forward strand.
CAATATATTGCTTGTTACGCTAACAAGTACAGGGAAAGTGCTTTGCCGCCCCGAGTTTGGGGGCGGAGTCGTTATAATTTGGTCGGCTTTAGCTGATCGTTATTCTTATTTGCCACCGTTGCGGTGAATTATGCTTGCAGGTGCTGCGGAGCCGAGCGACAAATAGTGGGACAAAGCCCATGTTGCTGAGCTGGCCTTCGAAGGCCTTGTTTGTTTTCTGATGACTAGTTTTAGTCATCCTTTTTTTGGGGTAATTTAGTAGCTTATTTCCCTACGTTTTATTATAATTTTATGTTTTTGGTATGCCTGTATGTTGTTGTTTTGTTATTTTTATAATATAAGAATCTATAATCTTATTAGAGATTTTGATGTTATTGTATGTTATCGTTATGATTAGTTTTATTTTTAAATATTAGTATCTTTTGTTATAGTTTAGTTCTATAATGATATGTTATTATTAATGTTATAATTATTTTGTTTAGTTTTAGTGTTATGAATTGTTATATGTTTTATGTTTAGTTATATCTTGTTATTTTAGCTAATTTGTTTTGTTTTGTTTTGTAGGTTTGAACATTGGAGCAGCCCAAGCCCCCAAGCCCACCTATTAAAGCCTTCAACAAGTGCAAACCCGTCCACCATGCAACCCCCTACATGAAGCTCGGCCAGCCCACCTTTTGATGAGTCCCTATTTTATACCTTATTTTGGACTCATCTAGGCCTTTTTCCTCAGCTTTGCACTATCTTTAAGCGCCATTAGTACTCCTTTTGGTTAGCTACGGCATTCCACGCCCTGTGCACCTTTTTAGCCCATTTCTGTGCTTGTGTGCATTTACATTCTTGCTATGATTATTATTGTTTGCTGTGGCTGCCATGATCGATGTCCCGTGCAGTTTTTCCTGCAGGTTTTGGGATCGTGAGGGCATTCGGGATAGGCGTTTCACTATTTTTTGGCAAAGGAGTCAGTGGTCGTGCGTTTTTACCCACGCACGACCATCGACCTCCTGGCGCACGATCACTGATCGTGCGCAGCTCGGACTCATTTGTGAAATCTCTGTCTTGAACCTTCCGCACGATCACTTGCCATACCGCGCAAGACCACTGCTCGTGCGCCGCCGATCGTGCGCAGTCATACACATTTTACAAAGTTCTGTCTGGCTATTTCCGCACGATCATCAACATTGCCTCGCACGATCACTGATCGTGCGCTGCTGATCGTGCGCGACCATTGATTTTCTGATGCAGGTCTACAGGTTGCTCGCGCACGGGCACTGACCTTGGTTGCGCACGACCACTGGTCGTGCGCTAGTGGTCGTGCGCCCTATTTATTCTGCAAGCTATAAAAATCCCTGTTCCGCGAATTAGGGTACAGGACGTTGTTACGAAACCTCCGCCAGCCCGCCGTTTCGCTCTCCAGTAGTTCCATTCGCCTCCACCTTCATCCCCACCATCGAGAGGACCTTCTCCGGCGATTCCAAAGCATTCCGCATCCTCCGGTGATCCTCCCGGCCATTGAAGCATTCTTCTCCGAGCTTTCCACCAAGGAAGAAGACGAAGCATACCTAGAGAACGTAATTACATGCCCTCGAGGTGACAGCTCGGTGGTACCATAAGCCCTCCTCGGACTACGCTTGGAAGCGGATTGACAACCCGCACCTCCGGCCAACAACCGCGGTGGATCTTTAATCTCGTGGTTTTGCATTTTCTATCTTTTCTTGTTGCATGGAATGTTTATGCATGTAATGACCATCGATTTCTAGTGTTAATTTGATCGTTTGTGTTTCATCTTGCTTATGAGAATTATTCTTTGATGCGCCTCGCTCCATCTTGCTCCACTCTACATGTTCATTTCACTCATTTTCACTCCGCACGAATCAACTCACTCGCTAGACTTCTGTCCACTCACCAATCGAAGTACGGCATCGCGGCCGCTACATCCATCTCACCTTGAGAAGCGGTGATTGCGACCCGCATAGTTTACGTTAGTGTAATCGGTCGTAAGACCACCAACCAAAGCCCCTTCTTTTTCTGTTTATTTCAATTAACTCTCATAACAATAGTTTTAGAGTCTAAATCATTCGACGCTAATTGCATTCCTCAAGAGACCGACATCCGGGGATTCATTCCCAACTTTATTACTTGTGCGACCGGTACGCTTGCCGTATGTTATGCGCATCAAGTTTTTGGCACCGTTGCCGGGGAATGCAACTGTTGAACGACTGAGGATTTCTGAAAATATTGGTATACGAGTTAATTTGTTTTGCTCTGTTTCATTTCTTTTCTCATCTGCTGTAGTTCATTGTCGGAATTGTAAGTTTTGCGCGATGAATCTTTGCAAAGTAGTTGCTTCTGTTTGACTTTGATATTTCCGCAATGTGGGCCAATTTCAATATTCGTTGCCCTCATTGTGGAGATATCTCGCATGCAAGTGATAGATGTCAACAGAAGTATAGTCCCCAGGAAATTCACGACTCTACATTTCGTAGACATAAGCCGGTCATCCACCGACCCGCGGAGCCATTACCGCACTACTTTTTCTCGGCTTCAGCAAACGCTTCACCGCGGAAGCCGGCTAAGCAGTGCATCTTTTGTCGAAGCTGGGATCATGCATTGAAGGACTGCACTGCTTATTTAGCTGAATTGGAAGTGGATAATGAGCCGGACTTCTGGATTATTCCCACACCCACCATGAGCAGCACCCCTTCAGCCTCGGGATATGCATCGATGCCATCTCCATGTTTTGGAGAAAGCATTTCCGGTACATGCCCCGATGTTTGTGTTGATCCCCATCCCGGCATGGATACGTATACTTCTGATGAACATGCATCACCTAGCATCTAGTCCAGTTGCGAAGAGCCAGTTCTTGACCTCCCGTTGAGTTCTGTACCTCCGCCTTCCGCTTTGCATAGTATTCCTTCTTTTTCTGATATTTCTGTTGAGGTTGATTCGCAGGTGGAAATTAGCACTCTCAGCTTTCTGTTAGATCCTGTCGAGGAGGAAATTTCCGTGGTTGAGGTTGCTACCTTCACCCCATGTGAGGATGTCCAATGCGCGGACGAAATGGATGCTGCACTAGGAACTTCTTGCACCATCCTGGACAGTGGTGTTCAGATTTCTGCAATTCCACCAACGGGAGATGATTCCGGGATCATTTCCAAGATTAAGGATTGTTTATGTTATTCTTCTAATTTATTTCTTGACCCCGTTCTTGTTTCCACTTCCCTGCATGCTTCCATCTTGGAACCGGTTCAACCAGTGTAAGGGCCTGTAATGCGGCCTATGTCTGCTAGCAACCAGATGCGGGTGGAGTTAGAAACGATGAACTTCACGAGCTATTTCCTGCCCATGCCTGACACCCATGACAGGTATATTTATACAGGTAGTGGGGAATATGTTCTATCTCCGTATTGGTACCCGGTACCACGTTGCGAATTGGAGAAAATGGCTGAGCATTTCTATTTTCATACGCCAATCAGTTGAGAAATGCTGAGCATTGGGAATAAGTCTTGTTGGGAGACAGAAAACCCAACAGTTATCTAGTTAATGTTTTCTTTTCTACTTTTATTTTTTTTAGTTGCATTGCTCTTTTTTGCTCTTTAAGTTTTTGTTGATCTGGTAGCTCCCCAGCGTCCGATGGTTTCCCCTTGCGCACCCTCAGTGTCTCCCGAGCGATCTTGGTATAAATCTGGATCGACACTGATTTTATTATAACGCGCACGATCACTGATCGTGCCCGCTATTTAATTCGCACGATCACTGATCGTGCGGTCGGCCTAGTTTTTATAAAAGGACGGACTGGGCCACACTGTTCGTGCGCCCTAACTCTGCGATCTGCGGCCCTATTCGTGCGTCGTATCCTCGCCGATCTCCCTCTTCCTCCTCCTACTCCGGCAACTCCCTGGGAGATCTCTTCTCCTCTCGCGACTTCGGATCTCCGTTGTGAGATGGCTACTCCCTCCAACCGCAAGATTGTCAATGCCTACCGGCGCTCCACTCCGGCTCAAGTTCTAGCAAAGATGGGGATGTTCCAGAAGGATGCCCACACGCGCAGGTATAACGCTTTGAAATGCAAGCCTTTCCTCTCCCAGTGTCTTGTGGATTGGGAGGAAATGCGATCCATTGGTGACGGTGGCGCCCTAGCCGATTCGATCCTCCATCTTTACTCTTTCGACCAATGGAGCCGCGTTTTCGAGTGCTGCGAACCTGGATTTAGAGAACTCACTTTGGAGTTCCTCTCCACGTTTGAGTGGGAATGTGATACTTTCAGCTATCGACCTGTTGTATGTTCCTTCCGGATGAGGGGACAGGTCATTTCTTTGACCATCCATGAGCTCGGCGTCCGAGCTAGATTTTACTCAAGTGAGTCGGCACCGCATGATTTTGGCTCCGGCTTCCCTGAAGGTGCCACCCATGCGACTGCTTGGCGTGAAATCAACGGCTCTGACGAGGAATATTTGGCTCGGAAGGCCAAGTCTACAAAAATCGTATCCCCTGCCTTGCGGTACCTTTAGCATCTCCTTAGCCATTCGCTTACTGCTCGCGCACTTAGCCAAAATGTGGTCGGGTGGCAAGATTTGGTTTGTCTGTATAGCATGCTCAAGCGGGAACCCATTCACCTGGGGTATATGTTGGCAACATTCTTCCTTCACGAGGCCACGTATAGCCTCGCCGGATCGATTGGTGGTGCTTACTACATCACCAGCATTGCAAAGGGTTTGGGAGTCTGGGATAGCTTACCCCCGATGGAGCAGGTTACCTCGCCCTCTTCGATCACTCGTGCCAGCATGGTCAGTTTCCATTTGATGCATGTTGTTGGGCGTAGAGCAAATCGCCGTTTTGAGATTGTGATGTCGGGTGACGCCCGGAGGGCCAGACCAGATGATGAGGAGGAAGTTGCACCTGAATCATCCGCCATGGAAGGGCTGAGAGCTGCGGGAAGTTCACAGCCGTGACATTCTCAGTCACCACAGCCGCCGCCAGCCATGCCTCATAGCCATCCAGGCCCTCACTTCAGTGCTGCTCAGGGCCCGGGCGTTCCATATCTACATGAGCGCCTCGCGGACATTGAGGCCTCTCAGTATTGGATGCAAGACCTGGTCTATCAGCAGGCGTTGCGAGGTGGCCTGAGCATTCGTCCACCGCCAGCACGTGTCGCCCCCGCCGCTCCTAAGCCCCGTTTGCCACCTATTGAGATCGGCAGTGATGACGACGAATAAGGATGATACATTTTCTCCGCAGCTTCCATTTCATTTCCCTTCGCTCTTTGTTTCTTGTTGGAACATTTTGAGTTTTATTTTTTTTTTTGCTGCAAAAACATTATATACAACTGCTAATACAAGTATTTGGTCCACCTTAAGGACGGTAAACAAAAGGGCTATTCGGGAGACAACCCAAGCTTGGACCTTTTGGTCCCCTCATTTATGCTTTTTATTTTATGTTTTCTATTTTTTGTATTTTCTGTTGTTTGTCTAATTCGCAGGTTCAGCTTATCTTTTGTGCGAAGCAGCAACTCCCGCGAATCATCACGCAATCTTCTGGCATGTTTCCCTCTTTGGAGCATAGGTACTCTCTCTCGCTTCAGATTTCATTCCTTGGTTGAATGTCTATTTTCTTGCTTATGTTTTCATTCAAGTATGGGGGAAGAGCCGCTTGTGCACTCCACGAGCACATTTAATTTTGCATGCCAGTAGTTTTCCTTTTTGCTTCATTGTTTTTGACTCCTGCTGCACACACTTTGGCACCCACATGAGCGCGCACTTGACCACGCGTGCGGCTCGAGTTGATGTATTATTTCGTGCAAACTTTAATATGGTGGTGCTGACGTAGGATTTTGATTTAGAGTAGTTCGAAACTCGTGCAGTGCTCCTAATCGAGTGCTCACATTGTGTAGAAATTGTATAGATATAGTTTTTCTTTATGCTTGCAATTTATATTTTTTCTGCACTCATAAATACTGTCTGTCCTACTCAAATCTATGAATCCAGAGTAATCACTCGGTAGTGTAGGAATGTGTGTAGGCGTCGCAAGCTTTGTATTGCTCGAGTCGGGAGGACGGATCACTTTTCTCGGTGACTAAGAACTTGCCCCAGGCTACTTTCGAAGCATTGGTGCACGGTTAGTCGAGCGTGAGCGTGACGTAGGCCATCACTTTGGCCCGGTTGAGCCTTGCACCCGTCCTAACATAGCCCTCGCTAGCCCCGTTGAGCCTACCTTCCTTTTGTTTCAGCTCCACACTCAATTCACCAATGCCTCAAGCCAATCCTAGTCGCACACCCGTGTCGAGCTCTAGTTCCAAGCATTTTCTCGTTGGGTTGTTGATGTGGGACGTGGTTTTGTGAAAAATGTGGATTTGCCATCTTGTTATATTTGCTGAAATTCAAGAATTTGAAAAAGAAAAATTTATAAAAGCAAAAATTGTGAAAAAGAAACGAAAAAGAGAAAATAAAAAGTATAAATGAAAATCTATTTTTGAGAAATCTGTTTTGGGGTAGGCGGTGCACACACCCATGTTGTAAAAACCAGGTCTGGGGGTGTGGTGCACTCGCATTCATTTTGCTAGTGGGAAATCTGTAATTGTGCGAGCTCCGTTGGGTTGTGCATAGCCTTCGTTTTCATCTTTTTTATCCATACCTACGTCTACACCCAAGCCCCAACTCTTCACCTAAAGTCCTACGGATTTATGCTCGAGTCGAACTAGCATCGTGGAGAAAGTGTGAACGGGCAAGCATATGGTCCCCGACATTGGTGGATTCCTTTGGAGGTGATCACAAGCCCCGCTCTTTGGCAATGCTCCACCATCCGACTTGCCTATTTTCTTCCTACACATGACCGCGCGATTCTCCGGAAATTCAATCTTTGAGTAGTGACAGTATTTATTTATGTTTATCGAAAATTATAAATTGCATAGCATGATTAAAAACTCCTTCTATTATATTTTCTTTGCACTTGCGTTTCTTGATTTCTCGTCCTACTGTATTTTGAAATTACTACGTCAGCTAGCCATTTTTGAGTCCACAAGGTGATTATTTGCCCGGGACGTGCAAATGGTTAAGTCTGGGGGTGTGATGAGTCCCTATTTTATACCTTATTTTGGACTCATTTAGGCCTTTTTCCTCAGCTTTGCACTATCTTTAAGCGCCATTAGTACTCCTTTTGGTTAGCTACGACATTCCACGCCCTGTGCACCTTTTTAGCCCATTTCTGTGCTTGTGTGCATTTACATTCTTGCTATGATTATTATTGTTTGCTGTGGCTGCCACGATCGATGTCCCGTGCAGTTTTTCCTGCAGGTTTGGGGATCGTGAGGGCATTCGGGATAGGCGTTTCATAATTTTTTGGCAAAGGAGTCAGTGGTCGTGCGTTTTTACCCACGCACGACCATCGACCTCCTAGCGCACGATCACTGATCGTGCGCAGCTCGGACTCATTTGTGAAATCTCTGTCTTGAACCTTCCGCACGATCACTTGCCATACCGCGCACGACCACTGCTCGTGCGCCGCCGATCGTGCGCAGTCATACCCATTTTACAAAGTTCTGCCTGGCTATTTCCGCACGATCATCAGCATTGCCTCGCACGATCACTGATCGTGCGCTGCTGATCGTGCGCGACCATTGATTTTCTGATGCAGGTCTACAGGTTGCTCGCGCACGGGCGCTGACCTTGGTCGCGCACGACCACTGGTCGTGCGCTAGTGGTCGTGCACCCTATTTATTCTGCAAGCTATAAAAAGCCCTGTTCCGCGAATTAGGGTACGGACGTTGTTACGAAACCTCCGCCAGTCCGCCGTTTCGCCCTCCAGCAGTTCCATTCGCCTCCACCTTCATCCCCACCATCGGGAGGACCTTCTTCGGTGATTCCAAAGCATTCTACATCCTCTGGTGATCCTCCCAGCCATTGAAGCATTCTTCTCCGAGCTTTCCACCAAGGAAGAAGACGAAGCATACCTAGAGAATGGAATTACAGGCCCTCGAGGTGACAGCTCGGTGGTACCGGAAGCCCTCCTCGGACTACGCTTGGAAGCGGATTGACAACCCGCACCTCCGGCCAACAACCGCGGTGGATCTTCAATCTCGTGGTTTTGCATTTTCTATCTTTTCTTGTTGCATGGAATGTTTATGCATGTAATGACCATCAATTTCTAGTGTTAATTTGATCGTTTGTGTTTCATCTTGCTTATGAGAATTATTCTTTGATGCGCCTCGCTCCATCTCGCTCCACTCCACATGTTCGTTTCACTTATTTTCACTCCGCACTAATCACCTCACTCGCTACACTTCCGTCCACTCACCAATCGAAGTACGGCATCGCGGCCGCTACATCCATCTCGCCTTGAGAAGCGGTGATTGCGACCCGCATAGTTTACGTTAGTGTAATCGGTCGTAAGACCACCAACCAAAGCCCCTTCTTTTTCTATTTATTTCAATTAATTCTCATAACAATAGTTTTAGAGTCTAAATCGTTCGACGCTAATTGCATTCCTCAAGAGACCGACATCCGGGGATTCATTCCCAACTTTATTACTTGTGCGACCGGTACGCTTGCCGTATGTTACGCGCATCACCTTTCAAAAAGCCCGAGCCTACTTGTGCATAGGTGCAGCCCTTACCCGAGCCCTCCAACTTGTCCAAGCCCACATGGAGCAGCCCACCAAGCAAGGATGAAGTTGCCCGAGCCCATGCAGCCTACACCCTCAAACCCGAGCCCACCACATGCAAGCAGCCCCCTCTTTCATTATACTACATGCATGAATATCCCCATGCATTGGCCGGCCACCCCCTTCTCTCTTTTATTATTTCCTTGCCACCTCATTTTCTCTCTCTCTCCTCATTATTTCATGCATGCATTTCTCCCTCATACATGGCCGGCCCCTACCTTTTTTCTCCCCTCTTTTATTTTTCATTCATCCCCCCTTCATATTTTATATTGTCCATTTAATATCATGCATGCATTTAGCTATTTACTCTCTCCCTCATTAAACCCATGCATGAACCCATTCTCCCCCATGTGGCCGACCCCCCTTGGTCTCCCCCTAATCTAGAAGCTTCCCTCCTCTCCTATAAAAGGAACCCATGTCCCATGCTTTAAAAAGGTTGGCTTTTGGAGAGAGCTTTTGGAGAGTGCAAGTCAAGAGAGTTTTTCATTGTAATTTTCATTTCTAGTTTCCTTTTTTGTAATCTCATTTTGTTTAAGTAATATCATTTTGTTCTAAGCTATTGTACACTTTCTTTCTTTTTAGTATAAAAAATATGAAATCTTCTTCTCTTATTTTGTCTTCCTTTTCGAATATGCGTGGCTAATTTTTCTTTTAGCAGTCGATCGTGAAGATCCATAAAATGAGATGAGGGTTTCTTTTATTTCATAGTTTTATTTTTGCTTAATTCTACTCGGTCCTTCTTTGATTATTATTTCGTCGACTCCGTATTTCCGGTATACGGTAGTAGGCTAAGGATCTCATATTTGAGAAGCCGAGAGGCTCGTGAATGTGAAAGATCACTCAAAGAAGGAAGGAGTTGAACGCAACCCTAGAGATAGGGCGACGTAAATCTTCCGGATTGGAGTCAAATCCAATAGTGCGGATCAATCGATAATGCAACTTTAGGCTTCTTTGGTTTGTAAAGAGATTTCGATCAAAAAGTCTATAAGTTAGGAGACCTAATGCTCTAGTGAGATTTTGTCTCATTTTCGGATCCGTCACGGCCGAGTATGATTTGCAAATTTAAAACTATACCTTTTATCTCTCTCGTTTCATTTTATGGTGAATCAATGATCGAATTCTAGCTTTTTAATATAAGTTTTTCGTCTCGCAAATTATCGTTTATTTAACTTTTAAAAATTCTCAAAATCCAACAATTTTTCGGTAGGATAATAGTTCAAGCGTGAGTAGTAGTACTTGACAGCCCCGTGTTTAAATACGACCTTGATACTACGATTCGACAGGTACGCTTGCCTGTTCGGGTTTTAGCCCATCATTTTCTTGTTTAAATCATGTGTTGCCGGCTTGCGAGCTGAAGTTTGTAAGACACTATTTAAATTTGGTGAACTATTGTAAGGCCATAATGCCGGTACTTTTGTGTATTTCTTAGTTCATTCCTACTAGATTTTGTTAGTGGATATTCGTGCTTGTGGCTGGGTTCTTGCTTTCACATCTTAATAATTGCTTCTGCTAGATGCTCTGTGTAGGACGTGTGTATTGGTTTAATGGTTTCATATAGTAACTCGCCGGTCTGTCCGTGGTATATGACATCGGGCCCCGGCCGGACCTACCGTTATATGCTATGTGATGGATAGGGGTGTTACAATTTGGTATCAGACTATCAGTTTCGGTCACACTTAAATAAATTCATTGGCGAATTCACTTAAAGGGGTGGTGAGCACATGTGTGTGTGTCATCGTTATAACATGAAAAGAACCCTTGAATGTCCACTTAGGAATGAAAATACACATGTTTGAGGAACCAACGTGTTCCTAAAATTGCTTTTTGCAACTTTGTTCGGTCGCTTATTGGTGTTTTATACGATTATAGGTGTCCGAGAGTGACATGTGGCAGTCTGAATGCATGCTTTCTGAGAAAAGTATTGCACCCAACGATATGCCTAAGACCCCTCCTTCTATGAAAACCATAAGAAGGGTAATTGAGGTGGTGTTTGCGGTGACCAACGCACAACATGGAAGGAATGTGCAACCATCTGTCCCTGAGGTGGCCTCTACATCGGGTGGTGTGATGGAGCAAATGGCATTTAGAGGACCATTGGGGTAGCAGACGAACATGCTTTTAGTGCAGGGAGCGCACTCAGTCGGCGAATATTTGCAGACATTCTTTATGTTAAGGCGCTACCAAGGCTTTGAGTTGGAAAGCGAGCAGTCTATAGTCAATAGATTTTATAATGGTTTGTGTAGCGAGTTGCGAATCCTATTGCTAGGACCAAAGTTATTGGGATTCTGAGCCTTGGTGGAGTCGGACAGATCTTTAGAAGTAGAGTTCGAGAGAACTCACCAGATACCAGTGAGTGGGGTACTGAACCCTGCAGATCATTTAATGGCTGCCTATCGCAGAACGTTGAGAAAGATGGCTAAAGCATCTACTCGCAAAGCTATTTACACTTGTCATACTTATGGCAAGAAAGGGCGCTTTGCCCGAGATTGTCGGGAGGGTGCTTAGACGAAAAAGAAAGCTATGTCAAGAGTAGTTGGAGACACCAGTGCTAAGAAGTCAGAGTTCAAGGTGCCAACTTAAAAATCCGGTTTCCGCAGGTTGGATAAGAAGGCTAGGACATCGGGTCCAGCCCCTTCTTCGGGTGCTTCGGGGGAAACTACCAACCTAACCCCGGACGCTTGTTTTACTTGTGGGAAGATGGGGCACTTTGCCCGTGACTGTTGGAGCGGACGTCCAAAGTCCGAGAGGAAGCAGGGATAAACTTACGAGGCAAAGGGCAAGGCAGTGGAGACAACCACATCCCATTATGCTCTGAATCAACCAAGAGTCTACAATCTGGGTCAGTAGGAGGCCATCAAACAGGCGGATGTGGTGACAGGTACAGTTTAAATTTATAGCATATTAGCTTTTAATACTGTTACCTAGTGCTTGTTAGCTTATTACTGTTTGTATAGGCTTTGTTATTATTTGTGATAGTCCGGCAAGGGAACTATTTTATACGGGATCTTCTCACTCCTTTTTGTCCGAAGGTTTCATATCACGCATCAGAGTCCCTTATTCGATGGCAAAGGACAAATTGGATGTGTTGCTGCATAATGGGTGTTCTATGCGTGCAGACAGAGTATGTGCCGAAAAGATTCGTACTGGAAGTTATGAGTTCAACTTACTAGCGTCGTTACTATCGCTAGTAGAGTTCGACGTCATTTTCGGTATGGACTGGATTTCAGAGCAAAAAACATACATAGATTGCAACCGTAAGGAAGTCAAGCTAGGTGTTGGGTGGGAGAAAACATTTGCGGGATTTAAGGGGTCGAGCAAGACTTTAATGTTTGCTCTTTAGGTGGTCAAGGCAGTCTGTGCTGGTGCAGAGCTGTTCTTCACGTTAGTGGAGGCTGTAAAGCCTAAACCCACTTTAGGTAGTATCCCAGTAGTATGCGAGTACCCCGATGTGTTCCCGAACAATCTTCCCGGAGCCCTACCTCAGCGGGAGATCGATTTCACGATTGAGCTAGTGCGAGGTGCCAAACCTGTGTCACGCTCTCCTTATAGGTTGGCGCCTAAGGAGATGGCGGAGCTAAAAGTTCAACTAGAGGAGTTTGTTGGAACACCCTATTACTAATTTGGGCAAGGATCACTATGTTCTTAGGAAATCAGTTTGACCTAGATGTATAGTTGAAAAGGTCAAGTTAGAATGAGTCTAGGGCTTAGAACTTAGGTTTGAAGCTGCCCCCAGGAGCATTCAAGGATTCAGACTTAGAGCTGAGGCAAAGACAATTATCGTCGAGCTTAGGTCGACGAAACGTCGAACTCCGTTCGACGCTCTCTGAGCTGAACTCTGCTAAATCGTCGAGCTCCGGTCGACGATCTTCGAGCTCAGATCGACGATCTGCCTTCAGCTTATTCTTCAGGTCGCTGAGCTCCAGTCGACGATCTTCGAGCTCAGGTCGATGTTTTCTGTCTGATGTTCATCTCAATCTCTGAGCTCAGGTCGACGTTCGTAGAGCTCAGATCGACGTTTTTCCTGAGAGATCGATGACTTTGAGGATTCAAATTCAGTCAGCTTTTGGAATGATTTTTCAAATTCTCTCAGCATTTATTTCAAGAGATCTGCTAGCCATTTTCATTTATTCTAGAGCAAGTTTCAAGGGATTTATCAGAGAATGTTTATTGGACTTTCCTCCAGAAGACAAAACATTTATGGAAGACATTTATTGACTGCTAACGGCTATCTTGGATAGAGGATCTTCAGAGAATAAATCATCTTTTCTAGTCTGACAGATATACAACAACAAGAGACTACCCAAGAATAGACAATCTACAACAAGAAATTCTCAGTACAGATTCACAGGATAGTGAGATCAATTCAAAAATCAAGTGATCAATCCTGGAGAATTAGTTGGCATACTGAAAAGTGATCATAGCTTCAACATCAAGGACTCCAGACAATTCACATTTCAGCTTCTGCTGAAACCATCTTCTGCTGGAGATCTGAAGCTTCTGAAGACCTATCACCCCAGCAAAGCTCTCATCTTTCTCAGGGGGAGCTTTGACAACACAATCAATCCACAAAAGTCTTCTCTCAGTGACTGAGACAGAGAAGACAACTTCACCTCTTCCTTTTTCTTTTCCTGCTATAAAAGGGTTATCAAAACTCCCTTCAAAAGTCTTGATTCTGGTTCTGAGAGCCTTGTCAAAACTCAGTGGTGGCAAGACACCTGATCAAAAAATCTAGTGTGGTTTTTGAGCACCTTATCAAAAGCTCATTGGTGCCCAGGGCACCTGATCAACTCATCCTGCAGTGGATTCCTACCAAGGGTGGTAGAAGAGTGGATGTAACCAGGTTTTTGGGGAACCACTATAGTTCCTTGTGTCTTCTTGTTTCTTGTGAATATTCTTTGCTGTGTGCTGCGGTTTTTATTCTTACTGCTTTAGTTTTATTTTCTACATCAAAGCACTTTACACCTATACATAAATTAAGCCTTTACTGCTGTGCATTTTTAAAATTGTAAATTTACTTTAAAATACTCTATTCACCCCCCCTCTAGAGTTAAGATAGATCTTACCTTCACTTTCAATTGGTATCAGAGGCAGGTTTGTTGTTCATACAGGCTAACACCTGAACCAAAAGATCCTTGATAAGATCAATCTTTCAAGAGGGTTATTTTCATTATATTTAATTTTATATAAAGACATGGCACAGAACAAAGATTATGCAAGCACCAGGCCTCCAGTGTGCAATCTATCCAAGTTTGCACTTTGGAAAGCAAGGATTAGACTCTATATGAACACTATTGATGAAGACATATTTAATTCTGTTTTGACAGTGTGCCCAAGTCCACCAGCAAGCTCAAGTACAAATGTTGTTCCACCTCCTTCAGGAACAGGTGCTGAAATAAAGAAGTGGAAGACTGCAGATGCCAAGGCCATGAACATCTTTGCTCAGACAATGTCTAATGAGATATTTCAGAAGGTAGCTGAATATAACTCAGCCAAAGGAATTTGGGACAAACTCTCTGAAATTGTCTCAGGATCTGCTGATGAAAGAAATGACAGGAGATCCCATCTTATAAGCCAATATGAGAATTTCAAAAAGGGAGAAGCTGAATCAGTGGCTGACATGTACAACAGACTAAGTCTGATTGTCAATGAGTTAAAACTCTGGATAAAGAAATCTCATTGATTGAGCTGAATGATAAAATCCTAATGTGCTTCCCCAACACTTGGGATTCAAGAATCTGGCCAATCAAAGATGCCAGAAGTCTAAATGAGATTACCACTGAAGCTCTCCTGGGCAAGCTCAAATCTTATGAGCTGCTCATTAAAAATAGAGAAAAAGAACAAAAGGCTACTTCTCCAGTCATCAGAAAAGAGAAGACCATAGCCTTCAAAGCTACAGAAGAGGAGCCTGAAGATAAAGCTATGGGAAATGATGAGCTCCTAAGTCTACTGGCCAAAAGATTCTACAAAATGGCCAGAAAAGACTTCAGAAAGAGATCATACAAGGGACATGATAAGCCAAGGTATGATAAATCAAATAACAATAAAGAAATTATATATTTTGGTTGCAGGAAACCAGGCCATATTGTGCCTCACTGTCCAGAAAACAAAAACAAGGACAAGAAAGATAGAAGGGAAAGAAGAAAGGAGAAAGACTTCAAGAAGAACACCTCAAACAAACCCTCCTATAGCAAGAACACACATACAAGGAAGGGATTTGTTGCTGAGACATGAAGTGAAACTGAAGAGGACTCTGAAGCCTCATCCAGCTCCAGTGATGATGAGGATGATGCTGATGAAAATGAATTTTGCATGATGGCTATCAATGCCTCTCAAACAGATTCAGAAGCAGAAGAGTCAGAATCAGATTCAGAAGTTCAACTAGAAGAAGATCAGGTAATCAATTCATTTGATTTCAGTTCTGAGGACTTTAAACATGAGTTTAAAGTACAATGCCTAGATCTGTTGGAGTCTGAGAAGGAAATCACTTTCCTCAGAAAACAACTGTCTGAGTATAGCACTTTAAAATCAGAGAACCTCAAACTCTCTGAAGAGTTAGAATGCTATAGGGAGGAGATAGCTTCACTAAAGAGGGAACTATATAAGGCCAAGTAGTTTGAAGAATCCCTTAATGGGAGAAGTATCAAACTGATGGATATCACAAGCATAGTGAACTCTAGACTTAATAGTACATTGGGCTTGGGAGCTTCATCCAGCCAGCCTATAGTTCGGACAACTCCAATCAAATTTATCTCTGATAAAGGGAAGGAAGTTGTAGAGGTAGCTAGGAAGAATGCAGATTTGCCAAAGAAAAATATAGTTCAACAGAATGCGTCGAACAGAGCTCGACGATCGTCGAACGGCGCTCGACGATCCAAGAAATGATCGTTGACCTCAGTTCGACGACACCTGAACTCTGAACTCCAGGATAGTCGATCTTCGAACAGAGATCGACGATCTGACCCAAGATCGTCGACCTCAGCTCGACGATCGTCGAACAGAGATCAGGACTTTGAATAATCCTTCAAAGGTACATCTGGATTCAATCCTTGAAGTCCTACATCCCAAGGTTTCAACCCCTATACTGAATGGATAGTACCTCCTAGGAGATACCATCCTGAAGGTTATAAGAGTCAACCTAGGATGTCTCTCATTTCTGAATTTAAGGGATATCAACCTAGGCCCAAGGTAAACTGGGTCAAAAACATATAAGCTGTTTATGTGCAGGAGAAGACCTATCCAACATCAAACCAGCCATGGTATATGGATAGTGGGTGCTCAAAGCACATGACAGGGAACAAGGACAACTTCACATCCTTTAAAACCAAGCTTGGACCCAAAGTAATCTTTGGTGATTCAAACTTTGGAACAACAAAAGGATATGGTGCAGTCAAAATTGGAACAGTCACCTTCAAGAAAGTAGCTTATGTTAAAGGACTCAAGCACAACTTGATAAGTATCAGTCAACTTTGTGATGAAGGATATCAAGTGACCTTCAACAAAGCTATATGCAAGGTCAAGTCAGAGGACAACACAACTGTGTTGACAGGTAACAGAAAAGGTAACATTTACTTAGTAGATTTTCATTCATCTAAAGTAGATATTTGCCTGTACAATTCCATATCTAGACCTAATATTCTATGGCATAAGAGACTAGGACATATTAACCTTAGAACCATTGCTAAGCTATCCAAGGACAACCTTGTTAGAGGACTACCTTCTGGCCCCTACAAGAAGGAAGGACTTTGCAAGGCCTGTCAATTAGGCAAGCAAACTAAAAATAGTTTTAAATCACTTAACAAGAGTGATTCACCCAGGATTTTGTATCTGTTACACATGGATCTTTTTGGACCCATTACAGTACAAAGCCTAGGAGGGAAATCCTATACTTTAGTGGTTGTAGATGACTTCTTAAGATTCACATGGGTGTTCTTTCTGAGGAAGATGTCTGATAACTTCAAGTGTTTGACAGAGTTTCTCAAATGCATACAGATTGAGTTCAACACTCACATTGCCCTGATCAGAAGTGATCATGGGACAGAGTTTGATTCTCTTCTTATGCAAGAGTTCTGTCAGAGTGAAGGGATCAGGCATACATTCTCAGCTCCTAGAACTCCTCAACAAAATGGGGTAGCAGAAAGGAAAAATAGAACCCTAATTGAATCTGCAACTACATTGTTGTCAGATGCTCACCTTGCTCTATCCTTTTGGGCTGAGGTAGTGAACACCTCCAATTATGTGTTGAATAGAAGTCTAATACATAAACTGAAGGGCAAGACTTCCTATGAATTGCTCAAAGGGAAGAAACCTAAAGTAGACTATTTTAAAATCTTTGGTTGCATTTGTTATATTCACAACAATGACAAGAGATATATAACAAAATTTCAAGCAAAAGATGATGAAGGAGTGTTTCTGGGATACTCCATGATCAGTAAAGCTTATAGGGTTTACAATAAAACTACTCTAAAAATAGAAGAATCTGTTCATATTTCTTTTGATGAAACTAATATGTCTTTCAAGGAGAAGAATGCTTCTACCATAGAACAATTGCAGGTACATTCTCTAGCTGAAGACTTAGACAAATTACAAGTTACTTAAAAGGATGAAAGTAGTGAAGATGAAGAAGCTGCCAATCTTCTTGAAGATCCAGTTGCTGTTCCACAAGAGGAAACAGCAACACAGGTTGGTGAACAATCAACACCACCTGTTGATTTAGTAACCTCAAGAGATCATCCAATCTCCCAAGTGATTGGAAACATCTCAGCTGGTGTGCAAACCAGAAATCAGGTCAACCAAAACCTGATGCACACTTGCTTTCTATCTCAAATTGAACCTCAATCCATTCAAGATGCAGAGCAAGATCCACATTGGCTCATTGCAATGCAAGAGGAGTTGCATCAATTTAAAAGAAACAAAGTCTGGGAACTAGTGCCTAAGCCAAAGGATCATTCCATTGTTGGAACAAAATGGGTGTTCAGAAACAAATTGGATGATTAAGGAATTATTGTAAAGAACAAGGCAAGGCTAGTTGGTCAAGGATACTCTCAAGAAGAGGGGATAGACTATGACCAGACCTTTGCACCTGTTGCAAGGTTAGAGGCCATAAGAATTTTCCTGGCTTATGCTGCTCACAAGGCATTCAAAGTCTACCAAATGGATGTGAAGAGTTCTTTTCTCAATGGGGAGATCAAAGAAGAAGTCTATGTCAGACAACCCCCAGGTTTTGTCTCTCCAACTCATCCTGATTATGTTTTCAAACTGCATAAAGCATTATATGTTCTGAAGCAAGCTCCTAGAGCATGGTATGAGACCCTAGCATGCTTTCTTCTGGAAAATGATTTTATTAGGGGGAGAGTAGACCAAACTCTTTTTATTAGAACCCATAAGTCCCATACCCTACTAGTAAAAATCTATGTAGATGATATTATATTTAGTTCTACTGATTCAAACTTGTGCAAAAAGTTTTCCAAGCTTATGCACTCTAAATTTGAAATGAGTAGCATGGGTGAGCTATCCTTCTTCTTAGGATTGCAAGTCAAACAACATGCTGAAGGCATATTTATTTCTCAAACCAAGTATGCAAAACAACTGGTTAAGAAATTTGGTATGTCTGATGCATCATGCATGAAAACACCCATACCTACCAATGTTGTATTGGATGCTGATGAACATGGGAAACCAGTTAATCAGACAGCATATAGAGCAATGATTGGATCTCTATTGTACCTTACAGCTAGTAGGCCTGATATAATATTTGCTACATATATATGTGCTAGATTTCAAGTTAGCCCTAGAGAGTCACACTTAACTTTAGTAAAGAGGATTCTTAGGTATGTTAAAAGCTGTCCAAATCTAGGTCTCTGGTATCAAAAAGATTCAGCATTTGACTTAACTGGATGTTCAGATGCTGATTATGCTGGATGCAGAATAGATAGGAAAAACACCAGTGGAACTTGTCAGTTTCTTGGTGATAGACTTATCTCATGGTATTGTAAGAAACAAACATCTGTGTCAACTTCAACTGCTGAAGCTGAATATATGGCTACAGGCAGTTGTTGTTCACAAATATTGTGGATACAAAATCAACTCCTAGACTATGGTTACAACTTAGAGAAGTCTAAAATATTTTGTGACAACACCAGTGCTATTTCCATTGCACAAAATCCAGTCCTCCATAGTAGGACAAAACACATAGAAATTAGGCATCATTTTCTAAAGGATAATGTTGAGAAAAATAAAATTTAACTTCAATATATCCCAACTGATTTGCAAAGGGGAGATATTTTCACCAAGCCTTTTGAGGAAAAGAAACACAACTTCTTCCTCAATCAGTTAGGCATGTTAGATGGAGGAAGCCTAAAATAAATTACAAGATTTTGAAAAGCTAAAAACAGACCAAGATTAGGCTAAAAACTCATCTCTTTTTGTGTCTGTAAGATAGTTTCTGTCTCTGAACTGCGCTCGACGTTTTCCCCAGAAAGCGTTGAACGGAGATCGACGTTTACCCGAGAAACGTCGAACGGAGATCGACGATTACCCAAAACGTCGACCTGAGTTCAGAGCGTGTCAGATAGTTGTATACTATCTCTTTCAGGCCTTTGATCGTCGAACTGAGCTCGACGTTCTCTCTAGATCGTCGAACTGAGATCTACGATATTGAAGACCTTTCAGCTTCCATCAGGAGTCCTGATCGTCGAACGGAGATCGACGATCCTTCCTTTTTCGCGTCGAACCCTAATATAAAATCATTTTTCGGCCGCCGCTCGTCGTTTACGCTTTCATACCCTCTGCAAATTTTTCTCTTTCCCTCCAAACTCGCTACGCTTGGTCGTGTTTGTTGAATCTTTGCAGGTACAGATGGCAATGTCGGTCGCCGCCCTCTCCAAAATGAAATTTGATATAGGCTTTGACATTGATATGAACTCCTTTGATGGTAGTGATCAGCGATTCAAAGACATTCTGAATTTTTTCCGCGAACAGCATTTAGTTCAGTTGATGACCACAAGAATAAAGATTGCAGCAGATGAAGTAAAAGAATGGTTCTTTACTTCCACCAATGAAAATGAAAACTCTATAGTCGGCACCATCAATGGAACTCAGGTACCAATATCCCCAGCTCTTTTGACAGAAGTATTCGCATTAAGTACTGGGAATGATTCCATCGATTTGTCTGGAGAGTAATATGATTCTTTGTTAGATCGAATGGGTCACTCTGCTGTGAACCCTAATAAACTGTTGAAAAAGAATTTATCTATTGAATTTCAATTCTTGGCTGATGTTGTTGGAAAAGTGCTTCTCGCAAAGCACTCCGCCCATGATACAATCTCAAGGTATCAGTTATGCTTAATGGGAGCCTTAGTTGATAAGAGACATCTGGATTGGGGATCAATCTTCTTTAATTTGATCAAAAAGAAAGTTAGCAAAAGCTGTGTCAGTTTTGGGAGGATTATAGGGGTTTACCTACATCACAGGTGCCCTGATCTGTTGGTTTCAAGTGGGATGCACATCAATGCATCCAAAAGGCTCACCTGTGCCCTCTTCAGCAGGTGGGACAGGCAGATCATAAACCCCAACAGGGCTGTTGCAGCAACACCTGCTTCAGGCATAAGGACTGCCTCAGTCACTCCTCCTCTGGTCTCTGCCCCAGCAGAAGATTTGCCTGCTTCTCCTCCTCCTCCAGCTGTCTCTGCCCCAGTCATATCAACCTCACCACTCATCTTAACCATATCCATATCTTCCCCCATTACAATCTCATCACCCATTTCACCTCCTCCAGCCACTACCTCAGAATCATTCCATCCCTTGTACTACTATCCACCTGTCACCACTCCATCATTTAATCTTCTAGATGACTCCTTCATGGATGATTCTCCTCCTACTCCTCCTGAAATTCCATCTACATCTTCCTTCCAACAACTTCTTCAGGACATACTTTCTCAATCATCCTTCACCCCATCCTCTACCTCTCCCATATCATCCATCTCTACTTCAGTAACATCAATCTCAACAATTCCTTCTACTGCGCCATCCATCCCTATACCTCCTGCCTCCACACCATCCATTCCATCAGTCCCAGCCAACATCATTCCAGCTACATCAACTCCTACCTCTACTCAAGCCCCTCTTGAGCATGTAGATCTTTCAGCTTTGGCAGATAGGTTGTATGAGCTGCTAGCCCCCAGGATAACCTCATTGCTGGAGACCACCTTGGCTCCACTTCTGAAACATGTTCAGGAGCTGTCTACCAGGCTATCTACCTTCATCTCCTCTCAGTAAATCCCTTCTTCTGGGTGCCTTGATCCAGTTTTCACTGAATCCAGGCAGGGGGAGATGCCTAATGAAGCTCTAGTTTTGCCTGAGGATGCTGAAATTTCAGAACCTGCTCCAGTATTTACAGTAGATCTTCAGAGCCTGCTGTCAGTTTTTGATTCTGTGTACTTCAATTCTCTGCCAGTTCTACAAGTTGAAGACCTTACTAAGGCCATTGTGCCTATTTTAGAATGTGATCCCAGCCTGATTGCATCTTATATAAACTCCTTCAAGGCTGAGGATGTTGTTGCTTCAATTTTTACTGCTACTGCTGTTACACCTATTGGATTTTCTGATATTGAAATGCTGTCTGTTGTTGCTGATGCTGCTGCTTATTTGGAAGAACCTGAACCTGCTGCTTATTTGGAAGAACCTGAACCTGCTGCTCAAATTACTTCTGCTCCTATTACTGCTTCCATAAGTTCTACTTCTGCTCCTGCTCCTGCTCTGACTTCTGAACAACTGAAACAACAAGAAAAGTACATCAAAAGCATTGATGATCTGTATGATAGACCCCAGAGCTCAGAAAGTGATCAGTTTCACACTGACTCTGATGACTCTTCTGGTACTATTGCAAAGAAAAGGAAGGTTAGAAGCAAGGCCATGATGAAAGTCCCTTCTGCTAAGGCCAAGGATGCTAATGATATACCCTACTATATTCTGCATGATTGCCAAATTACTGAACCATGGATGCAATATTCTAAAAATCAACTAAAGGCCATGAAGAAGTTAAGAAAGTTTGATAAGTATGAGAAAGGTTCATCCCAATTTTAGCCTCCTCCTCCTCCTCCAGATTCAGGATCAGGTGGAGGCTCAGGTTCTCTAACCTCAGCTCCAAAGCAAAGTTCCTCCCAATCCTCTCAAAGATATCATCCCAGGGGGCAGTATCAAAGGGGTTATCAGTCCAGAAGGGGACAATATAGAGGAAATCAATGAGGACACAGATTTCAAGCAAGGGAAGGACAAAGTCTCATGGACTCAACTCAAGGTCCTTTCCCCTATAAACTCAGAGAAATGGTTGATACAAGATCTCCTACTACTTCAGACACTGTTAATAGAAATGAGCCTGCAGTTCCTTTTGAAGATCCAGAGAACAATCCATTATCATGGACTGCTAGGATGAAAGAACTTGCTGCTTAAGATCAGCTGAAGAAGGCCAGAGAATAAGGGAAAGACACTTCCAACATTACTACTTTGTCAAATCAAAGAAAGGCAGAACTGGAAAGGTATGCATCAAGGAAATTCTTTGACCCAGTGGACTACATGAAACTGCATCCTGAGGCTGTGGTTCCCAGGCCAAGATCTCAAACCTCCTTAGGTGCAGAGGATGATAGAAGGTCAAAGAAAGAAGCTCTAAATCCCAACAGGGAAATCTTATTTAAGAAGGGAAGTGAAAAGAAATGATATTTGTAAGCACACAGTATACTCATCTTGAACATTTGCTGATATTCCATCTATTTGCTGCTATGTTGCATGATCTGCTCTTTTGTGTTAGATTTTTGTTTCTATGTATGATGATTTTGTATTTTTTACTGAGTTCTGTAAATAGTAATCCTAACCCAAATAGGGGGAGATTGTTGGAACACCCTATTACTAATTTGGGCAAGGATCACTATGTTCTTAGGAAATCAGTTTGACCTAGATGTATAGTTGAAAAGGTCAAGTTAGAATGAGTCTAGGGCTTAGAACTTAGATTTGAAGCTGCCCCAAGGACCATTCAAGGATTCAGACTTAGAGCTGAGGCAAAGACAATTATCGTCGAGCTTAGGTCGACGAAACGTCGAACTCCGTTCGACGCTCTCTGAGCTAAACTCTGCTAAATCGTCGAGCTCTGGTCGACGATCTTCGAGCTCAGATCGACGATCTGTCTTCAGCTTATTCTTCAGGTCGCTGAGCTCCGGTCGACGATCTTCGAGCTCAGGTCGACGTTATCTGTCTGATGTTCATCTCAATCTCTGAGCTCAGGTCGATGTTCGTAGAGCTCAGATCGACGTTTTTCCTGAGAGATCGACGACTTTGAGGATTCAAATTCAGTCAGCTTTTGGAATGATTTTTCAAATTCTCTCAGCATTTATTTCAAGAGATCTGCTAGCCGTTTTCATTTATTCTGGAGCAAGTTTCAAGGGATTTATCAGAGAATGTTTATTGGACTTTCCTCTAGAAGACAACACATTTATGGAAGACATTTATTGACTGCTAACGGCTATCTTGGGTAGAGGATCTTCAGAGAATAAATCTTCTTTTCTAGTCTGACAGATATACAACAACAAGAGACTACACAAGAATAGACAATCTACAACAAGAAATTCTCAGTATAGATTCACAGGATAGTGAGATCAATTCAAAAATCAAGTGATCAATCCTGGAGAATTAGTTGGCATACTGAAAAGTGATCATAGCTTCAACATCAAGGACTCCAGACAATTCACATTTCAGCTTCTGCTGAAACCATCTTCTGTTGGAGATCTGAAGCTTCTAAAGACCTATCACCCCAGCAAAGCTCTCATCTTTCTCAGGGGGAGCTTTGACAACACAATCAATTCCCAAAAGTCTTCTCTCAGTGACTGAGACAGAGAAGACAACTTCACCTCTTCCTTTTTCTTTTCCTGCTGTAAAAGGGTTATCAAAACTCCCTTCAAAAGTCTTGATTCTGGTTCTGAGAGCATTGTCAAAACTCAGTGGTGGTAAGACACCTGATCAAAAAATCTAGTGTGGTTTTTGAGCACCTTATCAAAAGCTCATTGGTGCCCAGGACACTTGATCAACTCATCCTGCAGTGGATTCCTACCAAGGGTGGTAGAAGAGTGGATGTACCCAGGTTTTTGGGGAACCACTATAGTTCCTTGTGTCTTCTGGTTTCTTGTGAATATTCTTTGTTGTGTGCTGTGGTTTTTATTCTTACTGCTTTAGTTTTATTTTCTACATCAAAGCACCTTACACCTATACATAAAATAAGCCTTTACTGCTGTGCATTTTTAAAATTGTAAATTTACTTTAAAATACTCTATTCACCCCCTCCAGAGTTAAGATAGATCTTACCCTCACTTTCAGAGTTGTTGGAGCAGGGCTATGTGCGTCCAAGTTTGTCGCCTTGGAGCGCACAAGTCCTTTTTGTTAAGAAGAAGGACGGAAGTTTTGCGGCTCTGTATCAGCTATAGAGAGCTAAACAAGTTAACAGAAAAGAACAAGTACCCGATCCCAAGTATTGATGATCTTTTTGATCAATTACTCGGGTCATCGGTGTACTCAAAATGTTATCTTAAGTCCGGTTACAATCAACTGAGGATAAGGGAGAGTGATATCCCAAAGACAGTATTCAGCACAAGGTATGGGCATTTCGAGTTTACGGTCATGATGTTCGGGCTGACTAATGCGCCATCAGTATTCATGGATCAGATGAACAGGATGTTCATGGAGTACTTAGACCATTTTGTGATTGTCTTTATTAATGACATATTGGTGTACTTGCAGTGCGAAGAAGATCACTTCAAGTATCTGCATTTGGTTTTGGAGACGCTGAGGAGGAACGAACTATATGCAAAGTTCTCCAAATTCAAGTTCTGGTTATCCTCAGTAGCGTTCCTTGGTCACATAGTCATTGGTGAAAGGATTAGGGTAGATCCATCGAAGATAGTTGCGATACGGGAGTGGTATGTATTGTCTACGGTAGCGGAAATCCAGATTTTTCTGGGGCTAGTCGGCTGTTACAAGCGCTTCGTAAAGAACTTCTTGTGGATAGCATTACCTCTCACGATATTACAAGGAAACATCAGAAGTTTTTTTCGACGCGCGAGTGCGCACAAGCTTTTGAAGTGCTGAAGTGTCGGTTGACCACGGCACCAGTGCTAAGTTCACCGAGTGGGACCGAAGGCTTTGAGATCTACAGCGATGCTTCAGGCAGTGGATTGGGCTGTGTGCTGCTGCAGCATGGAAGTGTTATTGCGTATGGCTCGCGTCAGCTAAAAGTGCATGAGAAGAATTATCCGGTCCACGACTTGGAGTTGGAGGCCGTGATTTTTGCGCTAAAGCTGTGGAGGCATTATTTGTACTGCGTAAAGGCCGATATTTATACTGACCACAAGAGCCTGAAATACCTGTTGGATCAGAAGGATCTGAACATGAGGCAGCGGAGATGGATGGAGTTCCTGGGGGACTATACATTCAAAATTCATTATGTGCCCGGGAAAGGCAATGCAGTTGCGGATGCGTTGAGTCGTAGGGCTCCCGCAAAAGCCAACTGGTTGTCAGTTCATGATGAGCGGTTGATTCGGGAGTTAGAGGCGTTAGATATCTCTTGTGTTAACAAGCTGACTAGCGCCGAAGCGTTATTAAACTAGACGAAAGTTCAGTATGATCTGGCTGATCGGATTTGGTAGGCTATGGATTTGGATAGCAGCATGAAAGAAATCATGGATGCAGCTTCAGATGTGTCAAATTCCCAATTTACAGTTGATGATGGACTGCTAAGGAAGGATAATCGTTTGTGCATCCCGAACGTGGGTAATTTACGGGAGAAGTTGATGTACGAGGCCCATCATACCAAATACTCGATTCACCTAGGGAGCACAAAGATGTACCGAGATCTGAAGAAGTTGTTCTGGTGGCCAGGACTAAAGAAGGATGTGGCACTATATGTGGCTAAGTGTCAGACTTATGCCTTAGTGAAGGCAGAGTGCAAAAAGCCAGGGGGTTTATTGAAGTCTTTGCCGATTCCAGAGTGGAAGTTCGACGACATTTTGATGGACTTTGTGTATGGTTTTCCAAGGTCACAGAAGGGAAACGACGCCATCCAGGAGATCGTAGATCGGCTGACAAAAGTGTCGCACTTCATTCCACATAAGAAGGACGATTCGGTGGAGAAACTGGCAAAGCTTTATGTGGATAACATTGTTAGACTGCATGGTGTGCCCCGTAGGATCGTGAGTGATAGAGATGGGAGTTTTACGTCCAATGACTGGAGATTTGTGCTGCAAATGTTGGGATTTAATTTGAAGTTCAACACAGCCTTTAATCCACAGACGGATGGGCAGAACGAGAGGGTCAACAGGACGATGGAGGACATGCTTCGCATGTGCGTCTTAGACTTCGAAAAGCAGTGGGAAGACCATCTATTTGGTGGAGTTTGCGTACAACAATAGCTACAAAGTGAGCATACAAATGACGCCCTTCGAGGCCCTATATGGTAGAAAATGTCGCACACCGTTGTCGTGGTTAGAAACGGGTGAGGCAAGTTTGTACAAAAAGCAAGAGGTGGAAAGCGCCACTTTATTGGTACGAACCATTCGAGAGCGTTTGATGATCGCTCAGGATATGAGGACAAAATACTACAATGCCAAGCATCAGAACGTGGAGTTCGCGGTTAGCGATTGGGTGTATCTTAAGATAAAGCCGTTCAACGGTGTTTCATGGGTACGATGCTTGAAGAAACTAAGCCCGAGATACCTTGGACCATTTGAGATTCTGGAGCGGATTGGTGAAGCGGCTTATCGTCTAAAGCTATCGGTGGAGTTGAGTGGTCTACACATCGTATTCCACTTATCAATATTGCGGAAGGCGGTGCAAGAGCCTTCGTAAGTGATCGCAGTTGATCAAGTACCGGTGGACGAAGGGTTAATGACAAGGGTCAAACCCGTTCGTATTGAGGACTTTGAAGTCAAGCGACTTCATAACAAGGAGATCAGGATTGTCAAAGTCCGTTGAGACAATTGCTGTCGGGAGGAGCTTTCATGGGAACGGGAGCAGACTATGCTTGAGGAGTACCCAGAGTTATTCCACTCAGGTACCACTTTTGTTTTTGTGTATCTTTTCCTTCGGGTAATTTTGTGGACGAAATTCTTTTTAGAGGGAGAGAGCTGTAATGCCCCAAAACTCAAAAGAGGGACGGGTGGCATTTTTAGCCAAGTCTGGGACTTGGTAGAGGTGAAACGGACTGGGATACAAGCGTGTCCCAGGGGCGTGTCATGCTTGGGTTCGGCGATGGTCGTACAGTCGATGAAATTGCAGTCGACGAGTGTCAAACAGTGAATACGGCCTGAGACACGGGCGTGTCCTAGGCCATGTATTACTCGGTTTGATAGCCGAGTTGTGTCGGGGGAGAGACACGGCCTGAGCCTAGGCATGTTCGGGTCTGACACAGGCATGTCAAATTCGATACGGGCGTGTCGAATACCCGTGTTCTCCTCGGGTTGGTGTTGTACCTGTGTCGATGGAGGAACACGCCCAGCTACATGGGTGTGTACTAGATGGCACGGGCGTGTCAAGCCCTACATGGGCGTGTCGAGTGCTCATTTTCATTTTGGGATGCGACGGTTTCGGCAGCCAATGAGTTACACGGCCTTGGACACGAGCATGTCACAAGCCGTGTTCGTCCCAGGAAGTTTATTTTCAGGGCAAATCGTGGCCGTTCGTTTCCTTATTTTGAGATCTAACGGTTCAGGCCTCTCCATCCTAGGGTTAAGGAAAGGATTGGGGGTTTAAACCCTCACTTTTCATTGGCCACTCTCTTTCTAAGTTCTAGAGAGAAGAGAGAGTAAGGAGGAAAAAGGAGGGGAGATCCGGTCTCCGGAGGAGATTCGGAGCGCCAAATCGCAAATAGAGTCTAGATCTACGGAGGCGAGATCATTGCGGTACTTTTCATCTGTGTAGATTTCCATGGCGCCGAAGAGGAATGCTAGGGTAACAATTCTCTACTTGAGCATGTGAAGCTCTTCTTCTTTTGCATAGGGAAAACCCACTCCCGCGAGTGTGCGGTGAGTTTGTGGTGTTCCTTGGGGTAGATATGTAAAATCCCCCTTGTTTGCATTTAGAGTCCTTAATCGAGAAATGGACATAGGCATGGTGTGTAGAGCCTACCCGGACAAGTTGGTTTGGATCGGTGATGTTTTTCTATGCATGTTTAGCCGGAGAAGACTCTGTGCCTTTGGTTGTTTTCGGGTTTTTATGTGGTAGATTGCAGCAGGGATCCTTGGGGATAAACCCAAGGCGCACCCGGAAAACTGGGCGGAAATGCATTTCTGCCATCTTGGATGCATGGGAGCCAGCTTTGAACATAACTAGGTTATGTGATTGTATGATCGAATTTGGGATCCGGCGAAGTTTGACCCGCGCGCTTGTCTTAAGTTTGACAGTTCGGTGTGAGCAATGGGCTTGTGGAACCGGACTCGGGCTATGTGGTTTGGTGACAGATACCGAAAAGTAGGGACTGGCCATTGACATAGTTGTGCGATTCTTAAGCTTATGTCAGACTGACTTTATTGCTCACGAGACTTGCCGTCCAAGGGATGGTGGTGAGACTGCGGTTTTGACCGGGTTCACCGAGTTAGTGCCCTGAGAGCATGGGGTGTGTGGCCGTATGAGCCTACACCTGTGATGTTGTGTTTATTCACTATATTGCTTGTTACGCTAACAAGTGCAGGGAAGGAGCTTTGCCGCCCCGAGTTTGGGAGCGGAATCATTATAATTTGGTCAGCTTTAGCTGACCGTTATTCTTGTTTGCCACCATTGTGGTGAATTGTGCTTGCAGGTGCTGCGGAGCCGAGCGGCAAATTGCGGGCCAAAGCCAAAGTTGCTGAGCCGGCCCTCGAAGGCCTTGTTTGTTTTCTTGTTTAAATCATGTGTGGCTGACCTGCGAGCCGAAGTTTGTAAGACACTATTTAAATTTGGTGAACTATTGTATGGCCATAAGGTCGGTACTTTTTTTTATTTTGTAGTTCATTCCTACTGTGTTTTTTTAGTGGACATTCGTGCTTGTGGCTGGGTTCTTTCTTTCACATCTTAATAATTGCTTCTGAAAGTGCAGGATAAGATCACTCCTAACTCTAGAGGGGGGTGAATAGAGTTATTTAAAATAATTTTCCAAATAAAACTTGCAGAGAAAATTTTTACTTTACTTAGTGTATGGTGCTATAGCAAGTAATCAGAGTAAAAAATAAATTCACAGCACAAAGCAAAACACAGAAAGGAGCAAGCAATCCAGATGACACAAGGAGCTATAGTGGTTCCCCAAATCTGGGTACATCCACTCTTCTATCACCCTTGATAGGAATCCACTTCAAGATGAGTTGATCAGGTGTCTTGAGCACCAGAGAGTTTTTGATCAGGTTCTCACAAACCAACAGAAGCTGATTTTGACCAGGTTTCAGCAAAACCAAAAGTAACTTTTGAAGGGAGTTAGAACCCTGTACAGAAAGAAAAAGAAAAAGAATGAAGTTGTCTTCTCTTTTCAACAAGCAAAGAGAAGCAGAAGTGGATCTGAAGTTGTTGTCAAAGCTCCCCCTGAGATCAAGATGAGGTTCAGGAAGGAGAGCTCTGCACAAGGGTGACAGGTCTTCAAAGGTCTGATTTGCTCCAGCAAAGAATGATCCAAGTGAGTTGGATGGAGGTGTCTGAAGCAATCAGATTTTCTGTAAGAGAGTCTTTTTTGAAAAAGTTTTCACTGAGAGAAAGATGAGAAGTCTTGTATTGTTGTTCTCTTCTTGTTCTGTGTATTCTCTGTATATTCTTCTTATTATTGTCCAAGAGAGAAAATATATTTGAGTCTTCTTCTTCCTTTACTTTGATAGCCGTTGGAAGTCAGCATTGATTGCTTTCCTTAACTGTCCATGCCTCAAAGGAAATGACAGGCAGACATTCCTTAGAAAATTCCTTGAGCCATGCACCAGATATGCTGTAACGGCCAATAAATTCTTCAGCATTAATTGCCTGTCAGAAGGAATTTGAATTCCTATCCAAAATCGACGGAAGTCTGGAAAGCGTCGAGCTCACAGAAAAACGTCGATCTGAGTACGACACACGTTGGTCAGAGAGTGTTTTCTGTAAGCAGAGCTGGGATCGACGGAACGTCGAGCTGAGGTCGACTCCACGTCGAGCTGAGGTCGACTCCACGTCGAGCTGAGGTCGACTCTGCGTCGAGCTGAGATCGACTCTGCGTCGAGCAGAGGTCGACTCTGCGTCGAGCTGAGATCGACTCTGCGTCGAGCTGAAGTCGACTCTGCGTCGAGCTGAAGACTACTCTAACTAGCCTATGTGACCTATATAACAGCATGGAGGTCACAGCATACAATCCCTATAGAAATATAGTCATCCTGGTCCAAATAGTAATAGGGTGTTCCAACAGCTTCTGTTATATGCTCCCCTATTTGGATTAGGATTACTATTTACATGAATTTTAGGGAATCAAAGAAAAGAAATAAAGCAGATACAACACAATATAATACAACCAGACATAACAGAATAATATGCATCATATATGAAGCACTATATAGCAGCAGAATTGTTTAAATGTCCTGAGTCCAGAATATAGAAAGTGTCAGAATACCTTACTTTACTTGTCCTTTGATGCTTTGTCTTGATCACTCTTTTTGAAGATGATTTCTCTGTTTGGATTGGAAGCTTCCTTTTTAGATCTGAAGTCATCAGCTGCACCTAAAGATTTTTGATCTCTAGCACTGGGTGGTACAGCTGCAGGGTGGAGTTCCATGTATCTGTCTGAATCAAAAAATTTCTTTGAGCCATACTTTTCCAATTCTTCTCTTCTTTGTTCTGACATAGTACTGATATGAGATGTATCCAGTCCTCTTTCTCTGGCTTTGCTGATCTCATTTAAGGCAGCCATTTCTGTCATTCTTGCTTTCCAGTAAGCAGGAGTCTTGGTAGGATCTTCAAAGGGGACAGCTGGTTCAAATTTGTTAGAGGATGATTCTTGAGAAGTTCTTGGAGTGAGGTCAACTCTAGGCCTATAGGGATAGGGACCAGAGGTTGGATCAAAGGTCTTCCCCTGGACTGCCTGCCTTTATAATTTCCTCTTTGTTGACCTCCCCTTTGCTGGCTACTTCCTTGATATCTTCTGGCTTGATAAGTTTTTCCATGAAGAGCTGAAGGGGCTGGTTTTGAAGAAAGACTAGCACCTGCACCTGCATCAGGAGGAGGTGGAGGTGGAGGCTGATGGACTGGTTTAGATGGACCTTCATTGAATTTTCTCTTCTTCTTCATTGCCTTTCTCTGATTCTGAGAGTACTGCATCCAAGGCTCTGTGATTTCACAATTATATTTGATGTAATAGGGAATGTCATGATCTGTAGCTCTGGCAGAAGGTACTCTTTTCAAGGCTTTTGATCTGGCTTTCCTCTTCCTTGCAATAGTTGCAGAGGAGTCATCAGAATCTGTGGCAAACTCATCTTCAGAACTTTGTGATTCTTCATATGGATCTATATATTTTCTTTTGGAGAGGGGAAAGCTGATGGAGGCTGGAGCTGCTGAGGAAGAGACTAAAGGAGGCTCTGCTGTCAGTGGAAGGAGGAAACAACCACTGCAGGAGAGGGCACAGCCTCAAAAACCATAGAGGCTGAGGAGACTGGTTCCTGAAGAGCTTGGGAGATATTGGCCTCTGCAGCATCAGGTGTCTCAGTCACTGCACCTGAAGTCTCAGCAGAGACTGCCACACCAAATCCAACACTAACAGGAGCCACTGCTACCACTGCTAACTCAGAAGTCAAGACTTTCTGGAAGGGGACAATAGCCCTGGACATATCTTCTTGAAGCTGTTTTTCTGCTATATCAAGGTCTTCTTGTATTGAAGCTGGAGGAGAGAAGATCTGAAGAGAAGCTGCCAAAGACTGAATGTCTAAGGCACTGCTGATTTGCTGCTCTGAAACTGGAGGAGAGGCCTCAGATACCATTTGATCTTCTGCAGCAGACACTGTCTGTGAACAAGTAACTGATACTGTCTCTGAAGGAGTCTGAGCAATCTGAACTGAAGAAGGAGGCAGCTCTTCTTCTGCTGACATCTCCCCCTGCCTAGAATCAGGGGCAGCTGACTCTAGGCCCCCAGAAGAAGGGCGTGCCAAATGGGAGGAAAGGGAGGAGACAGAGGCAGAAAGAGCTTTCAATGAAAGTAGGAGAGGAGCCAGCTTGGCATCCAAAAGGGAGGAGAGCCTAGGAGATAGAAGATCAAAAAGTTGATTGGCTAAGGGCAGGAGGGCTACTTGCTCAAGGGGAACTTGAGTAGAGGTAGAGGGAGTAGCAGAAGCTGAGAATGAAGAAGATGTTGAGAGAGGAACAGACAGAGGAGGTGTAACTTGTTCCTGAATGGAGGAGAAGAGTAAGTCTGAAAAAGTAGATGAATTGAGGAAGTCATGAGGAGAGGAGGTAGAAGCATCCATGAATGAGTCTTCATGCATGTCAAGTGAAAAGATATCCTCATGAGGGGTGGAATCCAAGGTTATTGGAAGGAAAGTAGTTTGAGGAGGAAGGGAGAAGGCAATGGTGGATATGGAGGAGGGTAGAGTTTGAGAGGATGAGATAAGTGAGGTTGAGGGGATGAAGGTGGATGGAAGGGTGAGGGAGAGAGATGGCATAATCCCTTCTTCTGGACCAGTGGACTGAGGGGAAGTGACCTCTATAGTCCTGGTGTCTGCAGAGGATTTCATGGCTGCTGCTGCCCTGGGATTCACGATTTTCCTGTCCCATTTGCCAATTAAAGCACATGTGAGCCTCTTGGAAGCATTTATGTGCTTCTTGGAGGACACCAGCAGTTGGGGGCAGCAGTGGTTGAGGATCAACCCAAGAACTCTTCCAAAATGGACAGAGCTTTTATCCAACTTTTTCTTAAGCATATCAAACACAATTAATCCCCAGTTGGGATGTTTCTTATCCATTAGAGCAGCCATGATGCAAAACTGATGCCTTGTTATTGCATCATGTGCAGTTCTCTTTGCACAGATCACCTTTCCAGTTATATCTGCTAAAAACTTGTACTCAATTGCTAGGTTAATTTAAGGAGTTTGGAGGGGTTACCAGCAGCATGCCCCATCCTGTCCAGCATCAAGGTATACTCTTCCACTGATAGTTCTATATCATCATCTCCAGCAGCAAAGTTGAAGGCTTCTGTAATGACTTGAGGTGAGATGGCTACCTCATTTCCTGCAATCTTCCCAGTCAAGATGTTGTTATCTGAAATGATTGCTGTAAGACACCATTCTTTAATTTCTGATTCGGGAAGGGGTATCCTGGTAGACATAAAGTGGACTAGCTGCTGCTCCTTGAAAAGATTCAGTATATCCAGAAGGTGTTGTGGAGATCCATCAAAAGAATCGAAATCAATGTCGAAACCAGAGTCGAACTTCATAGCCGCCAGAGCTCCTGCTGTAATTGCCATTGTCCTGCAAAAGAAAGAGTACCTTCCAAGATCAAAAGTATAGTATTTGGAGGGAGAAAGCTTGAGCAGAGAAATATGAAAGCGCAACTGCGAACGACGGAGAAAAATGATTTTATACTTAGGGTTCGACGCAGAAAAGGAAAGAACGTCGAGCTCAGTTCGACGCTCAAGGGCTCTAGGAGAACTGAAACGACTCAACAGCGTCCAGCTTAGGTCGACGTTCGACGCTTTGGCTGAAGCTATACGTCGAGCTCAGGTCGACGTTGAACGAAGACGTCGACGGGGAGAGAGAAACTCAAGAAGCCAGGGAGCTGTGAACTCAGTTCGACGCTAGAAGCTGAGTTCGACGTTCGACGCTTTTGAGGGCGACGGACCGTCGATCTCCGTTCGACGCAGCGTCGAGCTTAGTTCAGAGCTCAGAACAACCACTCAGACAGGAAATTTTTAAAATGAAATTTTTCCTATTCCTGTTAATTATGGGTTTCAAAATCTTGGAGTTTTATTTTATGCTGTCTCCATCTATCATTCCCAACTGATTGAGGAAAAAGAAGTGCTTCTTTTCATCCAAGGGCTTGGTGAAAATATCTCCTCTCTGTAGTTCAGTGGAAATGTATTCTAGTGCAATTTCTTCTTTTCTACATTGTCCCTTAAGAAGTGATGTCTGATTTCTATGTGCTTAGTCCTACTATGGAGAACTGGATTTTGAGCAATAGATATTGCACTGGTATTATCACAAAAGATTTTAGACATCTCTAAGTTGTACCCATAGTCTAGGAGCTGGTTTTGAATCCACAAAATCTGTGAGCAACAACTACCTGCAGCCATGTATTCAGCTTCAGCAGTTGATGTGGACACAGAGGTTTGTTTCTTACAAAACCAGGAGACAAGTCTATCACCAAGAAATTGACAAGTTCCACTGGTGCTTTTCCTGTCTACTCTACATCCAGCATAATCAGAATCTGAAAATCCAGTTAGATCAAATCCTGAGTCATGTGGATACCAGAGACCTAGATTAGGACAACTTTTTACATACCTAAGAATCCTCTTAACTAATGTGAGGTGGGACTCTCTAGGGCTTACTTGAAATCTAGCACAAATGCATGTGGCAAACATTATATCTGGTCTAGTAGCTGTTAGATAAAGTAATGAGCCAATGATTGCTCTATAGTTTGTCTGATCAACTGGTTTTCCAGATTCATCAGCATCTAAAACAGCATTTGTAGGCATAGGTGTTTTCATGGATGATGCTTCAGACATTCCAAATTTCTTAACCAGTTCTCTTGCATACTTGGTTTGAGAAATGAAAATGCCATCCACATGTTGTTTAACTTGCAATCCAAGAAAGAAAGCAAGCTCACCCATGCTACTCATTTCAAACTTTGAGTGCATAAGTTGTGAGAACTTTTTGCATAAATTTGAATCAGTAGATCCAAATATGATGTCGTCTACATAAACTTGTACTAGTAGGGTATGGGACCTATGGGTTCTAACAAAAAGAGTTTGGTCTACACTACCCTTTTAAAATCATTTTCCAACAAAAAACAAGCTAAGGTCTCATACCATGCTCTAGGAGCTTGCTTGAGACCATATAAAGCTTTATGCAGTTTAAATACATGATCAGGAAAAGTTGGAGAGATAAAACCTGGAGGTTGCTTTACATAGACTTCTTCCTTGATGTCTCCATTGAGGAATGCACTCTTGACATCCATCTGATATACCTTGAATCTCTTGTGAGCTGCATATGCAAGGAAGATTCTTATGGCCTCCAACCTTGCAACTGGTGCAAAGGTTTGGTCATAATCAATTCCTTCTTCTTGGCAATACCCTTGTGCAACAAGTCTTGCTTTGTTTCTCACAATTATTCCTTGATCATCCAATTTGTTTCTGAATACCCATTTGGTTCCAACAATTTGCTGGTTCCTTGGTCTTGGTACTAATTTCCAAACTTTATTCCTCTCAAATTGATTCAACTCTTCTTGCATTGCAATGATCCAGTTTGGATCTTGCTCTGCATCTTGTATGGTTTGAGGCTCAATTTGAGAAAGGAAGCAGGT
This sequence comes from Platanthera zijinensis, assembly GCA_039513925.1. Classification (NCBI taxonomy): domain Eukaryota; kingdom Viridiplantae; phylum Streptophyta; class Magnoliopsida; order Asparagales; family Orchidaceae; genus Platanthera; species Platanthera zijinensis. The sequence goes on from CM077082.1 coordinate 178,149,781, forward strand.
GTGCATAATATTTTGGTTAACTTGATTCCTTGTTTGCACACCCACTGAGATATCTCCAATCACTTGTGAGATTGGGTGATCTCTTGTTGTTGCTAGATCAACAAGGGGTGTTGATGATGCACCAACCTGTGTTGTTGTTTCCTCTTGTGGAACAACAACAGGTTCTTCAATTTGTTGGCCCTTTGAACTTTCCAGAACTTGAAATTCCTCTTCATTGTCACTAAGTTCAGTGACTTGTTGAATTGGTGAAGGTGATGACCCTTTGTCTTTGATGGTAAGCTGCTTCAGATTTTCTGAAATTGAATGTTCTTGCAAATTGCTTATGGTAGAAGTCTCCTTCTCCTTATAAAACATGTTAGTTTCATCAAATGTAACATGCATGGATTCTTCAATTTTATTTGTGCACTTGTTAAAAACCCTATAAGCCTTGCTAGTCATGGAGTATCCCATAAACACTCCTTCATCAGCTTTGGCTTCAAATTTAGCTAGGTATTTCTTGTCATTATTGTGAATGAAACAAATGCAACCAAATATTTTGAAGTAGTTCACTTTAGGTTTCTTCCCTTTGAGTAGCTCATAAGGAGTCTTACCCTTTAGCTTATGTATCAGGCTTCTATTCAGAACATAGTTGGAGGTGTTCACAGCCTCTGCCCAAAAGGTTAGAGGAAGGTGAGCATCTGTCAACAATGTTGTGGCAGATTCAATAAGGGTTCTGTTTTCCTTTCAACTACCCATTTTGTTGAGGAGTTCTAGGAGCTGAGAAAGTATGCCTGATACCTTCATTCTGGCAGAACTCTAGCATAAGAAGAGAATCAAACTCTGTCCCATGATCACTTCTGATCAGGGCAATGTGAGTATTGAACTCAATCTGTATGCCTTTGAGAAAATCTGTCAAAATTTTGAAGTTATCAGACTTCTTCCTCAGAAAGAACACCCAAGTGAATCTTGAGAAGTCATCTACAATTACTAAAGCATAAGATTTCCCTCCTAGGCTTTGTACATTAATTGGTCTAAAAAGGTCCATGTGCAATAAGTACAAGATTCTAGGTGAGTCACTCTTATTAATTGACTTGAAACTGTTTTGGTTTGCTTGCCTAATTGACAGGCCTTGCAAAGTCCTTCCTTCTTGTAGGGACCAGAAGGTAGTCCTCTAACAAGGTTGTCTTGGGATAACTTAGCAATGGTTCTAAGGTTCACATGTCCTAATCTTTTATGCCACAAGATGTTTGGTTTTGAAATGGAGTTAAACAGGCAAAATCTACTACAGGTGAATGAAAATCCACTAAGTAAATGTTACCTCTTCTGTTACCTGTCAACACAGTTGTGTTGTCCACTGACTTGACTTTGCATATGGCTTTGTTAAAGGTTACTTGGTATCCTTCATCACACAATTGACTGATGCTTATCAGGTTGTGTTTGAGTCCTTCAACATATGCCACCTTTTTGAAAGTGACTAAGCCAATTTGAACTGTCCCATATCCTTTTGTAGTTCCAAAGCTTGAGTCTCCAAAAATTACTTTGGGTCCAAGCTTGGTTTTGAAGGAAGTGAGGTTGTCCTTGTCTCCTGTCATGTGCTTTGAGCACCCACTATCCAGATACCATTGATGGTTCTCACTTGGATAGGTCTTTACCTGCACAAAAACAGCTTATTTGTTTTTGACCCAGTTAACCTTGGGCCTAGGTTGATATCCCTTAAATTCTGAAATGAAGGACATCTCAGGTTGACTCTTATAGCCTACAGGATGATATCTCCTAGGAGGTATGATCCATTCAGCATAAGGGTTAAAGTAATGAGATGTGGAGCTAGAATTGAAATTTGAGTTAACCCTTGAGAACTGGGTTTTGCTCTGAACTTGGCTCGACGCACGTCGAGCTTCGGTCGACGGACTCAAGTGAGTGCGTCGAGCTCCGTTCGACGGCAAGGTCTTGCTCTGTTCAGAGAGTAGAGGGCGTTGACCTGGGTTCGACGTTTTCTTGCGATTACGTCGAGCTCTGGTCGACGTCCGTCGAGCTTCGTTCGACGTTTTTTGTCCAGTTTCCTGGGTTAAGTCAGCATTCTTCCTAGCCACTATCAAGACTCCTTTACCTTTCTCACTGGTAAATTTGATTGGAGTTGTCAGCACTATGGGTTGGCTGGATGAAGCACCCAAGCCCAGTGAACCATTCAATCTTGAGTTCACTGTACTTGTGATGTCCATCAATTTGATACTTCTCCCATTAAGGGTTTCTTCAAATTGTTTGGCCTTAGATAGCTCACTTTTCAGTGAAGCTATCTCCTCCCCACACTGCTTCAACTCTTCTAAGAGTCTAAGGTTATCTGAGTTAATGGATTTGCATTCAATTAATTGTTCATTTAGAGTTTTAATCAGCTTTTGAGACTCAATTAAGTCAATGCACATAGATTTAAACTCAGATTTGAAATCATCAGAAGTAAAGTCAAATGAATCTATTACCTGATCCTCAGTAAGTTCCTGATCAGATGGATAGTCAGCCTCAGGCTCTGAATCAGTGTTCTTTTGAGATGCACTGATGGCCATCATGCAGAATCCCTTTTCTTCTGCATCATCCTCATCATCACTAGAACTGGATGATGAATCAGACTCATCAGAGTCACTCCAGGATTCAGCCACAAATCCTTTCCTGGTGTGCTTGCTGTTGCTGGAGGAAGGCTTGTCATGGTATTTCCTTGACTCCTTGTCCTTCCTTTTATCCTTCCTTTCCTTCTTGTCCCTTCTGTCCTTGTCTTGATTTTCTGGACAGTTTGGGAAGATGTGTCCTGGTTTCCTGCAACCAAAGCAGATAATATCTTTATTATTGGATCTGTCATACCTTGGCTTGTCTTTGTCTTTGGATGACCATCTTCTGAAGTTCCTTTTATTTAGCTTATTGAACCTCTTGACCAGTAGGCTCATCATAAGCTCTTCATTTCCCAACACCTTTTCTTTAGGTTCTTCTTCCTGTGCTTTGAAGGCAATAGTTTTCTCAGCCTTCTCTGTTGGTGTGGATGTCTTCTGCTCTTCTTCTCTTTTCTTAATAAATTGCTCATAGCTCTTGAGCTTTCCTAGAAGAGCTTCTGTGGATAGCTCACAGACATTTCTTCCATCTTTAATTGACCATATTCTTGAGTCCCAAGAGCTAGGGAAACAAGTCAGTATCTTGTCATTTATCTCAGTAAGAGATATGTCCTTCTCTAGTGATCTAAGTTCACTTATGATTAGGCTCAGTCTGTTGTACATGTCAGCAACTGACTCAGACTCTGCCTTTTGAAGTTTTCATACTGTGTGATGAGATAGGATCTCCTATCCTTTCTTTCATCTGCAGAACCTGATACAATTTCTGAGAGTTTTTCCCAGATCTCCTTGGCAGTATTGCAATCTGCTACCTTCTGGAAAATGTCATCTGACATGGTTTGAGCCAAGATGTTCATGGCTTTAGCATCTGCTGCCTTCCACTTCTTTATGTCAGCATCAGTCCCTGAAGGAGGAGGAACAGCTGATGTACTTGTTCCTGTGGGAGGTCTTGGACAATCTGTCAATACAGAATTGAAGATGTCTTCATCAAAAGAGTTCATATAAAGTCTAATCCTTGCCTTCCATAGTGCAAACTTAGATAGATTGCACATAGGAGGTCTGGTGCTAGCAAAGTCCTTGTTTTGTGCCATGAGTTTTAAAAGATAAGTAAAACTAAGAAAAGTAACCCTTTGAGGGAAATGATCTTATCAGAGATCTTTTGATCCAGGTGTTAGCCTGTATGAATGATCAACCTCCCTCTGATACCAATTGAAAGTGCAGGATAAGATCACTCCTAACTCTAGAGGGGGGTGAATAGAGTTATTTAAAATAATTTTCCAAATAAAACTTGCAGAGAAAATTTTTACTTTACTTAGTGTATGGTGCTATAGCAAGTAATCAGAGTAAAAAATAAATTCACAGCACAAAGCAAAACACAGAAAGGAGCAAGCAATCCAGATGACACAAGGAGCTATAGTGGTTCCCCAAATCTGGGTACATCCACTCTTCTATCACCCTTGATAGGAATCCACTTCAAGATGAGTTGATCAGGTGTCTTGAGCACCAGAGAGTTTTTGATCAGGTTCTCACAAACCAACAGAAGCTGATTTTGACCAGGTTTCAGCAAAACCAAAAGTAACTTTTGAAGGGAGTTAGAACCCTGTACAGAAAGAAAAAGAAAAAGAATGAAGTTGTCTTCTCTTTTCAACAAGCAAAGAGAAGCAGAAGTGGATCTGAAGTTGTTGTCAAAGCTCCCCCTGAGATCAAGATGAGGTTCAGGAAGGAGAGCTCTGCACAAGGGTGACAGGTCTTCAAAGGTCTGATTTGCTCCAGCAAAGAATGATCCAAGTGAGTTGGATGGAGGTGTCTGAAGCAATCAGATTTTCTGTAAGAGAGTCTTTTTGAAAAAGTTTTCACTGAGAGAAAGATGAGAAGTCTTGTATTGTTGTTCTCTTCTTGTTCTGTGTATTCTCTGTATATTCTTCTTATTATTGTCCAAGAGAGAAAATATATTTGAGTCTTCTTCTTCCTTTACTTTGATAGCCGTTGGAAGTCAGCATTGATTGCTTTCCTTAACTGTCCATGCCTCAAAGGAAATGACAGGCAGACATTCCTTAGAAAATTCCTTGAGCCATGCACCAGATATGCTGTAACGGCCAATAAATTCTTCAGCATTAATTGCCTGTCAGAAGGAATTTGAATTCCTATCCAAAATCGACGGAAGTCTGGAAAGCGTCGAGCTCACAGAAAAACGTCGATCTGAGTACGACACACGTTGGTCAGAGAGTGTTTTCTGTAAGCAGAGCTGGGATCGACGGAACGTCGAGCTGAGGTCGACTCCACGTCGAGCTGAGGTCGACTCCACGTCGAGCTGAGGTCGACTCTGCGTCGAGCTGAGATCGACTCTGCGTCGAGCAGAGGTCGACTCTGCGTCGAGCTGAGATCGACTCTGCGTCGAGCTGAAGTCGACTCTGCGTCGAGCTGAAGACTACTCTAACTAGCCTATGTGACCTATATAACAGCATGGAGGTCACAGCATACAATCCCTATAGAAATATAGTCATCCTGGTCCAAATAGTAATAGGGTGTTCCAACAGCTTCTGTTATATGCTTTGTGTAGGAAGTGTGTTTTGGTTGAATGGTTTCATCTAGTAACTCGTCGGTCTGTCTGTGGTATATGGCGTCGGGCCCAGCCGGACCTACTGTTATATGCTATGTGACGGATAGGGGTGTTACAACTATATTCATGCTCCTACTTCTAGTCTGGACTCCATGATTTGCATCACCAATGATTTGGTGTACTGGATGGTCCATTAGATGTCGGATAGCTGGAGGGAATCTAGCTGCAACTTGCTGATCTTCAGGGTTTTCAGCTTGCTGGTCTTCATTTTCTTCATGTATGTTATCCCCTTCTCTTGGAGTAGGCAGTCCATCATCATTTTCTTGGATTGTGGGGGTAGCTTCCTTGATGGTCAGGTTGTCCATCATCTGCTCTATACCTGCAATACTATAAGAGGAGGAGCTTGGAAGCTCACAGTTAACCATATTGGATTCATGAAAAAACAACATGCATTGACTATTCTACAACTTGGGTAGTTAAGTTGTAGATTCTATATGCCTTACTATGAGTGTTGTACCCAACAAAGATCCATTCATGGGACTTGACAGCAAACTTAGTTAAATGGACTTTTCTATTGTTGAGCACATAACACTTACAACCAAAGATTCTGAAATAGCTCAGGTTTGGTTTTTTGCCATTCAAGATCTCATAGGGAGTCTTCTTGTGGCTCTTAATTATAGAAGCCCTATTAAGGACATAACATGCAGTGTTAAATGCCTCAGCCCAGAAGTATTCTGGGAGGGATGAGTCACTTAGTAAGGTTCTACCAGCCTCTATGAGAGTCCTATTTTTCCTCTCAGTAATTCCATTTTGCTGGGGTGTTTTAGGAGAGGAATTTTTTTGATGAATCCCTAGCTCTTCACAGAACCTTGTCATGCACTCAGACTAAAACTCAGTGCCATGGTCACTTATGATCTTGACCAACGTGTTGTTGAATTAATTCTAAATATGCTTGACAAATGTTTGAAAGACATCAAGGGTTTTAGATTTCTTCCTTAGAAATAACACCCAGGTAAATCTGGAAAAGTCATCAACAACCACAAGGGTGTAGACTTTCCTACCTATAATTTGAATTGGCAAAGGACCAAACAGATCCATATGCAAGAGGTATAAGCACCTCACTGAGTCTTTGGTACCAATGCTCTTGACGGAGGTCTTAGTCAGTTTGCCCTTTTGGCCTACAGAGCAGATACCCTCCTTAGTGCATATAGACTTAGGCCCATTCCTAACCAGCTCATTGCTAAACTGCTTGCTAAAGGCCCTATAATTTAGATGGGCTAGCCTCATGTGCCATTGGACACAGGAAGTGGCTTTGTCATCTACAATAATTCATACAGGTAAGTCTTTCCTAGAACATAAGAAATCTAAACAGTACACATTTCCACTCCTAGTGCCTGTTAAGATGACCTCTTGGTCACTTAACCTCCTAATTTGGCACTCATCCTTATGGAATACTATGTAATAGCCAAGATCACAAAGTTGGCTAATTCTTATCAGGTTGTGTTGCAAACCTTCCACATAGGCTACTCTAGTGATGGTGACTATGCAATTAGAGATCTTACCATAACCTCAAATCACCCCTTTTTCTGACCCACCAAAGATAACCTTTGGTCCATTCTTTATTGGAGCATAATCCTTTAGCATGCTCATTATTCCAATAATGTTCCTGGAACATCCACTGTCCAAGTACCATATAGGGGTATGAGCACTTAGACTAACCTGCAAACACAAATAAGTTAACCTTAGGACCCCAATTTTTATTGGGTCCTTGGTGCATGTTAGACTGAAAATAATTCTTCCTTCCTGCAGTTTTTTTGACAGTCAAGCTAACATTTGCTCTATGCACACAATGATTGTCCCAGCAATCAACAACAATATGGCCTACCTTGCCACAACACCAACACTCATGGATGTTGTACCTTTTTTTTGGAGCAGGTCTAGTGGTTGTGTTAACAACAGCTCTGGATCTAGAAGGAGTAGCAGCAGTCCTGTTCCATGGTTTTCCAGCTCCAGTCTGATAAGTGGTGGGTCTGACAGTAGAAGTGCTTGGGATATCTTGAGCCCTTCTAACAGCAGCTTCTTTTTAGAAAGCATACCCTTGATGGCCTCAGAGATGTCCAAGTCTGGTCTACTGACAGCCTTGTCCATTATCTTAGAGTGGGCTGGAGGAATTGAAGAACAGCCAACAGCTTTTCCCTTGACTGAAGGGGTTGTTGCACCAATCACAAATGGTCCAGGATGGGCTATTTTAATTTTCTCATATTCACTTGCACCTTTGGTGTAACTGCCACCATATTGTGGAACATCTTTTTTCACACAAGATGGTCTAGCATGATTCCAGTGACCATAAATACTCTCATGGTCATGGCGGTTGGAAGGAAATTGCACTCTAATAAATTTTATAGAAGGCTTAAAGGCTACTGGCTTCACTTGAGCTTTTCCCTTTCCCTTGGGAATAGCAGCTCTTGTCCTTCCCTTGAATCCCAACCCTTTCTTTCCCTTTTGGGAGGAAAATGAGTCTATCAAGGGCAACACTGTGCTAGGCTTGGAGTAGCTTACCACTAGTTCCCTCTCCTCTTCGAGCTTTCCTTCAAGATTCCTGATATGGTTATTCTTGAAGGTTATGGTGCTCATCTAAATGATTTTTGCATTCTTCAGTTTGCTAACTTCTTGAATCGTTAGATTCAACAATTTTGCTGATTTTGAAGCAGCAAGCTTTATAGAAACAATTTCCTGAGCCAGTTGTTTGGCCAGGAGCTTGTTCTTCTTTAGAACCTTCATAAGTGCACCATAATTATCAAAAAATTGATTGATGTCTCCCTCAGATTCTGAGGCATCGTCATCACTTAATGTAAAGGCACAAGAATTTGGAATTGATTCATAATCTGAACAGGCAGAGCTAGTGATAGAAATTACCTTGCTTAGACCAGGCTGATCCTGGCTGGTTTCTTCATCTGACTTAGCCATCAGCCCAAGGCAGCAGCTGTCATCTTCTGAATCCACCTCTGAATCACCATCAGATTGTGATAGACCTTCAATCCTTGCAGCAGGATGAACCTTCTCAGCTTCTTATTCTAAAGCAGCCAGCCATTTGATGAAGTCTACTTCTACATCTCCTTCTTCAGTAGAGTACAGCCCAATATAGGCTTCTTCTTCTTCTGACTCTGAGGTGGAGGAGTCAGTCCATCTTCTTTGCTTTTTGGAAATGAGGGTTTTTTCTTTCTTACCTTTTTGCTGGTGGTCCTTTTTCTCATAGTGTTCCTTTCTTTTGACTGGGTAGTCAGCTATCACATGCCCAGGTTTTTTGCAGTGATAACAATTCATGTTAGATGAAACATGTTTACTAGTTTTAGGACCATACCTGTCCTCCTTAGAGGATTTTCTTCTCCCCTTATAGTAGTCATCCTTGGGATGAGAGGAGGTGGAATGTCTGCCTCTTTAGTGCTTCTTCTTTAAGAACTTCTGGAATTGCATGGTGAAGGAAGCAAAATCTTCATCAGACCATTGGCAGTCTGATGTGCAGTTCTCTTATTTTCTAGAATCAGATTCAGCATCTCTCCTTGGTGGAGAGGGAGACTTTCTTCTTTTGCTGAAGCTTTTAGCTTTGAAAGACACAGTCTTGTATCTTGCCTGAGACTTGTTGTTGTTCTCCTCTTCTTTCCTTACAGCCAGCTGCATCTCATATGACAGCAGCTTCCCAAAGAGGGTGTAAGGAGCAGTGTCACCCAACTTTGCCACATCTCAGATGGCACAGATTTTTGTGTCCCACTCTCTAGAGAGAGATCTAAGGAACTTATCGTTCAGTTCATAGTGACTGAACACTCTTCCATAAGTCTTTAGCTCATTCACAATCCTAAAGAACTTTTCATAATAGGTGGTTATGTTGTCCCCCTTGGATTGTCTGAAAGCCTCATACTCTTTGATGAGCATGGACTTCCTATCATATCTAACCTCATAAGTCCCTTCCATTTAAATCACAAGTGTTTCCCACATTTCCTTTACTATTTTACAATGGATCAGATTCTGAATCGTAGAGTCATCAATAATTCCCATGATGATGTTCTTTGCCCTCTTGTCTATTGAGGCCAGAGCCAACTCATCCTGTGTCATCTCATCATATGTCTTGTGGGTCTTGACATTAACATCAAGTGTAGATACCTTCATTGGGATGAATGGTCCTTCTTCAATTGTAATGTACATCCTAGGGTCAGCAACTTCAATGAACTGCCTTACCTTTGCTTTCCAGATGCCAAAATCTTGCTTCCTACAGATTGGAAGTCTCACAACACTCAGCTCCCTATTGGTCATTCCTAAACCCATGGAGACAAACTTCTGGCTAACCTTGGAGATCTACCCTGACTGTTAAGCCTTTAAAGAGTAACCTCCCTTTGATACCACTAAAAAGTCTTGTTTTCAAGGTTAGCTAAACCCCTAAGGGGGGGGGGGGTGAAAAGTTTTTTGTCTTTATTTTAACTTTTCTAATTTGTTATCATATTTCTGTGCCTGTGATTAGGTTAGTTATCAGCTTTCAAGTACATTCACAGACGACACAAAATTTTTATAATGGTTCCCCAATCTTGGGTACATCCACTGTCCTCTCTGCGCCTATCTAACAGCGTGTTAGATTCGGCTCTCCATCAGGAACTCAGTTACTTAATAGCTTACAACACAGATCCCGTAGGACCACACAGGTCACACAGACCTAACACCTAGGCACTAAGCCAATCCACATGTCACAAAGACCTTGTATAAGGCACTAAGCCAAACATAGGTCACAAAGACCTTAGCCTTTATAGTATAGGCTTACAACTCAAGACTCACAAAGAATATAAACAAAAGAGCAAGAAAGGTTGTATTATTAGACACCAGATCAAGAACTCCGTGTCTTCTTCTTCCTGGACTGAGCAGATATCAATCCAACCAATTGATGTTGAAGACAATGAAGTAGGAAGTAGATTCTTTCTTCAACAAGCTTTCTTTTTCTCTATAGAACTTGTAGATCTGCTACCTCAGAATGGATTCAGATCCTTCTATAGCAGATGGTAATTGCTTCAGCCATCTCCTTCCCAATAAGGTTCTCTGTGCAGAACCACTTCTTGATGGAGACGATGACCCTCAACATGTCGAAGACGGTGACGGCGTGCTTGTGGAAGTACTTTCTCCGCCTCCAAACAAAGACTTGCGGCGTCGTGATGACCATGTGGGGCGTCGCCATAATATCCGCTCTCGGCACAAACCAATTTATTAATAATTATTAATAATTTATTAAAAATTATTAATAATTATTAAATCATTTATATGTTTTATTTGCAATGTTTATTTAATTTTCATATAATGCTTAAAACCATTGTTATGTTTTATTTTTTTCTATTTGGGCTGCATGTAGCCAACTATCATGATGTAAACGTATATATAGGCATGTATTGTTTCATAATGAAGTAGAGATGAAAAGAAATTAAAAACCATAAATTCAAGAGTGAATTTTCCCTCCTCCTCCTCCTATCTTCCCTCTCCAAAATTTCGGCCACCTTAGGTGTAAGACCCTTTTTTTTCTTTTTAAACCACGAGGTCTTAGGCCTAGAACTGTCGCTTTGTGGTAACACCATCACGCCCGGGAATGTCGTCACTATAAAACGCCGATCCTACCGGCCATATCGATCACAGAATTGTAGCAAAAGTATGAGAGTACATAAAATTAGAAATCTAACACATTTCCACAATAATAATAATGAAAGTACTGGAAATCGGGCTCATGCCCGATACATCAAAGTACTCACTACAAGTCACTCATCGCGGAAGAAAATCTATAACAACTACTAGCGAACGGGATTCACTATCCCAGCTGTCTGAACTCTGGTACTAGACTGTCCCATCTCCAAGCGTGTCGACCTCTAGGGCTGCACCTCCAAGATGGGCTCCACGATCCCCTAAAATTATTTGGTCCGAAAACCGTTACTCTAAAAGACCAAGTCCTATCATCCCCCACCCTCCCCCATGGCTCCTAGGCATCGAGCGGGGAGAAGGAAAGGAAAGGTAATGAAGGTAGAGAATAACAAAGGTAGCAGGTGGCATCGAAACTAATCTTACAGTTCTATGAAAACATGTAGCAGTAACAAAAGTATATAAGACAAATTATGAAATATGTAACCTTAACTTATATGAATGCTCATACAAACATATAAGCTAAGGGGTCTTCTGCAAAGCTCTTATCGGCTCTTATCGTATAAAAAGTCACATATCAATTTATATGATGGGGTGTCGTTTTTCAAGCAAGAAATATATATCCATAGAATAATAACCTTAGCTTATAAGCACGCTCACACAAACATATAAACTAAGGGATCGTTTTGCAGGGCCTATTGTATAAAGAGTCCCATACCAATTTATACAATAAGTGTCAAGGTTTATATACAATTGTGATTCTATGACATGAAAGTATGCCATAATGTGAATCATGCAAGTGCAACACACCCACTCGACTCTGTGTACACAAACCTTTAGTTCCCCACTTTCTTGAGCCTAACCTACCTGGATACCTTCGTAGTGGCAAATATGAACAGTGGGTTGGACCTCGCCCACCTCTAAACCAGTAATTGCACTACCAGTTAGACCTATCGTATGCCTCGACGTTGGTGCACTAAGCGGAGCTCCTGCGTACTCTTTGCCGGCTGGTCCACCGGACATAATTTGTCAAAGTGCTAAACCACACTTGCCGAGTCAACGTATTGGCATCGGTGCATCGACCATCCAACACTGAAGACCCACCTCCTTATAATTTATGCGCAAGAAATCTTGATGTATCAACCACCAAGCCAAATCTCCCCGGACTAACCCATCCGTCACAACAAATAATCGAGCCAAAGCTCCCTAGACTATCCTGTCCGTCACAATTATCTATCGAGCCATCGGCTCGCTGGGCTAACCTGCCCATCACCAAAACCACTGATTCTACCGCTTGTGTGACCCAACCTAACTTCCCGAGACACCAGGGTGTGTGAAAGTGAACCCCTAGTTATACTAGTTACTCTTAAACAATGATTATTCTTACATCTTACGTTAACCTTAGACTGCCCAAGGAATTTCCCGTGAAGGGATCTTGAGGGCACTAGGAACTACGATGGGCTGAAGCCCAAATCTCCCTTTCGCAAGACACTTACTGTTATTGGTTAATACTTGATTCTCGATCCCTTTTAATATTACTTTGGATCTAACCCTAGTTTGTTTTGACCCTCACTCTCTCTCTCCACAGGAAAGACGATCTTTCGTCGATCCCGAGAACCTCCTAATCCTAGTCAACCAAGCATTTTCCTCATCACAACTTCCAATGATGAACTAAATCTAATTTTACCCAAACCAACAAACTATTAACCCCAACCCATATGCCCAATTCAAATACTATCACATTTTCTGCAGTTTTACTATATGCAAACCAACCTATATTATATGATGTACATGATAGGAGGTACTCCAAATTTTCATCCACAAGCCTTAAGATATTAAATGGGGGTCTATCATGACATTATTAGTCTAACTCCAGAAACTTATAATTTCCCTAATTAATTTGGTATTTAATTAATTTTCCCAAAGTTAGTCCACGAGTAATTTGAACATGAAGTATAATATTTTCTCAAGTAATGGCCACCGAAAAATTATGAACACTAGATAACAGAAGAATAATAGTAAATAAAAATTTCATGATTTTCCATAAAAGATTTGGCCTCTAATTAATTAATCAAATAATAAGCCATTAATTATGGGTAAAAAAGAAAGTACTAAAGTTAATCATCAAAAAATTATAGAAATATTACTAAATCTCAAGGATGACCAGAATGGGCCTCTGACCAAAAATCATATTTTATCAAGCTTACAAATACCTAAATAAATCCAATAACTTTTACTTAGAAAACAACACCTTGTGAAACAACCCCTATAGATAGACTTCCAAAAATTCCATAAAAATTGAGAGAACTTTATAATGTCAATAAAGGTCTTCTTACTAAATTTCCTAAGTTTTCATTGAGTTGTTTGTTCATAAGAAATTTCTAAGTAGAAGGTACAACTTGATGGGTTGTGAATGAAGTACCCCATTTAATGATCTAAAATTCATATTAAAAATCTCTAGGGCCTGTTATAGTCTCAAAACATAGCTTGGCTAAATATCATCCAAACCCAAGGTTAGGAAGTTACAAAACAAAATTCTTCAAGATAACTCATGATAGTGCACTTTCCAAAGGAACCCACTTGTAAACTCATCCAAACAATATGTAGTATATTTTAGTGGTTAATATGATTATGAAAATGACCTCTACCAAAATGTCATGCAGTTCCAAAGTCATATGAGCCACTAGACTTTCCCCAAGGTATATAGACCTAAAACTTACCAAATGGTTTAAGTGGGGTGCATGTGTCCAAATTCCACCATATCTCTCCCTAGGGCTTTTCACCACCCTAGGATCACATTGACTAAACACCAAGTCCATACAAGGGCATATCACCCCATGCCCTTCACAAATCCCGAAAGTCCAACCTTAAGGTTTGAACTTGGGTCCTAGGGAAAATCTACCCCAATCCACCCCAAATTCCATGTGAGGGTGTCTAGTATCATAACAAACCAATGGCCCAAGTTTCAGCCTCTGTTGAGGTGATTTGACCACTTAAACCCACAAGGAACACTTTGACCTAAATACCCCCCTTCTGGCCAAGGCTTGGGTTTACAAAAATCCAACCCAAATCATCTCCAAATGAGATGAAATTTTATACAGAGCCTTATGATGACCCTAAGGACCACTTACTAAAATTTAGGAGGGCTTGATGATTCTTAGGTCCCCTAATTAAATTACACTAGGATTATTAAATAATTTCAAGAACTATAGAAAACGTATCTCCAAAAATTCCCATTTTTGGACATGACCTAGGTATAGGTATGATTGACTCTTTGTCCAATTTTCAGATCATTTAGACATGTGGTGAAGTGGGAGCACACATTTAAGTCTCTAATAAGCCCTAGGTATATACCCCACCAATTTGAGTGCTGAGGTCTACCCACTAAGCCAAAATGGTTGGAAAAAATTTTAAATTACAACTGACATCCAGGGCTACAACTTTGTTGTTTACCACTTTTCCTTAGAGGAATCTAGTTATTTTTAAATAAATTCCTAAGATGACTGATAAAAGGAGGCAGGAAAATCCAATTAATAAATAAATAAAACTTGATCTTGCACAAATCTTAAAACATCATCCAACGGCTCTTGGGTTTCTTCTTCCTCCAGCCGACGGCCCCGATCTCACCGTCCTGGAGCATGTTCCAGCCCATTTTCTCGGCCACCCGGCCACCTCCCTGGCTGGCCACTACCACCACAACCTCCATCGAGGTGGTGGAAGTCGCTGGGCGGTGGCACAGCCGTCGGAGGGGCCTATTCCGGCGAACCCGACAAGTCAAAATTCACAAAAAATCCAGGAATTTCCTTTACCCGATCATACTCAATTGAGCCTGATGCTTATCCCTATTGATTCCAATGATCTACCCTCGGAAGAAGGAGCAAGGGAGGACCTGAGTTGTGGCCTAAGAGCGGGTGATGTGCCTCCTTGCCATTTTCGGCCACCAAGCTTTTGGTCCTCTGCAGCTTCTACACCAACAACAAGGGAATTGAGATGTAATTATTGGAAATGCCTGCTCTGATCCTGGTGAAGGTTCTTAAAGAAGGAATTTGGGAGAGGAGGCTTGTAACTCCCTAATTCATCAAAGCACCATTAATGGCCATTAAACCTAATTTTCGGTTTCAGCCGAATTGAGGGGCTGAGCCACCCCACTGTCTGGCCACCTCCTGAAAACTCTTCCCATGCCTCCAAGGAGTAAATGCCCCATCAAAGTGAATGGTAATGAAACCTCCATGGCCATGATAGCCATTAAGCCCCCATTTTCTCTCTCCTCCAAAATGTGGTAACCTTCTCCCTCTCTCCTAGTCATCACTTTCTGAATTTGGTGGGCCCAAATTGTGTCTCTCCACTCCTTAGATTAATGAGCCACACCACTTGGGCTTAGCCCACTTGAATTGGGCTAGGATAACCTAAGTTGACAACTTTGACCCATGAGTTGACTTAAGTCCACATGACCATTTGGGTTGACCCGAAGGGGTCTTTGGTGACCCCTTGGATTCCCCTAAGGTCTAGGAAGGGTTGTGTAGGGTTGACATGGCACCTTAGGGGAACATTGCCCTTAGTTAGGACACCTTACCCAATTTAGGCCTAGGATGATCCTAGGTCAACTTTGGCCACCCTGGGTTGACTCCAATGGACCCTTAGGGATCTAATGGACCTTCCAATAGGTGGGTGAGGTTGTGGTGTGGTATTGGAGTCAAGGTGAAGCCCCATGATCATCCTAAGCTAGTGTTTAGTAATCTACTATTTGCAGACCATAGTGATCTCACCTGCATTCCTAGGTTCACTTGGTCTTCTTGGGCTTCGTCGGTGGTTGTCATGACCTAGTCATGATAAAACCACTCCTAGGGGTCTAGGTGTCTTAGGGATGTTACAAATCCTAATACATAAACAAACAAAATTTCTTCCTCGAAATTCAAGTTAGTCCTACGGGGGTTTCAAGTATGAGAAATAAAATGTAACATCTCGAGAGGTTGTAAGGAATACCTGACTGAAAAGCTCTGGGTTCTTTTGTTGCATCAAATCCTGTGGCTCCCATGTGTGCTCCTCTTGCCCATGATTCTTCCACAAGACCTTGACCAACGGGACCTTCTTGCGTTGCAAGACCCGCATCCCAGTATCGTCTATCCGGATCAGCTCTAGGTGCACCGATCGATCAGAAGTTATAGGCTCATCTGTAGTCATAATCTACTTCTACGGCCGAAGTAGAGCTCTCCTTAGGGAGGAGACGTGAAAGACGTCATGCAAACCCGCTAGCTTTGGCGGTAGCTCCAGTCTATAAGCCAAGGGGTCGATCCGTTCCAGGATCCTATAAGGACCCATGTATCTCGGACTAAGCTTCTTCCGACCACGCACCCGCGAGACTCCATGCATCAGTCAAATCTTCAAGAATACCCGGTCTCCTACCTGAAACTCTACCTTACTATGCCGCGCATCGTAATACTTAGCCTGCCTGCTCTGGGACTCCAACATCCTGTCTCGTATCAATCGCACCTGAGCATTCATATCCTCGACAAACTTCGAGCCCAATTCCTTCGGATCCTCATCCTGGATACAATACAAAGGAGTCCTCAATCTCCGCCCGTATAAAGCCTCATAAGGGGCCATGTCGATGATGGGCTGGTGGTTATTATTGTATGAGAACTCGATCAATGGTAGCTGCCTCTCCCATGGCTCCCCACGGTCCAGTATGCAAAGACGCAACAAATACTCCAGCGTCTGATTGGTGCGCTCTGTCTATCCATCCTTCTGAGGGTGGAAAGCGGTACACAATGTCAACCGGGTCCCCAAATAAGCATGGCTTGACCTCCACTCCTTAGAAGTAAATCGACCATCACGATCGGACACTAACGTCCTCGACACTCCATTGTATCGGACGAACTGCTCTACAAACCTCCACACTAATTCACCTACTGAAGCGTCCTTCCTGTTCGGTAGAAATCTAGCCACCTTCATCAATCGGTCGACAATCACCCATATCGAGTCATTCCCCATATGTGACCGAGGAAGACAATGTATGAAATCCATGGCAATGTGGTTGAACTTCCACTCCGGCATCGGAAGTGGCTGTAATAATCCGGCCGGGTTCCTACACTCCGCCTTCACCAACTGACAAGCCTCACAGTGGGTCACAAAGTAGGTGATATCCCTCTTCATGCCCGGCTAGTACATTGTCCTCTTCTGGTCGGCAATCATCTTGGTGATGCCTGGGTTCACTGAGTACCTGCTGCAGTAAGCCTCAGTCATGATGTCTTCCCAAATTCTTCCCCAAGCCGATATGTACACTCTCCCTCTGAAGCATAGCAGCCTGTCTCTCTTTGTATATTCCCAAGCCATGCCTGCCTCCAAGGTCATGAATACTGGCTCTAGCTTGTTATCCCTTCTCTGCTCAGCTCTAATAAGATCCCGAATGTCATCGGTGGAAACCATCGACGAAAGGTACTCCCGGTATAGCTCTGGGTGATCCTCAAACACCGGAGATATCTGCATCTTCTCTAACATCCGCACTAACTCCATTGCCATAAGCTGAGGTCCTGCTCTTGAGGTAGTATCCTTTCGGCTCAGCGCGTCTGCCACCACGTTCGCCTTCCCTGGGTGATAGTGTATCGTGCACTCATAATCAGATAGGAACTCCACACATCGTCTCTGGTGAACGTTCAACTCCTTCTACATATTAACATATTTCAGATTCTTGTGATCCAAAAATATGTCGTAGTGCACACCATAGAGGTAATACCGTCAAATCTTCAGAGCGAACACTACTGCTCCCATCTCCAAGTCATGAACATTGTATTTCTGCTCGTGCTTCTTCAACTGCCGTGAGGTGTATGCTATCGCATGACCATACTGCATCAATACAACACCCATCCCCTGAAAAGACGCATCAGTATACACTTGGAAGACCTCCCTCCCAAATTGAAGGGGGAGGAAAGGGGCCGACGTAAGCCGACTCTTCAACTCCTGGAAGGCCGCCTCACACCGCGGCGTCAAAACAAACGGAGTGCCCTTCTTCGTCAGAGAAGTGAGTGGGAGGGCTATCTGAGAAAATTCATGCAAAAACTTCCGGTAGTATCCGGCCAATCCCAGAAAACTTCGGACATCCGTGGCCATCTTCAATCGATGCCTATCTCATATTGCCTGAATCTTTGTGGGGTACAGTGCCAGTCCCGCTCCACTGATAATATGGCCTAAAAAGGCCACCTCTGTCAGGCAAAACTGACACTTGCTGAAATTGGCATATAACTGGTGCTCCCTGAGCTTCTCTAGAGTCTAGGACAGATGTTGTGTTTGCTCCTCCTTCGTCCTTGAATAGATGAGGATGTCATCTATGAATTCTATGACAAACCAATCGAGGTACGGCTCGAACACACAGTTCATCAAGCTTATAAAAGCCGATGGCGCATTCGTGAGCACGAAGGTCATCACGGTAAACTCATACAACCTGTATCTACTGCTGAAGGCTGTCTTCGGGATATCCTCCTCCTGAATGCGCAGTTGGTAGTAACCTAACCTCAGATCCAACTTTGAGAACTAGTGGGTTCCCTCCAACTGGTCAAACAGCGCGTCAATCCTAGACAGAGGATACGTGTTCCGGACCGTCAGCCTATTTAGAGCCCTGTAGTCAATGCATAATCAGAGCGTCCCATCCTTCTTCTTTACAAACAGCATAGGAATCCCTAAGGTGAAGAGCTTGGCCGGACAAATCCGGCTTCCACTAGCTCCTACAGCTTGCTTCGAAACTCCACCAACTCCTTTGGGGCCATCTGGTAAGGAGCTTTAGATGCAAACTTAGCCCCTTGCACGAGGTGTATCTTGAAGTCCTTCTCCTGACGTGGGGGTAGACCTAACACTTCTCTTGAAAAACAAGAGAGGGGTGGTAGATCTTGTCTCCCTGCAGGTGGGCCTTGATGGCCTGTACGGATGATAACAAGAGAGGGGTGGTAGATCTAATACCTTCGATGACGACATAGGAATCCCCATGCCTCAAGGTGATCCTCTTTGACAAGCAGTCGATCTGGGCATGGTTCCAATGCAACCATGTCATGCCCAGGATCAGATCGAAGGTTGGCATCCTTAGGATCGTCGCTAGTGATTCGAATGCCTTTCCGCCGATCTCCGCCTCCATGTTGCAGTGGGCAGAGGTGAATAGCTTTGATCCGTCGGGTAGACGCACCCTCACGGTCAAGCCTGTGAATTGATCCATGCCTTCTAGTCCTTCTACGAAGGCTTCCGACACAAATGAGTGCGAAGAACCCGTATCGAATAGCATATAAGCAGGCTTGCCGCCGACAAGGACAATGCTTAGGGTAGTTAAATATCTTAGAAATCTAGTTATGGTTTTCCTTCCTAGTTTTAAAAATTCTATATCCATGAGTATAGGTTTTTAGGAAATAAAAGAACTTAAAATTACTGGCATACCTGTTATCACTTGCTCCGGGTTCCGAGGTTGAGCCAAATCCAAGGCATGCACTTGCCCTCTATCCTGCCTGCGGTCTCCGCCCTAGAATCCACGTCCTCGGCCGCTTCCTCGACCTCCAAACTGCTGAGCAGGCAGGGCAGCCTGTGATGCTGGTAGGGGTGCCCCCCTCATGGGGAAGTTTCTCCAGATATGCCCTACCTGATGAAAGTTGTATCACTCGGGCGGGGGAAATTACAAACCCCCGGGTCTCTGTATCTCCCGCATCTAGAGAGGTTGAGGAGCCATTACCACCGCCTCCCTTGTCTCCAGTCTCACCTCTTGACGAGGTTGGTCCTCTGCCCTTCTCTCATCTCTCCTATCAGCAATGCGGCCCCTTCACTGATCATTTCTGGCTCCCTGACCCTGATCCTCAGTTGGCCTCTTCCGACCTCGAGTCGTGTGCCAATCTGCCTCAATCCTCTTTTCCATCTCCAATATCCGAGGTATAAGGTTGTCGGATACGAACAAAAGAGCCTCTCTTAATTCCTCTCACAGGCCCTTATAGAACCTCTTAATATATCCTGCCTCATCATGCTGATAGGAGTCCGCAAACTAGGCTAAATGATTGAACTCCCAGTGGTACTTCACCACCGTCTTGTTGCCCTGCCTCAACTGTAAGAACCTGTCTTCCAGCTCATCTCTTGCCGACTGTGGAACGAAGTGCTCCAACAATGCGGCCCTGAACTCCTCCAAAGTAATGTCAACAACCTCCTTATCTGCTAATGTCATGTCCAGCAGTGTCTTCCACTATCTCTTGGCATGGTACTCCAAGAAAGAGACCACCAAAGGCACCCTCTCCTCCAATGGGCACCGTATCCTGGTCAGCATCTCGTACATGATGTCAAACCACTCCTCTGTCCGTACAACCGACTCTGTCCCCATGTAATATGGGGGAGAATGTCCTCGGAAGATGCTCAACCAATTGGCCCCCGGGTTTGGGTTCAGAGCTGGAACCTGTTGGGCCCTGAAAGCCTCCAGAATGGCTGTCAGAGTCTGCCCCACCTCCGACTGTAGAAACAGAGTGGGAGCCGAGGGAGGTGGTGCAACATTCATAGTTTGCTGGATTCCGTCCTGTGGTGTAGGCTGTGCTAGAGGCTGCGTAACAAAGACCATTTGTAAGCAATTGACCCAAACCTAGTTAAAAGTGGACAATTTATATGTGATCCCCCATATGGGCACACCACGCTTCCGCTGCTTAGTTTGTCCCCAAACTAAACTCGTGTGGGGGTGACCCAGGATTAGTGGACTGCTACTTTTTCGATCGAGGTCTGCTCTGATACCACTTATAAGACCCCTTTTTTTCTTTTTAAACAACGGGGTCTTAGGCCCAGAACCGCCGCTTTGTGGTGAAACCATCACGCCAGGGAAGGCCGTCACTACAAAACACCAATCCTGCCGGCAATATTGATTACAGAATAGTAGCAAAAGTATTAGAGTACATGAAATTAGAACTCTAACACATGTCCATAATAATAATAATAAAAGTACTGGAAATAGGGCTCATGCCTGATAAATAAAAGTCCTCACTACAAGTCACTCATCACGGAAGCAAATCTATAACAACTACTAGCGAACGGGACTCATTGTCCCCGCTATCTGAACTCCGGTACTAGACTATCCCGTCTCCAAGCATGCCGACCTCCGGGGCTACACCTCCAAGCTGGGCTCCACGATCCCCTAAAATGACTTGGTCTTAAAAGCGTTAGTCTAAAATACTAAGTCCTATCATCCCCCATCCCTCCCTGATGGCTCCTAGGCACCGAGCGTGGAGAAGGAAAGGAAAGGTAATGAAGGTGGAGAATAATAAAGGTAGCAGGTGGCGGCGGAACTAATCTAGCAGTTCCATGAAAACATGTAGCAGTAAAAAAAGTATGTAAGACATATTATGAAATATGTAACTGTACAACCCCGTATCCGGCGAGTGGGTCAGCAGGAGCCAGACTGACCAAATCGGGCAGTCCAAGTCCCATGGCGAGGTCGGAAGGAGGGGGAGCTCGGTAGTCTCTAGATTGCCCAGGCAGGGTGAGATTCTTTTGGGAGGCGAGCTCGTACTCGCCATGCCCTATTCATTGAGCTCTGGGCCTTTCACCGAGCTTTGGGCCTTTCGTCGAGCTCTGGGCTATTCGCCAAGCTCTGAGCTGTTCGTCGAGCTCTGGGCCCTTCGTCGAGATCTGAGCCGCTCGCTGAGTTTGAATCGATCAACAAGCTCGCGGCATGCGAGTAGGGCAGGTCGGGCCCGTACTCGCCCAAGATCGACGATAGCCGGCGAATTCCAACTCCATCGAGAACTCATTGCCCTTGCCGAGTAGGGTTTGTGGAGGACTACTCGCCCAATGATAAACGAGGTGTTTTTACCATTTTCCCCCGCTAGCATTCCCATAGCCAGTTAGAACAGCGGAGTTACGCTGTTGGCAGACCCAGTTGGGCTGCACATAGCTGTTTAGAATAGTGGAGGTTGGCTTTTTGCAGGTCTTTTTCTGAAATCTATAAATAGGACCCAAGGGGCACCTTAGAAGGCATGCTCACTTTTCTCCTAACCTTCTAGCGATTTCGGAGGTACCTTAGTGTGCAACCTTGGGCTCGCGGAAGCAAATGGCCAAAGGAATAGAGGAAAGCAGAGTTTTTAGGAGAAGGCTGTTTTACTAGGCGAGAAGGCCCAAGCTATAACCGATGCGCTAGGCGAGCGGATCCTAGGGAAAGGTCCACTCACGGGGTGAGAGGATCCCAGGCGAGAGCCGTGCCATGGTCCGGGCGAGAGGATGCCAGAGAAGGGGCACTCTCAGGGTGAGTGCCGACTCGCTAGGCGAGAGTAATTCAGGGGGAGCTCTCGCCCGCGAGACGGCACTCTCGCCAAATGCCAATTCAGCAAGAGGACTATTACCAGTTCGATGTTCTGTCAGGGGCCGGTTCAGGTAGGGATGGGTTTATCTTTTTAGCCCCATGAGATTTTACGCTTTTACCCTGCGGGGTTTGCATATAACCCTTCAAAACAGCGGAGTTTGGCGGTTGGCAAACCAGACTAAGGGTGTTCTGGTAATTTCAGGTCAGTTCATTTTAGTTATTGGCAGTTCAGGTTCAAAGGCCTATAAATAGACCCGTAAGGTGCTTTGTAGAATCAAGCTGACCCTTCTCTTCCACTAAGGAACCTAGTTAAGCATTGGCTAGGGAGGGGAAGAATCTTCGATTCTTCCGGGTAAGAGGTTGGACCTCCGAGCTGAAGCCCACAGTCTTTTCTTTCGAGAATCTTATCAGGAGAGAGGTCCAAGGAGAGTAAGTGTGAGCTACAATTTTAGATCCGACCTGTAGGAGGGACCGACTTTGTTGGTTCCAACATTTTTGGTACAGTGAGCGTGGATTCGCAGCCTACACGGAAGAACTTTGGGCTACCTCATGGCGGGAGATCTAGAAGGAGGAGATGAGGGCGGGTCCTAGAACCCAGGGGGATATGTTGGGAGGGAGGAGTTCATGGCATCCATTGGGGGAATCATGGACATGCTGAAGCAGATCTCGCAATTAGGATATTGTGAGACCCCTCCACCCCAGATGTCCGGTCTCACGCCCCATGAAGGGATCGTACCGGCAAGGATAGGCGAGGATGCGCCAGGGAGGCGACCAGGAAAGGAGGTAGCGGCGAAAGGAAGTCGACTAGAGCTAGAGGGTAGGGAACTCTTTGCCAGTCCCACGAGTGCTGTCTCGCCAGGGAAAATGGTCGCGCGAGTAGAGGTGGCGAGACCCCTGGCGAGAGGGTCACATTTTTGCAAGCTGATTCTTTCGGCTCCCATCCCAGAGGGGTTATGTGAGCCCGAGATAACCTATTACATGGGAAAAGACGACCCCCTCCAGCACTTGCATTGGTTCGAGGACGCGGTCTCCATCAGACCAATGACAAATGCATTCAAGTGCTGCCTCTTTGCCATCACCCTGAAGGACAAAGCCCGGGACTGGTTTCATCAACTCCCAACAGGGTCGATATATGGTTTCAAAGACTTGAGCAGGAGTTTCCAATTACGTTTTTCGAACTCAAAGAAGTGGAAGAAGAATCCAGAATCCATTTTTCTGATCAAGCAGAAGGCCGACGAATTGTTAGCCCAGTACGTGGATCGCTTCTAGGAGGAAATCCTGGATATTCAGGAGGTGTGGGGATTTGCTCTCCAGATGGCCTTCACAGTGGGGTTGAGGGAAGGCTTCTTCAAGATGAGCCTGACCAGGAAGGCGTCATTGTCATTCGAAGGGTTGATGGAGAAGGAAGCAAACGAGATAGCGATGGAGGCAGCAAACCCGGCGTTTGCTAAGAAGTTGGCAAGTTTGACAGAGGTGTAGTCGAGGGAACCAGGAGGAGCGAGGAAGCAGGAAGGAAGGAGGAGGGAAGAGCCAAGAGGGCCGTTTCATCAGGAGTTGGGTTGGAGGTAGCCGAGAGGCCCCATTCAAGGGCGAGGAAGGGGTTTCCCCCAGGGGGGAAGGAACTACTACCAGGGAGGACCAGAGAGGTTCCATCAGCTAGTGTGGGGGCATGGTCCTAGACCGCTCCCACCCCCACCTCAGCAAGCTATGGACATTGGTCGGGGAAGATGAAGGGGAAGAGAGCGAGGAAGAGCAGGAGCAGGAGAAGGAGCGGGGAGGAGGAGGAACCCCCAAGAGGGGAGGCAGGATGGGGAGGTAGCCTTGCCGTATTGTGACTTCCATGAGGAGGAAGGTCATGCAACGGCTACATGCCCAGAGTTTTTGGAATTGAAGGGGAGAAGAGGAGTGGGTGAGGAGCAGCTACCAGTGCGGATTGTAGAGGTGACTAGAACCGGAGAAGAGGATCGATGCGTGGACCGAACGGACGTTGGAGATCGAGGAGGGATCGGGGTGATCCATGGGGGGGTAGGGATCGAGGCTACCCTCAAGGCCAGCCTTAATACCATGTACCGTCGGAGTGTTGCTTCGACGTCACAAGCCCCTCCCCCGGATGAGATCACTTTTTCCAGGAAGGACCTACCGGATCACGAGGATCCTTTCTGTGATGCATTGGTGATTCAGACCGCCATTGAGAACTTGATGGTGTCAAGGATCTTGGTCGATAATGGGAGCTCCGTGAATGTCATCTTCAAAAAGGCATTCAACGAGATGAGAGTGGATGCCAGGAGGGTGTTGGCAGCGGACGGACTATTGTTCGGGTTCTCAGGAGAATGGAAGGAGGTTGAGGGAGGAGTAGGTCTCTAGGTACCTCTGGGGGGGCTGTCCAGGAATTGCCACTTTGTGATAGTGGACGCCCCAACAGTTACAACACAATCTTTGGGCGCCCTTTGATCAGCGCCTTCGGATGCATGCCGTCTTCTTTCCATCAGTGCTTGAAGCTCAACTAAGGGGGGGACTCAGATAAGAGTGCAGGGAGATCTGAAGGCTGCCAGAGAGTGCTATGTGATGACAGTAAAAACCATTTCATGGAAGGGTGACGCGGAAGATCTCGGGAAGAGGATGGAGCAAAGGGAGCAGGAGGAGAGAGAGATGGCAGAAGTGGAGAAAGGCATTGCGGTGGAGCAAGAAATGGCGGGAGAGCAGGTGGATGGAGGTGAGGAGTAGGAGGAGAGAGAGGTGGCAGAAGTGGTGAGAGGCATTATGGTGGAGCCAAAAATGGCGGGAGAACAGGTGGATGGAGGTGAGGAGCAAGAGGAGAGAGAGAGGTGGCATAAGTGCAGAGAGGCATTGCGGTGGAGCCAGAAATGGCGGGAGAGCAGGAGGATAGGGGGGAGGTAGAAGGGGCTAGAGGAAGGAAAAGTAAGATAGGGGAAATGGGGGAGTCGACTGGAATGGAGGCTAAGCCAGAAGGAAGAGGGGGATAATCGTTGGGAAGGGATCCCGAGAAAGAGAGGGAGAGTCTGAGGGAGCAGGAGGAGAGCCATAGGGAGCAAGAGGGAGAAGAGGAGCCCTCGAGGCTAAGGGCAGCAGTGGAGATTCTTTATATGGACATCCTCACGAAGGATGGGAAAAATAAGATCAAGGTCGGCGGGGAGCTCACCCTCGAGGATCATGAAGAGATCCGGAGGTGCGTGCAAGAGAACATTGATGTCTTTGCCTGGAGCGCAGCTGATATGCCGGGGGTCGACGCGGACGTGGCATGCCATCGTCTCAACCTTGACCCAAAGGTCCATCCCATTCAACAGAAGAAGAGGGCCATCGCTTCCAAGATGGCAAGGACCATCAGAGAGGAGGTTGAGAAGCTTCTCCAGGCGGGGTTTATATCTACAAATAGGTATTCGGGGTGGGTAATAAATGTTGTAATGGTGAAAAAAGGGGAGGGAAAATGGAGAATGTGTATCGATTTCTCTGTTTTGAATAAAGCGTGCCCTAAGGATTGTTACCCCTACCTCGAATCGACGCGCTGGTCGATACAGCCGTCGGTTTTCCACTAATGAGCTTTTTAGATGCCTTTTCAGGGTACCACCAAATACGCATGCACCACTCGGACATCAAGGATGTCACCTTCATCAACGAGGATGGGTGTTTAAGCTACAATATGATGCCCTTTGGGTTGAAGAATGCGGGGGTAAACTACAAGAGCATGATGGACCGGGTATTCCGGGAATAGAAGTGGCGGAACCTCGAGGTCTACGTAGACGACCTGATGATTATGAGTCGGGATCTCGAGTCCCACATTTTGGATCTAGATAAAACCTTTAGAACCACAAGGAAGTATAAGATGAGGCTCAACCCACTAAAATGAGTATTCGGGGCCAGCGGTGGAAAGTTTTTATGATACCTCCTCACCCCATCAGAGTGGAACCTAATCCGAATAAAGTAAAAGCGATCTTGGAGTTGGAATCTCCAAAGGATGCGAAGGAGGTCCAACGTCTCACCGGTAAGTTTGCTTGGTTGAGCAGGTTCCTTTCCAGGGTGGGAGAGAGGTGCTCCCCCATCTTTCGAACTCTGAGGGGAGGGAAGAAATTTGAATGGACCCCTAAATGTGAGAGGGCCTTTCTAGCTTTGAAGCAATAGCTCACCCAGACACCGCTACTTCAAAGGTCGCGAGAAGGTGAGAGTCTGTTCCTTTACTTGGGAGTAGGGACGGGGGCGGTAAGTTCGGTCCTCATACGAGAAGAGGGTAAGAAGAAGTTCCCAATATATTACGTGAGCAGGGTCCTTAAAAAGGCAGAGCTAAAATACACTATCCTTGAAAAGCTAGCCTTCGCCCTCATCATCTCAGCTCGGAAGCTCAGGCCGTACTTCCAAGCCCATTCGATCCAGGTCATGACAGAACACCCTCTTCTCCACATTCTAAAGGGGTTGGAGCATTCGGGGAGGTTAGCCAAGTGGTCGATAGAGCTCAGCGAGTTCAATCTCGACTTCGTCCCTTGAGTGGCCATCATGGCACAGGTGATTGCAGATTTCTTGGAGGATTACGTGGTCGAGGTCGAGGAGACGGAAGCACCTCCCGTGGTGGCTTGGGAAATGCTCGTGGATGGGGCCTCGGGAAGAAGTTCTTTCAGAGGAGGGGTAATCTTAATGAGTCCTGAGGGGACCAGGATCGAGCAGGCTTTGAAGATCCACTTCGCCCTCACAAACAATCAGGCAGAGTATGAAGCCATCATTGCAGGACTCAGGCTGGCTCGTGAATATGGTATACAGGACGTCAGGGTATCCATGAATTCTATGGTGGTCGCGGGGCATATCAACGGGGAATTTGAAGTGAGGGAGCCCACCCTCAAACTATACCTAGTAGAGTCAAAGGGTATCATCGGGCAGTTCTGCAGCTTCTCAATTCGACATGTTCCAAGGGAAGAGAATACTCGGGCAGACCTACTCGTTAAACACGGCCCTCAGGCCGGAGGGACTAAGACAGAGCTCTTCAGGCCTTCCATATAGGAGGGATAATTGATGGAAATTGACCAGGAGGGGTCCTGGATGGACCCATTTGTGACTTTCTTGACATCAGGACGTCTACTCGAAGTGGACCTTGAGAGGAAGCGGGTCAGGTACAAGTCGGCGTATTACCTGTTGAAAGAAGGAATCCTCTACCGAAAGACGTTATATGGCCTACTAGCTCGGTGCGTGTCCGAGAAGGAGGCCTCGAGGGTACTGTTAGAAGTTCACTCGGGAGAATGCAGAAGCTATTCAGTGAGTCGGACCCTGGAACGGAGGGTGCTGAGGCAGGGCTACTTCTGGCCTACCCTCAAGAGGGATGCTTAAGAATTTGCAGGAGATGTAGAAAATTCCAGGAGTTCGCCCCCCTTCAAATCCTCCCAGTCAGATATTGCGCACGATCACGATCCATGGCCCTTCGCCATATAGGGTTTAGACACGGTGGGCCCGTTTCCCCAAGCCAGTGGCCAGAGGAAGTTCCTGCTGGTCATGGTGGATTAGTTATTAAAGTGGTTAGAAGTGAAGGCATTAACAAAAGTGACGTCACAGGTAGTCAAAAACTTTAAGTGGGGTGAGATCATCTGCCGGCATGGGCTCCCTTTGGCTATTGTAACGGATAACGGACCACAGTTCGCTAGTAGAGAATTTGTAGACTTCTGTGTCCACCTTGGCATAGATCTTCAGTTCGCCTCGGTTCATCACCCCCAAAGCAATGGACAGGTAGAAGCTGCGAATAAGATCATCGTGAACCTCTTGAAGAAGAAGGTTGAGAACTTAAGGGGAAGTTGGGTGGAGCAGCTCCCCTCCGTCCTATGGGATCTGAGGACTACACCAAATACCGTCACGGGAGAGACGCCCTTCAAAATCTCCCATGGCTCGGAGGCCTTCATACCTATAGAGTTCGAGGTTGAATCCCCTAGGGCGGCAGCAGCAAGGAGGGGAGATGAAGGGTGGCAAGAGGACAACGGAGAGGAGTAGAGGCTCTCTCTCGACCTAGTAGAGGAGCTTAGGGAGCTAGCATCAATCCGGCAGGAGGAAGTCAAGCGCCGAATGTCCAAGTACTTCGATAAGCACATCAGGATCAAGCAGTTCTAGAAGGGGGACTTGGTCCTTAAGAAGGTAGAAGCCGCAGGCAGGGGGCCTCCGTGGGAAAGCTCAACCCCAACTGGGAGGGGCCCTTTATAATAAAGGAGGTCTTGAAGTCAGGAGGGTACCACCTCCAGGATGTGGACAGGATACCCTTGGTTGCGCCCGAAATGGCGATGACCTGAAGCGATTCTACTCTAAAGGTCGTCCCATTTATAATTATTGATCATGTCTCTAATGTTCTTCCTATTTGTAAGTGTGGCTCGATTCCCTAATACCATGCATTTCTGAGTTTTTCTTCATGAGATGGGATTGCTGTGGTAGAGAAGAGGAGACCCCAAGAAGACCCGCTGACCAGGGTCTCATCAAGATGGCAGGGCTGTAGGCTCACTCAGTGGTTGGAGTTGGTTGAGGATAGGAGACCCCGAGAAGACCCACTGACAAGGCTCTCATCAAGCTGGCAGGGTTGTAGGCTCACTCGAAGGTTGGAGTTGGTTGAGGAGAGGAGACCCTGAGAAGACCTGCTGACCAGGCTCTCATCAAGCTGGCAGGGCTGTAGACTCACTCGGTGGTTGGAGTTGGTTGAGGAGAGGAGACCCTGAGAAGACCCGTTGACCAGGCTCTCATTAAGCTGGCAGGGCTGTAGGATCACTCAGTGGTTGGAGTTGGTTGAGGAGAGGAGACCCTGAGAAGACCCGCTGACCAGGCTCTCATCAAGCTGGCAGGGCTGTAGGCTTACTCAGTGGTTGTAGTTGGTTGAGGAGAGGAGACCCCGAGAAAGCCCGTTGACCAGGCTCTCATCAAGCTGGCAGGGCTGTAGGCTCACTCGGTGGTTGGAGTTGGTTGAGGAGAGTAGACCCTGAGAAGACCCGCTGACCAAGCTCTCATCAAGCTGGCAGGGTTGTAGGCTCACTCGGTGGTTGGAGTTGGTTGAGGACAGGAGACCTCGAGAAGACCCACTGACTAGGCTCTAATCAAGCTGGCAGGGATGTAGGCTCACTCGGTGGTTGGATTTGGTTGAGGAGAGGAGACCCCGAGAAGACCCGCTGACCAGGCTCTCATCAAGCTGGCTGGGCTGTAGGCTCACTCGCTGGTTGGAGTTGGTTGAGGAGAGGAGACCCCGAGAAGACCCGCTGACTAGGCTCTTATCAGGCTGGCAGGGTTGTAGGCTCACTCGGTGGTTGGAGTTGGTTGAGGAGAGGAGACCCCGAGAAGACCCGCTGACCAGGCTCTCATCAAGCTGGTAGGCCTGTAGGCTCACTCGGTGGTTGGAGTTGGTTGAGGAGAGGAGACCCTGAGAAGACCCGCTGAACAGGCTCTCATCAAGCTGGCAGGATTGTAGGATCACTCGGTGGTTGGAGTTGATTGAAAGGAGGAGACCCCAAGAATACCCGCTGACCAGGTTCTCATTAAGCTGGCAGGGTTGTAGGCTCACTCGGGTGTTGTAGTTGGTTGAGAAGAGGAGACCCCGAGAAGACCCGCTGACCAGGCTCTCATCAAGCTGGCAGGGCTGTAGGCTCACTCGGTGGTTGGAGTTGGTTGAGGAGAGGAGACCCCGAGAAGACCCACTGACCAGGCTCTCATCAAGCTGGCAGGGCTATAGGCTCACTTGGTGGTTGGAGTAGGTTGAGGAGAGGAGACCCCAAGAAGACCCGCTGACCAGGCTCTCATCAAGCTGGCAGGGTTGTAGGCTCACTCGGTGGTTGGAATTGGTTGAGGATGGGAGACCCCGAGAAGACCCGCTGACCAGGCTCTCATCAAGCTGGCAGGGTTATAGGCTCTCTCGGTGGTTGGAGTTGGTTGAGGAGAGGAGACCCCGAGAATACTTGCTGACCAGGCTCTCACCAGGCTGGCAGGGTTGTGAGTAAGTTAAGTAGCGATACAAGTGGTGAAATGTCGTAAGGGAAGAATCATTATTGGTCGACAAAACAAGGGGAGACCCCAGTCATGTTAGGTAGGGTAAGGAAGTTTCATGCCTAAAGAAAAAGAAGAGTGGAAATCGACCCCTCGAGGCAACTCATGCCGGGAGGTATCTGGAAAAGAGGCGAGAAGAAGTGAGACGGTTCCACGCACAAGAGCGACGGGAGTACGACGACTTGTGCTCTAGGCAAGGTTTATACCCCAGCAAGGAGGCGAGACGAGGGGTGACCCCGTCTCGCAAATACGAGCGGATCTTCATATTGTCCCGCAAATAACCAGAACGCAAAGGTATTACTCATCTGGGAGCGTGACACATTACCCAAAAAATATATATATACATATCACATCCATTAAATATCATGTCCAGTACAAAATCAGATCCAGAACAGAAATGAAAGGTACACTGGCAAGATGGCAAGAGAATAGTAATATCATGTTCTGGAAGCCTCCTACTCCTCGCTGGAGGACGAGAATCCTTCCCCCTCGCCATCGATCTCTGGTACGAGTTTGCGGGCGGTGACGTCCTCACAGCCATCCTTAACGAATACCATCTCTTTCATCATCTTCAAGATCAACTCAGTAGTCCTGAAGTTAGCATCTCGGTAGAGTTCCTCGACCTCCTCATGAGAATAATGAGGACGTAGGGGAATCGCCGAGCAAGAGAGTGGGGGAGCAGTGTCCCGAAGTTGGGTGATCTGGGACTTCAGGTCTTTTACCTCCGCCTCCATCTCCGCTATGCATGAGTGCAATCTATCCGCCGTCTCGGCATCCTGCAGAAACCATTTGTTAAGTCGGTATCAAGTGTTCAGGAAATGAACTAAGTACGGGAGGAAACTCACCACGCCGCCCCGAGCCATGGCAAGAAGGTTTTCGACCGCAACCAGCCTCTTAGCAAGGTCTCCAGACTTCTCGCGTTCCGCTGCCAGAGTCGCTTCAGATTCTTTCCAGTTTTGGTTATTGAAGATTATGCGGCGCGAGAGCCGATGCGAAATCTCCAGGGTGCGTAGTTGAGAGTGTGCAGCCTTTAGAACTAAGTCTCACGAGGAGGCCTTGTCGACAGGATCTGGCTCGGGGCCCCCGTAAAGGCCAAAGCCCAAAGAGAAGGCATGACCCGTTGGCTGGTCCTGCTCTTTCCAGGAGGGAAGGAGGGTGGAAATGGATACTCGATTCACCACCTTGTTCTATATCAGAGTCAGGTCGTTAACTGCATCTAGAACCACATGGCCCATATTGAAATTCTGATGGGCAGAGGGGGCTGGGCGATTGGAAGATCCCACCTTGCGAGATGGAGACCTGGATGGTTGACGCTAGGTGCTGGCTTGTTGGGCGAGCAGTGCCGCCTCGCCAGTTTGCAGAATGGCCCGTTGGGGAGATTCCTGAGGTGACAAGGGAGATTGGGACCCTAGGGAGATAGGGCTCAGAGACCCTGACACCAACACCGTCTCCCTGGGGGCCTTCCTCGTCTTCTCAATCGGGAGGGACACCACTTTCTTCAACTTTATCTTTTTCGAGGGGCTGAGGTGAGACGAAGCAGAGCCTTCAGCAGGCCTTTTCTTGAGGGAGGGGGTCAAGGATTCTTTAGCCGCCTCGGCCGCCATGTTGGCGAGAGTGATATCTTTAGACGGATTGATGTTGGTTTAGTAGGGAGGGTGAGCAGGCACATTCCTCTCTAATAATAGAGGCGAGACTGAGGGTTAAAGGCGAGAAACGACGAGATGAAAATAGTAAAGGTTAGACCAAAAGGGGGAAGCATACCTTCGCTAGGAAGTACGGGGAGGAGGGAGTCGAGGCCGCGTCTCAGGAACTAGACATCAAAGTTCTTTCCGGCGAGGTAGTCGCAGAGTAGCTTGTCCATTCCATCGACTTGGGGAGTTACGTAAAACACTTCAGCAGGTGAGACGGTCTCGAGCGGGACGCCCCCATGTTGCCGCGGACAAATATAAAGCGTTTTAGCCAGTGGTGGTTTTTGTTGGGCGTCTCGCTGACCTTGAGACCTTGCCCCGTGAAGTACGACACCACGTCATGGTTGGCGTGGTACATGAATAGCTTACGGAAAACGGTCAGGCTAAACTCGATTCGCTCTCGCCGCATGTAACTAGCAAAGGCGACCAGTACCGAGATGTCATTGGGTTTTAGCTGTGCGGGAACTGTGCCAAAGTATTTCAGGACCTATTTTACCTCCGTCCAGAGAGGCAGTCTCAACCCGCCTCGAAGTTCGAGATGGGGAAGGCGAGTTCCCCGGTGTAAAATGTATTAATGGACTCGCCGACTTTAGGTGGACGTGACTCGAATCCCTCCGTCAGGAATTCTCGAGTGAAGGCGTCATATTCGTCTGCGGAAATGCGGCCGGGGGGGGGGGGGAGTCATAATCGGCAAATCGCCACCTGCATCGGCTGCGCCCCTCGCCCTCTTCAACTCTCCTCTTTCCCATGATTATGCGAGATGACTGGGGCAGGAGACGGAGAGAACCGGTAAGACCGTCTAAAGTTGAGGAGCGAGACTGCAGAGGAATAATAAGTACGTGAGATGGACGGGACACTAGGAGGAGTGCTGGGGCGAAGCGGGGGATGAGAGCGCAAGATTGACCCGGGTAAGGGGATATTTATAGCAAGCATATGATTTGGAGAGAAAATGTACAGGAGAAAATAATTTATGCAGAGGAAGGCGAAGAGGCGGCCGACTTTTTCTCTCTTTGGGCCTTGATTTGCGCAGTCCCACGTGGGCCCTCAACACGGCGAAGCGGTGGAAAAAGAGGAATTAGAATTAAAAAACTTAGAAAAATTAGCATAAATGTATGATTTAAGTGATGTGTTATGATGAATGAAATAGTCACAAAAGAGCAAATAATTATTAAATTAATAAAGCTTCTATCCCGCGCGAGGCGGGCAGCTAGTTTGCAGGATGCATAGTTCGGGCGAGATGGAAGCATAGAACATATTATTACAAAGCCATGAATAAAGGAGAGAGAGGAACGACGGGACGAGAGTTCTTCAATTCTTGTGCCACCTCCAGCGTCCTCCTCCACGAGGCCTCACACCGGGAGGCCGCCTGGGGAGGTTAAAGGCGTGAGCCGCATCAACACCACGGCACACGAGATGGAGCTACTGATCGACCTCATTCAGAATCTCCTGGGGTTCGGTCTCATCTGTTTTAATATCAGCGTCGATCTCTGAAGTAAGGCGGGCGCTCTCAACTTCCAGCTAGTCGATCCGATGGTCAGCTTCTTGCTTGTCCTTTTCCAACTCATGGATGATGCGCGCGTGCTTCCGAAACATCTCGGCTACCCTGCGCTTCATCTCCAGTAGTTCCATGGGATCACCCAAATAATCCTCGATCTCATCTTGGGGAGGAGGGGGCGAGACGACAATTTGTTTGGAGTAATCTTCAGCGGGCGAGTCCTTGGATAGCGAGTCCTCAGCATGCGAGTTGTGTATACCTGCGTGGAAAGCCGGGGGGGGGGGGGGGGGGGGTGAAATAGAGATAGTCCTGGCAGTAGCATAGAAAAGTGGTAAGCGAGGGAGGAGGCCCAAAAGGGAAGGCTTCTTATCAGGACTGTGGGAGGTCCCCTCGGTATTGGAAGGGTCGCCCCTCTTCGCAGCAGGAGTAGACGGAGGGGTAGATGGTTGAGGTGAGACAGACTGCTAGCAGTGCTCGGCGGTGTTGATTCACATACTCTCGGGGCGATGAGAAGGCGCTAGATCCTTCTAAAAATAGGCAGTAAATGAGAAGGCGAACGAGGTAGGAATAAAGGGAGATCAGTGGCAGGGGTTCTACCTCCTTTTCTCTAAGAGGCATAGGGGGAGGAGGTATGTGCCTCCCTGGGAAGGTGTGGAAGGGTTCCTCTACTGAGGGAGCAGGATCTGTTGCTTTTGCCTTCTTCGGGGAGAAGATTACGATAAGGAGGGTGGAGTATGGGCCGGAATCTTGTTCAGGGCCACTGCGGTCGCCTTGTTCCTCTGACGCACCGCCGCAATGTGGTCACGGAAACTCTGGCTGAGAGACATATGGGCTGAGGCTAGAAGAGGATGGAATGGGGAAGGAAAGGGCCCCCTACAAGGAGGTGGAAATCACATATTTATAGATTCAGGTAAGGGGCCCACCAAAAGATTCCGTCATAAATTCACTTAAATACGCGAGCCTCGGTTGAACTCTCTTTCCGAGTTTGGAACAACCTCAAAAAGAGCGGGGATTGTTTGCAACCTCGGGCTCGCGGAAGAGAAAGGCCCAAGGAATAGAGGCAAGCGAAGTTTTTAGGAGAAGGCTGTTTTACTAGGCGAGAAGGCTCAAGCTATAACCGACTCGCTAGGCGAGCGGATCCCAGGGAAAGGGCCACTCGCAGGGAGAGAGGGGCCCAGGTGAGAGCCGCGCCATGGTCCATGCGAGCGTATTCCCGAGAAGGGGCACTCGCAGGGCGAGTGCCGACTCGCTAGGCAAGAGGACTCCAAGGGGAGCTCTTGCCCGCAATACGGCGCTCTCGCCAAATGCCAGTTCAGCGAGAGGCCTAGTATCGGTTCGATATTCTGTCAGGGGCCGGTTCAGGTAGGGCAGGGTTTATCTTTTTAGCCCCATGAGATTTTACGCTTTTACCCTGCGGGGTCTGCATATAACCCTTCAGAACAGTGGAGTTTGGCTGTTGGCAGATCAGACTAAGGGTATTCTGGTAATTTCAGGTAAGTTTAATTTAGTTATTGGCAGTTCAGGTTCAGAGGTCTATAAATAGACCGGTAATGTGCCATGTAGAAGCAAGCTGACCCTTCTTCTTTTCAACTAAGGCACCTAGCTCAGCATTGGCTCGGGAGGGGAAGAATCTCCGATTCATCCGGGTAAGAGGTGGGACCTCCGAGCTGAAGCCCACAGTCTTTTATTTTGAGAATCTTGTCAGGAGAGAGGTCCAAGGAGAGTATGTATGAGATGTAATTTTAGATCCAAGCTATAGGAGGGACCGACTTTGTTGGTTCCAACACTTAGCCCGACATTTGGCTATGGAGGGGAAGCACTCAAAGATCTTTCGGGTGTGTGGCGGGTCCTCCGCGCCGGGCCCTTGGTTCAGTCCCCTGTTCTTTTTCCTTGTTGTTTTTCTTACATGAGAAAAGTAGGTGCTCGATCACCCCTTCCCCAAGGGTGAACTCCATCGAGACCGAATTCTCGCTTTCAACATTTTGGTGTGGTGAGCATGGAGCGTGGTCAGCACAGAAAATCTTCAGCAAGCTCAATGATAGGTGAAGGGCAATGATCGGACAAGGGTGACTCACCACACCATCCCCCTCTCACCATGATGGGGATGTTCGAGGAATTCAGGCAGGAAGTACTCGGCTTGGTAAGATCCGCACTCGGTGCGCGTACCAAGTGCTCTACACTAGCGGCCCCGGTTCTCGCTGATCCAGCTGTCGGCAAGGACGCTCCCGACAGGCGAGCTGGGAAGGAGGTTACTGAGGAAGGGAGAGGTGGCGAGCTCCTCTGGTGGGTGCTCTTCCCCGGCTCGGCAAGCGGCGACAGGTTCGACGAGATTGGGGTGCGAGACACCCCAGCTCGCCTTGTAGGGGGAGGCAGCCCCTTTAGTGAGCTGGTTTCTTCTACTCTGGTTCCAGAGGGGTTCAGGGAGCCCGAGATGTCTTACTATGCCGGGAAGGGAGACCCGGTCTAGCACGTCAAATGGTTTGTGGATGTGGTCTCGATCTCACAGATGTTGGATGGATTGAAGTGCAAGCTCTTCGCCATTACCCTCAAGGAGAAGGCGAGAGAGTGGTTCCACCAATTGCCGACAAATTCCATCTACTGCTTCGAGGACCTTTGTCAAGGGTTCATGTTGAGGTTCACCACCTCCAAGAGGAGGAAGGATTCCCTATTCCACATCAAGCAGAGAGTGAACGAGACCCTTGGGAGCTACATGGATCGGTTCCAAGAGGAGGTGACCCTGGTCCAGGAGATGCTAGGGAAAACCCTGATGATGGTCTTCACTTTGGGGATACATGAGGGTTTCTTCTGAATGAAGCTGAAGAGGGTGTCACCCCTCTCCTACGAGGAGCTAATGGAGAGGGAGGCAAGAGAAGTCGATGGGGAGGCGTCGAACCCGGAGTTTGCCAAGAAGTAAGCCAGGTCGGCTACGGAGGAGGAAAGGCTCAGAGGGGGCAGAGGTCAGGAGGAGAGGAGAGCTGAACCCCGACAGAGGGAGCAATAACAGTAGCAGCAGCCCAGGTGGGGGAGTCAGGAGCCGAACCATCAGCTAGGATGGAGGCCGAAGTGGCAAGATCATGGGCCGAGGAGAGGTCATCATAGGGGGATAACCGCCAAGGAGGCCAGGGCCAGTTTTATCCCCCAGGAGGGAGGCAAGGCCAGAGACCACCTCTTCCCTATCAGGACCAATCTATGGCTATAGCCATGGGGGAGAGGAGGAGAGCAAAGCGGAGGTGATGAAGGGAGGTTAGGGTGGAGCTGCCTTACTGTGAATTCCATCAGGAGGAAGGGCACGCCATGGCCACGTGCCCGAAGTTCCTCGAGAGGGATCAGAGAGATCCATGGGGAGGTGGGGGGTGGGGGTTGAGGCTTCTCGTAAGGCAATTCTACACACCATGTACCGCAGGAATGTTGGCTCCACATCCCATACCCTACCCCAGAGGAGAAGATCACCTTCTCAATCAAGGATATGCCAGGTCATAAGGACCCCTTTTGCGACATGCTGGTCATTCAGACAACAATCGAGAACTTGACACACTCATGGATCCTCATTGACAATAGAAGCTCGGTCAATGTCATCTTCAAGAAAGCATTTGACGCGATGAAGGTTAAGGCCAAGAGGGTGCTGGCCTCGGACGGACCTCTATTTTGCTTCTCGAGGGGAGAGGAAAGAGGTCGAAGGAGAAGTGGGACTCCATGTCTCTCTGGGGCGGCAGTCCCGCACCAGCAGGTTCGTCATCGTGGATGCCCCCAGCAGCTACAACGCAATCTTCGGGAGGCCCCTCATCAGCGCCTTCTGCTGCGTCCCTTCGTCCTTCCATCAGTGCATAAAGTTCAATGCCGAGGGGGTCCAGATACGGGTCCGGGGAGACGCCAAGGTAGCAAGGGAATGCTACTTCACAGCAGTAAACTCCATCTCTTGGCAGGAGGGGGCCAAGGAGATGGAGCGGAGGATGGAGGAGATGGAGCAGGAGGTAGTGGAGATGGAGGTGGAGAGCCACACCCAGGTGCAGGTGGATGAGGAAGTTCAGGGGTCGGCCGAAGTCGTAGCTATAGAGGAGGCTGAGGAAGAAGTTCTTTCCCAAGGTGGGGAAGATGCGGGAGAATGGGGAGAGCAGTCTCGTCTGGAGGCTGCGGAAGAGTTAGTGGAGATGGAGGTTCTCACCCTCGGAGGTAGGGTGGAGAAGGTCCATGTCAGCGGGGGGTTGACCCCATCCGACCAGGAGAGGATGCTGGAGTGTATCCAAAAGAACATGGACATCTTCTTCTGGAGTGTCGTGGAGATTACATGGATCGATGCTAACGTGGCCTGCCATCTTTTCAACCTAAGCCCAGGAGCACACCCTATCTAATAGAAGAAGAGGTCCACCACGAACAAGCTCTACGAGCCGATCAGGGAGGAGGTGGCCAAGCTCTGTAATGCTGGCTTCGTATCCGAAATACAATACCTCGGCTGGGTCTCCAATATGGTAATGGTTAAAAAAGGAGACGTCCGGTGGCATATGTGTGTTGATTTTTCTCTACTTAGTAAATCATGTCCCAAGGATTGTTACCCCTTGCCTCGGATCAATGCGCTGGTTGACTCAGCCATCGATTTTCCTGTAATGAGATTTCTGGATGCATTTTCAGGTTATCACCAGATCAAGATGCACACCCCCCCCCCGACTTCAAAGATGTCTCCTTCATTACGGGGGATGGGTGCTACTGCTACAAAATGATGCCCTTTCGGCTAAAGAATGCAGGAGCGACCTACCAGAAGATGATGGACAGGGTCTTCTAAGAGCAGAGGGGGAGGAACCTGTAGGTGTATATAGATGAACTCATGATCAAGATCCGGGACATAGACTCCCACCTCCGGGACCTAGAGGAGACCTTTGTAACCCTGCGCGAGTACAAGATGAGGCTGAAACCCCTGAAGTGTGTCTTCGGGTCCAGCAGGGGAAAGTTCCTGGGCCACCTTCTCACCCCGCGCCAAATCCTTATAAGGTCCGAGAAATCATGGAGCTGGGATCACCTCGGAATGATAAAAAGGTGCAGCGGTTGACAGGGAAGCTGGCAGGGTTGAGCAGGTTCCTTTCTCCGACCGGTGAGAAGTGCTGCCCCTTCTTCAAAACTTTGAAGGGAGGCCAGAAGTTTGAGTGGACCAAGGAGTGCGAGAAGGCATTCCAAGCCCTGAAGAAGCAATTGACTCAGGCTCCGCTACTCCAAGGGCCGAAGGAGGTGGAGGATATATACTTGTATCTCAGGGTTAGAGCAGAGGCCTTGAGCTCCGTCCTGGTTCGAGAAGAGGGGAAGAAGCAACTCCCCATATACTATGTAAGCCGGGTATTGAGTAAGTCCGAGCTCCGTTATCCCATCTTGAAAAACTGGCCTTCACTCTAGTCATCTCAGCACGGAGGCTCCGGCCTTACTTCAAGGCACACTCGATCCGGGTGGTGAGTGACCACCCCCTCCGGAACATTTCCGAGGGGGTGGAGCATTCATGCAGATTGGCTAAGTGGTCAGTGGAGCTGAGCGAGTTCGACATCACCTTCGTCCCCCGTCTCTCGATCAAGGCCCAAGCGATGGCCGACTTTCTAGCTGACTATGTGGTCGAGGTAGCGAAGGAAGAACTCACTCACCCAGTTCTATGGAGGTGATGGTAGATGGCACTTCGGGAAGGCAATCCCGTGGAGTGGGGGTGATCTTGGAAAGTCCCTAAGGAACGAGAATTGAACAAACGGCGGTGGTGCACTTTCCCATCACCAATAACCAGGCCGAGTATGAGGCAGTGATTGCAGGGCTCCGCTTGGCCAAGGAGCTAGGAGTGCATGAAATGGAGGTCCTCACTTACTCCATGGTGGTGGCCTCCCAGATCAACGGAGAATTTGAGGTAAGGGAGCCTACCCTTCAGCTATACTTGGCAAAAGTGAAGGGGGTCATCGGGATGTTCCACACTTTCTCCATCCGACACGTGCCCAGGGAAGAGAACAAGCAGGTAGACCAACTGACAAAGCATTGTCCCCGGTAGGAGGTACCATCACCGATCTGTTTCTCCCTTCCATTGAAGAAGGAGAACTGATGGAGGTGGATCAATAACCCTCATGGATGGACCCATTCATGACCTTCCTCTCCACAGGGGAATATCCCGAAGGGATGGACAAGAAGAAGCTCAAGTATAAGTCGACGTACTATCTCATGCGCGATGGGCAGCTGTACCGAAAGGCCCTCTCTGGGATGTTGGCACGTTGCGTGGCCGAGAGAGAGGTTCAGAGGATCTTGGAGGAGGTCCAATCTGGGCAGTGTGGAAATCACTCTGGGAGTCGGACCCTTGAAGGGACGATTTTCAGGCAAGGGTATTTCTTGCCTACCGTGGGTTGTGATGCGGCCGAATTCACAAAAAGGTGTCATAAGTGTCAGTTGTATGCCCCCGCTCCAGTTGCAACCAGCCAAGCACCTCATAAGTATAACGGCCCCCTGGCCTTTCGCCATTTGAGGAATTGACTTGGTGGTACCTTTCCCCCAAGATAGCAGGCAGAGGAGATTCTTACTCGTCATGATAGATTATTTTTCTAAGTGGGTGGAGGTTACGGCGTTGGCCAAGGTAACCTCCCAGGTTATCAAAAATTTTGTTTGGGGGGAGATCATCTGCCGGCACGGGTTGCCGCATGCCATTTTCACGGACAACGGACCTCAGTTTGCCAGCGCTGAGTTCATCAGCTTCTGCGAATAGCTTTGGATTGATCTAAGATTTGCCTCAGTCCATCACCCATGGAGCAACGGGCAGGTGGAGGCAGCAAACAAAATCGTAGTGAACCTCCTGAAGAAAAAAGTTGAGAACTTGAAGGAAAACTGGGTAGAGTAGCTCCACTCGTTTTCTAGGCCCTCAGAACCACCCCTAACACCACCATAGGAGAGACCCCTTCAAGCTTTCCCATGGGTATGAGGTCGTACTTCTAATCGAGTTCGAGGTCCTAACACCTCGGGTTGTCGAGGCAGGAGCAGGCAGGGAAGGATGCCAAGTGGAAAATAAAGAGGAGTTGCGGCTCTCCCTCCACATGGTAGAGGAGTTATGCGACCTATCTTCCATCCGCAAGGAGGAAGTGAAAAGAAGAATGGCTAAGTACTTCGACAAGCACGTCAGGGTCAAATAGTTCGTAGAAGGGGACTTGGTCCTGAAGAAGGTGGATGCCGCAGGAAGGTCAGCCGCCGTGAGAAATCTCAACCCCAACTAGGAGGGTTCGTACATTGTAAAAGAGATATTAAGGTAACGAGGATATCGCCTCCAGAATGTGGAGGGCGAGACCCTAAGTCTCACTTGGATCGGTGATGACCTGAAATGTTTCTTTCCTTAAAGCCATGTAAGTAGTGTTCCTTTTTCTAATGAAATTTGAAGTGTCAATGCTCTCATTGCTATGTATATGAAGAGTTGAAGTGTTCGTTTATTAGACCCCGAGCAAATCCCATTGTCAGACTCTCACCTAGCTGGCAGGGCTAGATGTCACTCGAGGGAGTCTGCCCCAGACCCCGAGAAGATCCGGATGTCAGGCTCTCACCTAGCTGGTAGGGTTGGATGTCACTCGAGGGAGTCAGCCCCATACCCTAAGCAGATCCAGCTGTCAGACTCTCACCTAGCTGGCAGGGCTAGAGGTCACTCGAGGGAGTATGCCCCAGACCCCAAGCAAATCCCGCTGTCAAGCTCTCACCTAGCTGGCAGGGCTTGAAGTCACTCGAGGGAGTCTACCCCAGACCCCGAGCAGATGCCGCAGTCAGGCTCTTACCTAGTTGGCAGGGCTAGATGTCACTCGAGGGAGTCTGCCCAAGACCCCGAGCAGATCCTACTGTCAGACTCTCACCTAGCTGGCAGGGCTGGATATCACTCGAGGGAGTCTTCCCTAGAACCTAAGAAGATCCTGCTGTCAGGCTCTCACCTAGATGTCAGGGCTTGATGTCACTCGAGGGATTCTACTCCAAACCCCGAGCAGATCCCGCAGTCAGGCTCTCACCTAGCTGGTACGGCTAGATGTAACTCAAGGGAGTCTTCCCCAGACCTCGAGTAGATCCCGCTGTCAGGCTCTCACCTAGCTGGCAGGGATGGATGTCACTCGAGGGAGTCTGCCCCAGACCCCGAGAAGATCCCGCTGTCAGGCTCTCATCTAGCTGGCAGGTCTAGAAGTCACTATTTGGAGTTTACCCCAGACCCCTAGCAGATCCTGCTGTCAGGCTCTCACCTAGCTGGTAGGGTTGGATGTCACTTGATGGAGTCTGCCCCAGAACCTTAGCAGATCCCGCTATCAGGCTCTCTCCTAGCTGGAAGGGTTGGATATCACTCGAGGGAGTCAGCAATAGACCCCGAGCAGATCCCGCTGTCAAGCTGTCACCTAGCTGGCAGGGTTGGATGTCAATCAAGGGAGTCTGCCCTAGACCCCGAGCAGATCCCATTGTCACCCTCTCACCTAGCTGACAAGGCTGGATCTCACTCGAGGGAGTCTTACCCAGACCCCGAGCAGATCCCGCTATCAGGCTCTCACCTAGCTGGCAGGGTTGGATGTCACTTGAGAGAGTCTGCCCCAGACCCCGAGCAGACCCCGCGGTCAGGCTATTACATAGCTGGTAGGGATAGATGTCACTCGAGCAAGTCTGCCCCAGACCCCGAGCAGAACCCGCTGTCAGGCTCTCACCTAGCTGACAGGGCTGGATGTCACTCGAGGGAGTATGCCCCAGGCCCCAATCAGATCCTGCTGAAAGGATCTCACCTCGCTGGTAGGACTGGATGTCACTCGAGGGAGTCCCACCCTCTCCGGGAGTTATTTAGGAAGATCGCTTTCTTAAGGGTGTAAAGGTGAATGTCCTTATTGGCGAATCCGGGCTCGCGGGCCCAGATCAGCAAAAAGAAGGCGAGCCGTCCTAAGCCTCCTATTGAGGAAGGCGAGCTTTAACAAGGCATTCCACCCCCTTCAGTTTTACTT
This sequence comes from Platanthera zijinensis, assembly GCA_039513925.1. NCBI lineage: Eukaryota > Viridiplantae > Streptophyta > Magnoliopsida > Asparagales > Orchidaceae > Platanthera > Platanthera zijinensis. Next base: position 178,191,997 of record CM077082.1, read on the forward strand.
GTGAAATATATTAACAATTTTGGCTCGACATTGGCAAGAGAAGAGACAGCTCGCGCACGAGCTAGGAGGTGGTGAACCCAGCTCGGCGTGTGGTCCATTCCTGGTTAACCGGGGGGGGGAGCTCTTGGAATCCGCTCGCGGATACGAATCCTAAATAGGCACTCTAGCGGCGAGTTCCATCCTAGCGAGGTCCAACAAAGAGGAGCGCTTGTAGGAGAGTGCATCACAGAAAGGAAGTTCAAGGAAAATAAGATAAAAAAGTTTACTTTTCATTTAGTATATAATTGATTACAAAAGGAGAACTCGCCTAGGCAAGGTTACAAAAGAGGGGAGAGAATTACAAGAAAGAAAAAGGGGGTGAGTCAGTTCTCGCCTCCTCCCCCAGATTGGCGATCTTCGCCCACCCCGCCAGAGGGATTGTCCTTGAAATCCTTCCCGAAGAATAGGTTGAGGCTATCTTCCTTCTTGCTTGGCGGCGTGGGCGGGAACAGACTCTGCATGAGGTCTCAAACCATGACCTCCTCACAGCCCTCCACCAGCACCTGCATATCCTTCATGATTTGCAGGGTGCATTCGGTAGATTCGATTGAGTTGACCCGCAGCCTTTCCATGACCTCAGCCTCAACAAAGATCCTCAGGCTCATGTATGGGAAGGGGGCTTGCTACCGCCTTGAGGGAGTAAGGCTTCCATCTGATGGGTGATCTCGCCATGAAGTCCCTTATTTTCCTCGCTTAGCTTCGTGTTCTTCCCTTCCAGCTCAGCGGTGTAAGCCTCCAGCTCAGCGGCGCGAGCTTATAGATCGGCGGAGTGAGCATGGACCTGGTTATTCTCTTCCTCCAACCCGGTGGCGCGAATCCGCTGCTCCTTAGCGGCCTCGGCATCCTGAGACAAGAGCACGTAAGTAAATCTAAAGCTAAAAAAATCCTAAGTAAAGAGGGAAAAGGATAATCAGTGCTCACCAGTCCGCCAGCACCCGTAGCGAGCAAGTCCTCGGCAATGTCGAGCCTCCTCTCCAGGTCGATGACCTTGTCCTGGGCCAGGTCGCGCTTTTGCTCAGCCTTCTACAGGAGGCGGCAGAGGTTGAAACTGCGACGAACCACCATGTGGTAGAGCTCCAGTGCCCGCATGTGGGCCTACAGGCCCTCATGGCCGAGTTGGCGCAGGGTCATGCTCTTGTAGGCCGTGGCATCCTCCTGCCCGTAGAGTCCAAAGCCAAGCACGTAGGCGTGACCGGAGGAGAGATGGTGGTCGTTCTAGGAGGGTTTGAGGGTGGAGACGGAGATCCGGTGGGCGGACTCATCCCACTGAACCACGGGATCGCCGACCGAGTCCTTCCACCTACCCCAAGGCCGAAGAGGGGGGGACTCTTTTGCGGACCCAGCTCGTGGGCCGGGGTCTTCTTAACTGCAGAAGGAGCAGAGGGCTCGCCTCCCTCCTGCTCTTTTTCAGTTGTCTCCTTCAGCGGGCTCTCCGGCGACCCATCCGGGGAGGGCTCGGGCGAGCTCATGTACTTGGATTTTTGATGTTAATGTTGTTGCTTCGCCCGAGAAACCCCCACCGCTTTTAGCTTCTTCTGCTGTGGATGATGGCGAGGCGATCTGGACCCCGCGCGGTCAGCCCACTTCTTGCTAGAAGGCTTGGACGATGCCGACACATCTCGGCAGGCGGCCGCAGCCCCTTTCACGCGGGCAAGAGGGTTGAGGAGTAGTCCCGTATCCGCAAAAGGCAGGTTCCCGGGAATTAGTTGCTCCCCTACATATATAACTTAGTTAAAACTCCGATGGATTTGGCGAGATCTGGAAGGGAGGAAAGTTGAAAGATATACCTTCGCCGGGAAGGACGGGGAGGAGCGAGTCGAGGCCCCTACGGAGTAAGGCGACCTCAAAGTCTTTGTGGAGAAAAAACCTTGTGGAGCTCGACATCATTGCCGGAAACGATGGGGGTCGATACACCTCCTCGCCCTTTTTCTGGGCGAGTAGGGGACGTTACCGAGACCGCCCTTGATGAAGACGATCTTGGTCATCCAGTTGTGATATTTGTTCGCGATCTCGCGAACCTTGATAAAAGAGCCCCCGAAGAAGGCGACGTCGTCGGGGGTCGTCTTATAAGTGAAGAGTTTCCTGAACACAGTCAAGTTAAACTCTATTCACTCCCTACGGAGGAAGCATGCGAACGACACCATCATGGCGATGGAGTTCGAGTTAAGCTACGCGGGCACCGCACCGAAGTATTTCAGGATCTGGCAGATTTTCGGCCAGAGGGGAAGGCGCAACCCTTTCTCGAAATAGGAGATGAGGAAGGCGAGATCCTCGGGGTAGAAAGTGTTAATGGCCTCGCCCTCCCTGGGATGGCGTGCCTCAAATCCAGGGGGAATGAAGTCAGCCTTTAATGCGGCGAACTCCTCCTCCCTCGTGTTCCCCTCGAAGAAACTGTAGTCAGTGAAGTGCTGGGTGCACTTGGAGCGATTGTCGGAATCAGGATTGGTCTTACCCATGCTCGCGGAAGGTGTTGGGAGCGAGTACAGGTTGGAAGAAGGCGAGCAGGGGAGGAAGGTTCGGAAGCAATAAAAGCAGTAAGTCAGACTAGGTTAGGGGGGCCTATTTATAGGAAAGAGAAAAAGGATCGAGTCGATCAATCGGTCCAACTCGCCTAACCCAGCTCGCCGACTTCAAAAACCTGTCCCATTACGTGCCGAACTGGAGAATATTATATTCGAACAACAAGCAATAAAATCTAAAAATATCCCAAGTTATTACAGACCCACGAAGGATATTGTTCAAAGAAATCAAATGCGAATAAACCAAGAAGCAGTAAGTTCGGTACATGCGCAAGCTGAGGGGGCAGGAGGCGAGTTCCAATAGGCCCGACAGTGGGGTCGTTCTCTACCTACCCCGGCCTCGTATCTCCTTCCCCGCTGGTCAGCGCGAATCGCGGAGCTCGAGGATCCGTCTCAAGCATCCCCGGGCGGTCAGGAGGTTCTCATCTAGCTCCCCTAGAAGAAGTGAAAGGGACATCGCCACTCCCGCCAGGTCCTCCTTCGCCTCGCCAACTAGCCACGCGCACTCACGCTACAAAACCTCGCTATCCTCCCGCAACCGGTGGAGATCGCGTACCATCTTTTTGAGGACCTCAATTCCTCGATTCATTAGCTCGGGGCCCCACATCTCGGTGTCCAGGAAGGACTCCAAGGTCTTCAGGAAAGGAAGGGGCGAGTAGCAAGCTCGCTCCATGGATTCGTCAACCTCCGATAAAATGAAGAAGGCTGTAAGAATAGTTGAACAATAATGTGAATGGGGAGAACACCAGGGCAACTACGGATGAGAACCAATAAAGTATAACTTGCCTGAAGAGCTCAGCGCCTCGAAGGAGAGGTGAGGTGGAGGCATCTTCAGATTTTTACCACGGCCTAAAGGATGTATTCTGGGAGGAGGAAGGCTAGAGCCCGGCACTGGGATAGTTCCAGCACCCTCCCTCGAGTCTCAGCGAGCTGAGAAAAAGGAACGTGGGCTAGCGAGCCTGTTCTTTGTGAGCTCAACCCTAGAGTCCCGAAGGGCGGGTATGGGTCGCGTTGACGAACCCCCGGAGTCTTAAACCACGGGTTGGCAGGAAGTATAATTTCTCGCGGAGAGGTGACCTCGCCGCCCCCATCTCGGCAGTCCGAGTCGGCACAGAGATCAATAAAATTCCCCTCCTTCCCAGGGGCAGGCAGGGTAGAGGAGCCGGTCTCAGGCTCAAGGGTCATTTTCAAATCTTGTAAGACACGCTCGGATGCTTCTGTATCTGGCTTCGCCCTCTTGGCAAAATTAGACTCGGCTGGGACGCTCCATGGGATGTTAAGGGAATTGAGTTCAGGCTGATGATACGGGTAGAGGAGACCTCGCGAGCCTTCGCAAGCCTCTCTTTGAGCTCCTTGGGGAAAGACATCTCAGAAAATTCAGAGCAAAGGGGAGTGACAAAGGTCACCCAGGTACGCAGGTACATATTTATAGCTTCTAGTGGACCCCGCCGAAAGATCTCTAGCTCTTGCCAAACTTGCCAAACCCTATGGGGTTGGATGTTTCTTTCCGAGCTTGTGCCAATGGTTTAAGTGGGGTGCATGTGTCCAAATTCTACCATATCTCTCCCTAGGGCTTTTCACCACCCTAGGATCACATGGATTAAACACCAAGTCCATACAAGGGCATATCACCCCATGACCTTCACAAATCCCCAAAGTCAAACCTTAGGGTTTGAACTTGGGTCCCAAGGAAAATCTACCCCAATCCACCCTAAATTCCATGTGAGGGTGTCTAGTATCATAACAAACCAGTGGCCCAAGTTTCAGCCTTTGTTGAGGTGATTTGACCACTTAAACCCACAAGGAACACTTTGACCTAAATACCCCCCTTCTGGCCAAGGCTTGGGTTTACAAAAATCCAACCCAAATCATCTCCAAATGAGATGAAATTTTATACAGAGCCTTATGATGACCCCATGGACCACTCACCAAAATTTGGGAGGGCTTGGAGGTTCTTAGGTCCCCTAATTAAATTACACTATAATTATTAAATAATTTCAAGAACTATAGAAAACATATCTCCAAAAATTCCCATTTTTATACATGACCTAGGTATAGGTAAGACTGACTCCCTGTTCAAATTTTATATCATTTGGACATGTTGTGAAGTGGGAGCACATATTTAAGTCTCTGACTAGCCCTAGGTATAGACCCCACCAAAGTGAGTGCTGAGGTCTAACCACTAAGCCAAAATGGTTGAAACAAATTTTAAATTAAAGTTAACCTCAAGGGCTACAACTTTGGTGTTTACCACTTTCCTTAGAAGAATCTAGTTATTTTTAAATAAATTCCTAAGGTGACTGATAAAAGGAGGCAGAAAAATCCATTGAATAAATAAATAAAACTTGATCTTGCACAGATCTTAAAGCATCATCCAACGGCTCCCGGGTTTCTTCTTCCTCGAGCCGACGACCCCGATCTCACCCTCTTGGAGCAGGTTCCAGCCCGTTTTCTCGGCCACCCGGCCACCTCCCTGGCCGACCACTACCACCACAACCTCCGTCGAGGTGGTGATAGTCGTTGTTAGGCGGCACAGCCGCCAGAGGGGCCTATTCTGCGGAACCCGACAAGTCAAAATTCACAAAAAAAACCAGGAATTTCCTTCACCCGATCGGGCTCAATTGAGCCCGATGCTTATCCCTATTGTTTCCTATGATCTACCCACGGAAGAACGAGCAAGGGAGGACCTGAGTTGCGGCCTGAGAGCGGGTGATGTGCCTCCTTGCCATTTTCGACCACCAAGATTTGGCTCCTCTGCAACTTCTACACCAACAGCAAGGGATTTGAGATGTAATCGGGGGAAATGCCTTCTCTGATCCTGGTGAAGGTTCTTAAAGAAGGAATTGGGGAGAGGAGGATTGTAACTCCCTAATTCATCAAAGCACCATTAATGTGTAACATCCCATGTTACTTCTAGGCCCCTTAACTTAGATTTGGTTAGGCATGGGGTGGGTTATAGGGGTATTTAGCTAGGTTGACCATAGTAGGTGAGTGAAACCATGTGGGGCCCACCATAGGGCCCAAGTCAACCTAAGTCAAATTAGCCTAAATAGGGACCCTAGCCACACCATGACCCCACCACATTGCCCTAACCCTAAAAACAATCTAAGTGGACCCTAAGGCATGTCACTAGGTTAACCCCTTTGGCCCTAGTTGACCCAAGTGAACCCTAGCCCTATTTGGGTCAAACTCATACCTATATGCCCAATTAGCCTAAGTTGGGCACACCCTGTACCCAATCCAAGTTGGGAGGTTCCACTAGGCTCATGACCATTAAGTGGGGTCAGTCCACTCATCATGTTGACCAAGTCAACTCAAAAAGTCAACTTGGTTAACATGAGGCCTAAAGGAGGGAGAAATGAACCCAAGCCTCAGCCCTTGGGCTAAGCCCACCAAGCATGGCCCATTATCAGCCCAAGGAGTCAAAGACCAGCCATACCCCTCTAAATTAGGAGAGTGGGTACATGCATGGGGGTAAAAGGAGAATTTAGGAGAGAGAAGAGGAGTGAGAAGAGGAAAATAAGGAAGGGTGGCCACTTGGACTCTTTCCCTCAGCCCAAGACTTGCTGGCCAGCCTCCCAAAGACTTTCTAGAGGATTTTAGAGCATGGTATCCACTTGGCACCTTTGGTGACACAACCAAAGTTTCAAACCGAGCTCACCTCGGGTTTAACTCCCCCTATACCCACTCCCGGCCAAATCTAACCTCACCATCAGCTTCAGAAGGGGAAAACGAGGGGAGATCGATAGCTGGGGCAGAGAAATTGGTGGAGAAATCAAGAATCGGGAAGTAGATCGCCGGAGCAGCTCGGCCATGGAAAACCGCCGCCGCAACCGCCGCCAAGGCCTAGAACAGGTTCGTTTCGCCGCCCCTCTACTAGTGTTAGCTTCTTAGATCCATTATGAGAGATATCGGGCTCAATTAAGCCCAATGCTAGGTGATAAAAGGTGAATATTTCCATGCTTTTCATCCATCTCGGGATCGCCGGAGGAGCCACTTCCGGCAGCCTCACCGCCGGGAAATGCTAGCCCCCACCTCAGTGAAGGTGGTGGCGACATCCGCCGGCAGTGGTGGTGGCCCAGCTGGCTGGAAAATAGTAGACAAAATGGCCCAGCGCAAATCAATTTTGGTCGTTGGCTGATCGGGGACGACGACCCGATGCCGTCCATATCATCAGGAATTTAATTATTAGTATTACTAGGAATCATTTAAATACTGTCACACTTATACAGTGGTTTTGCATGCTTATTCTAGGCCCTTTAGAGGCATTTCTAGGCCTTATGGTTACTATAAAACATGTAGCCCTTCTTCTTACCTTTAATATGCCACCCTAAACTTGTAATTTGGCCCAGTAGATTTTCCTATAGGGCTGTTTTCCTAGGACTGGTCCTAGGCTAGGCCAGAAAGTAAAATGGATGCCCCTGCCAAACCAGAAGTCCACATGGGCTGAAATTTTGGGCATGTGACTTATGTGGGCATATATAGCTTTTTCACAAAAATGAGAATTTTTGCGGAATTATTTTCTATAGTTTTAGTCAATATATGATAAATGAAATAAATGTGATTTTTGGCGTATTTAAACTCCAATGAGCCCCAAATTTTGGTGGCATGTCCCAAGGGACATTGTAAGAGTATGTGTAACATTTCATCCAAGTTGGACTACTACATTTTGGGTAAACCCACTTGCATGTGTTGGCTAGTTATAGGCTTGGTGTGCATTTAGCCTCAAAGGAAATAATGTGTATTAAACCTAGTTGGTAAATCCAAAAATCATGATATTGATTTCAGAGGCTCAATAGGGTGAATCATGCCCCTCACTACAATAATGAGATTTTTGGAAGCAAAAATCTATTATTTGGAATTTTTGAAATAATTGAACCTTAGGAATATAAATTTGAAAATAGGTATATTGTTGAGATAAAATTTCCAAACTCTGCCAAGGTCATCATATTGTCATAATCAATTCCTAAAAAAAATTTTTAAGGCACTGTTTCATGAACTTTGATAGATGTTATGTAGGATTTACTATTTTTCCATTAACATATTTAATTGGAAATTGATAGAAATATGTGATAGAAAAATTGTGGAAAATTTATAGACTTGTATTAATGTAAAAAGAACCTTGCATAATTATCTCAATACTTTTGGAGGTCTTAGTAATACTCAAAACCCCATAATGACATTTTGGTAAATTACTTATAAATTGAATTGGTAGGCCATTGTACATTATAAGTTCATAAAATTATGTATTTAGCCTTAGCTTATCAATATATGTACTTGTATTTTTCCTAGAATTTTGTTCAATGAATTCCTTATACTTCATTTGGAAAATGTCAATAATGTGAATTTTGTTTTAATTAAGGAATAATTGGAAATACTTAAAGGAAAATTATGATTCTTGGAAAACAGTGATATTTCACCAGATTATAGGTCAGGGAAATTTATTACATCAGTAGGATTATAATTTATTATACTTCATGTGTAAAATGACCTGAAGAATTAATTGAAGGAATTAACTAATGGTGTAATTAATTTGGAAAAATTATGGAAATCATCATGGTCATCATATAGGTCCATACCACTCTAGGATAAATAATTTGAGGCATATGGCTAAAGTAATTAGAGGGGCACATTTGTGGGTGGTATTGGGGACCTGGGTAAGGGTCTAGCACCAATGTTCGTATTAGTAGGGCCACCAGGGGAGGAATCTGAATAACTAGTAAAGTGAGGATCTTAGTGGAGGAATTAACCCTGATTGGTCTCCTAGATGATTCCTTATCCAAGTGTGGAAGAGTGCAAGTCCCGTGACAACAACAATAACGGGGACCGGCGGAAGACCGCCGCGCTCCTAATAACACCTTAAATCTTTAGGCTCGTTCTAAAGTAACAATGAGAGTTAGGTGATAATCCTGGGTAGAAACTAATAAGAATAATTATCCTTGCGAAAGGGAACTTTGGGCTTGTCATCCCATCTTTGTTCCTATTGCCTTCGAGACCCCTTCATTGGGCATACCTTGGGCAGTCCTGGGATTAACCCTAAACTTTTAAGTTTAATAATCGGTAGACAAGAGTAGTATACTAGGCTAAGGGAAATGGTACACATGCTCACCCGTGATGGGTTGGAGGGAAGTGAACTTGATGTGTATTCTCACCCGTGATGGGTTGGAGGGAATTGGACTTGATATTATATTCTCACCTGTGATGGGTGGGAGGTATTCAAGACAGGTTAGTCCTGCGAGCTGGAGGCTAGAGAGATTTATGCTAGGACAGGTTGGTTCTATGAGCTGGGGGCTCGAGTTAAATAATTGTATGTGAGTAAACAAATTGTGGTGGGTCATGCGGTACTGGTCAATCATCACACCGATGGCAGTATAGTGACTCAGGTGAGGTGTACGGGTGGAAGGGCCAGTATGTTGTTTATTACTGTGGTCAGAAAGACAATCCCCGAAGACGTATACCCGGCCTAAAATTCTAGCAGGCAGCTAGCAATTAGTACGTAGAGACTCTAGAGTGCACTTGGTACGTGTACAGAGGCATACAAGAGAGGTCTTGGCTTGGTGGTGTGAACACCCGCATAGAAAGCGGAAGCGCCCGTTCCGCTGCTGCCGGAGCAACGACGGCGGTACCTGAGAGTGATGCTAGCTCTCAAAAAGTGGGAACTAAAGGTCTTGGATCTCAGAGTCGCATGCGTGTGTTGCACTTGCATGTTGCATAACCATAGCATAATCATTCATACTCATTAGCTCATACGCTACATGGATCCTTATCATATAAACTAGTATGGGCTCTTTTATATGATAAGTTTATTTGGAAACTCTAACTTATAAGTTTGTATGGACATTCATATAAGTTAGGGTACTTCTGTGATGGTAGAATAGTGGTAGTATAGTTTTCTTACTATTCATACTTCAGCTGCTGTACTTACTTCTTACTGTTCTTTTCTACTGCACTTACTTCATGTATAGGACTGTTAGAATAGAATCATTTATACTCTTTACATACTGCTAGTTAGTGCCACTGTCACCTGTTTTTTTACATTGATACCCCTTATTGTCCTCTGCTTCATCCTCCCGCACGGTACCTAGGAGTTGCGGGGCGAGGTGCGGAGGAAATGACTTAGTCTTTTTGACTAATGGTCGGTGACCATATCATTTTAGGAGCTCGAGGAGATGGAGCACCTGCACGGCGAGGTGGCCAGACTTGAGGAGCCGATACCGTTACCACCAGCTACTACTAATACTACTACGCGTCCTCAGGTAGGACGAGACCAGATGATTATACAGATAGCTTCCGCTTATGTTTTTGAGAGAGTGAGATATTGAGATATTCATGTATCGGGCATAAGCCCTTACTTCTCTATTATTGTACTCATTGTGGACTATGTTTTTGTACCTTCATTTTATATATGATATATACTATGTGGCTGTGGACTATAGTTGTTTCTCTTATTGCTATACATTACTTTTATTTCTCAATTGGCCAAAAGGTTTATTATCATTCTAGCCGACAGGATCGGGTCCCTGCGGTGTCGACTAACCCGTGAGTTAGTGTCACCGCAAGACGGTGGTTCTCGGCATAAGATCCGGGTTAACTCCTCGGAAGGGGGAGATGGACATTACAAACTGGTATCACTTGAACAAACAATCATATGAGAAAGAAGCCCACAATACTGGAACACCTCGCTCGAGCATTAGTTTGCGGACAAACTATGCAGCGAAAGCATTGGTGTGCCCATGTGCAAAAGTCACTTAAAACAGTCTATTAAGCAATGAGTTAGGCCAATTTTTGACATTTACATTACCTTTATGCAGCCTCCGCAGAATGTGGTTCCTCCCCCTCCGGCTGCCACTCCTTTCATGTAGACAGAGATAGGGCAAACTCTGACGGCTATCCTAGATGCCTTCAGATCCCAGCAAACCATGACACAGCTGCCAAACCCAGGGTCGAGCTGGTTGAATGCCTTTAAGAGTCTGTCTCCGCCAGTGTACGCGAGACAGAAGATGCTGTGAAGACGGAGGAGTGGCTGGAGACTATTCAGGAGCTATTAGCTGGCATCAGCTGCCCAATCAGACAGGCAGTCCCTCTTGCCACCTCGGTACTGGAGGCTCATGTCTGGAGGTGGAAGTCTGTGCGAGACTTTACATATGCTGATAGGGAGCTGATGGATATTTCTTGGTAGAAATTCAGTGATGCGTTCTTAGAGCACTATGTTTCCTCCACAGACAGATATGCCTTGGAAGCGAGATTTCTGAAACCTCCAGCAGGGGAGCAGATCCGTGATCGAATATAAAAGAGAGTTCTCCCACTTGGCTAGATTTGCGGGATTCCATGACTGGGATGACCGGAAGTATGCAAAAAGATTCTACCATGGGCTCCGAGACTCCTTAAGGCATCCCTTATTGTTCATATCTCATGGCACCACTACACAGATTATTGAGATGGAGAAGAAGCTAGAGGCTGACAAGCTAATGGTGCAAGGCAGAGGAAAGAGACCACTAGAGGGGTCATCATCCGGAGAAAGTAGCAGGGCATCTCAGAGAGGCAAAGTTATTGGATACAGTAGGGGTGGGGGATGTCATCATCCAAACTTTATACAGGAGCGGAGGCCTCCTACAGTGCTAGCTCCCCCACCTCTACAGACTCACAGTCCGATGAGACAGGAGGATTGTGGCCAGATAAAAATCACATGCTGTGGATGCGGCCAAGCTGGGCATATCAGGTCGTAATGCCCACATCAGATCCACCCCCTTCCTCCTCCTCCACCTCTAGTGTCCCCTCCAGCACACCAGGGCCGAGGACGAGGACGAGGTCGAGGCCAAGGCCTAGGATATTACGACCGAGGCCGAGACCGGGAGCAGGTGTATGCGCTAGACATCGCCGAGCCGAGGAATCCCGAGGAGGTTATCACAGGTAATTAAGATTATTGTTAATTTATTTTAAAAAAATCTTCAATTACATAATACCCTGACGCCATAGAATGACAACTTGTTTTAAAACTCAAATAAAACCCAGGCATAGTTATGATCAACGACAAGCCCGCTCATACCCTCTTCGACACGGGTGCTTCACACTCTTTTGTGTTGGAAACTTTTATTGAAAGTACTAGAGGGCGTGGAAAGGTTCCCTGGCATAGAAAGGAGGGTGCGTCTTCCTTACGGCTCGGAGCTATGGACCACGGGTTAGCTGCAACATGGAGACCTAGATCGGAGGCAAGGCATTCGAAGTTCGGCGGAGGTCTTGAAATTACCGGACTTTGATTTGATTTTGGGCATGACATGGCTTCATTGGAACCTTGCTCAGATCGACTGCCCCTCAAAAAGGATCACGCCCAGACATGGAGACTCTTACATCACTATTGAAGGTATCCGACTTATTCCCCATCTTTTATTATCTTCTGTACAGGCTGTCAAGGCCTATGAGCAAGGGGAGCAGGGTGTACCTCATCTGCTTTGAGATGGCAGTAGTAGAGAACTCTATAGCTGATATTCTGATAGTTCGGGATTTCTCCGATGTATTCCTGATTTCACATGAAGAAATTGCCTGGATACCACTAGTTCGGGACTTGGATTTCAGGATTCAGTTAGTAATAGGGGCGGAGTCCAGTGTCCCAGGCACCTTACAGGATGGATCTTAGAGAGTTGGCAGAGTTCCGCATCAGCTTCAGGAACTTGTGGAATCAGGGTTTGTGCGTCCGAGCTCATCGTCATGGGGTGCCCCAGTACTTTTGTAAGAAGAGGATGGATCATTGCGACTATGCATAGATTACTGGGGATCTGAAACGGTTCAGCTCCGTTAATACTACTAACAGCCTCGGATAGACAAATATTCCGACAGTTGTTGAAGTGGAGCCTTCTTATTCTCTAAACTAGATTTACGATCTATTTACTACCAGCTCCGCATTCGAGAAGACGACATACCAAAGACGGCATTCAGTTCATGTTATGGGCTATACGAGTTTATGGTGATGCCTTTTGGGCTCACAAATGCCCCCTCAGCATTCATGACTCTAATGAACCGTGTATTCGAACCCTACTTAGACCGCTTCATCATTGTGTTCATCGATGATATTCTGATCTATTCCCGGACTTAAGAGGAGCACACTGAACACTTGATATAGGTTTTGCAGAGACTGAGAGAATTCCAGATGTATGCAAAGTTTTCGAAGTGCCAGTTCTGGCTACAGGAGGTGGCCTTCCTGGGGCACACTATCAGTGGGGCTGGATTGGCAGTGATCCAGCAAAGATAGAGGCAGTACAGAATTGGCCACGACCGAAGCAGCATCAGACATACACAGTTTCTTGTGGTTAGCAGTTTATTATTGCAAGTTCGTGGAGGGATTCTCGAGGTTAGCCCTCCCCCTCACATCCTTGATGAAGAAGGATGCAGATTTTGTTTGGTCAGAGCAGTGCGAGGCAGCTTTTCAGGAGCTGAAGGACCGACTCACCTCATCCCCTATTCTTGCGCTCCCATCCGGGAGTGAAGGATTTCAGATCTACACAGATGCCTCTTACCAGGGGATGGGTGCTATCTTGATGCAGCATGGACATGTTATTGCTTATGCTTCGAGACAGTTGAAGAAGTATGGGCATAACTATCCAGTACATGACTTAGAGCTCGGGCTGTGGTATTCGCCCTAAAGATATGACGGCATTATCTGTACAGGATTCATTGTGATATTTTTTCTAATCACAAGAATCTCAAATATATCGATATGCAGAAGGACCTGAACCTGCGATAGAGGAGATGGCTAGAGTTCCTCTGTGACTATGATTACAAGATCCATTACCACCGGGGAAGGCAAATACTGTAGCGGATGCCTTGAGCAGGAGAGCCGACACTTCTGGACCGGAGCCCCGGGTGATGGCTATAGAGTTGATCCGGATGATGGAAGAGATGCACATTACCATGGTGTCCGATTCGGAGCCAGATCTATACAGGAAGTACTTGGGCTCCTTAGTCATGGAGTGCGACATTCAGGACTGCATTCGGACACAGTAGAGATCAGATATAGCATTGGAGCCAGTATTCAAAGCTCTAGAAGCGGCAAGATGGAGGATTATTCACTGCTTGATGGACTTATTCACTTCCGTGGTCGCATCTACATTCCCGCAGGTGGTGGTATTCGGGAGGATATTCTCAGGGAGGCACATGTTCTCGTTATTAACTGCACCCCAGTATCACTAAGATGACAGCTGATTTTCGGAAGGGTATGTACTGGTTGGCGATGAAGAGGGAGATCATCCATTTTGTGACACATTACGAGACGTGCCAGCGGGTGAAGGCAGAGTGAAGATCCCGGGTGGTCTATTACAGCCATTGCTTGTACTAGAGTGGAAGTTCGAGGAAATTGCTATGGACTTTGTACATGGACTGCCTCGCTCCAACTTTGGGCATGATTCCATTTGGGTCATAGTCGACAGACTGACCAAGGTAGTGCGATTTATTCCAGTCAGGAAGGACAACCCAATTGCTATGTTGGTGAGGTTGTTTGTGGAGCAGTTCGTTAGGTACCACGGTGTCCCTAGGACGATTATCTCGGATCGTGACGGTCGGTTCACTTCCAGGGAGTGGAGGGCAGTGCATGCGTATTTGGGATCTCAGCTTTCTTTTAGCACTGCCTTCCATCCAAAGACCGACGGCCAGACAGAGCGGACCAACAGGACCATGGAGGATCTGCTGCGGCTATGCATACTTGACACGGGAAAGCCTTGGGAGCGACTGTTACCACTGATTGAGTTCTCTTACAACAACAGTCACCAGGCTAGCACCGGGATGGCTCCATATGAGGCACTTTACGGGAGGAAGTGTCGGACACCGCTGTCTTGGGTTTAGGACGTGGACACCAAGGCTCTTAGCTCTGATTATGTGGAGTACACGGAGGCTAAGGTTCGTTTGATCATGGATTGGATGCTGGAGGCCCAGAGTAGGCAGGCCAAATATTATGATGCTCGGCACCGAAAGGTGGAGTTCTAGGTGGGAGACCGAGTATTTTTGAAGATACGTCCGGTGCACGGTTGTCTCTCGGGTTCGGAGGCACAAGAAGCTCAGTCCTCGATATATGGGGCCGTACTTGATCCTGGAGCGGATCGGTCCCTTGGCTTTTAGACTGCAGCTGCCACCAGAGTTGAGTACACTGCATGACGTCTTTCATGTATCTTCACTATGGAGATCACTACTTCGGCCGAAGCAGTACATTACTACTACGGCTGGTCCGATAGCACTGACGGTCCGTTCAATTGGAGCCGATCCGGATTGATGATATAGATGTCCGAGTGTTGCGGAAGATGGAGGTCCCTCTTGTGAAGGTGTGGTGGGTCCAATCATGGACAGGAGGAACACCCTGGGATCCAAGGGATCTAATGTTGGAGCGACACAGGGAGCTGTTTGCTTCAGGTATGCTATAAATTATGTTTTAAATTACTTAAATTATTGCGAGTAGAAACCGTGGAC